>CM019825.1:65070413-65670413 GCA_009763385.1 Coix lacryma-jobi var. lacryma-jobi
GGTGTTACACAACTGCTGCTCCAAAGAAGAAGAATAACAACATGAGAAGGAAGAACAAAGTGAAGCAACCGGTACAAGAACCAGTATGGATGGTCAACACTGTATGGGTGACCATACTCTTCCTCCACTACACCTTGAAAAGAAGAAAGATCCAGGAGTACCTACCATCGATTGCATGATTAAGAAGACTACCTTCTACAATACATTCTGCGACATCGGCTCAAGCATCAATATCATGTCTACGATAACATATAAACATTTATATCGTGATAGACCACTGTGCCCAACATATTTGCAGTTGTAGCTGGCAGACCAATCATTTTGATTTTTGGAAGGTATAGCAAAAGACATCATAGTTAGAACGAGAGGTCAAGAAGTTCCTACCGACTTCATGGTTCTGGATATGGGAGAAGAATAAGATGTCCACCTCATCCTAGGAAGACTGTTCCTTCACACTACTAGCGCAATTGAAAGGTCTGAATGGCTAGAGGAGGGGGGGTGAATAGCCAATCCAAGAATCTAGAAACCTGAAACTCAAAGCTCAAAACAAGTATCAGATTGCACAGTCGGTACTACCGACTATAGGGGCCGGTACTACCGAGGTCGGTACTGCCGGCTCTACAGGTCGGTACTACCGACAACCTAAAAACTGCTACGAGATCGAGATAGAGAAGATGCAAAAGTGGATCTAGCACATACCAATATTTCCCTAGAAGATGTAGATGAAGTTTATACCTTATCCAAGAAGTGGCTCCTCCCCATAGAGTAGATCGAGCCTTCCCACACCTAAGAACGAGAGAGGAGGGAGGAAGAACGCGAAGAACACGAGTGCAAATAAAATATCCAAGGATGCAAAATCAACAAGCACACGAGACACAAGATTTAATCCGAGGTTCGACCACTTCACTAAGAAGCGCCTACGTCCCCGTTGTTGAGGTGACCACGAAGGTCGGAGTCTCTTTCACCTCCTTGACTCACTCAAGCAACCACAAAGGCTAGTTGAGTTTCTTCACTAAGAATCAGAGAGTAATACAAACACTTCGGAGTGCCCTCACAAATGAGTCAATCACGGGCAACAACCGAAGAACACCTAACCGGCTAGAGTTCCAAGAACTCAAGAGTAAAGAACACAAATCAAGCCGGAGAGATGTTGGATCCAAGTGCTCAAGACGTAGATCGATGCTTCTCACTCTCTAATCTCACTTCCCTAGCTCAAAGCTTGCAAGAGATTCACTCTAGAATCAAAGGGGGAGAGAGAGGAGGTTAGTCAACACTTGGGAGATCTCTTTCTTGTGTTTGGGCGCAAGGAATGGGAGAGCTGACCGTTAGAAGCTGGCCAAGCGGCTACTTAAACAAGTCAACTGCGCCACGGTCGGTAGTACCGACCCCATAGGTTGGTAGTACCGAGGGTCGGTAGTACCGGCCTTATGGCGGTACTACCTCTAGGCCAAAACTCCTTCGAACTGAGAGTTTGCGCGCTGCCTACAGAGGGGTCGGTGGTAGGGTTGGTAGTAGGGTCGCTACTACCGAGGTTATGGCGGTACTACCTCTAGGCCAAAACTAGATCTACACAGAGAGCCTGAAAAACCACTTCAAACCTCGGTACTACCGAGCCCGGTACTACAGGCCCTATGGCGGTACTACCGGTAGGCCAAAAACTCCCCCGAACAGAGAATTTTGCGATCTGTTCGCGGAGGGGTCGGTAGTACCGAGGTTATGGCGGTACTACCTCTAGGCCAAAAACTTCTCCGCGCTAAAATGGCCATAACTATTAGCTCCGAACTCTGATTTCGATGATCTTGGACATTTTGGAAAGCTTATTCAGAGGGCTACACATCACACATGAATACAAGATCCAAATCACAAAGGATTAGTACAGAATTCCAATCCAAGATCCACCGCTTCTCTTTTTTCATCCAAAGACTTCTCCGGAAACTTCTCCGAGTTGATTCAATTCAACTCTAACACCTTCACCTTTGCAAATGTGCCAACACCACCAAGTGTATACAACCTTGTGCATGTGTGTTAGCATTTTCACAAACATTTTTCAAAGGATTTTCACTTGCTCTCACCACGCCACTCGATCCTAGTAACAGCGCAAAGTTAGATCGCTCAAGGTGGCACTAGAAGTTAGACGTCATGAGCACTTTTCACCACATCTAGCTAGCCTAATTTATATCCCTCTTGATAGTCCAGCTTGCCTATACTCAAGATGAAAAGAAAGAAATAATCTACCACTTGAGCAAGACATCTTTTCTCTTCTTCATTTCACCAATGGTAGAGCACTTGATCACTTAAGTGCTTGTGGCCACCACCATCCTCCATGGTTGCCACTTTGCTAACTCCACCAATGGCTTGGTCATAATCCTTTTCCATTAGCTACACACATGCTTCACAAAAGGATTAGACCAAAATAGGTTTCATCAATTAACCAAAACCAAACTAGGGCTTTCAATCTCCCCCTTTTTGGTAATTGATGACAACCTATACAAAGATATGTAATTTAAATTTGAGTAACCACATTGATAGTATTAACTCCCCCTACATATGTGCTATAGAGTTTGGTTCTAAAATTGGCACATATGTATGGATATGAAATATGGGTGAGCAACACTATCAATGATGATGCTAAGGCATAAGAATGGACCTTTGAAGCGTGATACCAATCGGAGTGCACATATTATAACATCCTTAGCATCATTATTCACTAGACATACATCACAACTCAAGAACCCCATGAGATCAACATTTATAATAAGATTCTTGAGCAACTTGAAACAACAATATGTCTAGTTGCAATCCTGTACATGCTAATTACACAATTCATCAATCAAGTCTTATCACTAGCATTCATCACATAAGTATGAATATCAAAATAAGTAGTTTATGCAATGCAACAAACATATAAATATGCACATTTCAAATGCAACATACATGTTTATGAGCTTGCTCCCCCTATTTATATGCTCAAATTTTAAGTGTTCAAGTCTTTGTTACTCCCCCTCCCCCTTTCACTAGCATATATCTTTTGTAGCACTTTCTTTCTCCCCTTTGCCAACAATTATCATAAAGGTGGAACAAAATTTTAAAGGAAGGAGGCAACTATTAGCATGAGATACATGTGAGGAGATTGAACTAAGTCAAGTTGTGGCTTAATCTAGCTTATGAACATAAGGTATTTAACACGGTTTGCTCTAGAGTAAGCTTCTTCACACATCTTACAATGGTTATCTTACTCACGTTGGTTAGACACATTTTGCTCACTTACTAGATCAAACACTAGAGTTACAAGCTCACAAACAAGTTATATGCTACCACTAGATCAAGTCAAACATAGAAGCAATAGTGGTACCATATATACTTCAAAGTCATTTGATTTACCATGAATGAACCTAGATAAGCAATGTGATGGCTATATGAACTAGAGCACAACCTAATAAGAAAGAATGCACATGCCAAACAATTTCACCTTTGCTTTGTCGGAGGAGAGGCATGTCATATGTGGAGGTGCATTCAACTCATGTTGGAGAAGTCTAGGATATTCAATTCATTCCTTAGCTTGCAAAACCTTCTCTCATCTAGTGGCTTGGTGAAGATATCGACAAGTTGATCATCGGTGCCCACACTTTCAATAGATATGTCTTTCTTTGCTTGATGATCTCTAATGAAGTGATGCCTTATGTCAATGTGCTTTGTTCTTGAATGTTGAACCGGGTTGGTGGCTATTTTGATGGCGCTCTCATTATCACATAGCAATGGGACTTGTCCAAACTTGACTCCATAATCTTGCAATGTTGCCTTCATCCATAGCAATTGTGCACAACAACTACCCGCGGATATGTATTCGGCTTCGGCGGTAGAGAGTGCAACACTATTTTGCTTCTTTGATGACCAAGAGACAAGTGATCTTCCAAGCAATTGACCAGTGCCCGATGTGCTCTTCCTATCCACCTTGCATCCCGCATAGTCGGAATCCGAGTATCCAATTAATTCAAATTGAGAGCCTTTGGGATACCATAGTCCAACATTTGGAGTGTGCTTCAAATATCTCAATATTCTTTTGGTTGCCTTCAAATGGCTTTCCCTTGGAGAAGCTTGGAACCTTGCACACATGCACACACTAAACATAACATCCGGTCTTGATGTGGTCACATAGAGTAGACTTCCAATCATTGACCGATATAGCTTTTGATCCACCATGTCACCACTCGAGTCACTATCCAAATGTCCATTTGTGCCCATTGGAGTGGTTATTGCTTTAGCTTCATCTAACCCAAACTTCTTGAGCATGTCCTTTATGTACTTGCCTTGACTAACGAATGTGCCTTTCTTCATTTGCTTGATTTGTAGACCAAGGAAGTAACTAAGCTCTCCAATCATAGACATCTCAAACTCTTTTGCCATCATCTCCCCAAACTCTTCACAAAAGTCTTGGTTGGTTGATCCAAAGATAATTTCATCCACATAGATTTGCAGCACAAACAAGCTACTTCCAATTTTCTTGGTGAAGAGAGTGGTGTCAACTTTCCCAATTTTGAACCCTTTTGCTAGCAAGAAGTCTCTCAATCTTTCATACCATGCTGTTGGTGCTTGCTTCAACCCATATAGTGCCTTCTTGATCTTGTACACATGGTTGGGCTTCTTCAAATCTTCAAACCCGGGAGGTTGCTCAACATACACTAACTCATTTATGAACCCATTGAGAAATGCACTTTTAACATCCATTTGATAGAGCTTGATGTTGTGTGAACAAGCATATGCAAGTAGGATTCTAATGGCTTCCAATCTAGCAACTGGTGCATTGGTTTCTCCAAAGTCGATGCCTTCCATTTGAGTGTATCCTTGTGCAACCAATCTTGCTTTGTTCCTTACAACAATGCCATCTTCATCTTGCTTGTTCCGGAAGACCCATCTTGTACCAATAACATTTGTGTTCTTTGGTCTTTCCACTAACTCCCAAACATCATTGCGGGTGAAGTTGTTCAACTCTTCATGCATTGCATTCACCCAATCAACATCCATCAAAGCTTCATCAATCTTGGTTGGCTCAATAGATGATACAAATGAGTAGTGTTCACAAAATGAAGCCAATCTTGATCTTGTTTGCACACCTCTTCTTATATCACCAACAATTTGATCTAAAGGATGATCTCTTGCAATGTGTGTTGGTTGAAGCACTTGTTCCGGTTGAGCACTTGCACTTGTACTAGCATCTTGTTGATCTTGAGAACCACTAGAGCTTGCAACATCATTGCCATGCATGGTTGGAGGAGAAAGCACTTGATCTTTGTCATCTTCTATGTCAATCACTTGCTTTGGCCTTATATCACCAATGTCCATGTTCTTCATAGCTTCCGCCAATTGTGTTCCTCTCACATCATCTAGATTGTCTTGTTCTTCATGGGAACCATTGGTTTCATCAAACTCAACATCATGGACTTCTTCAATTATTCTTGTTGTGTTGTTCCACACTCTATAGGCTTTGCTTGTAGTGGAGTAACCAAGAAGTGTCCCTTCATCACATTTCTTCTCAAACTTTCCAAGTCTTGTGCCCTTCTTCAATATGTAACATTTGCACCCAAAGACCCGAAGTAAGCAATGTTGGGCTTTCTATCATTGAGGAGCTCATATGGTGTCTTCTTCAATAGAGGGTGACAATAGAGTCGGTTGCTATAGTAGCAAGCCGTGTTGATTGCTTCGGCCCAAAAAGAATCACTCACATTGTATTCACTAAGCATAGATCTTGACATATCAATGAGTGTCCTATTCTTCCTTTCAACTATCCCATTGGATTGAGGTGTATACTTGGCCGAGAATTGATGTTTGATTCCAAACTCATCACATAACTCATCAACTCTTGTGTTTCTAAACTCACTTCCATTGTCACTTCTCACTTTCTTGATTCTTCTATCAAACTCATTTTGACTTCTCTTGACAAAGGTTTTGAATACCCCAAACACTTCACTTTTATCAACAAGAAAGAAGACCCATGTGTATCTTGTATAGTCATCCACTATCACAAAACCATACTTGTTTCCCCCAATGCTTGCATATGTGGTTGGTCCAAACAAGTCCATGTGCAACAACTCAAGTGCATGTGTAGTGCTCATCATTCCTTTGTTAGGATGGGTGTTTCCAACTTGCTTTCCCATTTGGCATGCACTACATAGCTTGTCCTTTTCAAAGTGAACATCTTTTAGCCCTCTCACCATGTCATGCTTCACTAGCCTCTTTAGTTGCTTCATTCCAACATGTCCCAAGCGCCTATGCCACAGCCAACCCATACTTGATTTGGTGAATAAGCATGTTGTCAATTGAGCTTCACTAGCATCAAAGTCCACCAAATAGAGGTTTTCATATCTAAATCCTTTGAAGATCACATCACTTCCATCAACACTCACAATCTCCACATCATCAACACCAAATATGCATTTGAATCCCAAATCACACAATTGTGCCACTGACAACAAGTTGAAGTTAAGAGATTCCACCAATAGCACATTGGAGATGCTCAAGTCATTGGATATTGCAATCTTGCCCAAACCTTTGACCTTGCCTTTCTTGTTGTCACCAAATGTGATAGCATCCGCATGATCATCACCACTAGTGTTGATTGATTTGAACATTCTACCATCCCCGGTCATGTGTTGAGTGCACCCACTATCAAGCACCCAATGCCTTCCTCCGGCTTTATAATTAACCTACAAAAAGGATCAATTCTTTTTAGGTACCCAAATCTTTTTGGGTCCTCCAAGGTTAGTAACCAAGCTCTTGGGCACCCAAATTGTCTTCTTCTTTGGGCCAACCATGGGTGCACCAATGTACTTAGCCTTCACACCATTAGTGCCCTTAGTAAGCATATAACAAGAATCAAAGCGAATAGATGTAACATGAGCATGCTTCTTGTTTTTATTCTTGTTAAAGCAATGTTGCTCTATATGCCCGGATTGCTTGCAACTATTGCAAAACCGACCGTTGCTCTTTACAAAATGAGTCTTGTGAGGAACAAAAGCCGCCTTGCCCTTCTTAGGGGTATAGCCAAGTCCCTCCTTGTTGAGTGGAGACCTTTGGCTACCCAAGCACTTAAGCAAGCGGGCATCTCCACCATAGGCATTGCCTAAGGCATGAGTGAGCTTATTAACCTTGTTCTTAAGATTCTTGTTTTCTACTACTAATGATGAGTTACATGTAGTAGAAGTAGACATTTTAATTGAGCTAGCTGATGATGATGCATTGATAGGAGCAACAATAATAGGAGTGTAAAAAGATTCATCAAGTATATCACAAGTTACTCCTACATTGCATGTCTCTACAACATCCTCAATCTTACTTTGATCAAGGAGGGAGGAGTGGGCTTTCTTAAGCCTATTGTGAGCTTGATCAAGCTTCTCATGGGCTTCCTCTAGCCTCTCATGAGTAGACATGAGCTCATCAAAGGATTGCTCAAGAGCCTTGTTGGCCTTGCGCAATTCTTTGCACTCCTTCCTCTTAGTCTCAATGTAAGAGTGAGCATCTCGTAGCATGCTTATGAGGTCCTCCTTTGAGTACTCCTCATCATCATCACTCTCACTCTCACTCTCATCGGATGATACCTTAGTGGCCTTAGCCATGAAGCATGTCGATGGAGCGTCGAAGATAGAAGGCTTGCTTGAGATAGCAAGACTAGCCATAGCCTTCTTCTTGGTGGTCTTCCTCTCATCATCACTAGAATCACCATCATTGCTTGAGGAAGCATCACTATCACATGTCACAACATAGGATCCACCCTTCTTCTTTTCCTACTTCTTCTCCTTCTTCTCCTTCTTCTCCTTCTTGTTCTTCTTATGATCATCTTCATCATCACTAGATTGTGGACAATCCGCAATGAAGTGATCTTTGCTCTTGCATCGATAGCATCTTCTAGTTGAGCTCTTGTATGAATCTCTTTTCTTTCTTGCCCCAAAGCTCTTCTTCTTCATGAACTTGCCAAACTTCTTGACAAAGAGAGCGAGGTCTTCATCATCTAATTCATTTCCGCTTGTGCTAGCTTCATCATCACTTTCCTCCATCTTTGCTTTGCCCTTGCTCTTGATCTTGGAGGATGACACCTTGAACGCCATGGTCTTCTTCTTCTTCTCTTCCTCTTGGGCTCCCCCATCCCGTTCCACACGCACTACCAAATTTTGACCCTTGCGCAATGACGAGAAAATGATGCAATAGGGCTAATTTGGTTGCAAAAGGTAGTTGTTGCTGCCAAATCACATTTGTTGCCAAGGGTTGCAAAAAGTCACGTTGCAATAAGGTATTGCAACCTTGTCTAGTTTGGCGTTGCAATTGTTGGGGATTCTTGCAACCATATGCATCCGTTGCCAAGCATGGCAATATGATGTTGTCGCAACGTGCACTAGCGTCGCAATACGAGCACTTGCCACACTTGTCTTGGTAGCAATAGGTCATAAATGCAATGATCGATAGCGTTGCAATAGAATTTTGTTGCCATGCTAGAATTTTGTTGCATAATGCGTAATTGCCACGACCGCCATGCCGTGGCAAGTACACATTTTGCCACGCAATTTCATTTGTTGCAAGAAATGATAGGTTTTTGCCACGGTCGTTGTGTCATGGCCGTAGTACCTTTTGCCATGCTTTTTTATTCGTTGTGAGAGATGGTATATTATTGCCATGATTGTTGGGTTGTGGCAATAGTATTATTTACCACGTAATTTTGACCGTTGTGAAAGACCGTACGTTATTACCACGACCGATATGTCGTGGCAACAGTATTATTTGCCACGCAATGTTATTCGTTGTGGGAGATCACATGTTATTGCAACAATAGTAATGTCATGGCAATAGTTCCATTTGCAACATAAATAAGTTCATTGTCATATAGCATATTGCCACGAATAGCGGCTCGCAGGAACAATTTTTATTGCAACGCAGGTAGCATTTGATTTTTGGTTTTACAAATCATCGTTGTAAAAACAACCAACCATGACATAAGAGATTGCGCTCGTATATATTAATTATAATCAATCATTTAATATGCTAACAAACCAAACATAGGTACAATTATAAAGGAGTTTACAGCTCACTCGTTATTTCATAACTTTTGAAAAATTACAATTTCCTAACATCTATGAATCACTTGGGAGTTTTCTACCACCGCAGCTCATCATCTCGGATGTGTCCTCGCTTGATTATGAACCTCCAACTCAAACCTTGTCCACATAGTGCCAAAAGAGTAAGACTAGGATATTAGAAAAAAATAAGTTTACTACTTCATGCACAAAAGTAAACAGATTCAAATATAACATGGTTGTACTTAAGCAAAAGTAAATTTAACCAGAAGTATTGGAAGACTGTTGTCAATGTAAGGAATCAATATGTAGATCTAAAAATTAAAAACACTATACATGCAATCATTTTGCTACCAGATTATTTGAATCTTAAAGGCAGCAGCAATACAGTTCATTACAAAAAATCATTAGTTATAGACAATGAAAAATTATATTCTTTAATAATACAGAAGGCCCATAGAATTTTGTACGTCTTTCTAGTTATTTGTTAAATAAGATTCTTCTATTAACAAAGTCCAAAATCAAAAAATTGTCATTGTTGTACAGAACTTGGTCAAAACATGAAAGACTACATCTGTAATGCACAACAGTCATTTGTCCAGAGCTAAAATCATGATCTTTCGTGACTACAAACATCTCTAAACCCTACACAACTTTTGTATTAACAAGTATCAGAGGATGACAATTTACTATACAAAATAACTCACCCAATCAAGACTGCACAGGCTGCAGTTTTCAGCATCAGCACAAGTTAAATTTATCCCTACATCTTATAGTTACAGAAGGAAGGCTACATATGATGTACTTGCAGCAAACGATGCAAGAGTGCATGACATCCAACAGAGTTACTTATCTAGGAATGGTCTAGTAGCCATGCAGGGATAACAAGGATAAATATAGATAAATATTTCTATGAACTACGAATAGGTGCACTCAGTATTTAAGTAGACAAGAGAACAAGAATTGCACCAAAATATGCGCCTGTCTAGAAAAGAGTCAGGATAAAATGAGGATAATTTAGATTCCAATTAGTTGATAATATATTGCAGTTGTTACCTTCCTCCTTTTGCTACTTCTTGTTTTATTCAGCAGCTCCTGTTGAGTGATAAATGTCCTCACTGGTGCCACACTTCTGGTGTTCTCATTAAAAAGACTTTTGCTGACAGTAGTATTTTTACTCGAACGAGTAGTTGCCTCTTTTTGTACGGTGACAACACTTGTAGGCTAAGCCTACAAACAAGAAATTATTTGATCTATTTTAGCTAGAGTTCTAGGTACACAACTCAATTTTACATAGAACATAGTGCAATAATAATGACATTACCTGCTCTAACATATTTTTATTTTTATGTTGACCAATCTCATCATCCTCTTGTATGGTTGATGCAGTTTGTATACTGTCATTGTTTTGCAGGGTACTCTACAAACACAAACATTGAGCTAAAAGATTAGACATCATCGTGATCATAAGTTTATTAAGATGACCAAGGAAGAATTTTTGGAAATGTTACCATATTCATAGTTCCTTCTTTATGTTGCGCTAGCATTTGAAGAAATTCTTGCATCATTTCTTCTCTTAACTTTGTCTTAGCATTGTCCAGATCCTCTTGCATCTTCCTTCTATCTTCTTCTCTCTCTTTCCCTTTCTACAGCATCATGCGCAATCTGTTCTTTCAGCTTCTCAACCTCTGCTTCAAAAGCAATGCTCTTCTCTCTGGCTACAGCTTCAACACATGCACGTGCTTCGAGGTTCTCTTTCATAAGTTCTCAACGAGTTCGATACTTAGCCAAATATCCATGTCCATGTAATTTGGATGATTTGATTTGTGTGGTTTCTTTGTAGCATGACTGAAAAATCATGTTCTCCTCAGCAGTTGAAAGTGGTTGTCTATCAGATTGTAAGCCAATCTCACCAATTTTCATGGCTGTATTTTCCTAAATAAAATAACATAAGCTATTAAGAGGTGCTTGACACAACCTGTAGCTATAAAAAAGGATTGACGAAAGATTTACTCACATATACTGCAGCTGAAATAGAATTTGACCATTGGCCAGAATGTTTCCTATGAGTGGTCCTCCAAAGGAAAAGGTCACTTGGCTCTTCACCGGTATCTTTGTCTCTCTAAGATGCCAAAACATAATTCAGGACACAATTATTGCATAATAAAATGGATGGATCATATTAGTGTCTCTAATGATTACCTGCTCGAAGGCGGCCTATGAGAAGCTTTTTGAACCCATCACATGTGTGGTTCTTTGTTGCTGACGATTGGTGGAGTTCTAGTTGCTAACCTTCTGCAAATTGAGAAAAAGTGGTATGTAACAATACATCTTTGGTTGATAAAGTTTGTTTGACAATACAGATATAAATTCAACTGACCTTGAAGTCATCAGATCCAAAATACAACAACAAATAGTGCCACTCAAGAAGGTGTACTTCTTCAGGTTTATTTCGTATCCTCTCAGCGTAGGTATTATATGCCTTGTATGTAGCACTCAGAGCTGATCGCCATCCTTTGTACCGATCGCTAGCAATTTTCCATATTTTCTCTTTTCTTTTATCCTCACTACCAATGTTGGTGAAGTTCCACGAAAGCTATTTTTAATTTAAAGCAATGAAATGGTTTATCATAATTAATTTTCACCCATCACATGAGTAGGCAAAAAATAGTACGTAACATACCAGTATGTCTTCTGCAATACGTTCTTTGACTTCATTCTTTACATCCTTCCAACTGTTTACACCAATTAGTGACACCCATTTCCTTGTAAATAGTACAATCTCATCGACAAATGCACAGGCGTTTGGTCCAATCGGACCTCCACGATCTTCTGAAAATTCAATTGTGAGTTTGTGAGTGCGTTCCTTAACTCTCTTGTTGGATACTACAAATCCTTTAACAGTCCCACGACCTCTTTTCTTGCGTTCATTCGAGCGATCTTCTTGCAAAAAAGGCAATAATAAACTTGAGTTGTTCAGGTTCTCAAGGAAGATATGAGAACTGAATGTTAAAATTATCTGTATAATGACAAACCATTTCCCTGTACCCTTGCCTTCCTTGCATGACTTGGCCTGTTTGAGAGTGGTGTCACACTACTTCCATTACTTTCATCATCTTCAAGTATCATGCCATCAGTGTCACGTTGCTTGATAAATGCCACTGCACACAAGGTTAAAAGCTTCAGTTCTTTAAAAAAATAGAAGTAAAACACACTGGTTGGAAAAAGAATATTAATTACTAATTTCTGCAATATCCCCTTTCATCCTTAAAAATTCCCTATACGTGTCCACTGTGTCATCCCTGTAGTCATCCTTTAAATCTGTTAGTTACCAAAACCATGTCAGATACATGTTCATATAAAGGTGCTAAGATTCTGTACGACACAAATACATACGCAGAAACATAGATGGTATACCATTGGATTTTTCTGGTGGCAGCTTTTCTAGCCAGACCTTGTATGAATCAAATGCATCATCCATAAATGGATGCTCATCTTCTTCGGGCTGTTGCCTTTGTCGCTTGACAGGTGTTATGCTGACTTGTTGGGTCGTCTTATGCTGTTGTGATAGTACTAATCTGATTTCCTTCTCTATTTCATTGTCTTGTATCATACTCTCTGCATGTTTGATATACTGGATGGGCTGAAGAGTAGCTACATCTCTTCCACAACGCTTCTTGTAGTATAAAAGGTCTCGGATACCATACCCAAGCTGGTCCTTAATAGCTGTCAAGATTGACAATTTTATAGCAGACCTTTCTAATTTGAACATTACATACTCCTATCTGGAAGTCCATTCTTGCAATGAACATAAATACTCCACAGTTCACTTGTACCACTGCATTCATAGGACAATGGTTGATAAACAAAGAATTATAAAAAAGTGAAGTATTACCCTTTGGTAACAAAAATATTAGTAATCTTAACCTGTACTAAGCTCTGTTGGGTGCCACAAATGTGTCCAAAATATTAATTCTTTAACTATAAGAAATTATCAAAGATTGGACTGACAGGTGTGAGGAGCAATTTAAGAACAAGGTTATTATGCAATGTGCAAAGCTACAGCCAAGTCGACTAGTTTTTTCACTCTGTGTGTGCCTCATCTTACTGAATATTAACCACACCTGGTTCAGATATATAAAAGCCAATGTGAAGTTGTGTACAACAAAAGATACACAAAGTAATTAGACCTGGTTCATAACATTTCAATGCCAAGAATGCAAAAGTTATGCCTTGATCTACAAATCACTAGAAAACAAAGAAAAAACATACAAAGATGAAAACATTGTCAGTTCTGTTAAACATGTTGGCAGAGATTTAGTACAGACCCACTAGTACTGCCAGAAAACATAAAGCACAAGGTCTATCAAGTCATTTAAAACTAACACATCTACCAAATCGATGTAGAAAACTGTACAACTCCAACTCCATATATACAGCCACACGATAACTGTAAAACTAAAATTCTTAGCTAAGTGTTAGGGATCTAAATTCATTCACAAGCAAAAACTTCATGCCGCACTGTGACCTCAAGGCCGCCAGATGACCTCGCCAACCCGCCGCTGCCACACGATTAATTGGTGATAGATTAATTATGCTCTGTTCTACACAATTTATACAGCCACACAATAGCTGCAATAGCCTACTCAAGTGAAGAACCTGAAGAGCCCTGAAATGAGAAAAAACTGGAAATTCCTCACACATTGTACAACGAACTAGATGGAGCTCAGTCAAGTATTGCTGAAACCTTGCTGCCTCTGCAATTTCGGTACTTCTGAGTCCTGATATGAAGACTCAAGAACTAAGCCAAAGCTAATTAGCCTACTGCTAGCTGCCCTACTATCCTTTAGTCGTGTAGTACTCACTTCTCCCTGTCCTCTCATTCTCCAATTTCTTCCCAAATGATTAATCACAATAGGAGCCAGGATTGGCGATCAGTACGTGATCCACAATTCACACGAACAGCAAAAGTGTATAAGACACATGGTATGCAAAACTGATTTATTACATTACAGTTGACTTCTATAGCTTCAGATTATTGGAAGATTTGTAGTGCTTAAGAAAATTAAAAATAGACCACCCTATGTACCTTGTTCTTAAATTCTTCCTCAGACATGTGAAGGAAATCAGAGCTGTAAACCCTAATTAAGTAGATTCACCAAACAATACCTGGGGGTATATGGGGTAGAGAAACCTTGTTCGTCTTCGATTTCTAGGGTGGCTTCAGTATATGGATGGCGGCGGTAGAGGATGGTTTCGAGGTTGGTGTCGTCTGTGTTGGTGATGCCCTGAGGAGGAAGTGACGTCCTGGCTGGAGGCGTTGCCGGCGGCGTCCTTGACGGTGTCGATGTCGGGGCCGTCCTGGAACGAGATGGCGTCGACGGCCTCCTCGATGGCAGCAGCGGCGCCATGGCCTTCACGGCGTGCGAGAGGAAGCTTCGCCGTGGTCAGGGTCCGGTTCTACATTTTTAAAGGCCCTAGGGCGGACTTGGCAATGGGCCCTTATGGCTACAGTGGGCACACATACGAATATATGCAATTGTATATAGGTATATATATATACATATATGAGTTAATTAATGAGCAACGAAAATAACAGGATACAATGTCTAGAAGGACAAGAAAATTACACTAAAGAGTCTGTTTAGGTCCCTTTACATTGGAGGAAACGACATCCACTCAATAAACTAGCCTATTTGGCTTGAAATTTGATATAAACCTATCTTAAATTTATAGGGTAAGAGAGATAGATTCTATAGATCATCATGTTATATTTCTACTTTACCACTTATAATACTCTCTTCAATTCACTCCTCTATGATAGAAATACAACATATGAGTATCTCTCGTATAACCAACAATAATATATGTGTATAATATGTGTATAAATTATGATTCTTAGAATAGATTCAATTCCAAGAATCCAAATGGGCCCTAACTTAATTACCTCAAAATCCTAAATAAATCAAACTCCCATTATGAAAAGAGACTTCTTCGAGCTTTTCTTGATGCAAAATTAGTGAAGATAGTATCTGAGATCAATAGTGTAAGATATCTCAATGCAGCACATAGCTAAGCGAGTCGTCGCATCGACCGTGAGCAGCGACGTCTCCCTATTTCAGGAGCAAGGAGACAAGGAGTCAAAGAGTACATATACTTGGGTCTGGGCCCCTTCGCATGCTGGGCCCCCGGCGGTCGCACCCGCTGCACCTCCTCTAATACGGCCTCGCGATCTATTAGAGCCAGGGGGCCGGGAGGCGGAGGCGGAGGGGCAGAGGTTACGAACTAATCGATCAAACTGCCGTGAGGGCCAGCGGGTTAGGCGTACTTAGGGGGTGTTTAGTTAGAAGAATTTTGGGTATAAAGTTTTTGTAGCACTTTCGTTGTTACTTGACCAACTTTGTCCAAATATGGACCAACTAGACTCAAAATATTCGTCTCGACATTTACAAACAAACTGTGTAATTAGTTATTTTTTTACCTATATTTAATACTCCATGCATGCATGTAAAGATTTGATGTGATGGAGAATCTTGTAAATATTTGGATCTAAACATGCCATTAGTATATATGGTCATTGGCTTTTTTTTTAGAATTAGTTGCGCTAGTTTCTGTTTGCCGTGCGGAAAGTTGGCGCGGTGGAAAAATTGTCGCCCAAATTTTGAGGAGAGTACTCCTCCAAAAATAATTATTAGATTTAAATTTAATTTAAAATATAATAAAACTGCTAGAAACTTGGAAAAATAATAGTAAATCACATACGTATTAATTAATTTCACAAATATTTTACTAGTATAAATCTATGGATCATGATATTTTTTATCAAGATGATGAGTCACACAAGTCGAATCCTACAGGTTTTGTATTATTTATTTATTTATTTTTGTTTAACCTTGTATAGTGTTGGAGCGAGCGACATGCACGGTGGCACAGAGCTTTCTGGTGTGCATGTGGTCTGCTATTTTAGTCTTTTTATTTTAAACTAGCTAGCGTGCCCGTGCGTTGCTACGGGATAACTATATTTTTTATTGAAAATATACAGATCGCACGATAAAATAATAATATTATGAAATTATATACTGACGATAAGATAGTTTCTTCTTGCATTTGAGATAGGCAAAATAGTTAAATTATCATTTACATAGGGAACACATACCGGATGAGGCAATACTGTGAGCATACCGATGTCGTGCGGCCGTCGTCGTGGTCTGCTGAGCTAGGGCACAGCCAGGATACGTGCGGCCGTCATCATCGTCGCAAGGCCAAGGCGCCGACGGTGGGGCGAGGCCGAGGGCGCCCACAGGGCAATGGTGGAGGCGGCGGGACGAGGGCTTTGGCCGGCGGAGGCGTTAGGCCGATGGCTTCGGCGGCCCCAGGGCCCCGGCGGCGGCGGCATCGTCGCAGGGCAAGGCGCCGGCGGTGGGGCGAGGCCGAGGGTGCCCACAGTCCAAGAGCGGAGGCGGTGGGCTGAGGTCACCGTCGGTGGGGGCGAGGAGGGTGTGATTGGAGTGAGCGGCGATTTGGAAGGCTGGCGATTTGAGGGGGGAGAAGGCTGCACCATTTTGGAAGGCGTCGACGTGATTGGTGGAGTGCCACGAAGACCTTGGGAATACGAGCGTGCGAAAACGCCGGAAGGACATGCGAGCGAGCGCGGGCGTGCGACGCCGGATTGACGATTCCTTTCCCCCCTCGTTCGCTTGTGAGACTTCCGTAATCGAGGAGACAACGGCGCATCCGGCTGCGGCACTAGATACCTGGGCGCTTGGCGTGATGGGGCAGGGGTGTCGACCGTGGACCTATCGAGGGAGGGCGCCGCTCGTCGCAGCTGAGATGGGTGGGGGCCGTCTCCGCCCTCGGCACCCGAGGAAGGAAGGGACGGGTGTCATGGTTGGCTCGGTCCGTCGACCACTGCACTCGGAGTTTGCGAGGTCGGGTGCGATTGCGACGACGTCGTGAGGATGAGGGCTACCGATGGCGAGGATGATGGCGCGTGCGTCGACAGTAGCGGAGGCGGGGTAGTCAGGCGCCGGGAAGGAGGGGGCCGCGATGAGGAGAAGCCGTCGCAGAGGGTTCCGCTAACCACGGCGAGGTCAGAGAGGACGCCGCGAGGAGATGTGGGGACGGCGGCGGACGGGAGGATAGGGCAAGGATGTGGATTTCGCGTGGGGGAGGACGCCCGCGGGATTGGAGGAACACACAGGAAGAAGAGGAGAAACGAGAGAAAAAGGAAGCACGCGGTTAGAGAAAAAGAAAGCGCATGGTTTTCTGTGATTTTCTGGTTATTTCCTTTTCAGCGGTGCGGAACCAAGGATCGCATGGGGAGACTGTGGAAGCGAATGTTTTTGTTGCACAAAAAAAATCCATTCTTTAGTCTTTTTAGATTTTTAAGATTTTGTTTTCTATGTTTTAAGTACTATTTTTTATACGTATATAATTAATCTTATTATATTCGTTTTTTTAGTACTTTTAGTTTTCACGCTGGCTAATAAAATCAAATTTCATTTTCTATTTGTTTTAAATTTTATTTTTCTTATTTAGGTTTGAATTACATTTTAAATTTTCAGTTTTGAGTCAAGTTTTTTTTTAGTTTTTTATTTTCATTTTTTCAGTCAAGTTTCTATAACGAGTTCACTAACATGGTTAGTATATTTTATAATTTTCTGGGTCGGTAAGTGACTAGTATATTTCCTTTGCACTTTATTAGGTTTACACATGGCTCCCATGTTGTGTGTGACTCTCCTTTGTGTCGTTTGGACCTGGCAAGTGCGCGAGCACGTACATATATTTATATGTTAATCTCACATCATAGATATGTTAATGCACATGCACATTATGATAATGAACCAAAGAAACACTCAAATGTTGACAAGTTCATCATTTCCTGAAAACATGTCTACATAATTATGAAATAATTGCACACAAGCTCAACTTTTCCTCAACCTTTTACATGGACTAATTTTTTAAACAAAAAAATCATCGTCTGAATCTTCTCCAGGAGCAATGAATGGAGGGACAACTTCATCAACAATGTAAGTGTCATCTGGTTCTTCGTCTTCGTCAACCATGTCGTCATACTCAGGTTCTGGCATGGCTGTTGCATGAGCCTGCTCAATTACACAAGCATCAACAGTAACTCCCTCAATGTCAGACCTACTCCAAGTTGTAACATCTACATTTGGTTGTTCATGATTCATATCTTCCACTCCCACCATAACTGAGTCCATATCGATCTCGCCCACTGCGTCAATACCTTCTCCTTCATGCATGGCAAACAGGTTTCTTGGTTGCACTCTAATGACACTACACCAATCTGGTTTCTTTGCATTTTTCATATAACACACTTGCTCTGCTTGTGTGCTCAGGATGTAAGGTTCATTTGCGTACCTAAACCGAGTGATATCAATATCAATGACTCCATATTGATCTTTATTGTACCCTCTAGATTTTCGCGTACTAGCATCTCGCCTCTCGGACGCGGGTGATGGAAAAGAACCATCGAAGAAACAAAGTACGTTGATAGAACCATGCTGCCCTAGTTTCTTTCCGTCTTGCCGGTCTGTCGATAATTGATCTTGCGCTGGCCTTCGTGCTGGCCGCATGGGCCGCGTGCCCGCGTGGGCTGCCTCACGCGGCCTGCCTCACGTACTAGTACGCAGCGGCACGTAAGTGTTTTTTTCTTTTTTTTGTAAATACATGTATATATAATATATATATACTTGTTTGTCACACCCCAACTTTAAGGATAAAATTGAGGCGGAATACTCATGTGTGCCCAGGAAACGATCACATACATAAGTTAGACAAATTACAAAAAGTGGCATCATCACATTGTTTATTACATAACGATAGTATGAACACAAGTCTTACATGAAGCGAAACAATAGATAACTGAACTGCTAACAAGACCAACTCCACAGGAAAAGCTGACTGGGGAAACAGCTAGCCTAGAAGTCCTCTAGGAAGTCACCAACTCCACCTTCATCTGTTACCCATCCGGGATTTTGCCCAAAAAAAAGATAAACAACAAGCGTAAGTACTCCACGTACTTAGCAAGCTAACATAGGATTCATGAGGCTCAAAAGGCTGACACTGTCTAACTGCAGTTAGCTTTTAAGTTGACAAAGTTTTAGCATTAAGGTGAACGAATATTGTGCTTAACCCTTAACCCATGATCCATTTGTTCAACAAAGATAATTAAAACATCATAAGGTACCATCAACATAAAGAAACAATTTATTCAGGTATCAAAGTTCTGCTAGTTTTCCGGGCCGCTCGTGACCGTGAGCACGGCTGTTATAACAGTTTTACACTCTGCAGAGGTTGTGCATCTTTACCCACAAGCCGTGTTGCCCTTGTGCCCGAGGCGGCCAACCTCTTGATCCACTTCCAAGGTAGATCGGCTGGGTACACTATGAAGCCTTTCGTTGGTTCGTCTAACAGGTTAGGGCCGCGAGGTTTCCTTGGCAATCAGACGTAGCAAACTCCCCTTTCCTATGGCACAAGGCCATCGCAGCTATACTCATATGAACAGGAGCAGCCCTACATCCGTAGAGGCAAGCCCCTCTTACGCCCTTCCGGGTTACCGCTAACAAGTTAGAAAAGGTTTAGTGTACTGAGCTAAAACCAGAGTCATATAGCACTCATGGTAGCACTGTCAATCCTAGCTTTTGCTAACAACAAGTTTTATTAACCGTTTAACAACATATCATCATGAGATCAAAATTCATCATTGGACTGGATCAGTTATAAGTCAGTTAGCACTAGCATTCTACCCATATGCATATATCCCACGGAGTCAAGAACATCACAGATAACAAAGCTAAGTGGGTCTCTAAGGTTGCTCAATTGGACACATGCATAAATGAGTAAATTAATAGTAAAGTGAATAGGTAACAAGGAGATCCCATGCTAACTTGCCTTTGTTGAAAGACTGGTCCTCCTGCTGATCGTCGAAAGAAGGGTCCTGGTCGTACCACACCGACTCACCGTCTACTTGATCACATAACATCAACACGCATACCAGGCGCATACATACAAAGCAAACAGGGCTATCATTAGAACAGTACACCAAATAGTAATAAGCAGAAATAAAACTTTGATAAAACAGAAGGACGCGTTTCTACGATCACAACAAGTTTTGGTTCACCAAAAATGGAGTTACGACGCGAAAGTTACGGCCGAAACAGCGATTCTAAAGCCCTAAACAAGATTAACATAAACTCTGAAACGAAACTGACCTACGCTGTCTAACAGAGGCATAAACAGATAGGAAACTAAATTACGAACCTAACGCAACTTGAACGGGTCAAATCGGAGCTAAAACGTAGATTTTATAAGCGTTTTAATGTAGTGCCAATTCTGTAAATAGCTGGAAAAGCATTTGAATTTATGTCGGAATTTAAACTGAATTTTAAATTGAATTCACAGCCGGCTGGACTGCGCCTCAAAACAACAGAAACGCAGGGGCCTGGTCCGAAGATTTTCAAGGCACTGAGAACAGTGCTCGCTGGAGCGCGGGTTGATTCCCGGCTTCTCCAGGGGCTCTTTAGCAAGATGGCCGGCGAAGGGGTGTCAGCCGATCTGAGCCGCCGGATCGGAGTCGGACGGCGCAGATTAGATACGGGGGAGGTGTGCGCGCGGG
The DNA here is from genome assembly GCA_009763385.1 of Coix lacryma-jobi var. lacryma-jobi. Lineage (NCBI taxonomy): Eukaryota > Viridiplantae > Streptophyta > Magnoliopsida > Poales > Poaceae > Coix > Coix lacryma-jobi. The sequence continues at coordinate 65,091,114 of CM019825.1, forward strand.
GCGAGCCGACGGCGCGCCCAGGCCGTGACGTCGCGGTCCCCTGGCGGCGGCGTGCGCGCGCCCACCATGGCCGACGCCTGAGAGCTCGCGGACTCGGACGCACGGGGCACTACGAGCCAGACTAAGCGAACGGAAGGCAAGCGGATCGCGAAAGGGTGCTCACCGCGTTGAAGGAGGGGACGGGGAGTCTCTGGTGGCGGCGCACGGCGAGGAACGGCGGGGATCCGAGCGACGACGTCGGAGCTGCGAGAACACGACGGCGGTTAGGACCAAATCAGGCGAAAGAGAGGGAGGGAGGGAGATGGTCCGGCAGCTTCACCGAGGCGCGGCGGAGCTCGGGGGAGGTCGCACACGGCCGGAGCGGCGCCGAATCAACGGGTCGACGGCGGCGGCGACAATGGCGGCGGTGGAGCTCTGTTGGCGCTCGGGTGCTCAGCAGTGCGCGCGGAGGATGCGAATGAGGGAAAGGGGGAGCGGGGCGCGGACGCACGCGCTATAGGCACGAGAAGGAGCCGGAGACGTGGGAGCGGGCGCGCCCACGACACACCGAAGACTCGGGCGCGGCAGTTGCAAGCTCGAGCGCTGCGAGCAGAGGGGGAGGAATCGGCTGACATGCGGGGCCACGGAGACAGAGACCGAGAGGGGGAGAGGCGCGGTTGCAAGCGGGCGCCGAACTGGGCCGGCCTGCAGGCCGCGCGGGCGAAGGGAGAAGGAGGGCGCCGGCCCAACGGGAAAGGAGAGAAGGGAGGGAGGCGCCGGCGGGCTTGGGCCGCCAGGCCGCTTGGGCCTGAAGCAAGGGAGAGAGGAGAAGGAAAGAAAAACCCCTTTTCTTTTTATTTCCAAAACATTTCAAATCCTTTTCAAAAGAAAATTTGAATTCATTTCGAATTTTGGTAAAAACCAATCACCCAATAAATATGATGCACCAGCATGAATGCAAAAACATGTTGCCACCTTTATTTTAATTCACTAAAAAATTATTTAACCCCTAGGTTAAATGCTCACTAATTCATAATTAAATCATTTTCACCTATTTTAATTTGGAGAAAATTTTAGGATGTTACATTGTTGCTCACCAGAATTGCATACCCTGTACCTCCGCCCATGCATCTGCCATGTAGGCGTGAGAGGTGGGACTTGGGCCGTGCCGTGCTGCCTAGCCTGGCCCTCTCGTGCTTCGTGCCACTTTGGGTTGTGTCCTCTAGACACGCAAGACACATCGCCCGATATGGCACGATAATCATCGGGTCGTGCCGGCCTAAGCATGACCATCAAAATATTTATGCTAGATTTCTCTTATCTTATCTACGTAAGCTAAAATTATATAGCACATGTTTATATTGATAATTATTTTATACTTACGACTGATATATAAAATATTTTATTATAATATCTACAAACATAAATATTTGGGGTTCACAATTCTTGTTGTATAGTGACGTTCCATGTATATCGTCCCAATTATCTATGGATCAGGTTTCTCTTCACGAACCAGAAGTTCCGAAGAGGTATACTCCTACAAATCGGGAACTTAAAATTATCGATCCATATACTAGTACCATGTTTCATATACCTATATACCTATGTACCGCAAATTTTTATGACTGTGGCGATGACTCCCTGCTGGATCACCGCCTTCTAGGTGCGTTTGGGACTTGCGGCCAACGGCGACATCTATCGCTCGCAACAGGAAAACTAGCGAGGAGATGAAAGTTGAAACCCATCTATACATATATGGACCACGTAATTAGATAGATCTCTTCATCAAAATTCATATACATTAATTAATATAGCGTATTGTGGCTTATAATGACACAAAATCATTAAGGTTTGGTTGGTAAATAGAGGTTTAAACCTTGAGATGAGACTTAGAGATCCTAGGCTCAATTCCAATAGGTTTTGTATTATTTTTTTATTTATTTTTATTTAACCTTGTATAGTGTTGGAGCGAGCGACATGCATAGTTGGAGCGAGCAATATGCACTGCAGCACAGAGCCTTCCGGTGTGCATGTGGGCTATTTTTATTTTAGTCTTTTTATTTTATTTTGTTTTATATGTTTTCAGTATTGTTTTTTCTACATATATAATAATTAATCTAATTATATTTATTTTTTAATAATTTTACTTTTGCTAATAAAATCAATTTTCATTTTCTATTTGTTTTTAATTTAATTTTTTCTTATTTAGGTTTGAATTACAATTTTCATTTTAAGTTTTGAGTCAATTTTTTTAGTTTTTAATTTTCATTTTCTAGGTCAAGTTTCTATAATGTTTTTAATTTTAATTTTTAATTATCGTTTTAGGTTCTCGGCACATATAGTGGGTTATACAATAACTCGCTCCTCTAGCTAGCAACTTATGCAATATTTGTTTTAATAATTTATTCTCAGATTTGTATAGTGTCTGACCATGAAAGATAATTTGGTGAGCGAGAACCCTGGTGCCAACTCTTGCTACGCTTCTTTCAACAAATCAAAAAATTCTTTGCACTCTCATTTGGCTCTTCCTTGTCATTGCCACTGAGCTGATACCCGAGACAACGACATCCAATAACAATAAGATATAATACGTATGTGGTCTAGTGGTCGAATAGCTACTGCATTTGATTTTTTTTACAAGAAGAGCTACTGTATTTGTTGAAGAGGCATATATGAACATTATGCATGCATACACACGCAACACGTACTGTATTCATTGATCGATGTGGTCCCTGGTTTCTTGATGATGGCTTCTATGATCGGCCGACCGCCGCTCTTAATCTCGACGCTAGGGTAGCGTAACTCCGTGGTCAATCGTCGATCGTATCTCTGGCCGACCGGTGATGGAGGACGACAGCGAGGGGAACACCGGCCACCAGCTGCCCGGCTTGAGATTGTCGGCCCCGAGTGCAGGGAAGACTTCGGGCCGGCAATGAAAAGGACAACCACGACTACAGAGTAGAAAAGACCGATTGGTTGCATCACGGATCGAATATTAGATCAATCTAGCTTCCATTATGTACTTAAGCACGTCTATATTATTATATATATTCTGTTATGGCTACTTATGACACAAATATCAAAAGGTTTAGATGGTTAGTGCGTGGCTTCGAAATCTTAGAGGTTTGAGGCTCAAATCTCATTTGAAGTGTTTTTATTTTTTGGTGTTATATTAACCATTTTAACTCCAGAGTATTCCAATGATAACAAAACTCTCAGCAATGGGAAATCAATTATGGCAAGAGTGACTTTTTATTGCAACCAATAAATAAAAGCATTGTGAAATCATCTTAGTATTGCAATGATAACAAAACTCTCAGCAACGAAAAATCAATTGTAGCAAGAGTGACTTTTTATTGCAACCAACAAATAAAAGCGTTGTGAAATCATCTTAGTATTGCAATGACAACAAAACTCTCAGCAACGGAAAAACAATCGTGGCAAGAGTGACTTTTTATTGCAACCAACAAATTAAAGCATTGTGAAATCATTTGAGTATCGCAACGCAAAAAAAACTCTCAGCAACGAAACTGTAATCGTGTCAAGAGTGAACACTTATTACCACCGATCTGAATTGTGTGGCAACAACTCCTAGTTTTTGCAACGATCTCCACACTCATGACCACGAAGCAATTTTTGTGGCAGGAATACCATCTATCGCAACCAAAAGTTCAAATCGTTGCGAGAGAACCCCTTATTGCAACCAAATCGGTGTCGTTGCACTATAAAAGCGTGGCAAAAGGGGTAAAATTTAGTAGTGACGGTATGTGTCTTGAGTGACCACATCACCTAGTACTTGGTTTGGGGTTACCGTATCCAACCCTTCTCTCACAAGGATTGTCACCAAGGTATCAAACCTAGGTGGCAAGCATCTCAAGAACTTGTGAGAAAAGTCCTTGTCATCCACCTTCTCACCCAACGCCCTCAAATCATTGACAATGACTTGCAACCGGTGAAACATCTCCGGTATGCTTTCATCATCTTGCATCTTGAAAGTGGCAAGCTTGTCTTTGAGAATGTAAAGCTTGGCACTCTTCACGGCCTTGGTGCCCTCATAGGTCTCCTCTAATCTTTCCCATATCTCACTTGCACGCTCGAGATTCTTGATTTGCTCAAAAACTTTGATGTCGAATGCTTCATAGAAAAGGTTGATTGCCACATCATTCCATTGAAGCTTCTCTTCTTCTCTTGGAGTTGGATCGACGGAGTCAATCACAACAAAGTCATGCTCGATCACATCCCATATCTTCCAATTCATGCCCCTTGTGAACGCGCACATCTTCCGCTTCCAACAATCAAAGTTGGTGCCGTCAAAATGTGGTGGCTTCCCCATATAGTTAATTTGAGCCATTGCAACACCGGAGGTTGTAAATCCTCAAACAAACGGTGACTTGGCTCCGATACCACTTGAAAGGTCTGAATGGCTAGAGTGGGGGTGAATAGCCAATCCAAGAATCTAGAAACCTGAAACTCAAAGCTCAAAACAAGTATCAGATTGCACAGTCGGTACTACCGACTATAGGGGCCGGTACTACCGAGGTCGGTACTGCCGGCTCTACAGGTCGGTACTACCGACAACCTAAAAACTGCTACGAGATCGAGATAGAGAAGATGCAAAAGTGGATCTAGCACATACCAATATTTCCCTAGAAGATGTAGATGAAGTTTATACCTTATCCAAGAAGTGGCTCCTCCCCAAAGAGTAGATCGAGCCTTCCCACATCTAAGAACGAGAGAGGAGGGAGGAAGAACGCGAAGAACACGAGTGCAAATAAAATATCCAAGGATGCAAAATCAACAAGCACACGAGACACAAGATTTAATCCGAGGTTTGGCCACTTCACTAAGAAGCGCCTACGTCCCCGTTGTTGAGGTGACCACGAAGGTTGGAGTCTCTTTCACCTCCTTGCCTCACTCAAGCAACCACAAAGGCTAGTTGAGTTTCTTCACTAAGAATCAGAGGGTAATACAAACACTTCGGAGTGCCCTCACAAATGAGTCAATCACGGGCAACAACCGAAGAACACCTAATCGGCTAGAGTTCCAAGAACTCAAGAGTAAAGAGAGATGTTGGATCCAAGTGCTCAAGACGTAGATCGATGCTTCTCACTCTCTAATCTCACTTCCCTAGCTCAAAGCTTGCAAGAGATTCACTCTAGAATCAAAGGGGGAGAGAGAGGAGGTTAGTCAACACTTGGGAGCTCTCTTTCTTGTGTTTGGGCGCAAGGAATGGGAGAGGTGACCGTTAGAAGCCGGCCAAGCGGCTACTTAAACAAGTCAACTGCGCCACGGTCGGTAGTACCGACCCCATAGGTTGGTAGTACCGAGGGTCGGTAGTACCGGCCTTATGGCGGTACTACCTCTAGGCCAAAACTCCTTCGAACAGAGAGTTTGCGCGCTGCCTACAGAGGGGTCGGTAGTAGGGTCGCTACTGCCGAGTGTAACACCTCTGGTGTTTAACTGTAATTAACCTGACATGTCATCATCATTAGTCATTAATCATTCTTGCTTTGCATTTATGTTTGCCTAGTACTTGTGTAGCAATCTCTTTTCAAAAACCCTAAAAGCCCTAACCTTCCTATAAGGGCAAAAATGGTAATTTCACCTCTGTGCCTAGCTTTGTGTAATTCTTGTTCAGTTGGATGTCTTGAAGTTTTGTTGTGTTGGCCAAAGTTCAAAAATCAAAATCAGATTTCAAATCCTTTTGCAAAACCCTGATTTCCAAACCCTGGATTTTTATCCCTCTTTTTGGTAATTCAAAATTATTCAAAATTTGAGGTTGGTCCAAAAAGCAAAGTTGTATATCTGGCCAAGAGAAACAACTTTGGTATTTACAAATTTTCAAGTTTCTGTACAAAGTTTGAAGTAAATCCAAATTCATTCAAATTCCAGTTTTTGTCCCTTTTTGAGTTTTCAAAATTAATTCAAAAACTATTGAGTTTCAGAAAAAGTGCATATTAGCAAAGTTGTAGGTTTTGTCAAATGGAACAACTTTCATATATAAAGATTTTCAAGTTTCAGTTTGAAATCCAAAGTAATTTTGATTTGAATCAAATTTGAAAAGTGTCCCCTTTTCTGTTTTTGAATATAGTTCAAAAACTATTTGGAATTTGAAAATGTTCATATTGACAAAGTTATAGATCTCATTTTTCTGAGCAACTTTGGTATTTTGAGTTTTTGTCGCACAGTTCGAATTTTGGGAGAATTTTGCAAAATACAAAAACTGGCCAAAAGTCAAACCCTAGCCCCTACACTGTTCTTCTTCCCCGTAGAGCCAGGGGGAGGGGGGGGCCGGCCATGGCGCCGGCGCTGCGCCTGCAGCACATACGGCTGCTCCCCACGCGCCTCTGTCCTGCCCTAGCCGCTCCTTGGTCCCCTCCGCACCCGCACGCGAGCGCTGACTCCATCTCTCGGCCCCTACTGCTCCTGCTCGCCGCCGCCGCGTGGCCATTGCCGGCGCTGCCTGCGCCCGAGCCCCGGCTGCACGCCAGCGCCTCCGCCAGAGTGCAATCGAGTGCGCGTGCGCTCGCCGAGCTTATCCAGCCCTCACCACGGTCTCTACCGGCCGCTATCCGCCTCTATAAAAGCCCCGCCGGTGTCCGAGCTCCTCACTCACCTCCGCCACCGTGGCCAGCCCACTCCAGACCCTCCGCCGCTCAACCAACTAGCCCAACAGCTCCGTCTTGAGCTCGTGAAGCTTCCCCGCTCTTCAATTTCATCTCTACCGCCTCCTATCGCCCGGCGTAGCTCGCCGTTCCCATCTCCGGCAGAAACCCGGCGAGCTCGGGTTCGTGAAATACTCCCTCTCCGGTCACGGATACCTTCCCCTGACCCCTGTGTCAGCTTCCTCGGTTCCGTGCGACTCTGACCAGGCCCTTGCGGTCTCGTGTGTTACGCAGGGTCGTCGGAGCGCCGCTCGCCGCTCGCCGCCGAAAGAGCTCCACCGAACCACCGCCCCGCCGAGCCCTGTCTCCGACCGTGGTAAGCACTCGAAGCCCCCTCGGTCTCTGCCTTTTAACGGCGCCAAGCTCGAGCCAAGCCTCGGGCGCACGCGTTCACTGTGGCTCGAGCCAGGCCTCGAGCACACGTTTCCGTCTCGCCCGAGCCCAAGCCTCGAGCGGACAGACCCTCACCACTTCGCTCGAGCCAGGCCTCGAGCGGACTTGCGCACCCTCCGCTTCGCCGAGCTAGGCCTCGGACGAAACGATCATTTTCCGTCTCGCCCGAGCCTCCCGGCCAGGTCTCGGACGAAACCCTTGTTTCCGTCTCGCCCGAGCCCGTTTCACCCGAACCCGCTTCGCTCGAGCTAGGCCTCGGACGAAACGATCATTTTCCGTCTCGCCCGAGCCTCCCGGCCAGGCCTCGGACGAAACCCTTGTTTCCGTCTCGCCCGAGCCCGTTTCACCCGAACCCGCTTCGCTCGAGCCAGGCCTCGGCGAACGCATGTCTTCCGATTCGCCCGAGCCTCCCGTTCGCCCGAGCCTTGCGAAGAAAGAGCACAGTGCCCTTTTCCTTTTTGGGAGTTGTGAATAGTGTTCTGTTTTCTCTTTTTTGTGTGAATTAATCTGTTGTTCCTTAAATCTTAGAATTTTATAAAAATATGAAACTTGACTTTTCTGCAAGAATTTAAAAATGTAAAATCCCTCTTTTAATTAATAAATGGATAGTTTCGGATTTTTAGAAAATTATTTATAACTCCAAAAATCATGAGACTAATTTTTGTGAGCTTCCCATGCCATGTTTAGTCTCTGGTGTAATTTTGAAGTCTTTTAGAACAAGTTGTTTTTTGAGCATTTATCTTTAATTGTTAAATAGTGCCTTTTGTTAATTAATGTCTGGAATTATTTGAGCACCTTAATGACCTCCAAAAATTATGAAATTTGTTTTGCCATCTATCTACACCATAATGAACTTATGTGATTAATTTGGTAATTTTTGGAGCAACTTTATAAAATGACCTTTTTAAATAATTAAGGAAAATAGAAAAAGTGATTAGGGTTCATGTTGTATGCCCTGTTTTGCATTGTTCTTGATAGCATACTCATGTGCATGCATCATTGCATTCGTATAGTCACCGAAGAAGGAGTCAAGATCGAGGCAGCCGCCGACGAACCTGTCCCCGAGGCTACCCCGAGTTCCGACAACTGCTCCGCCGCCTTCGAGCCTGCCCTCTTTGCTCTTCAAGGCAAGCCCCGGTGCATTTAACCCTTTCCTTGAATTTATAAAATGATTTCCTTAAATGCTTTTGAGTTAAATTATTGCATTAGGTTTATAGGAGTTGTGTGCTATCCTAATTGATGCACTATCCACCTTGATCACTGATACACCTGATACCTGCTTTTCAAAAGTATTTGAAAAATACTTAGCAATGCCTATTGAATTAGACCTTGCAATAAAATGCCAATTTCAAAAGTGTGATCACTTAAAGAACTTTTATGGGAATTTGGTCTTACTCCCCGGCTGTTGGCTAGGTATCTGATCCGTACCTAGTCAATAACGAGGAGAGGTTGTCCGAGCGTACGGTGCCGTCATGTTGTAGTCCGGGACTCAACAGTTGACACCGACCGGGACATGGTTGAAAAACTGACAGGACTATTACGCTTGGGTGAGATATAACCAAGGTATAGTTCTGGCTGGAAAAATTAGGGACCATCCGTATGGGGGCCTGCTGGTCAAGACTTGTAACTATTCACATACTTCGGAAAGCTCTGGCTCCGAGGAATCCTTGATTGGGACCGACAACCGCGCAATGGGAGTGGAGAGATGGCGGAAGTAGCATGTACCCACGTGGTCGCCGTACCTGGAAAGGAGTGGTGTACTGTACTTCCGGGTGGCGTAGGACCGGGTCCAATCTTGGAGGAATCGTGGTAGACGAGTTGGCATATGCAAGCTTGAGTGCTACATAAGCAGTGTGGATAGGGATCCTCAGCTGAGTATTATTTATCCGGATTAACGTTGCTCCTCGGTTATGGAGACTTGGTCCACTGACTGTCAACGGAGAGTGGTTCTCAACTAGGAATGTTTTGAAATGTAAAATGAATCATGAATGATGAAAAATTGAGGAATACTGAATCTTTCCAAATAAAATAAGGTCTACAAAAATGCTTTTCTGCAAAATACTTGATCTTGCTTATGCCTTACCTTGACTACCCTAAGCCTCTCATTCCTGAGTCTTCTCCCTTTTTCTTTAGTCGGGTAAGTCTTGTTGAGTACCCCAGTACTCAGGGTTTGTTACCCATGCTGCAGGTATGACAGAGTCCCCGATGTGTCTTGCACCCTGCTGCGTGACCATCGTCCAGGAAGAGGCCGATGAGGCCGAAGAATAGTTGTACACCCTCGGGCTGGGTGATTATAAGTATCTTTGCTGTTCTCCACTTTGTTGCCTATGTTTATGTCTATTATCAAAAACTTGGTCTGTAATAACTGCACCTTAATTTCTATTTGGAACCCTGTTTTGTAAAACTATTGTTATTTAAGTCTTCCGCTCATTATTCCGATGTTATTTGTAAAAGTATGCAATGCTGTAACCAAATTGTGAGATGATCCTGCGGACATTGGGCACTGATGTAGCCCGGTGGCGAACAGGTCTTAATCACATGGAACATGGGTTCGGCTGTCAGAGGTTGATAGGGACACGTGGGCCATGGGATTAGGGTCGTTCCGTCATAGAGTGGTATCGGAGCATCTCACTTTAACGTTGCAGTGTTCATTTTTGCGAAAACTTCAAAAGACCTTTTGAGTCCAAACAAACTAAACTTGACTATTTTTTTGAGTCCAAATTGCTTCTCTCATCTTGTCTCTCATATGGCAACACTAGCTAGTGGAACAACATGTTTTAAGCCCTATGTACTATATTTATTTATTGCATTGCCTTGTTCCGTAGGAACGATTCATGCATCATGTCATAAATCACTTAAGTTAACTTCCTCTCTAAGTTCGTTTGGGTAGTATGCCTTTACCTGTTCTTGCTAGCCTTTCTCATCCATCTTCTCTTATCCAGACATGGCCCGTATCAAGCTGACTGCCCGCAAGTCGACTGGACCGCATGGTGTGCCACGCCACCAGCTGGCACCTCGCGTTGGAGAAGAGACTGAAGAATCTTCCAACGGTCGTCGCTTTCCCCGCCGCACCCGCAAGAATCTGAAGGAGGAAATCAAGAATCTGAAGGCTGAAATAGAGAACATGGAGCATGACTTCTACCTTTCCCGCCTGGAGTTCTACGAGACTCGAGCCGCTCTTGAGGAAGCTAACCAGAATGTGGTTCGCGCTATCCAGCAGCGTGATGCAACATGGATCCGAGAGGATGTCACCAGAGCCCAGCTCCATGGACTGCAGCAGTACACCGCCCAGATCGAGCAGTTCAATGATATGCTTCATGAGGAAGTACACCAGCTGCACAACCAGCTTCACCCCGTGATTCCACCAGTTGCTGAGGACCCCGAAGACAGAGTCGTGGAGGAACCTGAAGTGGAACACGAGCCCGATCAGAATGAGGAAGTGGAACCTGCTGAAGATGTCCACGTTGAAGATGAAGATGAGGAGGAAGAGCCTGAGCTTATCATCGAGGATGATGATGACGAAGAGTTGATCTTCATCGATGACGACTAGACTCCTTGTACCATCTGCTTACCTAAAACCTTAGACTAGGTTTGGGGGCGTTAGTCTGTCTGTTGCCAAGTCTGGCATGTATCTTTCTTTTCGTACCTTTTCCCCTTATCAGTCTGTTGTCATCTTTATCAAGCCAGCTATCTTTGTATCAGTGAAGCTATCAATCGGTCGTTTCAGAACCTTTGTCCATATATGCTGAGTTCCGTGTTGCTTATACAGATGCCTGTGAACACCCGTACCGGAGCCGGAGGTTCTGATGATGCCAACCTCCCAAACCCTCCACCTGTCCCAGCTACCCTAGCAGATGCCATTGCAGCCTTGGCCGCCGCTGCCAACCTAATGGCTCAAAACCAAGGACAGCAGAACTTTCACCGTGGTCGCCACAACATCAACCAAGAGACCACCTACGTGGAATTCACCGAAACTCGTCCACCGGTCTTCACCAAGGCCGATGAACCCCTCGAAGCTGATGATTGGCTCCGCACCATGGAGCAGAAGTTTGGTCTTATCAACTGCACCGATATCCAGAAGCCACGGTTCGCTTCCCAGCAGCTTCGTGGTCCGGCAAGTTCTTGGTACGCCAACCTGTTGGCTGCCCAGCCAGAAGGTCATCGGTTGACCTGGGAAGAGTTCCGCACTGCCTTCCGTGCTCATCACATCCCTTCCGGATTAATGAAGATGAAGCTTGATCAGTTCCTGGCTCTCCAACAGAAAGACTCCACAGTCATGCAGTATGTGGGTCAATTCAATCATCTCAGCCAGTATGCCTCAGAGTATGTCAACACAGATGAGAAGAAGAGGGATTGTTTCCTCAGAGGACTGCACCCAAAGATCCGCAGGAGCTTGTCCAATAACCTGACTGCGTCTTATCACGATGTTGTTGACCGGGCTGTTGCTTTTGAAGAAAGCAATCGCCAGTACCAGGAAGAGAAGAAGAAGAAGAAAACAGGGTCAAGCAGCTTCTCTGGCGGTCACAAACGCCAGAGAATCATTTATCACCCCAGCCACCACCACAATCGTCTACCTTACCCCAACCAGCAAGTGGTCGTCCGTACCGCGGCCACCACCCATAATGCCAACCAGCAGAGTGCCACACAGCCGAACGCCCCAGGTGTTCGTATCACCACTCCACAAATAGCCTACAACCATCCCTGCTACAACTGTGGCCAGCTTGGTCACTGGTCTCGTGAGTGCCCAAAGCCCAAGAGGTATGCCCAGAATGCTCAGAAGAATCCTGGAGGATCTCAGCAGCAGCACCACCGTGCACCGCAGCAGCATGCTCAGAAGGGCAAGATTGTCAAGAAGCACGGACAAGTCTACTACACCGCTGTCAGCGATATACCAGAAGGGAAGCCCGTCATGATCGGTAGGTTTCCTGTTGCCAATCACCCTGCAGTTGTGTTGTTTGATTCTGGTGCATCGCATTCCTTCATCAGTCGTACTTTTGTCATCAAGCATGAGATATCAATTGAGGATTTAAAAGAAAGTTTCTGCATATTTTCGCCTGGAGGGCGTATAAGTACTAAGGAAGTGGTTCGCAGTATACCAGTAATGTTGGGGGAACATGTATTTCCCACCACCATGATAGTGCTTCATGATCAGGAGATAGATGTCATCCTAGGCATGAATTGGATGTGTCAGTATAAAGCCATGATCGACATCCTGAATAGAGTTGTGAGAGTGGATATTCCTAACAGTACCGCCAAACTCCTTCTCCAACTTCCAATGCCTCAAAAACCAGCAGCCACTCAAATAAATACCGCCTATGTTCTGGAAACCCGGGACATCCCCGTGGTTTGTGAATTCCCTGATGTTTTTCCTGAGGATCTGCCTGGTCTGCCTCCTGACCGTGACGTTGAGTTTGCCATAGAGCTAAAGCCCGGGACTGCTCCTATATCCCGCAGAGCTTATCGAATGCCTCCCAGAGAGTTGGCAGAACTAAAAATCCAATTACAAGATTTGTTGGACAAGGGTTTCATTCGCCCAAGCTCGTCTCCTTGGGGCTGTCCTGCAATCTTTGTAAAGAAGAAAGACAAGACTCTCAGAATGTGCATTGATTATCGCCCGCTCAATGAGGTCACCATCAAAAATAAATATCCCTTGCCTCGTATTGATCTTCTCTTTGACCAGTTAGCTGGAGCCAAAGTATTCTCCAAGATCGATCTCAGATCCGGCTACCACCAAATAAAGATTCGTCCTGAAGATATTCCTAAAACAGCTTTCACCACCAGATACGGCCTATATGAGTACTTGGTCATGTCCTTCGGTTTGACCAATGCCCCTGCTCATTTCATGTACCTCATGAACTCTGTGTTCATGCCAGAGCTTGATAAATTCGTGGTCGTGTTCATTGACGACATCCTTGTCTACTCAAAAACCCCTGAAGATCACGCCGAGCATCTTCGTATCGTTCTATCCCGTCTCAGGGAACATCAGCTGTATGCCAAGTTCAGTAAATGTGAGTTCTGGTTAGATCAGATACAGTTTCTTGGTCATGTCCTATCCGCTGAAGGTGTGTCAGTTGACCCTGGTAAAGTGGCAGACATTCTGGATTGGAAGCCACCTACCACTGTTCATCAAGTCCGCAGTTTTATGGGAATGGCAGGATATTATCGTCGATTCATTCCGGATTTCTCAAGAATCGCCAAGCCTATCACTGAGTTAGTAAAGAATTCTGTGAAGTTTGTCTGGTCACCAGCTTGTGAGCAAGCCTTTCAAACATTGAAGAAACTGTTGACTACATCACCAGTGCTAGCCCAGCCGAACATCGAGAAACCCTTTGATGTCTACTGTGATGCATCTGGTACTGGTTTGGGCTGTGTTTTGATGCAAGAAGGTCGAGTGATCGCTTATGCCTCCCGACAGCTTAAGCGACATGAAGAGAATTACCCAACTCATGATCTCGAGTTAGCAGCAGTAGTGCATGCCTTGAAGATATGGCGTCATTACCTGTTGGGCAGTACCTGCAATGTGTACACAGATCACAAGAGCCTGAAGTATATCTTCACCCAAGAAGAGCTGAACATGAGGCAGCGAAGATGGCTTGAGTTAATCAAGGACTATGATATCGAAGTGCATTACCATCCGGGTAAGGCGAATGTGGTCGCCGATGCACTCAGTCGCAAGTCATACTGTAACTGCCTGGTTATGAAATCCTATGAATCTTCCCTATGCTATGAACTAGAGAAGCTGGGTATTGAAATGGTTCCACAAGGAAGTCTAGGCAATGTCAGAGTAGAAACCCCTATCAGAGAGCAGATCATCGCTGCACAGAAAGATAACCCTGGAATCAAGCACATCATCGAAAAGGTCCAATCCGGAAAGGCTGATTGTTTCAGGATCGATGATGCAGGAGTAGTATGGTTTAAGAATCGGTTAGTAGTTCCTAAAGTGCCTGAGTTAAGAAAGTTAATCCTTGATGAAGCACACTTGACTAGATTCTCCATCCACCCCGGCAGAAACAAAATGTACCAGGATTTGAAGCAGCAATTCTGGTGGACAAAGATGAAGATTGAGATCGCCCGGTATGTCGCTCAGTGCGATACCTGCCAGAAAGTCAAAGCCGTGCACATGAAGCCCGGAGGAGAATTGCAACCTTTACCTATACCTGCTTGGAAATGGGACGATATCAGTATGGACTTTATCAATGGTCTACCCAAGACATCAAGAGGTTTTGATTCCATATGGGTGATCGTGGATCGCCTCACTAAGCAAGCTCACTTCCTGCCAGTGAAGACCAGTTACACCGTCCCCACTTATGCCACTTTGTACAAGAACCACATAGTGAAACTCCATGGCATACCCAAGAGCATTATCTCTGATCGTGGTACCCAGTTTGTCGCAAAGTTTTGGAAAGCGTTCCATACCTCACTTGGAACCAAGCTCTTGCATAGTACGGCATATCATCCGCAAACCGATGGACAAACTGAGCGAGTCAACCAAGTGTTAGAGGATATGTTGAGAGCATGTGTGCTCACCTTCGCAGATACTTGGGATGACTGTTTGCCCTTGGCAGAGTTCTCATATAATAACAGTTACCAAGAGAGCATCAAAATGGCACCCTTTGAAGCACTGTACGGCCGCCGTTGTCGTACACCTCTCAATTGGTCTGAACCCGGAGAAAGGAAATTCTTTGGAGTTGACCTAGTAAAAGATATGGAAGAGAAAGTCAAGCATATACAAGAGAACATGAAGATTGCACAGTCTCGACAGAAAAGTTATGCTGACAGGAGACGTCGACCTCTGCAGTTCGAGATCGGGGATTATGTGTACCTGAAGGTCTCACCCACCAAAGGAGTCACTCGTTTTGGAGTCAAAGGAAAGCTAGCACCCCGCTACATTGGTCCCTTTGAGATTCTGGATCGTTGTGGCAAGGTCGCTTACAAGCTAAGTTTGCCCGATCATCTTTCAGCAGTTCATAATGTGTTTCATGTCTCCCAACTCAAGAAGTGTCTCCGAGTACCTGAACATGTGGTTGAAGTTGAAGGCGTTGAGCTAGAACCAGATCTGTCATACACTGAGTATCCAGTTCGCGTGTTGGATCACAAGGATCGTGTTACCCGAAGAACCACCACAAGATGGTACAAGATCCAGTGGAACCAGCACTCTGAAGAAGAAGCCACCTGGGAATCCGAAGACTTCTTAGCAAAGAACTATCCCGACTTTCTCGAATCTCTGTAGATGTAAGGTTTTGCCTTTTCCTTCTTAAGACGTGGAATCTCGGGGCGAGATTTCTTTTAGGGGGGAAGGCTGTAACACCTCTGGTGTTTAACTGTAATTAACCTGACATGTCATCATCATTAGTCATTAATCATTCTTGCTTTGCATTTATGTTTGCCTAGTACTTGTGTAGCAATCTCTTTTCAAAAACCCTAAAAGCCCTAACCTTCCTATAAGGGCAAAAATGGTAATTTCACCTCTGTGCCTAGCTTTGTGTAATTCTTGTTCAGTTGGATGTCTTGAAGTTTTGTTGTGTTGGCCAAAGTTCAAAAATCAAAATCAGATTTCAAATCCTTTTGCAAAACCCTGATTTCCAAACCCTGGATTTTTATCCCTCTTTTTGGTAATTCAAAATTATTCAAAATTTGAGGTTGGTCCAAAAAGCAAAGTTGTATATCTGGCCAAGAGAAACAACTTTGGTATTTACAAATTTTCAAGTTTCTGTACAAAGTTTGAAGTAAATCCAAATTCATTCAAATTCCAGTTTTTGTCCCTTTTTGAGTTTTCAAAATTAATTCAAAAACTATTGAGTTTCAGAAAAAGTGCATATTAGCAAAGTTGTAGGTTTTGTCAAATGGAACAACTTTCATATATAAAGATTTTCAAGTTTCAGTTTGAAATCCAAAGTAATTTTGATTTGAATCAAATTTGAAAAGTGTCCCCTTTTCTGTTTTTGAATATAGTTCAAAAACTATTTGGAATTTGAAAATGTTCATATTGACAAAGTTATAGATCTCATTTTTCTGAGCAACTTTGGTATTTTGAGTTTTTGTCGCACAGTTCGAATTTTGGGAGAATTTTGCAAAATACAAAAACTGGCCAAAAGTCAAACCCTAGCCCCTACACTGTTCTTCTTCCCCGTAGAGCCAGGGGGAGGGGGGGGCCCGGCCATGGCGCCGGCGCTGCGCCTGCAGCACATACGGCTGCTCCCCACGCGCCTCTGTCCTGCCCTAGCCGCTCCTTGGTCCCCTCCGCACCCGCACGCGAGCGCTGACTCCATCTCTCGGCCCCTACTGCTCCTGCTCGCCGCCGCCGCGTGGCCATTGCCGGCGCTGCCTGCGCCCGAGCCCCGGCTGCACGCCAGCGCCTCCGCCAGAGTGCAATCGAGTGCGCGTGCGCTCGCCGAGCTTATCCAGCCCTCACCACGGTCTCTACCGGCCGCTATCCGCCTCTATAAAAGCCCCGCCGGTGTCCGAGCTCCTCACTCACCTCCGCCACCGTGGCCAGCCCACTCCAGACCCTCCGCCGCTCAACCAACTAGCCCAACAGCTCCGTCTTGAGCTCGTGAAGCTTCCCCGCTCTTCAATTTCATCTCTACCGCCTCCTATCGCCCGGCGTAGCTCGCCGTTCCCATCTCCGGCAGAAACCCGGCGAGCTCGGGTTCGTGAAATACTCCCTCTCCGGTCACGGATACCTTCCCCTGACCCCTGTGTCAGCTTCCTCGGTTCCGTGCGACTCTGACCAGGCCCTTGCGGTCTCGTGTGTTACGCAGGGTCGTCGGAGCGCCGCTCGCCGCTCGCCGCCGAAAGAGCTCCACCGAACCACCGCCCCGCCGAGCCCTGTCTCCGACCGTGGTAAGCACTCGAAGCCCCCTCGGTCTCTGCCTTTTAACGGCGCCAAGCTCGAGCCAGGCCTCGGGCGCACGCGTTCACTGTGGCTCGAGCCAGGCCTCGAGCACACGTTTCCGTCTCGCCCGAGCCCAAGCCTCGAGCGGACAGACCCTCACCACTTCGCTCGAGCCAGGCCTCGAGCGGACTTGCGCACCCTCCGCTTCGCCGAGCTAGGCCTCGGACGAAACGATCATTTTCCGTCTCGCCCGAGCCTCCCGGCCAGGTCTCGGACGAAACCCTTGTTTCCGTCTCGCCCGAGCCCGTTTCACCCGAACCCGCTTCGCTCGAGCTAGGCCTCGGACGAAACGATCATTTTCCGTCTCGCCCGAGCCTCCCGGCCAGGCCTCGGACGAAACCCTTGTTTCCGTCTCGCCCGAGCCCGTTTCACCCGAACCCGCTTCGCTCGAGCCAGGCCTCGGCGAACGCATGTCTTCCGATTCGCCCGAGCCTCCCGTTCGCCCGAGCCTTGCGAAGAAAGAGCACAGTGCCCTTTTCCTTTTTGGGAGTTGTGAATAGTGTTCTGTTTTCTCTTTTTTGTGTGAATTAATCTGTTGTTCCTTAAATCTTAGAATTTTATAAAAATATGAAACTTGACTTTTCTGCAAGAATTTAAAAATGTAAAATCCCTCTTTTAATTAATAAATGGATAGTTTCGGATTTTTAGAAAATTATTTATAACTCCAAAAATCATGAGACTAATTTTTGTGAGCTTCCCATGCCATGTTTAGTCTCTGGTGTAATTTTGAAGTCTTTTAGAACAAGTTGTTTTTTGAGCATTTATCTTTAATTGTTAAATAGTGCCTTTTGTTAATTAATGTCTGGAATTATTTGAGCACCTTAATGACCTCCAAAAATTATGAAATTTGTTTTGCCATCTATCTACACCATAATGAACTTATGTGATTAATTTGGTAATTTTTGGAGCAACTTTATAAAATGACCTTTTTAAATAATTAAGGAAAATAGAAAAAGTGATTAGGGTTCATGTTGTATGCCCTGTTTTGCATTGTTCTTGATAGCATACTCATGTGCATGCATCATTGCATTCGTATAGTCACCGAAGAAGGAGTCAAGATCGAGGCAGCCGCCGACGAACCTGTCCCCGAGGCTACCCCGAGTTCCGACAACTGCTTCGCCGCCTTCGAGCCTGCCCTCTTTGCTCTTCAAGGCAAGCCCCGGTGCATTTAACCCTTTCCTTGAATTTATAAAATGATTTCCTTAAATGCTTTTGAGTTAAATTATTGCATTAGGTTTATAGGAGTTGTGTGCTATCCTAATTGATGCACTATCCACCTTGATCACTGATACACCTGATACCTGCTTTTCAAAAGTATTTGAAAAATGCTTAGCAATGCCTATTGAATTAGACCTTGCAATAAAATGCCAATTTCAAAAGTGTGATCACTTAAAGAACTTTTATGGGAATTTGGTCTTACTCCCCGGCTGTTGGCTAGGTATCTGATCCGTACCTAGTCAATAACGAGGAGAGGTTGTCAGAGCGTACGGTGCCGTCATGTTGTAGTCCGGGACTCAACAGTTGACACCGACCGGGACATGGTTGAAAAACTGACAGGACTATTACGCTTGGGTGAGATATAACCAAGGTATAGTTCTGGCTGGAAAAATTAGGGACCATCCGTATGGGGGCCTGCTGGTCAAGACTTGTAACTATTCACATACTTCGGAAAGCTCTGGCTCCGAGGAATCCTTGATTGGGACCGACAACCGCGCAATGGGAGTGGAGAGATGGCGGAAGTAGCATGTACCCACGTGGTCGTCGTACCTGGAAAGGAGTGGTGTACTGTACTTCCGGGTGGCGTAGGACCGGGTCCAATCTTGGAGGAATCGTGGTAGACGAGTTGGCATATGCAAGCTTGAGTGCTACATAAGCAGTGTGGATAGGGATCCTCAGCTGAGTATTATTTATCCGGATTAACGTTGCTCCTCGGTTATGGAGACTTGGTCCACTGACTGTCAACGGAGAGTGGTTCTCAACTAGGAATGTTTTGAAATGTAAAATGAATCATGAATGATGAAAAATTGAGGAATACTGAATCTTTCCAAATAAAATAAGGTCTACAAAAATGCTTTTCTGCAAAATACTTGATCTTGCTTATGCCTTACCTTGACTACCCTAAGCCTCTCATTCCTGAGTCTTCTCCCTTTTTCTTTAGTCGGGTAAGTCTTGTTGAGTACCCCAGTACTCAGGGTTTGTTACCCATGCTGCAGGTATGACAGAGTCCCCGATGTGTCTTGCACCCTGCTGCGTGACCATCGTCCAGGAAGAGGCCGATGAGGCCGAAGAATAGTTGTACACCCTCGGGCTGGGTGATTATAAGTATCTTTGCTGTTCTCCACTTTGTTGCCTATGTTTATGTCTATTATCAAAAACTTGGTCTGTAATAACTGCACCTTAATTTCTATTTGGAACCCTGTTTTGTAAAACTATTGTTATTTAAGTCTTCCGCTCATTATTCCGATGTTATTTGTAAAAGTATGCAATGCTGTAACCAAATTGTGAGATGATCCTGCGGACATTGGGCACTGATGTAGCCCGGTGGCGAACAGGTCTTAATCACATGGAACATGGGTTCGGCTGTCAGAGGTTGATAGGGACACGTGGGCCATGGGATTAGGGTCGTTCCGTCATAGAGTGGTATCGGAGCATCTCACTTTAACGTTGCAGTGTTCATTTTTGCGAAAACTTCAAAAGACCTTTTGAGTCCAAACAAACTAAACTTGACTATTTTTTGAGTCCAAATTGCTTCTCTCATCTTGTCTCTCATATGGCAACACTAGCTAGTGGAACAACATGTTTTAAGCCCTATGTACTATATTTATTTATTGCATTGCCTTGTTCCGTAGGAACGATTCATGCATCATGTCATAAATCACTTAAGTTAACTTCCTCTCTAAGTTCGTTTGGGTAGTATGCCTTTACCTGTTCTTGCTAGCCTTTCTCATCCATCTTCTCTTATCCAGACATGGCCCGTATCAAGCTGACTGCCCGCAAGTCGACTGGACCGCATGGTGTGCCACGCCACCAGCTGGCACCTCGCGTTGGAGAAGAGACTGAAGAATCTTCCAACGGTCGTCGCTTTCCCCGCCGCACCCGCAAGAATCTGAAGGAGGAAATCAAGAATCTGAAGGCTGAAATAGAGAACATGGAGCATGACTTCTACCTTTCCCGCCTGGAGTTCTACGAGACTCGAGCCGCTCTTGAGGAAGCTAACCAGAATGTGGTTCGCGCTATCCAGCAGCGTGATGCAACATGGATCCGAGAGGATGTCACCAGAGCCCAGCTCCATGGACTGCAGCAGTACACCGCCCAGATCGAGCAGTTCAATGATATGCTTCATGAGGAAGTACACCAGCTGCACAACCAGCTTCACCCCGTGATTCCACCAGTTGCTGAGGACCCCGAAGACGGAGTCGTGGAGGAACCTGAAGTGGAACACGAGCCCGATCAGAATGAGGAAGTGGAACCTGCTGAAGATGTCCACGTTGAAGATGAAGATGAGGAGGAAGAGCCTGAGCTTATCATCGAGGATGATGATGACGAAGAGTTGATCTTCATCGATGACGACTAGACTCCTTGTACCATCTGCTTACCTAAAACCTTAGACTAGGTTTGGGGGCGTTAGTCTGTCTGTTGCCAAGTCTGGCATGTATCTTTCTTTTCGTACCTTTTCCCCTTATCAGTCTGTTGTCATCTTTATCAAGCCAGCTATCTTTGTATCAGTGAAGCTATCAATCGGTCGTTTCAGAACCTTTGTCCATATATGCTGAGTTCCGTGTTGCTTATATAGATGCCTGTGAACACCCGTACCGGAGCCGGAGGTTCTGATGATGCCAACCTCCCAAACCCTCCACCTGTCCCAGCTACCCTAGCAGATGCCATTGCAGCCTTGGCCGCCGCTGCCAACCTAATGGCTCAAAACCAAGGACAGCAGAACTTTCACCGTGGTCGCCACAACATCAACCAAGAGACCACCTACGTGGAATTCACCGAAACTCGTCCACCGGTCTTCACCAAGGCCGATGAACCCCTCGAAGCTGATGATTGGCTCCGCACCATGGAGCAGAAGTTTGGTCTTATCAACTGCACCGATATCCAGAAGCCACGGTTCGCTTCCCAGCAGCTTCGTGGTCCGGCAAGTTCTTGGTACGCCAACCTGTTGGCTGCCCAGCCAGAAGGTCATCGGTTGACCTGGGAAGAGTTCCGCACTGCCTTCCGTGCTCATCACATCCCTTCCGGATTAATGAAGATGAAGCTTGATCAGTTCCTGGCTCTCCAACAGAAAGACTCCACAGTCATGCAGTATGTGGGTCAATTCAATCATCTCAGCCAGTATGCCTCAGAGTATGTCAACACAGATGAGAAGAAGAGGGATTGTTTCCTCAGAGGACTGCACCCAAAGATCCGCAGGAGCTTGTCCAATAACCTGACTGCGTCTTATCACGATGTTGTTGACCGGGCTGTTGCTTTTGAAGAAAGCAATCGCCAGTACCAGGAAGAGAAGAAGAAGAAGAAAACAGGGTCAAGCAGCTTCTCTGGCGGTCACAAACGCCAGAGAATCATTTATCACCCCAGCCACCACCACAATCGTCTACCTTACCCCAACCAGCAAGTGGTCGTCCGTACCGCGGCCACCACCCATAATGCCAACCAGCAGAGTGCCACACAGCCGAACGCCCCAGGTGTTCGTATCACCACTCCACAAATAGCCTACAACCATCCCTGCTACAACTGTGGCCAGCTTGGTCACTGGTCTCGTGAGTGCCCAAAGCCCAAGAGGTATGCCCAGAATGCTCAGAAGAATCCTGGAGGATCTCAGCAGCAGCACCACCGTGCACCGCAGCAGCATGCTCAGAAGGGCAAGATTGTCAAGAAGCACGGACAAGTCTACTACACCGCTGTCAGCGATATACCAGAAGGGAAGCCCGTCATGATCGGTAGGTTTCCTGTTGCCAATCACCCTGCAGTTGTGTTGTTTGATTCTGGTGCATCGCATTCCTTCATCAGTCGTACTTTTGTCATCAAGCATGAGATATCAATTGAGGATTTAAAAGAAAGTTTCTGCATATTTTCGCCTGGAGGGCGTATAAGTACTAGGAAGTGGTTCGCAGTATACCAGTAATGTTGGGGGAACATGTATTTCCCACCACCATGATAGTGCTTCATGATCAGGAGATAGATGTCATCCTAGGCATGAATTGGATGTGTCAGTATAAAGCCATGATCGACATCCTGAATAGAGTTGTGAGAGTGGATATTCCTAACAGTACCGCCAAACTCCTTCTCCAACTTCCAATGCCTCAAAAACCAGCAGCCACTCAAATAAATACCGCCTATGTTCTGGAAACCCGGGACATCCCCGTGGTTTGTGAATTCCCTGATGTTTTTTCCTGAGGATTGCCTGGTCTGCCTCCTGACCGTGACGTTGAGTTTGCCATAGAGCTAAAGCCCGGGACTGCTCCTATATCCCGCAGAGCTTATCGAATGCCTCCCAGAGAGTTGGCAGAACTAAAAATCCAATTACAAGATTTGTTGGACAAGGGTTTCATTCGCCCAAGCTCGTCTCCTTGGGGCTGTCCTGCAATCTTTGTAAAGAAGAAAGACAAGACTCTCAGAATGTGCATTGATTATCGCCCGCTCAATGAGGTCACCATCAAAAATAAATATCCCTTGCCTCGTATTGATCTTCTCTTTGACCAGTTAGCTGGAGCCAAAGTATTCTCCAAGATCGATCTCAGATCCGGCTACCACCAATAAAGATTCGTCCTGAAGATATTCCTAAAACAGCTTTCACCACCAGATACGGCCTATATGAGTACTTGGTCATGTCCTTCGGTTTGACCAATGCCCCTGCTCATTTCATGTACCTCATGAACTCTGTGTTCATGCCAGAGCTTGATAAATTCGTGGTCGTGTTCATTGACGACATCCTTGTCTACTCAAAAACCCCTGAAGATCACGCCGAGCATCTTCGTATCGTTCTATCCCGTCTCAGAGAACATCAGCTGTATGCCAAGTTCAGTAAATGTGAGTTCTGGTTAGATCAGATACAGTTTCTTGGTCATGTCCTATCCGCTGAAGGTGTGTCAGTTGACCCTGGTAAAGTGGCAGACATTCTGGATTGGAAGCCACCTACCACTGTTCATCAAGTCCGCAGTTTTATGGGAATGGCAGGATATTATCGTCGATTCATTCCGGATTTCTCAAGAATCGCCAAGCCTATCACTGAGTTAGTAAAGAATTCTGTGAAGTTTGTCTGGTCACCAGCTTGTGAGCAAGCCTTTCAAACATTGAAGAAACTGTTGACTACATCACCAGTGCTAGCCCAGCCGAACATCGAGAAACCCTTTGATGTCTACTGTGATGCATCTGGTACTGGTTTGGGCTGTGTTTTGATGCAAGAAGGTCGAGTGATCGCTTATGCCTCCCGACAGCTTAAGCGACATGAAGAGAATTACCCAACTCATGATCTCGAGTTAGCAGCAGTAGTGCATGCCTTGAAGATATGGCGTCATTACCTGTTGGGCAGTACCTGCAATGTGTACACAGATCACAAGAGCCTGAAGTATATCTTCACCCAAGAAGAGCTGAACATGAGGCAGCGAAGATGGCTTGAGTTAATCAAGGACTATGATATCGAAGTGCATTACCATCCGGGTAAGGCGAATGTGGTCGCCGATGCACTCAGTCGCAAGTCATACTGTAACTGCCTGGTTATGAAATCCTATGAATCTTCCCTATGCTATGAACTAGAGAAGCTGGGTATTGAAATGGTTCCACAAGGAAGTCTAGGCAATGTCAGAGTAGAAACCCCTATCAGAGAGCAGATCATCGCTGCACAGAAAGATAACCCTGGAATCAAGCACATCATCGAAAAGGTCCAATCCGGAAAGGCTGATTGTTTCAGGATCGATGATGCAGGAGTAGTATGGTTTAAGAATCGGTTAGTAGTTCCTAAAGTGCCTGAGTTAAGAAAGTTAATCCTTGATGAAGCACACTTGACTAGATTCTCCATCCACCCCGGCAGAAACAAAATGTACCAGGATTTGAAGCAGCAATTCTGGTGGACAAAGATGAAGATTGAGATCGCCCGGTATGTCGCTCAGTGCGATACCTGCCAGAAAGTCAAAGCCGTGCACATGAAGCCCGGAGGAGAATTGCAACCTTTACCTATACCTGCTTGGAAATGGGACGATATCAGTATGGACTTTATCAATGGTCTACCGAAGACATCAAGAGGTTTTGATTCCATATGGGTGATCGTGGATCGCCTCACTAAGCAAGCTCACTTCCTGCCAGTGAAGACCATGTTACACCGTCCCCACTTATGCCACTTTGTACAAGAACCACATAGTGAAACTCCATGGCATACCCAAGAGCATTATCTCTGATCGTGGTACCCAGTTTGTCGCAAAGTTTTGGAAAGCGTTCCATACCTCACTTGGAACCAAGCTCTTGCATAGTACGGCATATCATCCCGCAAACCGATGGACAAACTGAGCGAGTCAACCAAGTGTTAGAGGATATGTTGAGAGCATGTGTGCTCACCTTCGCAGATACTGGGGATGACTGTTTGCCCTTGGCAGAGTTCTCATATAATAACAGTTACCAAGAGAGCATCAAATGGCACCCTTTGAAGCACTGTACGGCCGCCGTTGTCGTACACCTCTCAATTGGTCTGAACCCGGAGAAAGGAATTCTTTGGAGTTGACCTAGTAAAGATATGGAAGAGAAAGTCAAGCATATACAAGAGAACATGAAGATTGCACAGTCTCGACAGAAAAGTTATGCTGACAGGAGACGTCGACCTCTGCAGTTCGAGATCGGGGATTATGTGTACCTGAAGGTCTCACCCACCAAAGGGAGTCACTCGTTTTGGAGTCAAAGGAAAGCTAGCACACCCCGCTACAATTGGTTCCCTTTGAGATTCTGGATCGTTGTGGCAAGGTCGCTTACAAGCTAAGTTTGCCCGATCATCTTCAGCAGTTCATAATGTGTTTTCATGTCTCCCAACTCAAGAAGTGTCTCCGAGTACCTGAACATGTGGTTGAAGTTGAAGGCGTTGAGCTAGAACCAGATCTGTCATACACTGAGTATCCAGTTCGCGTGTTGGATCACAAGGATCGTGTTACCCGAAGAACCACCACAAGATGGTACAAGATCCAGTGGAACCAGCACTCTGAAGAAGAAGCCACCTGGGAATCCGAAGACTTCTTAGCAAAGAACTATCCCGACTTTCTCGAATCTCTGTAGATGTAAGGTTTTGCCTTTTCCTTCTTAAGACGTGGAATCTCGGGGCGAGATTTCTTTTAGGGGGGAAGGCTGTAACACCTCTGGTGTTAACTGTAATTAACTGACATGTCATCATCATTAGTCATTAATCATTCTTGCTTGCATTATGTTTTGCCTAGTACTTGTGTAGCAATCTCTTTTCAAAAACCCTAAAAGCCCTAACCTTCCTATAAGGGCAAAAATGGTAATTTCACCTCTGTGCCTAGCTTTGTGTAATTCTTGTTCAGTTGGATGTCTTGAAGTTTTGTTGTGTTGGCCAAAGTTCAAAAATCAAAATCAGATTTCAAATCCTTTTGCAAAACCCTGATTTCCAAACCTGGGATTTTTATCCCTCTTTTTGGTAATTCAAAATTATTCAAAATTTGAGGTTGGTTCCAAAAAGCAAAGTTGTATATCTGGCCAAGAGAAACAACTTTGGTATTTAAAATTTTCAAGTTTCTGTACAAAGTTTGAAGTAAATCCAAATTCATTCAAATTCCAGTTTTTGTCCCTTTTGAGTTTTCAAAATTAATTCAAAACTATTGAGTTTCAGAAAAGTGTATATTAGCAAAGTTGTAGGTTTTGTCAAATGGAACAACTTTCATATATAAAGATTTTCAAGTTTCAGTTTGAAATCCAAAGTAATTTTGATTTGAATCAAATTTGAAAAGTGTCCCCTTTTCTGTTTTTGAATATAGTTCAAAAACTATTTGGAATTTGAAAATGTTCATATTGACAAGTTATAGATCTCATTTTTCTGAGCAACTTTGGTATTTTGAGTTTTGTCGCACAGTTCGAATTTTTGGGAGAATTTTGCCAAATACAAAACTGGCCAAAAGTCAAACCCTAGCCCCTACACGTTCTTCTTCCCGTAGAGCCAGGGGGAGGGGGGGGCCCGGCCATGGCGCCCGGCGCTGCGCCTGCAGCACATACGGCTGCTCCCCACGCGCCTCTGTCCTGCCCTAGCCGCTCCTTGGTCCCCTCCGCACCCGCACGCGAGCGCTGACTCCATCTCTCGGCCCCTACTGCTCCTGCTCGCCGCCGCCGGTGGCCATTGCCGGCGCTGCCTGCGCCCGAGCCCCGGCTGCACGCCAAGCGCCTCCGCCAGAGTGCAAATCGAGTGCGCGTGCGCTCGCCGAGCTTATCCAGCCCTCACCACGGTCTCTACCGGCCGCTATCCGCCTCTATAAAAGCCCCGCCGGTTGTCCGAGCTCTCACTCACCTCCGCCACCGTGGCCAGCCCACTCCAGACCCTCCGCCGCTCAACCAACTAGCCCAACAGCTACGTCTTGAGCTCGTGAAGCTTCCCCGCTCTTCAATTTCATCTACTACCGCCTCCTATCGCCGGCGTTTAGCTCGCCGTTCCCATCTCCGGCAGAACCCGGCGAGCTCGGGTTCGTGAAATACTCCCTCTCCGTCACGGATACCTTCCCCTGACCCCTGTGTCAGCTTCCTCGGTTCCGTGACGACTCTGACCAGGCCCTTGCGGTCTCGTGTGTTACGCGGGTCGTCGGAGCGCCGCTCGCCGCTCGCCGCCGAAAGAGCTCCACCGAACCACCGCCCCGCCGAGCCCTGTCTCCGACCGTGGTAAGCACTCGAAGCCCCCTCGGTCTCTGCCTTTTAACGGCGCCCAGCTCGAGCCAGGCCTCGGGCGCACGCGTTCACTGTGGCTCGAGCCAGGCCTCGAGCACACGTTTCCGTCTCGCCCGAGCCCAAGCCTCGAGCGGACAGACCCTCACCACTTCGCTCGAGCCAGGCCTCGAGCGGACTGCGCCACCCTCCGCTTCGCCGAGCTAGGCCTCGGACCGAAACGATCATTTCCGTCTCGCCCTGAGCCTCCCGGCCAGGTCTCGGACGAACCCTTGTTTCCGTCTCGCCCGAGCCCGTTTCACCCGAACCCGCTTCGCTCGAGCTAGGCCTCGGACGAAACGATCATTTTCCGTCTCGCCGAGCCTCCCGGCCAGGCCTCGGACGAAACCCTTGTTTCCTTCTCGCCCGAGCCCGTTCACCCGAACCCGCTCGCTCGAGCCAGGCCTCGGCGAAGCATGTCTTCCGATTCGCCCGAGCCTCCGTTCGCCCGGCCTTGCGAAGAAAGAGCCTCAGTGCCCTTTTCCTTTTTGGGAGTTGTTAATAGTGTTCTGTTTCTCTTTTTGTGTGAATTAATCTGTTGTTCCTTAAATTTAGAATTTTATAAAAATATGAACTTGACTTTTCTGCAAGAATTTAAAAATGTAAAATCCCTCTTTTAATTAATAAATGGATAGTTTTGGATTTTTAGAAAATTATTTATAACTCCAAAAATCATGAGATAATTTTTGTGAGCTTCCTATGCCATGTTTAGTCTCTGGTGAAATTTTGAAGTCTTTTAGAACAAGTTGATTTTTGAGCATTTATCTTTAATTGTTAAATAGTGCCTTTTGTTAATTAATGTCTGATTATTTGAGCACCTTAATGACCTCCAAAAATTATGAAATTTGTTTTGCCATCTATCTACACCATAATGAACTTATGTGATTAATTTGGTAATTTTTGGAGCAACTTTAAAATGACCTTTTTAAATAATTAAGGAAAATAGAAAAAGTGATTAGGGTTCATGTTGTATGCCCTGTTTTGCATTGTTCATGCTAGCATACTCATGTGCATGCATCATTGCATTCGTATAGTCACCGAAGAAGGAGTCAAGATCGAGGCAGCCGCCGACGAACCTGTCCCCGAGGCTACCCCGAGTTCCGACAACTGCTTCGCCGCCTTCGAGCCTTGCCCTCTTTGCTCTTCAAGGCAAGCCCCGGTGCATTTAACCCTTTCCTTGAATTTATAAATGATTTCCTTAAATGCTTTTGAGTTAAATATTGCATTAGGTTTATAGGAGTTGTGTGCTATCCCTAATTGATTGCACTATCCACCTTGATCACTGATACACCTGATACCTGCTTTTCAAAAGTATTTGAAAAAATGCTTAGCAATGCCTATTGAATTAGACCTTGCAATAAAATGCCAATTCAAAAGTGTGATCACTTAAAGAACTTTTATGGGAATTATTTGGTCTTACTCCCGGCTGTTGGCTAGGTATCTGATCCGTACCTAGTCAATAACGAGGAGAGGTTGTCAGAGCGTACGGTGCCGTCATTTTGTAGTCCGGGACTCAACAGTTGACACCGACCGGGACATGGTTGAAAAACTGACAGGACTATTACGCTTGGTGTGAGATATAACCAAGGTATAGTTCTGCTGGAAAAATTAGGGACCATCCGTATGGGGGTCCTGCTGGTCAAGACTTGTAACTATTCACATACTTCGGAAAGCTCTGGCTCCGAGGAATCCTTTGATTGGGACCGGACAACCGCGCACTGGGAGTGGAGGAGATGGCGGAAGTAGCATGTACCCACGTGGTCGTCGTACCTGGAAAGGAGTGGTGTACTGTACTTCCGGGTGGCGTAGGACCGGGTTCCCAATCTTGGAGGATATCGTGGTAGACGAGTTGGCATATGCAAGCTTGAGTGCTACATAAGCAGTGTGGATAGGGATCCTCAGCTGAGTATTATTTATCCGGATTAACGTTGCTCCTCGGTTATGGAGACTTGGTCCACTGACTGTCAACGGAGAGTGGTTCTCAACTAGGAATGTTTTGAAATGTAAAATGAATCATGAATGATGAAAAATTGAGGGAATACTGAATCTTTCCAAATAAAATAAGGTCTACAAAATGCTTTTCTGCAAAATACTTGATCTTGCTTATGCCTTACCTTGACTACCCTAAGCCTCTCATTCCTGAGTCTTCTCCCTTTTCTTTAGTCGGGTAAGTCTTGTTGAGTACCCCAGTACTCAGGGTTTGTTACCCATGCTGCAGGTATGACAGAGTCCCCGATGTGTCTTGCACCCTGCGGCAGTGACCATCGTCCAGGAAGAGCCGATGAGGCCGAAGAATAGTTGTACACCCTCGGCTGGGTGATTATAAGTATCTTTGCGTGTCTCCACTTTGTTGCCTATGTTTATGTCTATTATCAAAAACTTGTCTGTAATAACTGCACCTTAATTTCTATTTGGAACCCTGTTTTGTAAAACTATTGTTATTTTAAGTCTTCCGCTCATTATTCCGATGTTATTTGTAAAAGTATGCAATGCTGTAACCAAATTGTGAGATGATCCTGCGGACATTGGGCACTGATGTAGCCCGGTGGCGAACAGGTCTTAATCACATGGAACATGGGTTCGGCTGTCAGAGGTTGATAGGGACACGTGGGCCATGGGATTAGGTCGTTCCGTCATAGAGTGGTATCGGAGCATCTCACTTTTAACGTTGCAGTGTTCATTTTTGCGAAAACTTCAAAAGACCTTTTGATGTCCAAACAAACTAAACTTGACTATTTTTTTGAGTCCAAATTGCTTCTCTCATCTTGTCTCTCATATGGCAACACTAGCTAGTGGAACAACATGTTTTAAGCCCTATGTACTATATTTATTATTGCATTGCCTTGTTCCGTAGGAACGATTCATGCATCATGTCATAATCACTAAGTTAACTTCCTCTCTAAGTTCGTTTGGGTAGGTAGTGCCTTTACCTGTTCTTGCTAGCCTTTCTCATCCATCTTCTCTTATCCAGACATGGCCCGTATCAAGCTGACTGCCCGCAAGTCGACTGGGACCGCATGGTGTGCCACGCCACCAGCTGCCACCTCGCGTTGGAGAAGAGACTGAAGAATCTTCCAACGGTCGTCGCTTTCACCGCCGCACCCGCAAGAATCTGAAGGAGGAAATCAAGATCTGAAGGCTGAAAGAGAGAACATGGAGCATGACTTCTACCTTTCCCGCCTGGAGTTCTACGAGACTCGAGCCGCTCTTGAGGAAGCTAACCAGAATGTGGTTCGCGCTATCCAGCATGCGTGATGCAACATGGATCCGAGAGGATGTCACCAGAGCCCAGCTCCATGGACTGCAGCAGTACACCGCCCAGATCGAGCAGTTCAATGATATGCTTCATGAGGAAGTACACCAGCTGCACAACCAGCTTCACCCCGTGATTCCACCAGTTGCTGAGGACCCCGAAGACGGAGTCGTGGAGGAACCTGAAGTGGAACACGAGCCCGATCAGAATGAGGAAGTGGAACCTGCTGAAGATGTCCACGTTGAAGATGAAGATGAGGAGGAAGAGCCTGAGCTTATCATCGAGGATGATGATGACGAGAGTTGATCTTCATCGATGACGACTAGACTCCTTGTACCATCTGCTTACCTAAACCTTAGACTAGGTTGGGGGCGTTAGTCTGTCTGTTGCCAAGTCTGGCATGTATCTTCTTTTCGTACCTTTTCCCCTTATCAGTCTGTTGTCATCTTTATCAAGCCAGCTATCTTTGTATCAGTGAAGCTATCAATCGGTCGTTTCAGAACCTTTGTCCATATATGCTGAGTTCCGTGTTGCTTATATAGATGCCTGTGAACACCCGTACCGGAGCCGGAGGTTCTGATTGATGCCAACCTCCCAAACCCTCCACCTGTCCCAGCTACCCTAGCAGATGCCATTGCAGCCTTGGCCGCCCGCTGCCAACCTAATGGCTCAAACCAAGGACAGCAGAACTTTCACCGTGGTCGCCACAACATCAACCAAGAGACCACCTACGTGGAATTCACCGAAACTCGTCCACCGGTCTTCACCAAGGCCGATGAACCCCTCGAAGCTGATGATTGGCTCCGCACCATGGAGCAGAAGTTTGGTCTTATCAACTGCACCGATATCCAGAAGCCACGGTTCGCTTCCCAGCAGCTTCGTGGTCCGGCAAGTTCTTGGTACGCCAACCTGTTGGCTGCCCAGCCAGAAGGTCATCGGTTGACCTGGGAAGAGTTCCGCACTGCCTTCCGTGCTCATCACATCCCTTCCGGATTAATGAAGATGAAGCTTGATCAGTTCCTGGCTCTCCAACAGAAAGACTCCACAGTCATGCAGTATGTGGGTCAATTCAATCATCTCAGCCAGTATGCCTCAGAGTATGTCAACACAGATGAGAAGAAGAGGGATTGTTTCCTCAGAGGACTGCACCCAAAGATCCGCAGGAGCTTGTCCAATAACCTGACTGCGTCTTATCACGATGTTGTTGACCGGGCTGTTGCTTTTGAAGAAAGCAATCGCCAGTACCAGGAAGAGAAGAAGAAGAAGAAGAAAACAGGGTCAAGCAGCTTCTCTGGCGGTCACAAACGCCAGAGAATCATTTATCACCCCAGCCACCACCACAATCGTCTACCTTACCCCAACCAGCAAGTGGTCGTCCGTACCGCGGCCACCACCCATAATGCCAACCAGCAGAGTGCCACACAGCCGAACGCCCCAGGTGTTCGTATCACCACTCCACAAATAGCCTACAACCATCCCTGCTACAACTGTGGCCAGCTTGGTCACTGGTCTCGTGAGTGCCCAAAGCCCAAGAGGTATGCCCAGAATGCTCAGAAGAATCCTGGAGGATCTCAGCAGCAGCACCACCGTGCACCGCAGCAGCATGCTCAGAAGGGCAAGATTGTCAAGAAGCACGGACAAGTCTACTACACCGCTGTCAGCGATATACCAGAAGGGAAGCCCGTCATGATCGGTAGGTTTCCTGTTGCCAATCACCCTGCAGTTGTGTTGTTTGATTCTGGTGCATCGCATTCCTTCATCAGTCGTACTTTTGTCATCAAGCATGAGATATCAATTGAGGATTTAAAAGAAAGTTTCTGCATATTTTCGCCTGGAGGGCGTATAAGTACTAAGGAAGTGGTTCGCAGTATACCAGTAATGTTGGGGGAACATGTATTTCCCACCACCATGATAGTGCTTCATGATCAGGAGATAGATGTCATCCTAGGCATGAATTGGATGTGTCAGTATAAAGCCATGATCGACATCCTGAATAGAGTTGTGAGAGTGGATATTCCTAACAGTACCGCCAAACTCCTTCTCCAACTTCCAATGCCTCAAAAACCAGCAGCCACTCAAATAAATACCGCCTATGTTCTGGAAACCCGGGACATCCCCGTGGTTTGTGAATTCCCTGATGTTTTTCCTGAGGATCTGCCTGGTCTGCCTCCTGACCGTGACGTTGAGTTTGCCATAGAGCTAAAGCCCGGGACTGCTCCTATATCCCGCAGAGCTTATCGAATGCCTCCCAGAGAGTTGGCAGAACTAAAAATCCAATTACAAGATTTGTTGGACAAGGGTTTCATTCGCCCAAGCTCGTCTCCTTGGGGCTGTCCTGCAATCTTTGTAAAGAAGAAAGACAAGACTCTCAGAATGTGCATTGATTATCGCCCGCTCAATGAGGTCACCATCAAAAATAAATATCCCTTGCCTCGTATTGATCTTCTCTTTGACCAGTTAGCTGGAGCCAAAGTATTCTCCAAGATCGATCTCAGATCCGGCTACCACCAAATAAAGATTCGTCCTGAAGATATTCCTAAAACAGCTTTCACCACCAGATACGGCCTATATGAGTACTTGGTCATGTCCTTCGGTTTGACCAATGCCCCCTGCTCATTTCATGTACCTCATGAACTCTGTGTTCATGCCAGAGCTTGATAAATTCGTGGTCGTGTTCATTGACGACATCCTTGTCTACTCAAAACCCCTGAAGATCACGCCGAGCATCTTCGTATCGTTCTATCCCGTCTCAGAGAACATCAGCTGTATGCCAAGTTCAGTAAATGTGAGTTCTGGTTAGATCAGATACAGTTTCTTGGTCATGTCCTATCCGCTGAAGGTGTGTCAGTTGACCCTGGTAAAGTGGCAGACATTCTGGATTGGAAGCCACCTACCACTGTTCATCAAGTCCGCAGTTTTATGGGAATGGCAGGATATTATCGTCGATTCATTCCGGATTTCTCAAGAATCGCCAAGCCTATCACTGAGTTAGTAAAGAATTCTGTGAAGTTTGTCTGGTCACCAGCTTGTGAGCAAGCCTTTCAAACATTGAAGAAACTGTTGACTACATCACAGTGCTAGCCCAGCCGAACATCGAGAAACCCTTTGATGTCTACTGTGATGCATCTGGTACTGGTTTGGGCTGTGTTTTGATGCAAGAAGGTCGAGTGATCGCTTATGCCTCCCGACAGCTTAAGCGACATGAAGAGAATTACCCAACTCATGATCTCGAGTTAGCAGCAGTAGTGCATGCCTTGAAGATATGGCGTCATTACCTGTTGGGCAGTACCTGCAATGTGTACACAGATCACAAGAGCCTGAAGTATATCTTCACCCAAGAAGAGCTGAACATGAGGCAGCGAAGATGGCTTGAGTTAATCAAGGACTATGATATCGAAGTGCATTACCATCCGGGTAAGGCGAATGTGGTCGCCGATGCACTCAGTCGCAAGTCATACTGTAACTGCCTGGTTATGAAATCCTATGAATCTTCCCTATGCTATGAACTAGAGAAGCTGGGTATTGAAATGGTTCCACAAGGAAGTCTAGGCAATGTCAGAGTAGAAACCCCTATCAGAGAGCAGATCATCGCTGCACAGAAAGATAACCCTGGAATCAAGCACATCATCGAAAAGGTCCAATCCGGAAAGGCTGATTGTTTCAGGATCGATGATGCAGGAGTAGTATGGTTTAAGAATCGGTTAGTAGTTCCTAAAGTGCCTGAGTTAAGAAAGTTAATCCTTGATGAAGCACACTTGACTAGATTCTCCATCCACCCCGGCAGAAACAAAATGTACCAGGATTTGAAGCAGCAATTCTGGTGGACAAAGATGAAGATTGAGATCGCCCGGTATGTCGCTCAGTGCGATACCTGCCAGAAAGTCAAAGCCGTGCACATGAAGCCCGGAGGAGAATTGCAACCTTTACCTATACCTGCTTGGAAATGGGACGATATCAGTATGGACTTTATCAATGGTCTACCGAAGACATCAAGAGGTTTTGATTCCATATGGGTGATCGTGGATCGCCTCACTAAGCAAGCTCACTTCCTGCCAGTGAAGACCAGTTACACCGTCCCCACTTATGCCACTTTGTACAAGAACCACATAGTGAAACTCCATGGCATACCCAAGAGCATTATCTCTGATCGTGGTACCCAGTTTGTCGCAAAGTTTTGGAAAGCGTTCCATACCTCACTTGGAACCAAGCTCTTGCATAGTACGGCATATCATCCGCAAACCGATGGACAAACTGAGCGAGTCAACCAAGTGTTAGAGGATATGTTGAGAGCATGTGTGCTCACCTTCGCAGATACTTGGGATGACTGTTTGCCCTTGGCAGAGTTCTCATATAATAACAGTTACCAAGAGAGCATCAAAATGGCACCCTTTGAAGCACTGTACGGCCGCCGTTGTCGTACACCTCTCAATTGGTCTGAACCCGGAGAAAGGAAATTCTTTGGAGTTGACCTAGTAAAAGATATGGAAGAGAAAGTCAAGCATATACAAGAGAACATGAAGATTGCACAGTCTCGACAGAAAAGTTATGCTGACAGGAGACGTCGACCTCTGCAGTTCGAGATCGGGGATTATGTGTACCTGAAGGTCTCACCCACCAAAGGAGTCACTCGTTTTGGAGTCAAAGGAAAGCTAGCACCCCGCTAAATTGGTCCCTTTGAGATTCTGGATCGTTGTGGCAAGGTCGCTTACAAGCTAAGTTTGCCCGATCATCTTTCAGCAGTTCATAATGTGTTTCATGTCTCCCAACTCAAGAAGTGTCTCCGAGTACCTGAACATGTGGTTGAAGTTGAAGGCGTTGAGCTAGAACCAGATCTGTCATACACTGAGTATCCAGTTCGCGTGTTGGATCACAAGGATCGTGTTACCCGAAGAACCACCACAAGATGGTACAAGATCCAGTGGAACCAGCACTCTGAAGAAGAAGCCACCTGGGAATCCGAAGACTTCTTAGCAAAGAACTATCCCGACTTTCTCGAATCTCTGTAGATGTAAGGTTTTGCCTTTTCCTTCTTAAGACGTGGAATCTCGGGGCGAGATTTCTTTTAGGGGGGAAGGCTGTAACACCTCTGGTGTTTAACTGTAATTAACCTGACATGTCATCATCATTAGTCATTAATCATTCTTGCTTTGCATTTATGTTTGCCTAGTACTTGTGTAGCAATCTCTTTTCAAAAACCCTAAAAGCCCTAACCTTCCTATAAGGGCAAAAATGGTAATTTCACCTCTGTGCCTAGCTTTGTGTAATTCTTGTTCAGTTGGATGTCTTGAAGTTTTGTTGTGTTGGCCAAAGTTCAAAAATCAAAATCAGATTTCAAATCCTTTTGCAAAACCCTGATTTCCAACCCTGGATTTTTATCCCTCTTTTTGGTAATTCAAAATTATTCAAAATTTGAGGTTGGTCCAAAAAGCA
Organism: Coix lacryma-jobi var. lacryma-jobi; assembly: GCA_009763385.1. NCBI lineage: Eukaryota > Viridiplantae > Streptophyta > Magnoliopsida > Poales > Poaceae > Coix > Coix lacryma-jobi. The sequence goes on from CM019825.1 coordinate 65,126,632, forward strand.
AAGTTGTATATCTGGCCAAGAGAAACAACTTTGGATTTACAAATTTTCAAGTTTCTGTACAAAGTTTGAAGTAAATCCAAATTCATTCAAATTCCAGTTTTGTCCCTTTTGAGTTTTCAAAAATTAATTCAAAATTCAACTATTGAGTTTCAGAAAAAGTGTATATTAGCAAAGTTGTAGGTTTTGTCAATGGAACAACTTTCATATATAAAGATTTTCAAGTTTCAGTTTGAAATCCAAAGTATTTTGATTGAATCAATTTGAAAAGTGTCCCCTTTTCTGTTTTTGAATATAGTTCAAAAAACTATTTGTAATTTGAAAATGTTCATATTGACAAAGTTATAGATCTCATTTTTCTGAGCAACTTTGTATTTTGAGTTTTGTCGCACAGTTCGAATTTGGGAGAATTTTGCAAAATACAAAAAACTGGCCAAAGTCAAACCCTAGCCCCTACCTGTTCTTCTTCCCCGTAGAGCCAGGGGGAGGGGGGGGTCCCGGCCATGGCGCCGGCGCTGCGCCTGCAGCACATACGGCTGCTCCCCACGCGCCTCTTCCTGCCCTAGCCGCTCCTTGGTCCCCTCCGCACCCGCACGCGAGCGCTGACTCCATCTCCGGCCCCTACTGCTCCTGCTCGCCGCCGCCGCGTGGCCGTTGCGGCATTGCCGGCGCTGCCTGCCCGAGCCCCCGGCTGCACGCCAGCGCCTCCGCCAGAGTGCAATCGAGTGCGCGTGCGCTCTCGCGAGCTTATCCAGCCCTCACCACGGTCTCTACCGGCCGCTATCCGCCTCTATAAAGCCCCGCCGGTTCCGAGCTCCTCCTCACCTCCGCCACCGTGGCCAGCCCACTCCAAACCCTCCGCCGCTCAACCACTAGCCCAACAGCTCCGTCTTGAGCTCGTGAAGCTTCCCCCGCTCTTCAATTTCATCTCTACCGCCTCCTCCTCGCCCGGCGTAGCTCGCCGTTCCCATCTCCGGCAAAAACCCGGAGAGCTCGGGTCGTGAAATACTCCCTCTCCGGTCACGGATACCTTCCCCTGACCCCTGTGTCAGCTTCCTCGGTTCCGTGCGACTCTGACCAGGCCCTTGCGGTCTCGTGTGTTACGCAGGTCGTCGGAGCGCCGCTCGCCGCTCGCCGCCGAAAGAGCTCCACCGAACCACCGCCCCGCCGAGCCCTGTCTCCGACCGTGGTAAGCACTCGAAGCCCCCTCGGTCTCTGCCTTTTAACGGCGCCAAGCTCGAGCCAGGCCTCGGGCGCACGCGTTCACTGTGGCTCGAGCCAGGCCTCGAGCACACGTTTCCGTCTCGCCCGAGCCCAAGCCTCGAGCGGACAGACCCTCACCACTTCGCTCGAGCCAGGCCTCGAGCGAACTTGCGCACCCTCCGCTTCGCCGAGCTAGGCCTCGGACGAAATGATCATTTTCCGTCTCGCCTGAGCCTCCCGGCCAGGTCTCGGATGAAACCCTTGTTTCCGTCTCGCCCGAGCCCGTTTCAGTTCACCGAACCCCGCTTCGCTCGAGCTAGGCCTCGGACGAAACGATCATTTTCCGTCTCGCCCGAGCCTCCCGGCCAGGCCTCGGACGAAACCCTTGTTTCCGTCTCGCCCGAGCCCGTTTCACCCGAACCCGCTTCGCTCGAGCCAGCCTCGGCGAACGCATGTCTTCCGATTCGCCCGAGCCTCCCGTTCGCCCGAGCCTTGCGAAGAAAGAGCACAGTGCCCTTTTCCTTTTTGGAGTTGTGAATAGTGTTCTGTTTCTCTTTTTTGTGTGAATTAATCTGTTGTTCCTTAAATCTTAGAATTTTATAAAAATATGAAACTTGACTTTTCTGCAAGAATTTAAAAATGTAAAATCCCTCTTTAATTAATAAATGGATAGTTTCGGATTTTTAGAAAATTCTTTATAACTCCCAAAATCATGAGACTAATTTTGTGAGCTCCCATGCCATGTTTAGTCTCTGGTGTAATTTTGAAGTCTTTTAGAACAAGTTGTTTTTGAGCATTTATCTTTAATGTTAAATAGTGCCTTTTGTTAATTAATGTCTGGAATTATTTGAGCACCTTAATGACCTCCAAAATTATGAAATTTGTTTTGCCATCTATCTACACCATAATGAACTTATGTGATTAATTGGTAATTTTTGGAGCAACTTTATATAATGACCTTTTTAAATAATTAAGGAAAATAGAAAAAGTGATTAGGGTTCATGTTGTATGCCCTGTTTTGCATTGTTCTGATAGCATACTCATGTGCATGCATCATTGCATTCGTATAGTCACCGAAGAAGGAGTCAAGATCGAGGCAGCCGCCGACGAACCTGTCCCCGAGGCTACCCCGAGTTCCGACAACTGCTTCGCCGCCTTCGAGCCTGCCCTCTTTGCTCTTCAAGGCAAGCCCCGTGCATTTAACCCTTTCCTTGAATTTATAAAATGATTTCCTAAATGCTTTTGAGTTAAATTATTGCATTAGGTTTATAGGAGTTGTGTGCTATCCTAATTGATGCACTATCCACCTTGATCACTGATACCTGATACCTGCTTTCAAAAGTATTTGGAAAAATGCTTAGCAATGCCTATTGAATTAGACCTTGCAATAAAATGCCAATTTCAAAGTGTGATCACTTAAAGAACTTTTATGGGAATTTGGTCTTACTCCCCGGCTGTTGGCTAGGTATCTGATCCGTACCTAGTCAATAACGAGGAGAGGTTGTCCGAGCGTACGGTGCCGTCATGTTGTAGTCCGGGCTCAACAGTTGACACCGACCGGGACATGGTTGAAAAACTGACAGGACTATTACGCTTGGGTGGAGATATAACCAGGTATAGTTCTGGCTGGAAAATTAGGGACCATCCGTATGGGGGCCTGCTGGTCAAGACTTGTAACTATTCACATACTTCGGAAAGCTCTGGCTCCGAGGAATCCTTGATTGGGACCGACAACCGCGCAATGGGAGTGGAGAGATGGCGGAAGTAGCATGTACCCACGTGGTCGTCGTACCTGGAAAGGAGTGGTGTACTGTACTTCGCGGGTGGCGTAGGACCGGGTCCAATCTGGAGGAATCGTGGTAGACGAGTTGGCATATGCAAGCTTGAGTGCTACATATGCAGTGTGGATAGGGATCCTCAGCTGAGTATTATTTATCCGGATTAACGTTGCTCCTCGGTATGGAGACTTGGTCCACTGACTGTCAACGGAGAGTGGTTCTCAACTAGGAATGTTTGAAATGTAAAATGAATCATGAATGATGAAAAATTGAGGAATACTGAATCTTTCCAAATAAAATAAGGTCTACAAAAATGCTTTTCTGCAAAATACTTGATCTGCTTATGCCTTACCTTGACTACCCTAAGCCTCTCATTCCTGAGTCTTCTCCCTTTTTCTTTAGTCGGGTAAGTCTTGTTGAGTACCCCAGTACTCAGGGTTTGTTACCCATGCTGCAGGTATGACAGAGTCCCCGATGTGTCTTGCACCCTGCTGCGTGACCATCGTCCAGGAAGAGGCGATGAGCCGAAGAATAGTTGTACACCCTCGGGCTGGGTGATTATAAGTATCTTTGCTGTTCTCCACTTTGTTGCCTATGTTTATGTCTATTATCAAAAACTTGGTCTGTAATACTGCACCTTAATTTCTATTGGAACCCTGTTTTGTAAAACTATTGTTATTTAAGTCTTTCCGCTCATTATTCCGATGTTATTTGTAAAAGTATGCAATGCTGTAACCAAATTGTGAGATGATCCTGCGGACATTGGGCACTGATGTAGCCCGGTGGCGAACAGGTCTTAATCACATGGAACATGGGTTCGGCTGTCAGAGGTTGACAGGGACACGTGGGCCATGGGATTAGGGTCGTTCCGTCACACCGAGGTTATGGCGGTACTACCGAGGTTATGGCGGTACTACCTCTAGGCCAAAACTAGATCTACACAGAGAGCCTGAAAAGCCACTTCGAACCTCGGTACTACCGACACCCTGGTCGGTACTACCGAGCCCGGTACTACAGCCCTATGGCGGTACTACCGGTAGGCCAAAACTCCCCCGAACAGAGAATTTTGCGATCTGTTCGCGAGGGTCGGTAGTACCCGAGTTTATGGCGGTACTACCTCTAGGCCAAAAACTTCTCCGCGCTAAAACGGCCATAACTATTAGCTCCGAACTCTGATTTCGATGATCTTGGACATTTGGAAAGCTTATTCAGAGGGCTACACATCCACATGAATACAATATCCAAATCACAAAGGATTAGTACAGAATCCCATCCAAGATCCACGCTTCTCTTTTTCAAACCAGACTTCTCCGGAAACTTCTCCGAGTTGATTCAATTCAACTCCAACACCTTCACCTTTGCAAATTTGCCAACACCACCAAGTGTACAACCTTGTGCATGTGTGTTAGCATTTTCACAAACATTTTTCAAAGGATTTTCACTTGCTCTCACCACGCCACTCGATCCTAGTAACAGCGCAAAGTTAGATCGCTCAAGGTGGCACTAGAAGTTAGACGTCATGAGCACTTTTCACCACATCTAGCTAGCCTAATTTATATCCCTCTTGATAGTCCGGCTTGCCTATACTCAAGATTAAAAGAAAGAAATAATCTACACTTGAGCAAGGCATCTTTTCTCTTCTTCATTTCACCAATGGTAGAGCACTTGATCACTTAAGTGCTTGTGGCCACCACCATCCTCCATGGTTGCCACTTTGCTAACTCCACCAATGGCTTGGTCATAATCCTTTTCCTTAGCTACACACATGCTTCACAAAAGGATTAGACCAAAATAGGTTTCATCAATTAACCAAAACCAAACTAGGGCTTTCAGCAATCATCTAAATGAAACAAGGAGAGATCCATTTCCACTTTCCTGGAGAGAAGGTACGCTGCTACATCAACAGCTACACCACTTATGAGAAGCACAAGAAGAACAAAAATAGGAGACACCGCTCTCAATGTCAAAAGAAACAAGCCATCGAGGATAAAGAGGTTGATCGTGAAGTAGAAGCTGTTTGAGATAATGCTGCTCCAGAGAACAAAGACGAATCGAAACCTTAGAACAGTGAACCACAGGAAGTGAGACCGCAGACCAAGAAAGTATGGAAGAAGAAGACGACACCTAAAGAAGAGGTACAATCAGTGACACCATTCAAACAATCTGACGGATGTCTGAACCAAGGGAAGGTCTGGTTCGACGGACCTAAATCTCTGAACCTTCACCGAAAGGTAAAATCGGTAGTTATCCTCATATTTCACTTTCCTGCATATTTATTTTCTATACACTCAATTCCCAGCATCATCCATAAGCATTTTAATTTAGTATATTTATATTTCTACATTGCATTGAAAGGAAATTAAAAATTATTTTGTTGCATCGTATCATTGCATCTAAAAAAACTCTTAAAGCCCCTGTGAATAAGTTCCAACTGTTTACTGTGGAGGCATAAAAATTTTTGCATTTTGCATCTGCATACAAAAATAGAAAATCTAAAAATATTGAGATCTTGTTGAATTGTGCTTGTGTGAACATCTGTAAGGCTCTATAAGGCATAAATGGGTTTACCACTAACGCTTAATCTGTTCCATGAGCTTTGTTTATTGAGTTTAGCAGGAATCAATGAGAAAGACAAAAATATATAGCCAATGTTTTCAATCTCTAAGAAGGAATTTGGCAACAACCACCTACTTTTAAGGTCCAGATGAATACATCTACGCTGTCAAACTTCAAGAGAACGACTACGCCACATTCAGCTTGGGGGAAGAGCATCCCCTATGTATCTAGATAAGTATTTCTATTCGTTTGTATGATTTATTTTCATAAAGAAATAAAAAGATGAGTAACTCAGAAAGCAAAATAAAAAGGTTTTGTCTATTTAGCTATACTAATAAATATTTGGTAATAGAAAAGAGAGTATACAAAATTGCTTTGCCGGCCTTGGAATAATTGAGCTATAGAAATATAATATGTTTACATAGAGATGATGAATAATTGCTCGACCATAATTCTTTTCAAGTGCCTAGTGTTCAGTCTTGAATTCTCTCGAGTTTTGGATAAGATTGTTTTGACAAAAGATTTGCTCTGAACTTGAAACTTGTAGATTGCAAAAGCTTGATCTAAGTCTAGGCGATTGACGAGTATGATATGAGAAGGTTGAGCTGTGTTTATCTTGTCCCTAGTGATACTAGCGTTCTGGAGATTTATCTTTAAAAAACTTAAAACGCTACATGATGAGTTCTTGTATAATGAGAGTTTTTAAATTCCTACCATAGCCATATATGCATGCTATAGACTAGGAGAGTCCACTATATATTTATTGCTTGTATATGCATTGAGTGTGGTCAAGTCGTGTTGACCCTTAGAGAATCATCATGCAGCTCAAATCAAGATCACGTACGCTCCACCCAATATGTTGCTTCTACTCTGGAAGTATTCAACAACATGATTTCTGTTAGATCCACAAAAAATGTTCTACTCCTATCCTAGGATTGAACAGCCAAAAATATTCCTTCACCCATTTGACCTTATTGTGCCCTCATCACCATTCAGTAAATGCTCCAATAGTCCTTATTGTTATCTCTTTGTATTCATCGGCAAGAGAGACATGCGTTTAAAAAAAGGAGGACAAAAGTCCCAATGAAAAAAAACTCAGTTCTCCCAAGATCTTCAAAGTTTAAGAGAGAGAAATGTCCCTCGCAAGGAGCAACGTAAGATAAGGTTTTCTATCATGTTTCCACTATTGCTATGTTTTCACCCTCATCATTGTTTACACCCTTTTGTCACATTGTTCCACCATATATACCTCATATCCATTTCCACCATATACATCCATTCCACATATATAGGTCCACACACATGCACATCTTGATTTGATTGTATGCCAAGTTTCTCTGGATCCATGATTTGACTCTGCAATATATGCTATGTAAGTATGTATAGGTTTCCCCATCCTATGAACTCCACATAAGCCTATTAGTTGTAGGGTGAGATAAGAGAAGGCATAATGTTAATCTGCCTTATGCCAAAAATACCACATATTCTTAGAGAAGAGAGAAGGCAGAACCCCATTGTTTTCTTGGAGAGGATTCACAAATACCACAAATGAGAGACTTGAAAGGATCATATAAATCTCTGAGTTCTATTTTAAAAATCTTGCAAAACTCTAAAATAAAGGTTGATCGAAGAACTCTAGACATAGTGTTTAACTTGATCATTCTGCTTTTCAATTGCTCAACCCAAGTGAAAGTGACAAGCACCATGGTTATATGGGTAAGTTTGAAAGTGGAATGGTTGATTCTAATCCGGAGGAGAATTTTTGTTTGATCACATGTGTACTTTTGAGGCGTGAAAACATTGTAGCAACTCCTGATACCTCATAATAATTCAACTCATTGTTTGCTAAGGGACTAGCAAAAGTTCAGCTTGGGAGAGTTTGTTGACGATAATTAACTCCAATTTTAAGTTGTCAACCAATGCAAGAAATAACCTAAAATGAACCGAAGTGCATTGTTGTAGGGTTTGATTCTAACGAGTTCCACGAGTTGCGTTGTTCTCACTTGTTTTGCAAGATATTCAACATTTCACCATAAGAAGAGTATCTCAAGTGATGAATCAAAGCAAACCATCGCGAAGAGCTCGTCAAGACGATAAAGACGAACATAACATTAGCTATATTTGGAGTCCCAGAGAGAAAGTCCTCGGTGGATACGACTTGGAACACTCTAAAAGACCCTAGAACCATCATCACAACAAGTCCATGGACTAGGTCGACAGAATTCCACAGCTCTATGAATTATTATTTCTCAGGGACTTCTCCAGCATCTAGGAGAGGGAAGAATCCAACCACGACATGATTACCTACGCAAACGGATCGGAAAGTGGTACTAGAAGGATGTGGAAGCCACCAGAAGACATCAGAATGAAGTGGGAGCCTGGCGGCTGCCAGGTGGGGTTGGTCGGCCCCATCTACAGGCCGGTTGGCCTAGAGTCCCTGCCAAAGTGGGCCCAGCTTCGCATGGCGGCTTCCAACCGACCTCTACAACGCATCTCAACCATTGTTTCAAGTCGATTTGATACAAGGGCTACGGTTCATCCCTACGGGCTATATAACCAGGCCCAGAACCCCCCTCGGGAGATTTAAACATTCATTCAATCATTGTTCAATTCAATGGTGTCCCTCGAAAGAATAACCTAGAGCTCCATCATCCTAGGGCATAGCTAGATAAGAATAGAATTAGAGGAGGCAAGCAACGCTTGGATTCCAGATCGAGTCGTGAGGAGGCTCGGTAAAGCCTTGTACTTCTCTCTTGTATCAACATTGTTAATCTATTTGTTCTATATTGTCTTCTAGTTCACCATCTAGTTCATCTAGTTCATCGTGTTCTTGTTCTTTTTCTTATTGTCCCTCTAGTTCTTATTCTAGTTCTTGTTCTAGTTTATTACTTGATAAGACTTTGTATTAATTCATATTCATAATTATAATGTTCATTGTCTACTTTGATTATATGTTTAGCATAGCTAGATTAGCTTTGTGTTTATGCTCATGTTCGTAAGCGCTCATTCCAATGATCAAGGGGTGAGTGGTTGACATTGTGTAAGCATGGTGCTTATACGTTGTTTACCTGCGGATGCACCCTATATTTCGGGCCAGCAAGTGGTGGCTTACGAGGGTGACTTTTATAGCCTCGTTGAATCCTTTGTAGTCCACTCCCCGAATATAGGCTAAGTAAGACCTGGTTACAAGGCTAGATCATGCTCTATTCACTACTACAAAAACGAATTTGCGCAACGTTGCTTTTTTGCCCTCAGTGGCGGGCGTTTTTTTTTGTCCGCTGTGGTAAATCCCACGATTTACCGCAGCGGACACTTTTGATTTACCGTGATGGCCAAATTTTGCCCGCTGCGGTAAATCGATTTACCGCAGCGGGCATCTTAAGATGTCCGCTGCAGAAAATAGCTATTTACCGCAGCGGACATCTTAAGATGCCCTGCGGTAAATCGATTTACCGCAGCGGGCATCCTATAAGGCCCGCCACGGAAAAGACCGAAGCCCAACAAACCCAGACGAGGCCAATAGCCATCCGTCTTATAAATACAAGGAGTTAGGGTTTTCTTCACTCATTCACTCTCGCAGCCACAATCTCTCCTCCCTCTCCTTCTCTCTCACGCCCGCCTCTGTCCACCACCGCAAGCCAGCTAGCGCCCTAATGTGCATCATCCTCCCTGGCCTCCTCGAGCAGCTCCGGTAGCCGCGGGTGACCCAGGCCTCCACTCCTCCAGTCGCGGCGGTGGGGCGCACGGGTGACCCCGGGGCGGCCACAAGACGGCGCCGGGACCAGCCTCCACTCTTCCAGTCGTGGTGGGCGAACGAGGCCCGCGGTGGCTCCCTCCTTCCATCAAATCCGGCGGGCGGCGGTGGCTCCCCCCCTCCCTCCATCAGATCCGGCGGGCGGCAGTGGCTCCCTCCCTTCCTCCATCAGATCCGGCGGTGGTGAGGTCGGTGGTGCTCCCTCCCTCGTCGGGCGGCTTCAACACCGGCGAACGGCTTCACCAGCGCGGGTGCTCCCTCCCTCCCTCCCTCCCTCCCTCCCTCCATCAGATCCGGATCCGTGCTCGTGGTGGCCGGATTGGGCCAGTAGCGAGTGGATCCGGCGAGCGGGCGGCGCCTCCAGCGAATGGACGCGATGGCGGTGCGGATCCGGCGAGCGGCGGTGCGGGCGGCCGACGGTGGCGAATGGATTTGACCAGTGGGTGCCCATGGCGGCTCTAGGGTTTTGGTGGCGGCGGCGATGTCCAGGCTCAGATCCAAGCCCATACGGGCTTTTTTTTTTTTTTTGTTTTTGCCGAAATTATTTACCGCAGCGGGCATCCTAACGCGCCCGCTGCGGTACAAACGATTTACGGCAGCGGGTGTTGCGCCCGCTGCGGTGCTGTCGCCATTTACCGTGGCGTGGCACCCGCAGCGGACACAGTTGCCCGCTGCGGTAAATGAGAAACGCCCGCTGCGGAAATGAAGTTCCGTAGTAGTGATTCTAGATCTATATCTTAATAATGTCTCTTGCGTATAAAATAAAAGTAAATCTAACCATGATTGCTAGATGTAACTGCACTAATCAATGTAGCCCATGACCTATAGTTAGAATATCATTAAGAGTTAGTCTCTATTTCTAGTTCTTGTTATATGATCATGAGCATGATGAAAAATGCTCGGTGGAACCCCTTTTAGGATTATCTTGATCTGTTTATCATAATTATCTCTTATTATGGTTGATCCCTGTTTTGAGATGGTCTAGTGAACCTCTTATCACGTGGTGTGTGTTTATAGCCTTTATTCTTTATACCTCCTGTGTCTTCCTAGTGGTAGAATTATAAATAACGATACTTGGAACTTTCTTGGGTGAAATGCTACAACGGGTATATTTATTTGAGCGCTTGCAGATAACCTTATTTCATATTTTACAAGTGTCATGATCATAAGTACAACCACATTTCTGGCGTCGTGTTAGGGATGACAACCTAGCTTAAGCGAAGCTAAGAAATGTCAACAAAGAATAATTGTATATATACTCCATTCCAATTTCATGAAACATAAATACAAAATAAAAAAGGAACCGACTACCTTTCATGCCAATCTGATTCCAATTATTAGTTAGAGAAATAGATCAAGCTTCTCCATACATGAAATTAGGGTGTAATCTCCACAAAAATCGTGCAAGAGCAACTAATAAAGGGTGTGAGTTCATTTTCTAAATAATAATTGTTAGCAACAATTTTTTTGACAATTATTTAGCAACAATATATAAAATGGTTAAAATAAAAATTTCATAAACAACAATTATCAACAATTATTATTTTACCAACAACCTTTCGTGTCAACCCCAATCCAATTTCATGAAACATAAATTACAAAAATAAATAAATAAAACCTAGATCTAGAACAAGCTTCTCCATACATGAAACTACTAGGGTGTAATGTCCACTAAAATCAAAAGATCCACTAATTGAGGGTGAAAGATCATTTATCTAACTAATCTACATTAATAGCTTCAAAACTAAGCTCTAACTTGCTCTACACAAAGCTCAAGCACCTTAGAAGAGAGAGAAAACATACGTTTGAGCGTAGTCTGTACGTTTGAGCTAGGGATGCAAGTGGGTACCCAATGGTGCTTTTTGGGTCAGCTAACTAATTACGATTGGATGTCATTCTAGTTCATTTTTTTACTTTCCTCAAATTACAAAAACACCACTCTAGTTCATTTCATCAATTTTTTGGATCGACCCAATGACCCGAAACATTTTATACTTGCATCCCTGGTTTGAGCGTCCCAGCGAGACAAATCGTGCTGTCCCATCAGAGAGATCGATTCTCAATGATCTTTTCTGCTATGCCGTGACGGCTGTGCTGGATAGCCGGAGAACGACGCAACTCAAAAATGACAGGAACCTCGAACATACGTCGCTAGGGTGTTCGTTTCTCTGGCAAAATTTTTTTGCCAGTCACATCGAACATTACGGCACTAGTTTAGCCTATTAAAAATAAACTAATTATAAAACTAATTACAGGGTCATATGCTAATTACTAAGACGAATCTATTAAGGTAAATTAATCCATCATTAGCGAATGTTTACTGTAGCACTATATTGTCAAATCATGGACTAATTAAGTTTAATAGATTCGTCTCGTGAATTAGTCTCCGGCTGACAAATTAGTTTTTTAATTACTATATTTTTAATAGGCTAAACTAGTGCCGCAACGTGCAAAAAATTTTTGCTACGGAAACGAACAAGTCAAGCCAGGCTTTCAATTCCACAGTGTGCACTGAACCTATCTCCGCCAGTTCATGCACATGCACATACAGTAAACGCAAGTACTTCGATCTTATTCGTGATACTGGTCCTGTGGTCCACCAATATAGTACATGGTCCATTGCGCAACTGTTTGCCGCAAGTGGTTCGAAGGGAAGCCCCGCGCAGTCGACGAGAGCCGATTTGCCCAACGCACGCAGTAATGATTCGATCACTAATTCACTATCGAATGATTAATTTGATTTTATCTGCCGTCGTCGTCTGCTAGACACCCTATAACTTGATGCATGCATGTCATCAGTGGAGCAGATGCCGGCCACCTGTATGCATGCATGTACTAATAGTCCCATGTACGGAGTAGCAGAGTGCAGAGTACGTGTGGAGTAGTCAGGTATAGACAGTACTCTCTCAGTCCCTAAATAAATGTCTCTACAAATCTGTGTTGTGTTTCCCTCACACACACGCTTTCCGGACGACAATTAAAAAGAGACGGAGGGAGTACATCCCAGCAGGCCAGCACCATTCTCGTCACATGGCTGCTAAACTTGCAAGCAAGCGGCCATACCCGCGAGTCAGTCTGTGAGTCCCCCAATAACTGATGATAGAACGAGCTTTAATAAATCCATGATCTGATGATCTATATATCACGGGCTCCGATCCTGAGAAAAAGTTACCGACAATTATATATTAAAACATATTAATATTTATGCTAAGTAATTAGTATCATCGGAAAGATCTTTACATCTAGTTTTTTAACAAAATTATTTAGAGATATAAATATTGCACATATTTTCTACAAATTGAGTCAAACACGTGGCACACACACAAACGACGACACTTATTTAGGGAAAAGGGAGTGGCTGGGTTAGCTCCGATCCGGCCACCCTACGGTTTTTTTTTTTTGTGTGCACGCGTGTGGGGATGGGATCGGACATCGGAGACGCCGCGCGATCAAGCCATGGACATTAGGGGCGTGTTTGGAGACGTGGCCCAACAGCCCGGCTACACTCCTGGGCTGCAATGCTTGTGTTTGGTGCACCTGGCCTAGCCTCGGAGTCTACCCCGCACAGGATTTAAAGCACTTTGGGCCAGGCCCCAGGGAAACGAGGTGGGGGTTCGTTTTTTCAGGGCCAAGCCCGATGAAGCGAGATGGACGAGCAACTGAGCGAGCGCATCTCCTCCCGGCCTTCTCAGTTCTCACCCCTCACCTCTGGACACGCCCCGCACTCCTCTCCTCGTCGTCGTCGGTGCCCTCGCCATCTCTCCCCTCCTCCTTTTCGCTCTCCCTCTGTGCTATTCTTCTTTGTTTCAATGGGAGGCCGCGAAGGATCACCCCGTGAAGTTCTTCTCCTTCCCCTTCCCGTCGACGCCGCACCACGCCGGCCGCACGCAGGAATGGTGTTGTCGCCGCTGCCGTGCCAAGCCGGTTGCACGAGAAGGCAATAAGGAGGGAGATCAAGGCTGTGACGGCGAGTGGCTCGACCATGGCGGCTTGGTGCTTTCGGCCACGACGAGACGAACCGGCAATGACGCGAAGCCGGAGCTGATGCTTGTCGTGGGCGGGGACGCGGGGTCGGGGCCAAGAAAAGGTATGCGAAGCTGGGAACAGTCGCTCGTCGGAGCCATGGCGTGAGCGCGGTAGGCGGCAGTGTCCGCGAGCTGACGGACCTCCTCTCCGCGCTGCGCCGCGAGAGACTCCAACACCCCGCTCACGCCGCGCAGCTCCACGCCCGCCTCCTCGTCTCTGCTGGCATGCGCCCCCACCCGCTGTTATCTGTAATCCTGAAAACACTGAATTGTGAAGTACCTCGATGACACGTGATGGTTCACTGAAGGATGTCTAGGCGGGAACTGGTGAAGTTTGAACCAGCCGAAGACGGTGCAGTGGTGAGCGTGTCCACGTTCTCTGAAAAGAGCTGCATTTATCTCTTATGTATCTTGTGTCTATGTTTAGATAGTTTTTACTTGAATAAGTGCGTGAGTCTGCCACTGGTATAAGTAGGCATTACTAGCGTGTTTGTAAACTTCTTGGTTCAGTTGCACTTTCATGTATGCGTCGTAAACTTCTATCTGAGAAAAGGAGCTCAGTCTCGTCGGTTTTAGATGAGGTTTCTCTGCACAGCGTGTGTTCTTGCATCTGTTCTTGAATCCGGTTAGGATTAGCCAGTTTAGGAACCTGTGATTTTGATCCTGTACACAACAATTAGTATCGGAGCCGAAATCACAAGTTCTAGACTCCAAAAATACCACAAATTGGTCCAATGTCGTCTTCTGGAGGAGATGGTTCACGGGGAGTTGTTGGCGGAGGATAGCAAGTCTATCCGACGCTGACTGCGATGAACTACACCAGTTGGTGTATCTGGGTGCAGGCGATCATGGAGGATCAAGGACTGTGGGAGGTTGTGGAGCCGCCGGAGGGGTCCTCATCGGAGAAGCAGTCGGAGTCGACGGTCGGTAAAGACAAAATGGTTCGATCTCATCTACTTCAATGTTTGTCGGATGATCTGCTGATGCAAGTAGCAAAGAAGAAAACTGGAAAGGAAGTTTGGGATTCTTTGAAGGCTAGATTTGTGGGAGCAGATCGGGTGAAGGATGCACGTTTGCAGACCTTGAAGTGTGAGTTCGATGGGATGAAGATGAGGGAGGAGGAGACGCTTGATCAGTATACTGGGAGACTGACGGCGATGTCAGTAAAGTACAGTAATCTTGGTGGGACTTTGGATGATGCAGCACTGGTGAAGAAGCTGTTCGACACCGTGCTTGATCGTTTCATCAACGTCGTGGCCGGGATCGAGCAGTTCTTTGATCTCACAAAGTTCCCATTCGATGAGGCAATAGGGCGGTTGAAAGCGTTTGAAGAGCGGACAAGGCGGGGAGCCGGATCCGTGACAAGCAACAGCAGTGGTCAACTGTTGTTAACCCAGGCGGAATGGGAGTCGAAGTACAAGAAGTCTGGGAGTAGTGATTCCTCGGAGAGAGGAAGTGGCAGCAGCCGTGGACGGGGCCGTGGCCGAGGGAGAGGCCGGGGTGGCTGTGGAGACTCATCTGGGAGAGAGGGGTCAGGAGGAAGCAAGGACAAAAGTCACATCAAGTGTTACAAGTGCCACAAGAATGGACACTATGCTAATCAGTGTCCAGATGGTAAGAAGCAAGAAGAGGCACACCATACTTGTGCAAATGAGGGCAAAGAGCCACAAGCTCTCATGCTTGCAGAAACTGAATTTGCAGTTTCAGGAAGTAAGGGGGAGAGAGTGATTCTGCATGAGGGGGAGGTGTTGCCAGAGTTGCATCTTACTGGTGGAGGAGATTCATCAGGTAACATGTGGTATCTTGACAATGGTGCTAGCAATCATATGATAGGAGATCTGGGGAAGTTCAAATCACTGGATGAAAAATCTCTGGGAAAGTGAGATTTGGTGATGGATCAACGGTTGAGATCAAAGGAAAGGGGACAGTACTGTTTCAGTGCAAAACAGGTGACCAGTGGGCTTTAACCGAGGTATTTTTCATACCAAAACTGAAAAGTAATTTGATAAGCCTAGGTTAGTTAACTGAAACTAGACATAGAGTAGTACTTGATGATGATGTACTAGAGGTGTTTGTTGACGTCTATTAACTATCATTATTTACTGTTAACAATACTTGAATAAATGTCAAAAAGGATTGCCAACCTAGAAATAGGAGGTTTAAACTAACAAATTCCATGAGTTTTGGTGATTCTACATTTTCCAGGGAGTAAACAGGAAAACCAAGCACATTGCTTCCCCAAGAAGGAACCCGACGCAGATTTCTTCACCGCCACGTCGGGATATCTCTAGAAGACTCCATGAGACACCACGAGACACCACGAGAAGAGGCACCACATGAGGCTTACCTGTGGGACCGACCGGTCCCACAGGGCCCACCGGTCGGTCGGCCACGGAGGCCTCTCGCTTCCGTCCTTTGCAAGCTACTTCCACCGACCTCTAGGATGCATCTCGACCGTACCTCAAGTCGGTTTGATCCAACGATCACGATTCCACGCCCAGGGCTATATAACCAGACCCCTGACCCCCCTCCAGATCATCAGGTAGATCAAGATCAGAAGACAAGACAGAAATTAGGGTTTCTAGAGAGAAGAGTTAGAGCTCTACATCAAGATTAGAGTTTAGTCTAGTTAGATTCAAGTAGAGGCAGGCGACTTCGTCGGCATATTCGGCTAGAAGCTTCGTCTGAGTCTCCAGATCATTGTCGAAGACTCGGTAATTTGTATCTTTATTCGACTTTATGCTACTTTAATATATTTCAGTTTATTCAGTTTTGGAGTTTATTCTAGTTATATATTTAATATAGATCTGATTATGATAGAGTTTATGATCATGTTCGTAAAGTACTTAGCTTTATTCTGGATAGAGTTAAGTGGTCAAACTAGTGTAAACATGGTGTTTAGGCTAAGTTTACCTGCGAATACATCCTATGCTCCGGGTTGAGAGGTAGATCGCAGGAGTGATAGTCCTGTTGAGTCCTTTGTAGTCCTCCCTCCGAGTGTAGACCTTAGTAGGACGTGGTTGCAAGTTAGAATTCATTACTTTGTTCTTGATTCTAATTTAGTAATGTCCCTTGATCATGGATGATAGATTAATTGGCTATAATGATTGTATATTAACTAGAGTAATCACTAGGCTTAGTAGATATGAAGTAACTTAGGATTCGAATCTCTTAATTAATCACCTGACTCTCTGCTTGATCTATGTAATTCGCTCTATCTCTAGAATTCCCGTTGTTATCATTATCATCATTATTTATCTTTACCTTGTCTTACCCCTGTTTAGACATATGAGTAATGAATGAATGAATAATAATCTCCGCTACCTTTGAATCATATTTAATTACTAGTTCCCAGCTTCGTTACTATCTTCGGTAAAATATAAATAACGATACCTAGATACCTGGGTGAAATGCTGCTACAACAGGTATATTTATCTGTGCGCTTGCGGATAAATATTTGTTTATATCTTTTGATCTAGTGTCACATATAATTTACATTTCTAGTATCATGTTGGGGATGACAACTTGACATTAAGTGATGCTAGGAGTGTCCTGTACATTTCTGAAGGTTTTTGCTAGAATCAGTTCATTAAAGTTTATTATAAGCAATTGCATTAAGAAGTGTCAACAAGCATTTCTGGCGCCGTTGCCGGGGAGTAACTATCTAAGTAACGGAAGCCGCCGGGAACTAAACAAAACTTATTAGGAATTTAACAATGGAGATTATTTATTCATTCATTCACTTATACCTCTGTCTTGGCAGGCTTACCCTTGCCTTTCTTTGTTTATATCATATACAGGGTAACATAGAATTCAGTTGCAATACATCACTTTTAAATCAGAAATCAACTTGATCAAAGATCTACATCAGTAGTCAGGCCATGGCTAACAAGACTCTGCTGGAGTTCTCTACTCCAAGTGTCAGGAACATTCGTACCAGACCTACACTCCAGACGAACAACCTTGAGTTCGAACTCAAGCCAAGTCTTATCAACATGGTGCAAGCTACTACATTTGGTGGAAAGGAAGAAGAAGATGCAACTGCTCATCTACAAGATTTCTTGGAGATTGGAAGCATCATCATCATCAAGGACGTTCCCCAGGACATTATACTTCTTCGTCTTTTTCCCTTTTCACTGAAAGGAAAAGCGAAGCAGTGGTTCTATTCAAACATGGACAACATCAAGACATGGGAGAAGTGTTCAGAGACCTTTCTATCAAGATTTTTCCCAATTAGCAAAGTCAATATCTTAAGGGGAAGATTTACAACTTTCAGCAGCAAAAAGGAAAACTATTCCAGAAACATGGGAGCGTTTTCAGGAACAATCTTAAGATGCCCACATCATGGAATAGGGAACGAATTGCTCATGCAACTGTTTTATCACGGATTATTACCAAGAGCACGAGAGCAACTTGATGCTACTGCTGAAGGATCATTTATGTCACTCACTTTCGGAAAGCAGAATGTCTAATGGATAAGATAGCTGAGAATCAAAGCTGGAAACAAACTACTGCTCACGCTGTCACCAAATTGAAGAAGTTCTAGAAGAAGTGTGTGCACTATCAACTAAGATGGATGTACTTATGGATTGACTCATTCAGAGAACCACTACAAGGAAGAACGTCAAACTATTCAAGACGCATTTGATGCTCAAACTAGAAGTGGAAAGTATTTGGGAATAGAATTGCCCGAAGATCAAGAAGAAGCTTACAACTCCACCACTCTACACAAGCAAGGATTGCGTCAACAACAACCTTCCAACCCAGGTAAGTATACCAGTAATTTCAGTTCTTCCATCTCTAAGCAACCTACTTTAATAGATTTAATTTTAGAACAAGCCAGGATAAATGATAATATTACTAGAAGACTTGCTTTAAATGATAAAACTCTTGAAAACATAAATTCTAAGATGGATGAATTTTCTTCTACCATTAAAGAACAACTCAATTATAATAAAAGAATAGAAACCCAAATATCACAATTGGTTGCTGTTTGCCTGTTACCACTAACCATGAGCAGATTAAGGGGATCACCACTAGACATGGGAGAACCACTCGAGATCCGCCATACCCAGAAGGAGCACAAAGAAGACAGAGAGCACCAGTAACACCTCCAAGGGTAGAAGAAAGAGATGACGAAGTTCAAGAAACTCAAGTACAAAATGAAGAAAGACCGATAGATTTTCAAGACACCAACATTCTACCATTCCCACGCAGAAATCGAAACACAAAGCTAGATGCACAGTTCAGTAAGTTTGTTGAAGTAATTCAGAACTATATTCAATATTCCTCTGCTAGATGCATTACAGGTACCTACCTATGCCAGTATGTGAGGGATATACTTAACAACAAACGACCACTGCCAACTACTGAAGTAATCGAGCTAACAGAAGAAGTAGTGCGGCCATCCTCAATCAAATACCAGAAAGAAGACCCATGATGCCCCACTATTGAATGTTCAATTGGAAATCAACGGTTTAGCAATGCACTGTGCGATCTTGGAGCTAGTGTTAGTGTGATGCCCGCATCAGTCTACTATACTCAACCATTCAGCACTTGTGTCAACACCAATGTGTCTTCAGCTAGCTGATCAATCACTCAGAGATACCCCATAGGAATTGCTGAAAACCACATCCCAGTAAGATTAGAGAGTTCTTCATACTCAGTAGAAGTTCGTGGTACTAGAAATGCACCCAGATTCAAAAGTATCACTCATTCTCGAAAGACCATTTTTGAGCACCGCTAAGGCCCATATTGATGTCGGAGCTGGAGAAATCAAATTCACCATAAATGGAAAGGAAGAAAAGTTTTCATTCAAACCACGGCCCGAACAATGCTCAACTCTAGTAGACCATAAAGCTCAAGAACGAAATTACTATCTCCTGAAGTGGAGACATATCAAGAATGATGAAGAAGACTGGAGAG
Organism: Coix lacryma-jobi var. lacryma-jobi; assembly: GCA_009763385.1. NCBI lineage: Eukaryota > Viridiplantae > Streptophyta > Magnoliopsida > Poales > Poaceae > Coix > Coix lacryma-jobi. The sequence goes on from CM019825.1 coordinate 65,145,870, forward strand.
TCCAATTCGGTGGACTTTTAACCCCGAACCTTCGCCGGAGGTAACTCGGTAGTTATCAACATTTACTTTTTGCACCTTCATATTTATTTTCTCATGCATATAAAAATATATTATAATAAAAATTTATTTACATCATTATTGCATCATAAAATTGGCCCCATGTAATTAATATTTACGAATCCCGTAAGTATTATTTACTACGGCAACAAAAATATATAAGAATTTTATCATTAGAATCCTCATTTTCTATAGTTTCATAAAAGCAATTTTCTTTATACTTACATTGTACAAATACGGGAACATACGGACCCACAGACACCTGGGACCCACCTCATGTCATTTCATATTATCACATGCACTCACAACCACTCATCCCACCTACCACCACATACAACCGTCGGCATATACTCAAAAGTTGGGAACTTGAGCAAGGTAGGTAAGGGAGCAAGATAACATAAGTGGGCCCCACAGGGGACCGGTCGGTCCCACCACTAGACCGACCGGCCACCCCCCTGCTCCCCTATAAATTGTCAAGCTTCCTTCACACTCTTCACACACTCCACTCTCCAGGAACACTAGCCTCACTTTGAAATTCAGAATTCCAATTTCGAGTTTGCTTAGCTCTTCATTTTGGATAGTTTCTGAGTGAGAAAATAAGAGAAGGAAGCTTTAAAGCAAATAGCAAGTAGAAAGCTCTAGCAAGGGAAAGTGGGATCAAGTTTTCGATAAAAGGGGAAGTGCTCCAATTAGTTAACTAGGAGAGTTGAAATAAAATTATCAACTTGAACGACTGTCTCCTGGACTACTAACTTTTGGACCGCTAACTCTCTGACATCTATTTCCTCTAACCCTCACTTGTTCCACTAGCTTTGTTTGTGTGTTCTCTTGTTCCTGCAGCAAAGATGAGCAACTTCTTAAAGAAGGCGAAGAACACGCTCACTTTCCGATCAACAAGAAGGTTCGCGAGCTGGCTCATCGCAAGGAGGCTCGGACATGGATACGTCATCCCTGCCCGATCCTCTACCACAAGCCGGTCCGAGCCACATGATCTTCTTCAAGAAAGGCACATCAAGCTCCAAACAGCCTACGAGAAGAACCTATTCAGGCATTACCGCGATAAAGAGTACACTCACACTCCTACCTTCGATTCACAATTTCTTCGAGATACAGGTATGGACTCTGAGTTCGATCTAGTTTTCCATAACATTGGGTGGGAGAACACTTGGGAGCTCGCCGAAGAAGGTTGTAGATTGCTCACTCTAGAATTTCTTTGCACTCTTTCTTCGGATGACACGTATGTCTATTTTAGGCTGTACAATGAACCTTTCACTCTCACTTGGAAACAGTTCAGCCTAAATCTGGGATTTCCTGAAACCTGCACTGTAGATTTAGATGTCGCCTTAAGAAACTTTGACAGAAATAGCTTCTGGGAGGACATCACTGGTAAGAGAACAGACCATCACCCTTGCACCAATGATATACACAACCCCACATTAAGGGTGATGCACAAGTGGCTAGGCTTTACTCTCTTTCCTAGACAAGAAGGGCGTATTGTTAGAACTGAGGAGTTAAAGATTATGTATGCTATGGTTAAGAAAACTAAAATTTCACCTGTAAAACTCCTGGTAGAATATTGGCTTTACATTCACACTCTACAAGGCCCTATATCCATCACTTCTTGGGTTACTCGTCTTGCTGGAAATCTAAACTTGAATGGAAATATTATGTACATCTCCACTCCACGACCAGTCATAGGTTTCTACTTTTTCAGCCAAGCACATCTTATTAAGAAAAGAAATAACAAACTCTATATGCAATATAAAGGTTATACAAATGAATATGAGTTGCCAAACAGATCACTTGGTCTGTATGTCGTGGAAACCTTTTTGCTTAACCTGCAGAGACCTGGCGCGGGAGTAGGAAGAAGCCCCTCCGCAAGATTCACTAGAAACGCTGCCCCAAGATATCAAGGAGAAGACGCTACACCAGCCGGACCAGCTTATACTCACTATCAGGATTCGAACGAGCTGGACCATCTTCATCACACCATCAAGCCTGGGAAGATACTACTGCCTATGAGCCACATACACCACACACATCGTCTCATGCACTCACCACATTCATGCAACACTACACTCCACCTCATCGTGAAGAGGATACGATGTATGACTTCCAGGGAGGACGAATGTCTTTCTCTGGGAGAGGTGTTCATGACGCCACTCATCATCCCACTCTTACCATGCTACCCATGGTTACCCAGAATACCAGCCACACCACCAGTTCCCGTACCACCGAGACCCCTACTTTCAGGGCATCAACACTCGTCTTACTCATCTTGAGACGGGTCAAGAAGATATGCGCCACACTCTTGAAGAAACATCATCAAGGCGCCCAGACGAACCAGAATTTCTGCTACCTCTTCGGGCAGATGGGAATCAATCCACCTCAGCCACCACCACCGTACGAATAAACTAGCTTGGGGGAGGACCCCCTATTCCCGAGGTAAGTATGTTGTACCCTTTTATTTTAGCTAGTATTTGTTTAGTATTCAAATAAAATAATCTTGATGTAGAATATATAATAATAAAAAAAACTGCTTAATATAGCTTCAACTGCAACATGTTTTCTTCCAAGTTCTTAATTGAAAAATCTTATAATCTTAACCAAAAGTTTGGATAGTTGAGAATTAGAGATGAAAAAGTCTAAGCTGCTATTTATCTTGTTCTTAGTTTCAACAAATCTCCGGAATTTTAATTTTGAAAACTTCAAACAGATGATGAGAACTTGTATGACATAAGCCTGATAATAATAAATTCATACTTTAAGGCTGCCTGCTCTGTTTAAGTTTTTAGCTATGGTAGAGAGGTTTATCATGCTCTAAAGATCAAGTTTCTATAAAAGTAAAAGATTCACTCTTCCGAAGTAGTATTGTGTTAGAGGCATGGGCTATGCAAAAATATGATAAGAGGAAAGAAAAGGGACAAGTGTCCGACTACCTCAGGAAAGAAAAGAAAAGAAAAATGTGTGACAAATATATGAAAAAAAAGAATGATAGCCCATGGTCCCTCTAATTACAATATACCAGTAAGAGTTGACAAATTAAAAAAAAGGTTTTTAAATGCTTGATCTAAGAGTATGACATTTCTCTCCTAAGCCCAGAACTTCGACTTAGTAAGGTATGTTTTTAATTCTAAATATATATGAAAAATGTCATACAGGAGTTCTCTGAGCTTTTATGAAAACCTTGCAAAACTCCGGAGTAAAAGTTGGAATGAAGAATTTGAGACATAGTGCTTGACTTGATTGCTTCTAACTTTCAATTATTCTGAACTAAGGTAAAAGATTGGCAAAGGAACATGTGAAAATTCTTCCAAATCTTTTAACAAAGTTTTCAGTTGATGGCTTGTATTTTACTCTCAGAACCCTATGTTTGCTAAGGGACTAGCAAAAGTTTAGCTTGGGGGAGTTTGTTGACGTCTATTAACTATCATTATTTACTGTCAACAATACTTGAATAAATGTCAAAAAGGATTGCCAACCTAGAAATAGGAGGTTTAAACTAACAAATTCCATGAGTTTTGGTGATTCTACATTTTCCAGGGAGTAAACAGGAAACCAACCACATTGCTTCCCCAAGAAGAACCCGACGCAGATTTCTTCACCGCCACGTCGGGATATCTCTAGAAGACTCCACGAGACACCACGAGAAGAGGCACCACAGGAGGCTTACCTGTGGGACCGACCGGTCCCACAGGGCCCACCGGTCGGTCGGCCACGGAGGCCTCTCGCTTCCGTCCTCTGCAAGCTACTTCCACCGACCTCCAGGATGCATCTCGACCGTACCTCAAGTCGGTTTGATCCAACGATCACGATTCCACGCCCAGGGCTATATAACCAGACCCCTGACCCCCCTCCAGATCATCAGGCAGATCAAGATCAGAAGACAAGACAGAAATTAGGGTTTCTAGAGAGAAGAGTTAGAGCTACATCAAGATTAGAGTTTAGTCTAGTTAGATTCAAGTAGAGGCAGGCGACTTCGTCGGCATATCCGGCTAGAAGCTTCGTCTGAGTCTCCGGATCATTGTCGAAGACTCGGTAATTTGTATCTTTATTTGACTTTATGCTACTTTAATATATTTCAGTTTATTCAGTTTTGGAGTTTATTCTAGTTATATATTTAATATAGATCTGATTATGATAGAGTTTATGATCATGTTCGTAAAGTACTTAGCTTTATTCCGAATAGAGTTAAGTGGTCAAACTAGTGTAAACATGGTGTTTAGGCTAAGTTTACCTGCGAATACATCCTATGCTCCGGGTCGAGAGGTAGATCGCAGGAGTGACAGTCCTGTTGAGTCCTTTGTAGTCCTCCCTCCGAGTGTAGACCTTAGTAGGACGTGGTTGCAAGTTAAAATTCATTACTTTGTTCTTGATTCTAATTTAGTAATGTCCCTTGATCATGGATGATAGATTAATTGGCTATAAATGATTGTATATTAACTAGAGTAATCACTAGGCTTAGTAGATATGAAGTAACTTAGGATTCGAATCTCTTAATTAATCACCTGACTCTCTGCTTGATCTATGTAGTTCGCTCTATCTCTAGAATTCCCGCTGTTATCATTATCATCATTATTTATCTTTACCTTGTCTTACCCCTGTTTAGACATATGAGTAATGAATGAATGAATAATAATCTCTGCTACCTTTGAATCATATTTAATTACTAGTTCCCAGCTTCGTTACTATCTTCGGTAAAATATGAATAATGATACCTAGATAACCTGGGTGAAATGCTGCTACAACAGGTATATTTATCTGTGCGCTTGCGGATAAATATTTGTTTATATCTTTTGAGCTAGTGTCACATATAATTTACATTTCTAGTATCATGTTGGGGATGACAACTTGACATTAAGTGATGCTAGGAGTGTCCTGTACATTTCTGAAGGCTTTTGCTAGAATCAGTTCATTAAAGTTTATTATAAGCAATTGCATTAAGAAGTGTCAACAATGATACAAAATGAATAATGTCTAAAGATGCCCAATCTTGATCTGTTTTGCACACCATCACTTTGATATCACCATTACACGTCTAGGGATGATCTCTTGCAATATGAGTGGGTTGGAGCACTTGAACTTGTTGACTTCCATTAGTTTGCACATTGGATTGAACCCTTTGAGATGAACTAGCACCATCATCTTTTTGATCTTGCACTAGAGAACCACTAGTTTGCATAATAGGAGAAGAGAACACTTGATCTTTGTCATCTTGAATATCAATCACTTGCTTTGGCCTAATATCACCAATGTCCATGTCCTTCATAGCATTCACTAATTGAGTTCCTCTCACATCATCAAGATTTTCTTCTTGTTCTTGTGACCCATTGGTTTCATCAAATTCCACATCATGAACTTCTTCCAAATGACCACTTCCCAAATTCCATACTCTATATGCTTTGCTAGTTGTAGAATAACCAAGAAAGAAACCTTCATCACACTTCTTCTCAAATTTTCTCAATCTAGTGCCCTTCTTGAGAATATAGCATTTGCAACCAAAAACCCAAAGTATGCAATATTGATCTTTCTTCCATTCAAGAGTTCATATGGAGTCATTTCCAACATAGGATGACAATAGAGTCTATTGATGTAGTAGCAAGCCGTGTTGATTGCTTCGGCCAAAAAAGAATGACTAACATCATATTCACTCAACATTGATCTAGCCATATCAATAAGAGTTCTATTCTTCCTCTCTACCAAGCCATTGGATTGAGTGTGTACTTGGGAGAAATTGATGTTTAATACCATATTCATCACATAATTCATCAACTCTAGTGTTCTTGAATTCACTACCATTGTCACTTCTAACTCTCTTGATAGTTGTTTCAAATTCATTGCAAACTCTCTTGACAAAAGATTTGAAAGTTGAACATGCATAACTTTTATCACTAAGAAAGAACACCCAAGTATATCTAGTGAAATCATCCACAATGACAAATCCATATTTGTTGCCTCCAATACTTGTGTACGTAGTTGGTCCAAACAAGTCCATATGCAACAATTCAAATGCCTTGCAAGTACTCATGATGCTCTTTTTAGGATGAGTGTTTCCAACTTGTTTGCCGGCTTGACATGCACTACATAACTTGATTTTTTCAAATTCAACATCTTTCAAGCCTCTAACCAAGTTATGCTTCACTAGCTTGTTTAATTGTTTCATGCCAACATGACCAAGCCTTCTATGCCAAAGCCAACCCATACTAGACTTAGTGAGCAAGCATGTTGATAATTGAGTTTCACTAGCACCAAAATCAACCAAGTAGAGGTTCTCATATCTGAATCCTTTGAATATTAAGTTAGAACCATCTACACTTATGATCTCTACATCATCAACACCAAATATGCATTTGAAACCAAGGTCACAAAGTTGAGCTACCGACAAAGATTGAAGTTCAAGCTCTCTACTAGTAGCACATTTGAAATACTCAAGTCATTTGATATTGCAATCTTACCAAACCCCTTTACTTTGCCTTTGCTATTGTCACCAAAAGTGATAGAATCATAGTCATTGCCACTTGATGAGATATAATTGAACATTTTAATATCACCGGTCATGTGTTGAGAACACCCACTATCAAGAACCCAATGCCTTCCTCCAGCTTTATAATTGACCTACAAAACAATTTAATGTTTCTTAGGTACCCATACTTGTTTGGGTCCTCCAAGGTTAGAGACCAAGCTTTTAGGCACCCAAATAGCCTTCTTCTTTGGCCAATCATGGGTGCACCAATGTACTTGACCTTGATACCATTCTCACCTTTAGTAAGCATATAGAAAGAATCAAACATAATGGAAGATGCAAAAGTTTGTTTCTTAATTTTGTTCTTGCAATGGTTTTCTACATGCCCAACTTGCTTGCAACTAGAGCAAAACCGACCATTGTTCCTCACAAAGCTAGCTTTATGAGTAACAAAGGTCGCCTTGCCTTTCTTGGGGGTGTAGCCCAATCCCTTTTTTGCATGAGAGAACCTTTGGCTACCCAAGTACTTTAGCAAGCGGGCATCACCACCATATGCATTACCTAAAGCAGTAGTTAGCTTATCTACCTCTTTCTTTAAGTTATCATTCTCTACCATTAATATAGCATCACAAGTAAAATCATCACTAGGTGAGGTAGAAGTAGATATTGATGTGCTACATGAAGGATTAGAAGGTGACATAACAATAGGTTTGTAAAAGGATTTATCAATTATATCACAAGTTAATCCCACATCACATGAACACAACCTTTTCCTTATTTTCACTAAGGAACAAGGAGTGAGCTTTTTCAAGATTAGTGTGAGCCTTCTCAAGTTCCTCATGGTCTTCCTTTAGACTCTCATGAGATGCACTTAGCTCATTAAAGGATTGTTCAAGATCTTTTAACTTCTTGGACAATTCTTTACACTTCTTGCTTTTAGATCTAATAAGATATTCGACTTGTTCTAGCATGTCCATAAGTTGTTCTATACTAGGTTCATCATCATCATCACTAGCATTAGCATTATCATCTCTATCATCATCATCATCACTATCATCATATTTTACCTTAGGGCCCTTGGCCATAAAGCATGATGGTGAGTCAAATAGAGAAGACTTCTTGTTGTGAAGGTAGCCAATGCTTTCTTTTTGGATTCCTTGTCATCATCATCATCATCATCATTATCGGTAGAGGCTCACACCATGTAACAACATATGAAACACTTCTTCTTTTTTCTTAATTTTCTCCTTTGTCTTCTTCTCTTCTTGCTTTTCTTTTTCTTTCTCATTATCTAGGGCTATCCATGCAACAACATTGCTTCTTCTTTTCTAATATAACTTATCTATTCTTGCTTATCTTCTTCAATCAAGCATAGCAATCGCACAACATGATCCGGACTCTTGCATTTGTAACATAATCTCACAAAGTTCTTGTTCTTGAAGTCGTCTCTTCTCTTTCTTGCACCATAGCCCTTCTTCTTCATCATTTTGCCAAACTTGCGAATGAAAAGAGCTAGATTCTCATCATCACTATCCATAGTAGAGCATTAAACTTCACTTGATTCTTCTTTCTTTGCCTTTCCCTTGTCCTTGTTCTTGGAGGAAGAAGCTTCGGTCTTGAAAGCCACACTTTTCTTCTTTTTGTCCTCATCCTTCTTCTTTTCATTCTCATCATCACTATCCTTATTGTACTCCTCCTCGGTCATGACATCTTCAAGTACCTCATTTGGAGAGAGGCCCTTCAAGCCTCCTCTAAACATGATAGTTCTCAATATCTTGAATTTCTTGGGCAAGCACATCAAAAATTTGTGGGAGAAATCTTCATCTTTTGTCTTCTCACTCAAAGCCTTGAGATCATTAATAATCACTTGCAACCGGTAGAACATCTCCGGAATGCTCTCATCATCCTTCATCTTGAAATTAGAGAGTTGATGCTTGAGCATATAAAGCTTTGCCGTCTTCACGGTTGTAGTACCCTCATATGTTTCTTCCAATCTTGTCCACACTTCACTTGCTCTCTCAATATCTTTTATTTGTTCAAATGCTTTTGAATCCATACCATTGTACAAAGTGTTGAGAGCCATAGTATTGCATTGCAAGTTCTCTTGCTCTCTTGGTGTGGTTGAGGAGGCATCAAGCACAACAAAATCATTTTCGGTGACCTCCCATATTTTATGATGAATTGAACCAAGATACATTTTCATCTTTCTCTTCCAATAATCAAATGACCTTGTGCCATCAAAGAACGGTGGTTTGCCCCCCACATGGTTAAACACTATTTGAGCCATTTTTTGTCACCGAGGTTGTTAAGCCTTGCTAATTATGGTGACCACGGCTCTGATACCATTTGAAAGGTCCTAATTGGCTAGAGGGGGGTGAATAGCCTAAATAAAAATTCTACAAACTCACTAGAGCAAAGTATTAGTATTACAAAATGCAAAAATGTGGTTTGCTCTAGCTCTAATGTTAGGCAAGCCACATATTTGCAATTCTAGTAATTTAATATCTCTATGGCATACAATTGCTATGTCTATATTTTAACTAGTTAGAGAGCTAAGAAGATAAATAAATTACTCAACACTATGTCACTACTTTTACACTAGAGAGCAATTTAGAGAGCAAAATAAATCAACTAAATATGCTATGTTACTCTACTTGCAATTTATCACTACTACTACACAAGGTATATAAATAACAAGTATGAATTGCGATAATTAATTTAATACCGACGATGAAGAGTAGAGGATGATGTCAATCACCAAATAATTAATTCGAACATAAATATTTCAATCAATCCAATTCTGCGAAAGACAATAGATGACACAATTTATTTTTCTCCCGAGGTTCACTTGCTTGCCGGCAAGCTACTCCCCGTTGTGTCCCTCTACACCACGTGGTTCAGTGGCTAATCGGTATCACACACCGAGCCTCTCAATAGGCGCCACAAGAACCTACCAATGGAGAGAAGTTGAATGACACGAGCAATCCACTAGAGTTGGAATTAGGCACTCCGTCGGGGAACCACAACAACCCCTCACAAATATCACCTTGATTGGGGGTGTACACAATCACCAAATCTCCTCACCATCAATCCACCACCAAACTGTCTAGGTGACGGCAATCACCAAGTAATAAGAAATCCACAATTGCAATCACCATCTAGTGCCACAAATATGAATCACAAATACAAATCAACACTAGGGTTTCCCACCTCCTCTCATGAGCATGAACCAACCACGGAGAGGGAGAGGAGAGGGATGGAGGGAATCCTCTTGGAGCTCTCAAATCGATCTATGAAGCTTGCTCTCTCACTTGCTTGGGGCTCAAATCAATGGAGTGAGAGAGGAAGGATTGGAGCTCTTTTTTTATTTTAGGGTTTGCAAGAGGAAGAAGAGGAAAGGAGTACTCTGTTTCTATTCAAGTAACCGAGAGAGTGGGAGCCAGGGGGCAGGCCTCGGCCTTCTGTCCGAGCGGCCGAGCCGCGTCCCTGCCAATGAGTGGAGCCGCGCTGGCCCCACGCACTGCCCCAACGGGCGAACCACACACACCACATGGCATGCAACACCGAACGGGCGAGAACGCCCTGGCATGCGCGAAACTCCCGTGAAGCTTCCGAGAAGCTGCTTGCCTCCCTGTAGTCAACATGCAAGCATGGCCCATGCTAATAAAAACGACAGCTTCTGGCAGGACTCGCAAGCGTGCAATGCAAGGCAGATAGCAGACTACAGAGCACACGCTTGCCTCCACATCTCGACAGCACGCACTAGCAGCACGCACAATGCCCCAACCAATTGACACACGAAGAGAGGCAAGGGGGGCACCGCACAAAGCAGCAGCAAAAGGTATGCTGCTTTTTTTCTTTCTTTGTGCAAGAACATATGCAACCAAGGAACCCACACGCTGCGCCAACTCCTGCTCAGCTTTTCTTCCTTCCTATTTTTATAAAGATTTTTCTTGAGCTTTCTCACGCATTTTACCATGTAACTAAGCGCACTAAAAAATGCAAATGAGACTCACACTTAGTGGCACTAGATAACCATTGCAATTAAAGATTTCCCCTCTTTATAGTACGGTTATCAACCCTAAACCCGATCATCCTCTCTATAGTGTCTTAACCGGCAAAATAAATATCCTATTTTTATACCTTTGCCTTGAGTCCATAGGATTTTATTTTTCTCTTTATTCTTTTCCAAGACGGAGCACACGAATATCATCTTTTTGTTCATCTCCATCACCTGGTGCGTACCAACCTATCTCATACCACAATACTCATTGCAATAGTTAGTACACATAGGTGTCATCAATTATCCAAAACCAAACTAGAGCTTTCATCTTCTTGGATTCTTCATTAGGTATGTAGTTGATAAAGTAGCATCGTACCTTCTCTCCAGGAAAGTGAAAATGGATCTCCCCTTGCTTCATGTAGATGATTGCACTTGTAGTGTACATGAACAGTCTTCCTAGGATGAGGTGGACATCATCGTCTTCTCCCATGTCGAGAACCAAGAAGTCTGTGAGGACTTCATGACCTCTAATTCTGACTACGATGTCTTCCACCATACCTTCTGGAAATCGAACTATTTGGTCGGCTAGCCTTACCTTCAAGTATGTCCGTTCTAATGGTGGATCATGAAATAAATGTTTATATGTTACCGTAGACATTATGTTGACACTTGAGCCGATGTCGCAGAATGTGTTGTAGAAGGTACTCTCCTTGATCATGCAGCCAATGGTAGGTACTCCTGGATCGTACAACTTCTCAAGGCGTAGTGGAGGTTAAGTGGTGTCTTTTGGTGGTTCAACATTGTTGACCGTCCATACTGGTTCTTGCTCTTGTGGCTTCATCTTGTTCCTCCTCCTTCTATTGTTGTTGTTCTTCTTCTTCGGGGCAGCAGGTGCATCCTCGTACTCATGTGATGTCTGTGGGTCTACACGAGTCTTGAGTGTGCGATTCTTGAAACTGAACCTCTCCTTCCTATTGTTGATCGTGAAGCAGATCTTGGCGCTTTTGGTATAGATGATGGCATTAGTTGTACTTAGGAATGGTCTTCCCAAGATGATGGGTGCTCTTGAATCTCCTCCAGTTTCCACTATCACAAAATCTACTAGGACAAATGATTGTCCAACTTGTACTTGAACATCTTCAAGGATTCCCTTGGTGTAGCAAAGTGTCTAATTTGCAAGCTGCAACACATGGTTGTGTACAACAAAGTTGACCATGAATTTTCTCATAGATTACCTTAGGCATAATGTTGACACTCGTTCCTGAAGGACTGAGAATACTAAAGCAAGGCGACCAGAGGGGGGTGAATGGGAGCTTTAAATTTCTTTTCAGAAACTTAACACCGTTGTCCCAAGAATCAACCCCAAATGCAAAACTAGGGCTCGTTAGTGTCCACGACCCTAGAAGTAGGGTGGATGCCTCCAAGAAGCACAACGGGACACTACACGACTCTAGAAACCCAACGCAAAAACCGAAAACTGAATCTGAAATTGGACGAGCGAACAACAAACGAAACGGTGCAGAACCTACAACATTGGACGCTGGCCAGTGTCCGATGTCCAAGCCTCGGACGCGTCTGATGCGAAATGTGCAGTTCTGAAACCTTACTGCATGACCATGGGACGCTAATACAGTGAAAGCTCAGCGTCCGATGCTCAGGCTCTGGCGCGTCCGATGGTCATCGGACCGTCCGATGCCCAACGTCCGATGCTCCTTTGAAAAGCGTTGTTCATGACACGTGGCGTCTGAGCGTCCGATGTGACAAACTCAGTGTCCGATGCCCCCGACAGCAATGCTGTTTTTCACTGATTCAACCGATCTCCTCCGAATCAAAAGTTCTAGAGCCAAGACTCAATCTGAGAGGTTACAAGGATGTTAGTGAGCTCCTCCTAAGAGATCATAGCTCGAACCTAACTCCAAATCGGTGAATCGGAAGAATTGGGGGTAAAGGAAAGAAAACCGATCCAAACGCAAAAACCAACAGATCTACTTGTTCGTGAGTGAGGTGAGTGTATTGATTCCTTCGGTGGAAACGATCCCCTCATGATAAAGAACAAGTTGATTCAAATAGTTTTCCAAACGGAGCAATGTGGAGAGAGATCGATCGTCGGGAAACTTGAGGTGAAAAGAAAAACGCGAAGAACAACACAAGAACACGAATCACAAAACTCAATTTCCAGCCGAAATTCGTCCCCACAAGGAGACAACGGGAATCCGGTCCCGTTTCCACAAAATCCAAATACACAGAGTATGATTAACCGTCTCTGCTGATCTCAGTAGCTACAGCAGAGAATGGGAGAGCAGAAAACCCTAGAATGAAATAGCAATGTCTGAGATAGTCTGGAGGGAGGGGTTGCCTCTCCTTATATAGCCTAATACAATTATTCCCCTTCTACCCCTACTCCTAAAGAGCGAGCAGGCTAACCCTAAGGGTATTCCTGACCAACTCGATGTTGATATTGATCCGATGGCCACGCCCTCACACCGGGTAGCTTCACCTCGACGCGACCTCACCGGATGCCGCCACGTGCCGCCAAGCGCCACTCGTCCTTTTTACGGACCTCTCCCGGTTTTGAGGCCGAAACCGGGAAACCTGTCATCCGTCGCCTGAGTTTTGTGGCCCAAACTCAGAAACCTACCAGCGCCTAGGTTTTGAGGCCCAAACCTGGAAACCGTCCTCAGCCCGAGTTTTGTGGCCCAAACTCAGAAACCGGCCGCACCCAGGTTTTGAGGCCCAACCTGGAACCGTCCACTCGGTGGTTTTTTCTGTGGCTCACCACCAAACCGACGCTGTAGAGGGGATGCACCGCCCGTGCACACGTCCACACGCAAGTCTTCACTTGTCACTGTCCTAGGCTGTCAGCCGACCGATCCTCAGGCCACCGGTCCGTCAGTCCAAGCCTCACGTCCGCCCTTCACCGCTCTGGGTCCATCGGCACAATGTCCCTACTTGACCTTCACCTTGCCCTTGATCACGTATCCGAGCTCAACACCTGCACAACACAAGCCAAAGAACATTCGCATCATACCAGTTGACAATCACTCATCATCTCAAGATCTGACATACACCCATGTATCCGCAATCTCCCCCTTGATGAGTGCATTGTCAACTACCAACACAAATCATATGAAAATAGAAGAAGGAGAAGGAGGAAGCGAACTCAACCAAACGACCAGAAGCGAAGCAAAGCCAACATAAGGCGAATGGAGAGAGCGAGACAACTTGGTTCCCAAGACATGGGCAACGGCTCGACACAACCAGCAAAACAAAGCTCGACACATTCTACACATGCTAGTTGCCAAACTCAATGGTGAACATGTTTCAAATTTAATGTTGGATTAAGCATATTCACAGTTCTGAAAAGTAGCTCACTCACAACATGTATCAGTGATCAAAAAGAGCCTAGATACAAGCATCAACATATATCATCGGAGCACATACTAATCAGAGCATAGATTCATTCTATAGATTATAGACATGATAGTGAGTTATCAGATTCTTGACCCTAGCTTCCCAGTGGTAAAATATAAATAACGATCCTGGAATACTCTGGTAAAATGCTACAATGATGTTCTGTGCGCTTGCGGAATCTTTCATATTCTATTTGCACTAACAAACGTCAACAAGCATTTTTGGCACCGTTGCCAGGGAAGCAATTGGTGTAAAGATTTTGATAATGATCTTGATATCTGCTAATTTAGTGTACCACTAGCTTTAGTAGGATTACCCCTTTTTCTGTTGAGTGTGGAATAGACAGGACATCAGATGCCGTTTCGACCTTATGCAAGCTTCCACAAGAATGAAGAACCCAGGGTGCCTGAACATTCAAGATCCATCATTATTCTGGAGGCCTGCCATCTCACAGGTTTGTGTATAAATATATATCATTCTAACCATGTGTAGATTGGGAGAAGGTCGCCGTCACAAGAATTCAACTATCATCCCATGTGACGGATATTTACGCTGCACCACTCACAAATCCTAGTTATGAGTCATGGTAAGTATGATCAAGGTGAACAGTCTTGCTCATGGACTTTAAACTTTATGAGTAGTTATCTTTTTAATTTCTTGCATACCACTGCATGTTTACTTTTAATCATTCATCCACTCCATTTAGTTTAGGTTTTCTTTTATCAAATCCTCATCATATTTAGTTCCTTGCATGCATTCATGTCATTTGCATCTAACGAAAAAAAAGAAGAAAAAATATACTCCTCACTGTGATCATACTCTGCCATCTCTATTTGAATAAATCTCTGTTATGCTCTCACACTACCTTTGTTTGTCACAATATGTTTTGGTTTGAAGGTACTTCTATAGGGTACTTTCATGGGCTTTTTAAATTAAGCATGGTGCTTAGGTTAAATAGTCTACATTAATCAAATTAGACATGGAGTTTGGTTTGATTATTGATCTGAAATTAGCTTGTGTAGACATTGGTTATTCTGTCGGACTAACCCCTGCAGAAAACTCTAAATACAATTTGGAAAGTCTTGAGATGAATTCACATCAGAGATGAAGCAAGGCATACGATGAACTGCATAATGAAGACTCAGCTCATTCATCATGGATGAAAGAACTGTGAGTATTAAAGTTTATTTAATTCTATGTTCTACTGCAAGTTATCTTTTGCCTTGAACCATGTTAAAATGCAGCCAACACATAAAACGCTAGTCTATGCTAAAATAATCCTAAAAATCATCTTTTTCATTAGCATGGATGAATAACATAGTTGTGGATAACAACCCATGTTTCAAATTCAGTACAATCCTTCGGGTATATGTCCATTAACATTTTGTAGGAGATGAGATTTGCTTGTTCATGGTGTGAACTTAAAGATCCAAAACCCAACCCGTGGATAGACAAAACTCATCATCAGATAAGTCACAAGTGATGTCGAAGGCAGCCAAGCTTTTGAGCCATCCCAGGCCTAAGATAGGACACTTATGACGAGTAGGATGCAACACACCCCGTATGGGTCAATCTATGCCTACGCTCATCATTGTCGATGACATCAACACCGACACCAACAACAAATATCAGGGAGACGATATGCCACTACATCATAACATCTATGTGTCGTCCGAAGGAAGTTTGTTGCTGGTTCACTAAAGACAAGCAGTGGAAGTTCTCCTCACTTCTAATCATTGCAACACAAGAGCTAGTTTGATGGACGAGGTGGTACGACTTCAACAACAACAAGGTCTACAATTTCAACTCATGAACATGTTGTTTTGAAGAAATCCGGGCATCCACCTACTTCACAAGCCAGCTTGGGGGAGACACAATTCCGTTGTCTGGATTTGCTTCACGATCAAGGAGAGGAAGGAGAAATCCAGCTTCAACACTTTGATCAGTACAAGCCACTGGACGCTATCCCAATGAAGGAGAAGAACATGATCCATCACTCATTCTTGGAAGAACATTCTTGAAACACCACTAATATTGTCATCTATGTCAGACCTGGAAACGTCCACTTTTGGATCTTCGATCAAGAATTGACTACACCACTTATGAGCAGCCGAAGAAAACCAAGAGAAGACGTTGACTCAACCGACAAATGAAGAACCAACTACCAGGA
The DNA here is from genome assembly GCA_009763385.1 of Coix lacryma-jobi var. lacryma-jobi. NCBI lineage: Eukaryota > Viridiplantae > Streptophyta > Magnoliopsida > Poales > Poaceae > Coix > Coix lacryma-jobi. The sequence continues at coordinate 65,161,974 of CM019825.1, forward strand.
ATTGAGGAAGACATCATAAAGGATGAAGCCACTCCACCGCAAGAATTCAAAGATGGAGAGATAGTACCTGAGCCTAAAAATCAAGAGAATAGTTGAAAAGGTCTCCATCGTGGGACCTGTTGAGAACAAGACTCAGTTGGCCCACTGTGAGATAGAGAAGAGAAGACAAGCCATTCATGCACTCAACCAGCTAGACAAGAGAAGCTTCCACAAGGTGGTTTGACGCAATCACTCTTCAATGATAAAGTATCATTTCAAGGTGAGTGACCATCACTCTAAAAGCTTCTCTTTGATTCTGGTATGTGTATACATAAAGAACCAAACATGTTTAAGTTACACCTGACTTGATCCAACCTAATCAACTCTACATGTTCAATTCTTTACTCTTCATTCCTGGCTTTACTCTCTTGAATCTCACTATCTTAACCAATGAGCTAAAAAGTTATGCATCTAACCCTTGGAAGATGATATATCACATTCATGAAAATATCGACACATTATAGATTATCCTTCCTTGGGTTAAACAATCTAATCTGTTAAATATTTTTAAGATGCTACTTTAATGCTCATCATCTTTTGATCCTATCACTCATGTTAAAATTGAATTGAACACATAAGCAACAAGTTTATATTGTGCAATATATGCCTAAGGTTAGAGAGGAATGAATAAAACTTTTGGTTCTGTTGGTATTTTTTCACCAACAGAGCCCATGCACTTCATCTCTACCTTGTCTTTTATGAGTAGGACACACTCTTGAGAAAAACATGGAGGGGTTTGTCAACTCCCAAATTCTATAGAGTGAAGGTCCTGGATCTACAAGAACATGCACACTGAGCAAGATGCTACCAGCTTTCACAATCAATGTTTCACTTCAAATTGCTGGGCGAACGAAGAACATGAGTGACACCATATCAAGAGGTGTAGTTATCAAGGTCTACATATTGGGATCAAATGACACACCTCAGTAATGAACATGGTGAGAAGTCTTGTTCAGAGAACTTAAAACATTGAACCTCGCTGAAAGGTAAAATCGGTAGTTATCCATATTTATCTTTTAGTTTCTATTTTTGCATATTTACTTTCCATCATTTCTCCATAGCATATTTACTTTTCTACATTAGCATTGCATAAAAATGGAAAATAAAATGTTTTACTTATTGCACTGCATCATAAAACCTAAAGCCCCATGTGAATAATTTTGTGGTGTGTAAAAACCCACATGAAATATTCACTATGGTGGCATAAAAATAAAAATGCATTCATTTTGTTAGACTGTCATTGCATCATAAAAATGAAAATACAAAAATATTGAGAAAGAGATCTTACTGCAACTCTGGACAACTAAGGCTTAAGTGGCCAACCTCTAATGCTTAATCTATTCCACAAGTTTTGTTGTCTATTTGAGTTTCACAGGATTGAATGACCAAGAAAAGGTGACGAGCAAGTGGATGTTCCATCCACTGTTGGAGCACTATTTCAACGACCATCAACATCAATCAATGCTCCGATAGAGGAAGAACATTTCACTGCCAGCCCGCTACATTGCAAGATCGAACGACTACGTCAACATTCAGCTTGGGGGGAGCACCCCCGTGTATCCAGGTAAGTATCATTATCCTCTTAAGTTTTTCTTTTATAAATAAATTCAAAATACAAAAAAAATGTGAGCACATGAAGGCTCACCCTTTAAAAGAAAAAGACAAAAATATTCGGGCACATGAAGGCTCGATGCGATCGAAGGGATTAGCTTGGGGGAGATGCACCCCCGTTATCTTCATGATTCAGGTATCTTAATATTTAAAAATAATAGGTTATAGTGTGTGTTAGATTAAATAAATAAAACATGTCTAATCTGAAGAATCTGTCCCTAATTTCTTAAAATGGAAATGATGAATAGTTGCTCTTTTGTATTTCTTTCTAGTACGTAGCCTTTAGCATGAGTTCTCTTAAGTTTAAAAATTAATGATGCCTTGAAATGAAATTAAATATATGAGTAGCAAATGCTTGATCCAGAGTCTAGGTAATTGATAGATATGATATGTGATGATCTGAGCAACTGTTATCTTGTTCTGAAACAACACTAGAGTTCTGGAGAGTTTCCAATATTAATATGACAAATAATTGCATTGAGTTAAATTAAGCTTTGTTGACCCTGTGAGAAGTTATCATACTATTGAATTGAGATCACTTACACATTTCATCCATCCTCCGCATAAATGCTCATGATTATCTATTGTTATCCTCTCAAAAGTTTGTTGGAAGCATGTGGCTATTAGAAAAAATGAGAGAAAGAAAAGAAAAAAAAATCCGAGGAAATAAAAAGGGACAAGTGTCCGAAACCTCAAAAAGATAGATCCCGAGGAAATAAAAAGGGACAAGTGTCCGGAACCTCGAAAAAATGATGATAATGAGAAAAAAATGGGCATGTGCCCGCTAGTAGAATTAGCCTGATAGCCATGTGTCTCTGATAAGCAGAAGAGAGTGATATATTCAAAAGAGCATCCGCCTCCATTTTTCATACACATGCACTTCTCGATTCAATGGTATGGCTGACTTTCTCTTTGGATCCATTGTTTAATTTGGCAACATATGTTTTTGAAAATTCATAAAAACTCCGGGATAATGGTGAAGTGAAAGAGCAAGAGACATAGTGTTTGATTTGATCGTTCTATCTTTCAATTATCAAGATTCAAGGTAAAGTACTAAGCCCCGTGATAAATAATATGATATCTTTTTCTAATCCAAATAAGAACTTTTGTTTGAATGCATGTGTACTTGTTAGAAGTGCAGATATTGTAGCAACTCCTGATCCATTGTTGAGTTTGACTTTGCTAAGGGACTAGCAAAGGTTAAGCTTGGGGGAACTTGTTGATGCTCACTAATGCTCATAATTAACCATCAACTATTGCATGAAATGACACTAAATGAATCACAAAGCATACTTGTAGGGTTTGAAACTAACAAGTTCCACGAGTTTTGGTGCTCTCACTTGTTTTGCAGGATTATCAATATTTCACCATATAAAAGTATCTCAAGTAATGAAACAGAGCACACCATTGCGAAGAGCTCATCGAGACGATTGAAACAGACATATGGTTTGCTACATTTGGAGTCCCGACGAGAGAGTCCTCGATGGATACGACTTGGAAGATTCTAGAACATTCCACAACATTCTAGAAGACATGAGAAGGCGACCCACTGAAGGCGGGGCCCACCTGCCATAGAAGCAGACCGGTCGGTCTCCCTCCTGGGCCGGTCGGTCAGCTATTGGCCCAATCTGCTGCTCCCCTTCGCATGATGCACTCCAACCGACCTCTCCAACACGTTTGGCCCATTTAGACCCAAGTGCATATGACGAAGGATTTAGTACCACATCGCTTGCCCAAGGTGGAGGGAAGGCCAGGAGCCCCTATATAATAAACCCCAGACCCCCCTGAGGCAACATCATCATCTGGGAGTCTTTGTAGAGGCGTCCCTCGAAGGACAACCTCTCCTCCCTAGAGAATTAGGTTTAGATTTTCCAATGTAATAGCTTAGCTCTACTCGGGAGTTAGGGAGAGCGGAACTGCGCTCCGGTTCCGGAGGAGTCTCAGAGTTTGGTATGTCTTTGTATCTTGGCATAGGATCTTTGCTCGTATTAGATCTTTAAGTATAGTTGTTATATCTTGCATGGGATCTTTGCTCGTATTGAGTGCTCTAGTTATTCATGGTAATTAGAGTAGTACTCATTAGTATAGACGCGGTGTCTAGGCTAGTGTTTACATGAGTTTGCGCCCAATCCTCCGGATAGTGTGGTAGCTACAGGTGACAGCTTTGTAGATTGTTATAATCCACCACGTTAGGATTGGTGTTTTCGTCGAGCTTTAGCAGCCTTCTCCCGATTACCCTTCTCCCAGTCTTTTTCAAGAATCGAAAGGTACTGTTGCTCCAAAGTGCCAATGTTTAAAATGCTATATCTTTTCATCCTGTTACCTAAGAACCCAAGTAATAGAGAAGTGCATAGGAACCTTGATCTCTCCAGTTGTCCTCCCCTATAGTTATCTTTACATTTATCATGAATTCTCTTTGATGTGCTTTCATTATTGAAGGACCGAGAGAAGCAACCAGAAAGCGACCAGAGGGGGGGTGAATGGGAGCTTCAAAATTTCCTTTCAGAAACTAGTAGCCACTGTCCCGAGAATCACCCCAAAAGACAAACCCTAGAGCTTGCTAATGTCCACGACCCTAGATGTAGGGTGGATGCTTCCAAGAAGCACAGCGGGACACTACACAACTCTAAAAACCCAACGCAAAAGATGGAAACCAATCCGACAAAAGAACGAACGAATCACGAACGAAACGCGCTGAAACAAACACTGACCGGACTCACCCTGCGTCCGATCAACGGGCACCGGACGCGTCCGGTCAGCCAAAGACGGATTTCGGTGCTCTGTGTTGGACCGGACTCACCAGAGTCGAGCGTCCGGTCAGTTCACAGTGCGTCCGGGCACACAAGCCAAAATACGTGAACAGTAAACCGGGCGTCCGGTCGGTGCAAACACCAGCGTCCGGTCAAGTCAGAAAAGCGCTGCGCGATATTCAACCACGGACGCGTCCAGTCAACGCGAGGACAGCGTCCGGTCACCCCGACACAGCCTGTTCTTCCACCGATTCGACTCGATCTCACCCAAACGAATCCTCTAGGGATCAAACTTGGTGAGAGGAGTCAAAGGAGTATAGTGAGCTATCCCTAAGAGATCATGGCTCGAACCTATCTCCAAATCGATGAATCGAAGAATTTCGGGGGAAGGGAGAAAACTTGACCCGAAACAAAAATCGATCGATCTCCTAGACCGTGAGGTAGAGAGGAGAATTCCTTCGGTGGAAAGAAGTGCCTCACGATCTAGAACAACTTGGTTCAAACGGTTTTGCAAAAGATGAACCGAGCAAAGAGATCAAGCGACGGGAAAATCATGGAGAAAAAGGATTCCGCGAAGAACACGAATGAAACGCGAATCACAACCACGAACTGCAACGTGTGGCTACCACACGCTACAACAGTGAGGATACGCCTCACTTCCTCAGAATCAACAGTACACAGAGGCAAGTCTCTCTGCGGATCTCAGCTAGCTACAGCAGGGGATGGGAGAGCAGGAAACCCTAAGTGCGAAAGAGCAAATGACTGAGATGGGAAGGGAGGAGGGTGTCTCCCTCTACTTATCCTATTCTAACCTAAGTCTAATTCCTACTCTACCCCTCACTATTCTAATTACAGAGCGAACCAGCTAAACCCTAGGGTTATTCTGGACCAACTCGGTGGTAGGTGTATCCGACGGCCACGCCCGCACAACCGAAGCGTTGCCTCGACGCAACCTCCAGATCGCCGCCACGTGCCGCCCTCGCTCTGCACCCCGGTTTTGTGGCCCAAACCGGGAAACCAGCCTTTTCCAGCCAACCCCCGGTTTTGAGGCCCAAACCGGGAAACCAGCCCACCAGCTTCTGAGTTTTGAGGCCAAACTCAGCAAACCCTCAGCGCCCAGGTTTTGAGGCCCAAACCTGGAAACCGTCCTCAGCTCGAGTTTTGTGGGCAAACTCGGAAACCCTCAGCCCGAGTTTTGTGGCCAAACTCGGAAACCGTCCACGCCCAGGTTTTGAGGCCCAAACCTGGAAACCGTCCATCCGATGGTTTTTCTCTGGCTCTACCACCAAACCGACGTCGTAGAGGGATGCACAGCCCGTGCACCCCGTCCACCGACACGTGTCCCTGAGTCCACGACTCAGGCAACACATGACCGCACTTCTTCACTTGTCGTCGTCACAGGCTGCCAGCCACCACAGCTGATCCTCGGGCCTCTGGTCCCTCAGTCCAAGCCTCACGTCCGCCCTTCACCGCTCGGTACCTCGGCATGGCACGTCCGTCGCACGGCACGCCCATCCTTCACCGCACCCGGTCCATCGGCACGGCACGTCTCAACTTGACCTTCACCTCGCCGTCGATCACTGTATCCGTGCTCGACACCTGCACAACACAAGCCAAAGAACATGCGCATCATCCCAGTTGACAATCACTCAACACTCAGAGACCCGGCATACACCCATGTATCCGCAATCTCCCCTTGATGAGTGCATTGTCAACTACTCACACAAATCATAATGAAAAGAAGAATAAGGAAGAAGGAGGAAGGAGAAGGAGAAAACTCAACCAAATGACCCAAAAGCATAGCAAAGCCGAAGAAGGTCAAGTGGAAAGAGCGAAAGAACTTGGTCCCCAAAGACATGGGCAACGGCTCGACGCAACCAAGCAAAGCAAAGCTAGCCCTCAAGAAGAGGTAGAACAGGCTCAACACCGCTAGCAAACACCAATTGGAAACTCAGAGAAAAGAGCTCAAAACCAATTGAAGCCGAATGAAAATCGAAGCAAAATGCTAGTCCCTCAAGATAGAGGCACAGAGGCTCAACACAACTAGCAAAGAAAGCTCGATACCAATGCCTTTGGCCAAGCACGCTCCGAACAATTGGAATGACTCCAAACTAAAGAGAACCAATCGAAGACAAATGCCCTGAAAATGTTTGCTAGTTCCTCAAGACAGAGGCAAAGGCTCAACACAACTAGCAAACTCCCCCTCGACAAGTGCAAGCAACTAGGAAAATCCCCCTTAAGTCCAACATGAGAAGAGCACAAAGATTGGAAATTCTCCCCCTTGACGAAAACTCCCCTTTAGTTGAACATCCAGGAGACATATGATTTGCAATTTCTCCCCCTAGTTGAAAATGCACTAATCAAGAAAAGGCATCAAGGCAAGAAACTCCTCCTTCCAACATGCATATGAAGTCAGAAATGCAAGTTAGCAGCTTCAGGCATATAATCAAAAGAGTGCAAGAATGCTCTAAACAGTATAACTCCAATGACTCAACTAAGCACTCAAATAGCGAAGGCTCAAACTGATCACACATATGAAATATGAACATATGAGCATGTGAGCAGTCTTTAGCCAAAAGATAGTCACCATCAAAATAGCACTACACATGTATAGACAGGAATCCAAAAAGTGCTAAACATGTATACAAGGTGAACTACCCCTAGCAAAGTTCAATCATCATGCATAGGAATGAAGCATATACTTGTGATTTCATTTTTATATCGGAGTTGCAGCGGTGAAATTACACAAGTTAATTTCAGCATGTGATTGCGAGAGGTTGAAAGCTTGTCTTTGCCTAACTTTTCAACCGCGCGAAGCCTATGCATATGCAATCAGAAGCTTAAAGCTACGGTTTCGGTCATACACTACACGGCTCAAGTTTAACTCAAAGTGCAATGAGAAACAGTCTCGATACCGTGAGGTGTTGACAAGCAATCCCATCTCGATCTTTTCAATTCACTAAAACTTGGTTCAAATTTTAAACATGATATGAACAGACCAAGCAAGTGAATGACTCATAACTAGAGACATAGCAACCTAGCATATATGAAAAGCACGAGTGAACTCAACATATCCTACACATGCTAGTTGCATATCTCAATGGTGAACATTTTCAGATTGTAGTTATTAAGTAAATTCACCATTTCAAAATAGCTCAGCTCACAACATGTACTAGTGATCAGAAGGAGCATAAGCTACAAGCATCAGAGCATACTACATAGAGCATAGTTACATTCTAGTGATTATAAACATGAAGCTTAGAATGTAAATGCGTATGCTGAAATGCAAAAGAAAAGAAAGACAAAAGAGTCAGTCAAATATACAAGATCCAAAATGTTTCCCCCATCTAAAAGGGGAAACACACACCAAGCTCACCCCTCAACCGATTAAAGGTTGATTCGTCTAAAGGCTTGGTGAAATATCAGCCAGTTGATGATGAGTATCGACATGGCGAAGGTCGATATCACCCTTCTCCTGGTGGTCTCGCAGAAAATGAAAGCGCACATCAATGTGTTTGGTCTTCGAGTGAAGCACGGGGTTCTTAGCAACGCTAATGGCACTCGTGCTGTCACAAAGCAAAGGCACGCGAGAAAAGCTCAGACCAAAATCACGCAAAGTGGCCATCATCCAAAGCAACTGGGAACAGCAGCTAGCCGCAGCAACATATTCAGCCTCTGTAGTGGACTGAGCGACACTAGACTGCTTGCGAGAAGACCACGAAACAAGAGAAGAACCAATAAATTGGCAAGTCCCAGAAGTGGACTTGCGCTCAATACGGCAACCAGCAAAATCGGCATCCGAATAACCGCAAAGGGAGAGGGTGGAGGAAGCAGAATACCAAATCCCGAACTCAGGCGTGAAACGAAGGTACCTGAAAATCCGCTTCACCGCCTGACTGACGGTGAGAGGTGCGCGGCGACGCCTGAAAGCGCGCACACAGACACACCGCGAACTGGATGTCCGGGCGTGTCGCCGTCAGGTAGAGGAGCGACCCGATCATGCTGCGGTACTCCTTCTGGTCCACTGCTTCTCCATCCACATCCGCATCCAGGGCAGTCGTCGTCGACATGGGTGTTGGAAGAGGCTTGGCCTCACCCATATCGAACCGCTTCAGCAAGTCCTTGGTGTACTTGCCCTGGTGCACAAACGTCCCCTCTCGGGATTGCTTAATTTGCAACCCGAGAAAGAATGTCAGCTCGCCCATCATGCTCATCTCGAACTCCCTGCTCATAGTATCTGCAAACTTGGCAACCAAAGCGTGAGAAGAACCACCGAAAATGATATCATCCACGTAAATCTGGACCAAGAGAGGTCTTTGCCTTGCTTGAGGAGAAAGAGCGTTTTATCTACACATCCCATTTTAAAACCCTTAGCAAGCAAAAAGGTTTTCAACCTATCATACCAGGCTCTAGGGGCTTGTTTCAAACCATATAAGCTTTGTGAAGTTTAAAAACATGGTTTGGAAACTTGGGATTTTCAAAACCGGGGGGTTGCTCAACATACACTTCCTCTTCTATGTAGCCGTTTAAGAAGGCACTCTTGACATCCATTTGAAAGAGTTTAAAACCTTTGGATGCAGCAAAAGCCAAGAGTATCCTAATAGCCTCCAAACGAGCTACAGGAGCAAAAGTCTCCTCAAAGTCTATCCCCTCCTTCTGACTATAACCCTTCGCTACAAGCCTGGCCTTGTTTCTAACAACGTGGCCATCCTCTCCTTGCTTGTTTTTGAAAACCCATTTTGTCCCAATAGGATTACAGTTAGGAGGAGGAGGAACTAGAACCCAAACCCGATTTCGCTCAAAATTCTCAAGCTCCTCATGCATGGCATTGACCCAATCCGGATCCGTCAAAGCGTGTCCAACATCTCGGGGCTCAAAATTAGCAACAAAAGCAGAATGAGCGAAGTGCGAGATTTGCTGTGACCTGGACCGAGTGACTCGTTCGTCGATGTTGCCGATCATCTGCTGAGGCGGGTGCTGGCGCTGGATGTGTCGTGGCGCCTCCCGAGCTGAAGTAGCCTCCCCCTCAACAGCAGCTGGTGCCTCCCCGGGTACAAATGGTACTGCTCGGGGTGGCGGATCCCACGGCCCCCAGGAAGAAGAGGTGTCGGGGCCGTGAGTCGTCGTAGAAGCCGCTCTTTGCGGCACTGCAGGTGGAGGAGGTGCTGGGTCATCTATCCCTCAGCACCTTCTTCATCATCATCAAAAAGAGGCTCGCCAACCTCATGATCACCTGCACGCTCAAAGCGAGAAGAAGGACAAACCATGGTCTCGTCGAAGGTGACATCGGATGTCTCCATGACTCGGTTAGTGTCAAGGTTAAGTACACGATATGCTCGAGTGTGAGTGCCATAACCCAAAAACACACCGTCAGAAGAACGAGACTCAAACTTGTCCAAGTTGCCCTTTTTGAGTATAAAACAATGGCAACCAAAAACTCGAAAATAACTCACCTTGGGTAGTTTTCCAAAACGCAACTCATAAGAAGTCTTTTTCAAGAAAGCTCGGAGAAAAATGCGATTGGAAATGTAGCATGCAGTGCTCATAGCTTCGGCCCAATATCGCCTAGGAGTCCTATGCTCATCGAGCATCGTCCTGGCCATCTCAACAAGGGTCCGATTCTTCCTCTCTACAACACCATTTTGTGGCGGTGTGTAGGGGGAAGAAAACTGATGCTCTAAACCCAAAGAGTTACAAAACTTCTCAAAATCCGAATTCTTGAATTCGGAACCATTATCACTCCGAATTGCTCGCATCGAGTTCAAAGGGAACTCGTTCTGAAGACGCAAAATCAGATTGCGAGCAAAGGAGAAAGTCTCGGTCTTCTCAGCTAAAAAGAAGACCCACGAATATCTCGAAAAGTCATCAACAACCACAAGCACATACCACTTCCCCCAACCGAGCTCACCCGAGCGGGACCAACAAGGTCCATGTGCAAAAGCTCTCCAGGGCGCTTGGTCATGACCTGAGTCACTGGATGGTGGGGAGCGGCAACCATCTTCCCGTGTCTACAAGAGTGGCAAACAAGATCCTTCTCCATATGCAACTTGGGCAATCCTCGGATTAGGCCAAGTGAACTAAGCCTTGCAAGCAAGTCGAAGCTCAAATGTCCAAGTCTCCTATGCCACTTCCAAAGATCAGAGGAGGAAGGTCCAGCCACAAGACAACGAGAAGTGCCAAAAGACTCCGAGAAATTCGCACGAAAGACTTTTCCAAAGGGCGAAATCAAACACACAAGATTGCCCTGAGGATCCAAAATACGACTGAGATTCGGTTTAAAACGAATCTCATAGTCGTCGTCAAAGAGTTGCGAAACAGAAAGAAGGTTAAAATGCAAGTTAGAAACAAGAGCAACATCGCGCAACACAAAGTGCTCATTAACCGCACAGACCCGCGAGACAATACCTTACCTTTGCTATTGTCGCCGAAGGTTATGTACTCCTTTCCGGCAACAGGGCTAAGGCTGGAGAACCACTTGGCGTTTCCGGTCATGTGCCTCGAGCAACCGGAATCCACCAACCAAATGTCCTCCAACCGTTTTACCTACATCAATAAAAAGACATAGGGTGAGCATACGGTCCAACACTGGGTTAGTGAAGTAGGAAGAATACCAGTGTTGGGCCGGCTGCTCAAAAGAACGGTTAGCAGAAAAACCATTCCTAGCACGTCTACGAGAGGAGCGATCACCACGTAGAGGAAAACGTGGTCCGCTAAGGGAGGAGCGTCCATCGCGATACTCAAAACGCGGTGGGGAAAACGCTCAACTACAAAGCCTCCGCCACGGGGTCCATAGCCTACAACTGCAGGCTCCCGCCGGGCACGCTCTCTACGAGGCCTAGGCCTAGGGACTTGAGGCTCAACACCTCTAGGCCTAGCGACTCTCCTCGGAGCTCTCTGCTGCCTAGGCCTGGGAACTTGAGGTTCTGGACCTCTGGGCCTAGCAGCACGTCTCGGTGCTTCCTCTGAACATTCGGCACATGTACATCATGGAAAGGATGGTACATGTCCGGGTTGTTCATCTCCCTAGCACGGCGCGCCTCTCTCTTGCGCCTAAAGCAGAACTCGCTCAAGTGTCCATCTCTCCCACAGAAATCACAATGGTACCTCACCGCACGCAAAGGGGGTTGTTGGTACTCATGGCTGTGGGTGTGGATCACTTTGCCCTTCTGTGGCAACTCCTCCTGGATAGGTGGCATTGTATCCAGCTTGTTCTTTAGGTGGTTGGGTTTGGGATGCCACACTTGGTTCTTGGGTGGAGCTCTCGGAGGTTCCTCAAACACCCCATCCTTGGTGGTAGGCTTGACGGCTCTTTAGGTGGAAGCTTGGTCAGTTTGGGAGTAGTGGTGGAATTGGGCTTCTCACTAGGATTCAGACCACTCGACTCTCCAATCTTCCCAAAAGCAGAAAGATCAACACCCTGAGCAAGACCTACACCAGAACCTCCAGCAGCTCGCTTAAATTGGGAGATCATCATCCCGAGCTGCGGCTCACTACAAGAGACCCATGACAAGATGGTCCGAAGGTATGTGTTTTCCTCCTCGGTTTGCATCTTGCCATGCTTGACATTCGCAATCTCCATCTCCAAACCCTCACACAAAGCGCACTTAGACACACAAGTGCTACCTGAGTTGGCCTCCTCAAGAGACACAATCTTGGCATTCTTCTCTGCCAACTCAGATTGCAAGACAGGACAAGTCTTGCACGCACCCAACAGAGAAGGTCTAGCCTTCAGCTCATCCACCTCTCCTACCAACGCAGCATACTTACCTCTCAAAGTGAGAAGGTCAGTCATGTGCGTGGTGCACATCTCACACTCAACCTCCTCCGACACGACCACGGTGGACTTGGCAAACTCAAGCTCTCTCACCGTGTCCTCCCACTTCTGCCTAAACTCCTTGCGCTCTCTAGCGGCACGCCTAAGCAACTTGTCCTGACTAAGAGCGCGGCAGTAAGCTTCTCACCTCAGCAGAAAGCTCGTCGTGGGTGAGAGATACCTGGGAGGCGTTGTCGTCGTCGTCGTCCCGAGGGGTGTGCTCCAGCTTGCCGTCGACCTCATCACCAAGCGCCATGGTGCAGAAGCCGTCGTCGTCGGCGAAGAAGCAGAGACCGTTCAGCTTGTCCTCGATCCTCTTCTTCTTCTCGGACTCGTCATCGCTTGAGCAAGCGGAGTCGTCATCCGAGCCGTCGACGTCGCTGAGCGTGGCGAAGAACGCACGCTGCTCAGCCTGGGCCTTCTCCAAGTACTTCTTCTTGATGTACTCCTTGTCGAAGCCGCCCCTCCGCTTGTGCCTCGCGGGGACGTACTTCTCCTTGCGCTTGCCGGAGTCGTACTTGTGCCCATGATCGCCCTTCCCAGATGAATGCTTCTTCTTGGGGCAGTTGGCGATGAAGTGGTCGGGGTCGCCGCACTCATAGCATCCTGAGCGTCCTCCACCGCGGCGACGGTTCATGCGGTTGTTGTGGAACCGCGTGAACCGGTTGGCGAGCATTGCCAACTCGTCATCCCCCAATGACTCAAGCTGGTCCTCTGTGACAGAAAAGAGTGAAGAAAGTGCAAAGCCAGCAGAGGGGTTAGCAGAAGAGCCAGAAACCAAAGCCATAGTCGGGCCAGAAGGATTCGCATAAGAAGCCCTCGACATGGCGTCAATCTCACTAGACTTGAGCTTACTAAAGAGCTCGTCGCAAGTGAGAGTCTCATAGTTAGACGATTCGATGATCGCCTGGACCTTTGAGTCCCACACCGATCGATCGAGAGTATGCAAAAGCTTTAAAGCCCTCTCATGATCGTCGAAAGGCAACAGCTCCTTGTTAGCTCGCATCTTGTTGACAATCACCTGAAAGCGAGCGAATAAGCTTTCTATGCTCTCGCCAGGCATATGTCGAAAGTTCTCATACTCCCGCTTGTGCGACTCATAGAGACGGGATTTGACTTGAGAGGTGCCCTCATGAAAGCGCATGAGGGTGTCCCAAATCTCACGAGCCGTGGGGAGGTGAGAAACGCGATCAAACTCGACATGCTCAAACAGGAGAACAAGGCGTTACGCGCCCGGCTATTGGCCTCGTGCTCATCTATCTGAAGCTGAGAGACACGAGCAGCCAGGACAACGTAATCGGCCCTGTTGCAAATCTCCCAAATAGAAGAGCCCATGCTCTGGAGATAGGCCGACATGCGTATCTTCCAATACGCATAGTTCGTCCCATCAAAGAACGGCGGTTTGCCCACGCCGCGATCCATGTCGCCTTCTGTGGATCTGGAACCGGCTAAGGTGGAAGATCCTTAACCTGCTCCGATACCAATTGAAGGACCGAGAAGCAACCAGAAAGCGACCAGAGGGGGGGGGGGTGAATGGGAGCTTCAAAATTTCCTTTCAGAAACTAGTAGCCACTGTCCCGTGAATCACTCCAAAAGACAAACCCTAGAGATTGCTAATGTCCACGACCCTAGATGTAGGGTGGATGCTTCCAAGAAGCACAGCGGGACACTACACAACTCTAAAACCCAACGCAAAAGACGGAAACCAAATCCGACAAAGAACGAACGAATCGCGAACGAAAACGCGCTGAGAAACACGACCGGACTCACCCTGCGTCCGGTCAACGGGCACCGGACGCGTCCGGTCAGCCAAAGACGGATTTCGGTGCTCTCTGTGTGGACGGGACTCACCAGAGTCGAGCGTCCGGTCAGTTCACAGTGCGTCCGGTCACACAAGCCAAAAACGTGAACAGTAAAACCGAGAGCGTCCGGTCAGTGCAAACACCAGCGTCCGGTCAAGTCAGAAAAGCGCTGCGCGATATTCAACCACCGGACGCGTCCGGTCAACGCGAGGACAGCGTCCGGTCACCCCGACAGCAGCCTGTTCTCCACCGATTCGACTCGATCTCACCCAAAACGAATCCTCTAGGGATCAAACTTGGTGAGAGGAGTCAAAAGGAGTATAGTGAGCTATCCCTAAGAGATCATGGCTCGAACCTATCTCCAAATCGATGAATCGAAGAATTTCGGGGGAAGGGAGAAAACTTGACCCGAAACAAAAATCGATCGATCTCCTAGACCGTGAGGTTAGAGGAGAATTCCTTCGGTGGAAAGAAGTGCCTCACGATCTAGAACAACTTGGTTCAAACGGTTTTGCAAAAGATGAACCGAGCAAAGAGATCAAGCGACGGGAACATCATGGAGAAAAAGGATTCCGCGAAGAACACGAATGAAACGCGAATCACAACACGAACTGCAATCGTGTGGCTACCACACGCTACAACAGTGAGGATACGGCCTCACTTCCTCAGAATCAACAGTACACAGAGGCAAGTCTCTCTGCGGATCTCAGCTAGCTACAGCAGGGGATGGGAGAGCAGGAAACCCTAAGTGCAAAAGAGCAAATGACTGAGATGGGAAGGGAGAGGGTGTCTCCCTCTACTTATCCTAATTCTAACCTAAGTCTAATTCCTACTCTACCCCTCACTATTCTAATTACAGAGCGAACCAGCTAAACCCTAGGGTTATTCTGGACCAACTCGGTGGTAGGTGTATCCGACGGCCACGCCCGCACAAACCGAAGCGTTGCCTCGACGCAACCTCCAGATCGCCGCCACGTGCCGCCCTCGCTCTGCACCCCCGTTTTGTGTCCCAAACCGAGGAAACCAGCCTTTTCCAGCCAACCCCCGGTTTTGAGGCCCAAACCGGGAAACCAGCCCACCAGCTTCTGAGTTTTGAGGCCAAACTCAGCAAACCCTCAGCGCCCAGGTTTTGAGGCCCAAACCTGGAAACCGTCCTCAGCCCGAGTTTTGTGGCCAAACTCGGAAACCCTCAGCCGAGGTGGTCCAAACTCGGAAACCGTCCATGCCCAGGTTTTGAGGCCCAAACCTGGAAACCGTCCATCCGATGGTTTTTCTCTGGCTCTACCACCAAACCGATGTCGTAGAGAGGATGCACAGCCCGTGCACCCCGTCCACCGACACGTGTCCCTGAGTCCACGACTCAGGCAACACATGACCGCACTTCTTCACTTGTCGTCGTCATAGACTGCCAGCCACCACCACAGCTGATCCTCGGGCCTCTGGTCCCTTAGTCCAAGCCACACGTCCGCCCTTCACCGCTCGGTACCTCGGCATGGCACGTCCGTCGCACAGCACGCCCATCCTTCACCGCACCCGGTCCATCGGCACGACGTCTCAACTTGACCTTCATCTCGTCATCGATCACTGTATCCGTGCTCGACACCTGCATAACACAAGCCAAAGAACATGCGCATCATCCCAGTTGACAATCACTCAACACTCAGAGACCCGGCATACACCCATGTATCCGCATTATTATATCAAATCATTTACTCCTGCTTTAGTCTAATTATTACTCTGAGTTAGTAGATGCATGATGATAGGAGTTATCAGATTCTTGACCCTAGATTCCCAGTGGTAAAATATAAATAACAATCCTGGAATACTCCCGGTAAAATGCTACAATGATGTTCTGTGCGCTTGCGGAATCTTTCATATTCTATTTGCACTAAAAACGTCAACAAAGCGTAAAGCTGAGAGGAGGCAAAAAGATGGAGGGCTCGGTGCATTGCACCTGGCCACTTCCCGTCGCGGCGGCGCTCTGACCGGCGCGGCGGCGTCAGGCATCGGCAGCCACGCGACGTTTGGACAGAGGGGAACAGGGAGACGCTGTCAGCCCGACGCAAACCACGGGCGACAGCGAGTGGCGGTTTGAGCGGCGGCGAGGCGGTCTCGCAGCGGCGGGGCGGTTTTTGTAGGCGTACGGGCGACGGCGCGCGCGGGGAGGAGAAGGTGGGGGGGATGACAGGTGGGTCCGCTAGGGTTAAACTAATGAGGTTTTTATTTATTTCTAAACTGCTCCACAACTCCCAAACTAAGCTGAATTAGGAAAAGGTCCTAAAAGCAAAGTTGCTTAGAATTTTGCAAGGAACAAATCATCTTTAAGGCTCAAGTCCAAATTCTGCATAGAAAAAGAATTTTACTCCTAATCCATTTTTTCTAATGCAAGAAATAACATTTAAAAGACCTTTTCTGAAAACGTGTTTTTAAGCAAAGTTGTTCCTTTCATGAAGACCTACAACTTTTGTTTAAGGCACTAAGTCAGAAACAGAAAGCAAAACATAGCTATACTAGATGCTAAACAAGGACTTAAACATAAAACACGCAAGTGCACATGAAATGATGAGATGCTATGCTCTGCTATGTCAAGTTATGCAATTTAGGGTTGCTTAACACCTAGGGTGTTACAACCCTCCCCTCCATAAAGGAATCTCGTCCCGAGATTTTGAGTTACTAACCATTTTTTGTAAAAGTGTGGATACACCTCCTTTAAATAGTTATTCGTCTCCCAAGTAGCATCCCGATCATCTTGCTCAGTCCAAGATACTTTGTATTGCTTCACGATTCTTCCGCGGGTTGCTCTTTCTTTTTCGTCAAGCACTCGGCATGGCTTTGCTGAATAAGTGAGATCTGATTGCAACTTGATATTCGCGGGTTGCACTTCTTCTTCAGGAACTCGAAGATATTTCTTCAGTTGTGACACATGGAATACATGAAATATAGCCTTCAAATGCTCTGGCAACTGCAGTTGATAAGCTACTTCTCCCCTCTTTTCCATGATTATAGGGTCCCACGAATCTTGGTGCTAACATTCTTTTAACTCCAAAGCGCTTAACACCTTTCATAGGTGAAACTTTAAGATAGACATAGTCTCCGACATTGAACTCCAATGGTCTTCTACGTTTATCGGCATAGCTTTTCTGTCGAGATTGTGCGGCTACAATATGTTGTTGAATGATTCTAACTTGTTCTTCTACTTCGTTGATGAAATCAATTCCATAGTATCGACGTTCCCCTGGTTCAACCCAACTTATCGGTGTTCTACATCTTCTACCATATAGAGCTTCAAAAGGCGCCATCTGAATACTCTCTTGATAACTATTGTTGTAAGCAAACTCTGCCAAGGCAACCATTTCTCCAAGAACCTTTTGCTGATATTACATAGGCTCTTAGCATATCTTCTAACACTTGGTTTACTCTTTCAGTCTGTCCTGACGTTTGCGGATGATAGGCTGAGCTTCGGACCAAATCCGTGCCTAATCCTTTTTGTAGCTTTTCCCAAAATGGTGCAGTGAATTGTGGTCCTCGATCTGAAACTATGATCTTTGGTACCCCATGGAGTCGAACAATCTGACTCAAG
Organism: Coix lacryma-jobi var. lacryma-jobi; assembly: GCA_009763385.1. Classification (NCBI taxonomy): domain Eukaryota; kingdom Viridiplantae; phylum Streptophyta; class Magnoliopsida; order Poales; family Poaceae; genus Coix; species Coix lacryma-jobi. The sequence continues at coordinate 65,179,569 of CM019825.1, forward strand.
TAAATCTCCGCATAATCTGGTGCCTTATAGCTGGTCTTGACTGGTATGAAATGGGCTGTTTTGGTAAGACGATCCACGATTACCCAAATCGAATCATTTCCCTTTTGGGTAGTAGGCAAACGGTGATGAAATCCATGCTCACTTCTTCCCACTTCCATTCAGGTATAGCTAATGGCTGAAGCATTCTGGCTGGTTTCAAGTGAACAGCCTTTACTCGGCAACAAGTGTCACATCTAGCCACATAAGCAGCGATTTCCTTCTTCATCTTGGTCCACCAAAATCTTGAACGCAATTCTTGATACATTTTAGCACTTCCAGGATGAATATACAACCTAGACAAATGTGCTTCATCCATGATTCGGTTTCTGAGTTCCCTATCCTTAGGTACCACTAAGCGCTGGTCAAACCATAGAACTCCATTGTCATCAACTCGAAAATGCTTAACTGGTTCAATTGCAGCTTTCATCCTTTCCTTGATATGGTAGATACCCTTATCGGTTTTCTGTTTCTCTAAGATCTGATCAACCAACGTGCTGCGTAATTCTATGTCATGTAGTACTGCAGGATGCATCAAACTGAATTCATCTTCTGGTAGCAACTTCATAGCATTACAATGTGACTTCTGACTCAAAGCATCAGCTACCACGTTTGCTTTGCCGGGATGGTAGTGAATCTGCAAATTGTAATCCTTAATCAATTCAAGCCATCTTCTCAGCCTCATATCCAACTCTGGCTGAGTGAAAATATACTTGAGACTTTTGTGATCCGTGTACATATTACAGACATTACCAAGTAAATAATGCCTCCAGGTTTTCAGAGCTGTGTACAACTGTTGCTAATTCCAGATCATGTGTAGGATAGTTCACTTCATGCTTTCTTAATTGTTGAGACGCATAAGCAATTACTCTACCTTCTTGCATAAGAACACAACCTAAGCCAACTTTCGATGCATCACAAAAGACATCAAAGGGCTTCTCAATGTCTGGTTGAGCTAAAACAGGAGCAGTGGTCAACAGTTTCCGCAAGGCACGGAAAGCAGTTTCGCACTCCTCTGTCCATTCAAACTTTTGGTTCTTTTGTAAAACTGGTCATAGGTTTGGCAATTGGAGAAATCGGAATAAATCGGCGATAGTATCCTGCTAAGCCTAAGAAACTCCGAATCTCACCCACTGATGTAGGAGCCTTCCAATCCATTACTTCTTGTACTTTACTGGGATCAACTGAGATTCCTTCTTTAGATAAAATATAACCAAGGAAATGTACCTTCTTCATCCAAAACTCACACTTACTAAACTTAGCATATAGCTGGTGCTCTCTAAGTCTAGTCAAAATGATCCGCAAATGTTCTGCATGGTCTTCTACATTCTCTGAATAGACCAAAATATCATCAATGAATACTACCACAACTTATCCAGTTCTGGCATGAACACTGAGTTCATCAAACTCATAAAGTATGCTGGAGCATTTGTCAACCCAAAGGACATGACAAGATACTCGTACAATCCATATTTGGTCGAAAAAGCGGTCTTTGGGATATCCTGTGGCCTAAGTCTTATTTGATGGTAACCTAACCTCAAGTCAATCTTGGAAAACACCTTGGCTCGAGATAACTGGTCAAAGAGAATATCTATCCGTGGTAACGGATACTTGTTCTTTACTGTCACGGCATTGAGCGGCTGATAATCCACACACATGCGTAGTGACTTATCTTTCTTTTTAACGAACAAAGTCGGGCAACCCCATTCCGAAATACTAGGTTGAATAAACCCCTTTCTAAGAGCTCCTTGATTTGGGTCTTGAGTTCTGCTAGTTCATTGGGTGGCATACGATACGGTCTCCTAGAGATTGGTGCAGTCCCTGGTAACAACTCAATTACAAACTCCACGACTCTATGGGGTGGTAACCCAGGTAACTCATCCGGGAAATCTCGGACAACGGGAATTTTGGAAAGGTCTTCTATAGCAAGAGTATAGGATAGGTCAACAAAATCGGCACCTCGGGGAAGAGATACATGAAGTTTGTTACCCGTCCGACCATCGGATAAGGTAAGAGTCCTATTCGCAGTGTCTAACACCGCGTTCCACATGGTCATCCAACTCATTCCCAAGACTACATCCATACTTAGTCCAGGCAAAACCACTAAATTAGCTCCAAATTGTGCACTCCGATTTCGATGGTCGCATTACACACCATCTGTCTAGATAACACGCTACTCCCAACGGAGCTTACGCGAACCCATAATCCATTTCAGACATTCTTGGTTATGCTTTTGTGCAAATGCCTTGCTCATGAAAGAATGCGATGATCCAGTATCAAACAAAACAACTGCAGGATGATGGTTAACGAGACACATACCAGCAGTCACGGGTTCTCCTGCACGAGCTTCTTCGGCAGTCATGTTATGCAGACGTGCGGGGTGGGGGGTAGTTGGTCTGCTGCTTCTTTGGATGTGGGCAATATCACAAAATGTCCCTCTTGGTTATAGTTGTAGCACGACCCACGAATTAGAGACTTGCTTCCAGCTGAACTGCCTTGACCCCCTCGGGTTTGATTTGCTGCTATCGTGTATGGCCGTTGGCTACGTTGAACATGTTGCTGACCTTTCTTCTGAGGCGGCCTGAAACGAGCTGCAGGCTGTGGTGGTCGATATTGGAAACGCTGAGCTGGTGACCCCCTCGGCTGGGAAGGTCCAGATTCCAACATCCTCTTCCGAGCCTTGCCCGCTGCATGCTTGTTGTTATGATTCTCTTGAATCAAGCAGTCACTGATGAAGTCATTGAAGATGGTACGAGACGAAGTACCCACTGATTTTCCCATCTTGGTATTCAGCCCTCTCTTGAAACTAGCTATCTTTTTAGCATCAGTGTCCACAAAGTCCGGAGCGTACCGGGACAAAGAATTGAAAACATGATGATACTCGGTAACAGATCGGGTCCCTGTGTCAAGCTCATAAACTCTGCCACCTTCATCTGAATTAAGCCGGCGGAATATAATGCCCCCGAACAGCTTGCGAAAACAACCCCCAAGTGATTGGCGTTCGGGCAGGATAAGTGGTGCGGTGATGCCCCCACCAGATTCCGGCCGGCGGTCCTTGCAGCTGATGTGCAGCATACTCTGCTTGAGCTCCTCCGTGAGCCTGAGTAGCCAAAATTTTTGCTCCATAGTGTGCAGCCATTCATCTGCTTCCAGAGTTCGGTGGCTTCCTTGAAGATTGGTGGCTTTGTATCCAGAAAATCCTTGAAAGAGCTTGTACTGATTTGGCTCCGGGCGATGATTGCCATGCACCAAATTCTCTCGCAGAAGTGCTTCGGTATTGCGCTGGCTCCGCAGAAATTGGGCGAAGAGTTGCTCGGGTGTGGCTGGTGGAGGAGGTGGTGGATTGCGGTTCTCTCTGTTATCATCGTTACCACCACTACCGCCAGCGCCACTGCGGGTCATCGTCATCTGCATATATCGACAGCAATGATCTTAGGCGACGTTGCCATCAGAGTAGAGAACATTAAACCATGCCAACGGAAATTATTCGAAAAAACGAATTCGCCAAACAATTACAGAGCATAATAAATTTCAATCCACATCGCAACATCACATAATAAAAGTGCTCATCACATATCATGCAAAAGCCAACATAACATCCATGAGTGCCCATACATATGGGACTTTTAAAGGTCTTGCGCCATGTGCACAAAGGTTCACAACATAACCGAAACAACGTCTCATGATGACCACCAAAGACTAAGCGCGCGAAGGACATGTGATAAAAGATCACCAAGCTCTAAACAACAGCTAGCCTACTCTCTATTGGCACCATCATCATCGTCACCGTCGTCGCGCGATATATCCGAAGAACCACAAGAGGAAGGGTGAGGATCCAGGTCCTCTTGAGGAAATATGGGTTCCTCTCGTTCTCGCGGCGATGGATCTCCTCATGCAGGCGATCATTGTAGTCTGGGAGATGGTGAAGCTGTAACTCCAGGTATCCCACTGAAGCCTGAGAGAGAAGCCTGTTCTGCTTAGTCGCAAGCATGCCCTCAAGACACACGCCTCGAAGTGACTCCTCAGTCTCTGCCATGATCGTGGATAGGAAAGTTGTCATCCCCTGCTGATCAGCAAGCTGCTGTGCCGTATCCTGCTCCCTCTGACGAGCCTGATCCCTCTCGACAGTCATGTGAGCTAGCTCCGTGGTGAGACGATCTATCTTGTAGTATGCTCTTCACGACTCTGGTGGTGTGCGGCTATCTTCTCACTGAGAATTTGGTCCAGGTGATCGTAGCTGCGCGAGAAGAAAAACCCATAGGTAGCCATGAGTGCAGCCATAGCACTCAGTTGGTCCGCACAATGCTCTCGCTCCAAGGAACTGGCCTCTAGTATATGGCACTGGCTAACGCCACACCGACTGGTAAGGTCCGCCGTAGGAAGATGCTAGCAGTGGCCTGTGCAACCACCTCCGGGTGGTCCTCCATAATGTCCCGAAGAATAGTATAGGCAACCCTGTTAGCTCCATCCCACGGGGTCCTACCCTGCAGTGCGAACACCTGGCGGCACCATACAGGATCCTGAGCATCGCGGCTAGGCACATCCACCTCAACTGTGTACATGTAGCGGTCCTCTGAAAACTGCACTCGATGCAGTCGTACTGCGGCTCCTGGCCTCCTGGTATCCCACTAAGTGCAGCACTCTCCAAAGAATGGTAGGCATGCCGAACTCATCCAGAAAGTCCTCCGATCCCTCAGCAGTCAGGGTCCCAGATATAGTTAGGCTCTTGCCTCCGGTCGACTTACGGGCGGTGCGCTTGGTACGGGCCATCTGAATGAAGTTTATCCACATAGTTTTAATTAGTTGAGAACAACTTTTATTAGAAACGGGACAGACATCATAAGAAGGAAGTAAGATAATGCAAGATTGTATGATCATGATGCATGTGCGTAAATACGTACTCATGTCTAACATTCTAACGCTAGACGGTGACATACAACGTCTCTCATAGCGTTAACTAACGTACTAAACGATCGCAAGTTAGCGTACCTGCAGAAAATCATTTTAACCCTGCCCACAGTATGAATATTATGCATTGCTGAAATTAAATCTAATACTAAATTAGGTGCACACCCAGTATACACGTAAGCAGTATATGCACCCATTGAATAGGATACTCCCACAATTATATACTTTTCATAATACCCGTGTGCAACAGGGTATACATTCCAGTACGGTCTAACACTCCCTAGATTGGCGTCGGTTGTCCAATCATACTCTCACAACTCCCTCATTACCTTGGCGTAGAGGCAAAATGATCCATACATTACTATCCCGAAGAATAGCACCCCATACATTTCACCCTTGCCGTATGGACGACAGAAATCAACAGAATTTAAATATGATGCACGACCCCCAAGTTAGTACTTAAATAGCCACCTAAGATCCTATTGGGCATAAGGACTTGATCACTGGCACACCTTAGTTTTAATTCTAAGGTTTCCAAATCCTACTATAACTATAGGTTGGCAAATACGACTTTATTCTTGTGAAAATACTATTTTTCAAATACACTTATAAATAGTACACTGAACTATGCTCTGATGCCAGCTGTAACAGAACCAACCAATTTACACCAGATTAAGTACCGAGACCCCGCTTATCGCAGAAATCATCAAGTACTTAAGCTCGTACAAACCCGGTAGTCCGAAAATCTCGAAGGATTTCAAATCATTTCAACAATCAGCCAAGATCGTACTAGTTCAGCGACATGCCACAAGTTACATCACAGTTGCACATAGTTCAAAATACATCGGAGTACGAAATAATATTACAAACCATAGTTTGAACAGTAGCAGAAGCAACATAGTTTTAAACATAAGTTCGGAATGTTCTTAATACAGTGCCAACAGTCTGATCAGGTCCACAAAAGCATCAGAAGATAAGTAGCGACCATGCCCTTGTCTAGTCATCTCCCGTAACCGGGTACAGGCAGTTCTCACAGTAGCCAAAGAAGCACTGGCCATCTGCAACAACAAGGGAATAAAACCCTGAGTACAAGAAGGTACTCAGCTAGACTTATCGTCATAAACCAAAATAATGAGACACCAAGGATCATGTAGGCTATATGTGGGGTTGGTTGTACATACCCTTTTAGCATGAAAGCTTTTGTAAGAAAACTTAACTTAGGGTGATGATGGCAGTCACTTTTAGTAATTAATTCTACCTTACTAGGTTTGCTCCTGATCTAGAACAAGCACTTGACTACTTTTTCAAGCAAAAGTGACTATCTCATCAATAGCCTTTTAGATTCAACATTATAACCATCTTTAGTTCCATAAGTTCTACGGGTGATGATCTACAGTCAATTACTCACTGTCCAGGAGCGATGGCGATTATAATCGATTCCTACCCAGCTGGGGATAAAATGTCGCACACTCGCCTGATCACACCTGCGCTCGGTAGCCGTCGGCTGCCACTCAGGAGATTCGAGAACACAATGCGCGGGACGACCATGGGCCCTTCTACACCGGGGGTTATCTCAGGGCCAGGTCGCTCAAGCTATAGCTGCCCACGGTCATGCCAGGTCGATCAGGCCCTGCCTGCCCTCGGACCATGCCAGGTTGCTCAGAATAGTTGCCCACGGTACAGCTGAGGCCCCGGGTGTTAGGCGTCAACATCTCCATCACCGGCTTGAATAACCTTACTCGGCTTCACGGGAGGTACTCAGACCTACTCCTTTAAGTGATTGACGCGTTCAATTTGACTGAAGGGACATTCCCGAACGGGTCCTATGCGACACAGACGGAGACTACTAGCACACAGAACTCATGTCCTGCTGCTCTTACATCCCGCCCGGTCTTAGATTAATTATCACATGGTTATCTCCATGATAGCACAGGCTAATCATGATCAGTATCCACCTATATGCGGGAGATAGGAAATCACCTGACTTTTACCGATCTAAGCAGGGCTAAGCATATAATCGAGCCTAGACCTAACAGGGATATCAAGATAATAATAGCTGGTGGACAAGGATATAGTAATAATGCATCAACGGTAGCAATCAATTCCTATAACCTAATGCAACAGTCATTATCCGGTTAATCATAAACCATTTGCAAACCGTAGGAGTTAGAATGCTCCGGGGCTTGCCTTTCTCGAAGTCCGACGAGCGGTGGTCATGACAGTCGGGCAGTTCCTCGGCGTCGGTGCCTTCGGTCTCCTCGGGCTGACTCTCCTCCCGACTTGGCTCCTCCGGCTGTGGTGGATTCTGGGTCTCTCTGCCGATCCTTTATGATGCATGATATTTATGAATAGGATGAATGCACAAGAATGCATACAGGATGCAACAGAGCTAATAACACTTCGGGAGATAAAGCACATGTCATCTATTTCTTTTCTTCAACAAGGGGTTAACATCATCTTAATGATTTATAAAAGACCCTAGCGTCTAACAACCATTTAACCTTCCTAATTAACCAATTAAGACACGTAATCATCACAGCATTACCTGCTTAATTAAATTATTTCATCTACTTTCTTGCTTTATTATTCCTATTTAAACATGCTTATAACAGCAACCTTTCCTAAACAGTTTCAGAAAAATCTACAAAAATTACTTAGGATTGACAGCATGTAAAACAACTCACTATTAAATTTTCAAGTCATTTGGATTTAAGTACTGTCCTCTATGAAAAAGGCAAATAACATGATGAAAAGGTGCTTTGAACTACACATCCTAACATAAAGTGTCAAACAACAGATTTCATATTTTTTCCTTAAACTTCTTAGCATAAGAGTAGTCTACAAAATTTATCAGGTTCATATTCTTTATATTATAATTACTACAAATTATACAAGAAAACAACATTTAAACAATTTAAATTCTACTGCCAAAATATTTCACAGAGCATCTCCAGATTATATTTTTCCTAAAAATTACTCATCTACACAGACTCAACAAAATTGAAATCACATTTTTCTGAGTTACACAGAATTAGTTATGCATTTTCTAAGTTAACAACAAAATCTTAAATCAATTTAAACTGCATATAAAAGTATCACCAAAAATACATTTAACATTTTTCACAGGTAGCCCTACTCATTCTTAACACACCAAAATTTGTTTCACAACATTTGGACTTAAAATGTGCCTTGTATGAATTATTGAAGCCTTAACACAAATTCTGCAAAACTGTTTTTAAAAGAAACCGACCTAAACTGCTACGGGTACCCCACTTCATACACTAGCAGACACAGGGCAAAACGCTAGGTGCAACCGGCTATCCCGAGCGCTTGCGTACCAGACTTCTCTCCTTTCCCTTTTTCTCACTGCTAGCGAGCCCCACCGGTCAGGTGACCCCACGCGTCAGTGGTCAACGGACCCACGCGACAGAGGCACTGTGCTCCCGCCGGCGCTAGCTCGCCGGCGGCGAGGTTTCTGGCGACACCAGCCCTACCACTAGACTCGCCTTCGCGAGGCGGACACAGTCGTCTAGTTCTTCATGCGAGAGGCTCACCGGAGCAAGCTCGACGACGTAATGGCGGAGCGGCGGCGCGGCAACTCGGCGTCGAGGCCTCGCCTGGCTATTCCGAGGCTTGCGATGCGAGCATTAGCTCAAGCAAACCCTAAGCTACCTACCGAGGCTGCTAACGAGCTTTGCCGGCTTCGGCATTGCCCGGCGCCACGCACGGCGGCGGTCCGCGGCGGACATGGTCATGGCATGGCCCTGTTCCGTTCGAAACATGGCAAGAGAAGGGTCTCCAACTAACACTAAGCAACTAAGGAGGTAGAGGAGATGAGAACGGGCTTGGTTGGGGATGATTTGGCCGGAGGATAGCGGACCACGTGATGGTGATGGCAGCGGCCGTGACGAGAACCCGAGGATGGCGCTCGGCGTTCCGCCGGCTAGAGAGAGGGAGGGGAGGGGAAACCAACCCGTGCTGGTGAAAGAGGAGGGTGTTGGCGGAAGGAATCGAACGACGGTGCTGTGTGGAGCGAGCAATCGCTCGCGTTCGCGTGGGGTGGCGGTGGGGCGGCGGCAGCGCTGAGCTCTGGAGAAGATGGAGTGGCGGAAAGCGAGAGAGAGAGAGAGAGAGAGAGAGCGAGTGAGTGGGTTTCCGGCTTGCAAGCGCAAAGCGGAGAGGAGGCAAAAGAGATGGAGGGCTCGGTGCATTGCACCTGGCTACTTCCCGTCGGGGCGGCGCTCCGACCGGCGCGACGACGTCAGGCATCGGCGGCCACGCGACGGTTGGACAAAGGGGGAACAGGGAGATGATGTCGGCCCGGCGCAAACCACGGGCGACGGCGAGTAGCGGTTTGAGCAGGCGAGCGCGGTCCTCGCGGCGGTGGGGCGGGTTTTTGCCGGCGTACGGGCGACGGCGCACGCGGGGAGGAGAAGGGGGGATGACAGGTGGGTCCGCTTGGGTTCAAACTAATGAGGTTTTTGTTTATTTCTAAACTGCTCCACAACTCCCAAACTAAGCTGAATTAGGAAAAGGTCCTAAAAGCAAAGTTGCTTAGAATTTTGCAAGGAACAAATTATCTGTAAGGCTCAAGTCCAAATTCTGCTTAGAAAAAGAATTTTACTCCTAATCCATTTTTTCTAATGCAAGAAATAACATTTAAAAGACCTTTTCTGAAAAAGTGTTTTTAAGCAAAGTTGTTCCTTTCATGAAGACCTACAACTTTGGTTAAGGCACTAATTCAGAAACAGAAAGCAAAACATAGCTATACTAGATGCTAAACAAGGACTTAAACATAAAACACACAAGTGCACATAAAATGATGAGATGCTATGCTCATGCTATGTCATGTTATGAAATTTAGGGTTGCTTAACACCTAGGGTTACACAAAGATATCTAGAGAGGTTCCTAGGTGAACTATAGGGCCAACCGAGAAGTCCGAAAACCAAGCAAAGAAGCCGGGAGAGCAAACGCACTAAAACTCAAGCTTCAGCAGGATCCTGGACTGTCCGGCGTTCCTGTCCCGGACTGTCCGCAAGCCTGTGGCGGACTATATCCGCCGACCAAATGGACGAAACAGCAAGGTTGCTGAACCCTTCTGCTCGACTCCCGGACTATCCGCGACTTGCAACTGCGGACTGTCCGCCGTTCAAACCAAAGCAACACAGTCGAAGAACATAGCCACTGATCCGGCTCGCTCCCAACGCGCGGACTGTCCGCCGGTGGAAACGCGGACTGTCCGCCGGTGGAACCGCGGACTGTCCGCGACCACCCAGTGAGGGCATTTTCGGTCGCCCTTCACACAAAACCTCCCAAATCCGAATCAAATCACAATCCCTCGTTCCCAAACTTGGAGAAGATGATCACGAGGTAGTTAGGAGACTATCCTCAAGAAATCATCTGCTCAAAACAACTCAATCACCGGGAATCGAAGAAGAGGGAATATGAACCGAAAAAGCGCCACGAAAACGAAATCAACTCGATCTACTTGTTCGTGAGGAGTTAGATGAATTCCTTTGGTGGAAATGATCTCCTCACTATAAAGAACAAGTTGATTCAAACGGATTTTGAAAAGACGCAATAGAGAGGAGATCGAGTGACAGGAAAATCACGGAGAAAACGAAGAACGCGAAGAACATGAACAAAACACGAATCAACACATCAATCTGCAACCGTGTGGCTACCACACGCTATAACAGTGAGATTACGGTCTCACTTCCTCGAAATCTCTAGTACACAGAGGTATGGTTCTCTGCGGATCTCAGTTGCTACAGCAGGGGATTGGGAGAGCAGGAAAACCTAGAAGGCAAAGAGCAAATGACTGAGATAGGATGGGAGGTGGGTGTCTCCCTCTACTTATCCTAAATCTAATTCCCACTCTACCCCTAACTAATTACAGAGCGAGCTAGCCAAACCCTAAGGCTATCCTGGACCAACTCGAAGATAGTAGTGATCCGACGGCCACGCCTGCACAACTGGTAGCGTTGTCTTGATGCAACCTCACCGATTGCCGCCACGTGCCACCACCGCTCTGCTTGTCCTTTTCCTGGACTTTGCCCCCAGTTTTGAGGCCCAAACCGGGAAACTAGCCTTCACGACCAACCCCGGTTTTGAGGCCCAAACCGGGAAACCAACCGTCCGTCGCCTGAGTTTTGTCGCCCAAACTCAGAAACCCGCAGCGCCCAGGTTTTGAGGCCCAAACCTGGAAACCGTCCTCAACCCGAGTTTTGTGGCCCAAACTCGGAAACCATCAGCGCCCAGATTTTGAGGCCCAAACCTGGAAACCGTCCACTCGGTGGTTTTTCTGTGGCTCAACCACCAAACCGAGCCGTAGAGAAGATGCACCGCCCATGCACTCCGTCCACACGCAAGTCTTCACTCATCGCTGTCCCAGGCTGTCAGCCACCACAGCTGATCCTCAGGCCCACGGTCCCTCAGTCCAAGCCTCTTGTCCGTCCTTCGCCACTCTCGGTCCATCGGCACGACACGTCTCTACTTGACCTTCACCTTGCCTTCGATCATTGTATCCGTGCTCGACACTGCACAACACAAGCCAAAGAACATTGCGCATCATCCCAGTTGACAATCACTCATCACTCGAGAGTTGGCATACACCCATGTATCCGCACCTGCTCATAAGATCTGCAAACTTGGCAACCAAAGCGTGAGAAGAACCACCTAAAATGATATCATCCACGTAAATCTGGAACAAGAGTGTGTCATTTCCTTGCTTGAGGAGAAAAAGCGTTTTATCCAACACATCCCATTTTAAAACCCTTAGCAAGCAAAAAAGTTTTTAACCTATCATACTAGGCTCTAGGGGCTTGTTTCAAACCATACAACGCTTTGTGAATTTTAGAAACATGGTTTGGAAACTTGGGATTTTCGAAACCGGGGGGTGTTTCACATACACCTCTTCTTCTATGTAGCCTTTTAAGAAGGCACTCTTGACATCCATTTGAAAAAGTTTAAACCCTTTGGATGTAGCAAAAGCCAAGAGTATCCTAATCGCCTCCAACGAGCTACAGGAGCAAAAGTCTCCTCATAGTCTATCCCTCCTTCTGACTCTACCCCTGGGCTACAAGTCTGGCCTTGTTTCTCACAATGTGGCCATCCTCTCCTGTTTGTTTTTGAAACCCCATTTTGTACCAATAGGATGACACTTAAGAGGAGGTGGAACCAAAACCCAAACCCGATTCCTCTCAAAATTTCTAACTCCTCATGCATGGCATTAACCCGATCCGGATGAGATAAAGTATGTCCAACATCTCGGGGTTCAAAATCAGCAACAAATGCAGAATGAGCAAAGTGAGAGATTTGTTGTGACCTTGACCGAGTGAGTGACACATTCGTCGATGCGATGATGCCGATCATCTGTTGAGGCGGGTGTTGGCGCTGAATGTGTCGTGGCGCCTCCCGAGCTGAAGAAAGTCCCCCTCAACGGCAGCTGGCGCCTCCTCGGGTACAAACGGTACAGCCCGAGGTGGCAGATCCCACGGCCCCAAGTGGTCAAAGAAGAAGGGTCGGGGATGTGAGTCGTCATAGTAGAAGCCGATCCTAGCGGCACAGCAGGTGGAGGTGGTGCTAGATCATCCATCCCTTCAGCACCCTCGTCCTCGTCATCAAAAAGAGGCTCCCAACCTCATGATCACCTGCACGCTCAAATTAGAAGAAGGACAAACCATGGTCTCGTCGAATGTGACATCAGATGTCTCCCTGACTCGGTTAGTATCAAAGTTAAGTACACGATATGCACGAGTATGAGTGCCATAACCAAAATACACCGTCAGAAGAACGAGACTCAAACTTGTCCAGGTTGCCTTTCTTGAGTATAAAACAATGGCAACCAAAAACTCTAAAATAACTCACTTGGGTTGTTTTCCAAAATGCAACTCATAAGAAGTCTTTTTCAAGAAAGCTCGGAGAAAAATGCGATTGGAAATATAGCATGCAGTGTTCATAGCTTCGACCCAATATCGCCTAGGAGTCCTATGCTCATCGAGCATCGTCCTGGCCATCTCATCAAGGGTCCGATTCTTCCTCTCTACAACACCATTTTGTGGCGGTGTGTAGGTGGAAGAAAACTGATGCTCTAAACCCAAAGAGTCACAAAACTTCTCAAAGTCCTATTTCTTGAACTCGGTACCATTATCACTACGGATAGCTGGCATCAAGTTCTTAGGGAACTTATTCTGAAGACGCAAAATCAGATTGCGAGCAAAAGAGAAAGTCTCGGTTTTCTCAGCTAAAAAGAAAACCCACGAATATCTCGAAAAATCGTCAACAACAACAAGTACATACCACTTCCCCCCAACCGAGCTCACCCGAGCCGGACCAACAAGGTGCATGTGTAAAAGCTCTCCAGGGCGCTTAGTCATGACCTGAGTCATTGGATGGTGGGGAGCGGCAACCATCTTCCCATGTCTAAAGAATGGCAAACAAGATCCTTCTCCATGGACAACTTGGGCAATCCTCGGATTAGGCCAAGTGAACTAAGTCTTGCAAGCAAGTCGAAGCTCAAATGTCCAAGCTCCTATGCCACTTCCAAAGTTCAGAGGAGGAAGGTCTAGCCACAAGACAACGAGAGAAATTCCAAAAGACTCTGAGAAATTCGCACGAAAGACTTTCCAAAGGACGAAATCAAACACACAAGATTGCCCTGAGGATCCAAAATACGACTAGATTCGGCTTAAAACGAATCTCATAGTCATCAGCAAAAGAGTTGCGAAACAGAAAGAAGGTTAAAATGCAAGTTAGAAACAAGAGCAACATCACGCAACACAAGTGCTCATTAACTCGCACCGACCCACGAGACAACACCTTACCTTTGCTATTGTCGCCGAAGGTGATAAACTCCTTTCTGGCAATAGGACTAAGACTGGAGAACCACTTGGCATTTCCGGTCATGTGCCTCGAACACCCAGAATCCACCAACCAAATGTCCTCCAATCGTTTACCTACATAATAAAAAAGACATAGGGTGAGCATACGGTCCAACACTGGGGTGAGTAGAATGGGAAGAATACCAGTGTTGGGCGGCTGCTCAAAAGAACGGTTAGTAGAAAAACCATTCCTAGCATGCCTACGGGGAAAGCGATCACCACTCACAGGGAATACGTGGTCCGCTAAGGGAAGAGCGTCCATCGTGATACTCAAAACGCGGTGGAGGGTAACGCTCAACAAAGCCACCGCCACGGGGTCCATATCCAACAAAGCCAGGATCCCGCTGGGCAAAACCTCCCTGAGACCTAGGACCTTGAGACATTGGCCTTCTAGACCTAGCAGCTCTCCTCTGAACATTTGGCACATGTACATCATGGAAAGGATGGTACATGTCCGCATTGTTCATCTCGCTTGCACGACGCTCCTCTCTTTTGCGCCGAAAGCAAAACTCCCTCAAGTGTCCATCTCTCCCACAGTGCTCACAATGATACCTCACCACTCTCATAGGGGGTTGTTGGTACTCACGGTAGTGGGTGTGGGATCACTTTGCCCTTCTGTGGCATGAGCTCTTCCTAGATAGGTGCATGGTGTCTAGCTTATTTTTCAGGTGGTTGGGCTTAGGAGACCACACTGTTTCTTTGGTGGAGCTCTCGAGGTTCCTCATACACTCCATCTTTGGTGTTAGGCTGATAAGCTCTTTGAGAGGGATCTCGGTAGTGGTGGAGTTGGGCTCTCACTCGAATTAAGACCACCCGACTCTCCAATCTTACCCAAAGAGGAAGCACACTCAACACCCTGAGCAAAGCCAACACCTGGACCTTCAGCAGCAATTTAAACTAGGCTATCATCCTCCAAGATGCGGCTCACCACAAGATACCCATGGCAAAATGGTCTGAAGGTATTGTTTTCTTCCTCGGTTTGCATCTTGTCATGCTTCACATTCGCAATCTCCATCTTCATGCCCTCACACAAAGCGCACCTAGACACACAAGTGCTACCCAAGTTGGCCTTCTCAAGAGACACAATCTTGGCATTCTTCTCTGCCAACTCGGATTGCAAGCCTGCACAAGACTTGCACGCACTAGCAACACGGGTCTAGCCCGAAGCTCATCCACCTCTCCAACCAAAGCAACATACTTCCCCCTCAAAGTGAGAAGGTCAGTCATGTGCTTGGAGCACATCTCACACTCATCCTCCTCAGTCATGACAACGGTGGATTTGACAGACTCAAGCTCCTTTACCGCGTCCACCCACTTTCTCCTAAACTCCTTTCTCTCCCTAGCGGCAAGACTAAGCAGTTTATCTTGACTAATGAGAGCAGCAGTAAGCTTGTCAACCTCAGCAGAGAGTTCGTCAGGAGTTTGAGATACCTGAGAGGTGTCATCGTCGTCGTCGTCGTCGTTCCGAGGGATCTCCTCCAGCTCGCCGTTGACCTCATCGCCGAGGGCCATGGTGCAGAAGCCCTCGTTGTCGGTGAAGAAACAGAGGCCGTTCAGCTTGTCTCGATTTCTTCTTCTTCTCGGACTCATCATCGCTTGATGCAGTAGAGTCGTCATCCGAGTCGTCGACGTCGCTGAGCGTGCAAAGAACGCACGCTGCTCGGCCTGGGCTTCTCCAAGTATTCTTCTTGATGTACTTCTTGTTGAAACCACCCTTCCGCTTGTGCTTGGGAGGGTGTACTTCTCCTTGTGCCGGCCGGAGTCATACTTGTGCCCGTGATCACCCTGCCAAATATTTGCTTGTTCTTCTTTGGGCAGTGGCGATGAAGTGATCGGATCACCGCACTCATAGCACCCAGCGCGTCCTCCTCCACGACGACGGTTCATGCGGTGTGTTGTTGTGGAACCGTGAGAAGTGTTGGCGAGCAAAGCCAACTCATCGTCTCCCATGAACTCCAGCTGCTCCTCTGTGACAGAAAGAAGAGAAGACAAAGCAAAGCCTCCAGAGGGGTTAGCAGAAGAGCCAGAAAGCAAAGCCATCGACGGGCCAGAAGGATTTTCATAAGAAGCCCTCGTCATGGCATCAATCTCACTGGACTTGAGGTACTGAAGAGCTCGTCGCACGTGAGGGTCTCATAGTTAGGCGTTTCGATGATCGCCTGAACCTTTGAGTCCCACACCGACGATCGAGAGTATGTAAAAGCTTGAGAGCCCTCTCATGATCATCGAAAGGCAACAACTCCTTGTTAGCCCTCATCCTGTGACAATCACCTGAAAGCGAGCGAATAAACTTTCTATGCTCTCGCCAGACATGTGTCGAAAGTTCTCATACTCCCGCTTGTGCGACTCGTCGAGACTGGATTTGACTTGAGTGGTTCCCTCATGAAAGCGCATGAGGGTCGCCCAAATCTCACGAGCCGTGGGGAGATGAGAAACGCGATCAAAGTCAGACATGCTCAAACAGGAGAAAAGAGCATTACGGGCTCGGCTATTGGCATCGTGCTCATCGATCTGCAACTGAGTCACACGAGCAGTCAAGACCACGTAATCTTCCTTGTTGCAAATCTCCCCAGACAGAAGCACCCATGCTCTAAAGATAGGCCGACATGCGTATCTTCCAATACACATAGTTCGTCCCATCGAAAAATGGTGGTTTGCCCACGCCGCGATCCATGTCGCCTTGTGGATCTGGAACCGGCTAAGGTGGAAGATCCTTAACCCGCTCCGATACCAATTGAAGGACCGAGAAAGCTACCAAAGGCGACCAGAGGGGGGGGGGGTGAATGGGAGCCTTAAATTTCTTTTCAGAAACTTTTAGCCTCATCCCAGAAAATCAACCTCAAGACCAAAACCGATGCACGTGATGTCCACGACCCAAGAGAATGGGTGGATGTTCCCTAGGAACACAGCGGGACACCACAAAAACCTTCTCGCTTTAAGCTCACACAAGTCAACTAGTGACAGGATGGACTTGGGTAACCTCAACTCCCCGAGCAACGTGAGGGGGATTCAGGCTATTTCGCAAAGCGGGGAGCCCGATTTCTGTAGAGCACGAAGTCGGAATCCAACGCAAAAACCCAAAAACAAATCCGAAGTTGAACGAGCAAGCTACGGACGAAACAATGCTGAAGTCACAGCATCGGACGCTGGCCTGCGTCCGATGCAAAATGACCCGTTCTGGAACCTCACTGCATAGTCATAGGACGCTGGCTACAGTGACAATTCAGCGTCCGATGCTCAATCCTCGGACGCGTCTGATGGCAACGGACGGTCCGATGGTCAGCATTTGATGTTCCTTCAAAAATGCTGACTTTTGACATGTGGCACCTGAGCGTCCAGTGTGATGAACTCAGCGTCGATGCCCCCGACCCGAGCATCCGATGCCCCCGAAACTGCACAGTTCTTCCATGGATTCAACCCGATCTCCTCCGAATCAAAAGCTCTAAGGCTTAGTCTTAGTATGAGGAGTCCAAGGAGGTTAGTGAGCTATCCCAAAAAGATCATGGCTCGAACCTAACTCCAAATCGGTGAATCGGAAGAATTGAGGGCAAGGGAGACAAAAACCGATTCAAAACGAAAATCGATCGATCTACTAGTTCGTGAGGTTAAAGGTGAATTCCTTCGGTGAAAAGATGCGCCTCACGATCTAGAACAACTCAGTTCAAATGGAATCGAGAATCATTCCTCGGATTGGAAGAACGGAGCAAATCACCAAGAGAACGAAAAGCAAACGTGAAGAACACAGCTCAAAACCCAAATCGATCTCGATTTCCAGCCAAAACTTCTCCACACGAGGAGACAACGAGATTACGGTCTCATTTCCTCAAAAAGCAAATACACAGAGGTATGATTCACCGTCTCTGCGGATCTCAGTAGCTACAACAGGGACGTGGGAGAGCAGAGGAAACCCTAAGTGTGAAAGTAGCAAATGGCTGAGATAGTTTGGGAGGTGGGTGTCTCCCTCTACTTATCCTAATTTTATTCCCAATCTACCCCTAATGATACAGACAATGAACCAGCTAAACCCTAAGGCTATTCTGGACCAGCTCGAAGTAGATGGTTATCCGATGGCCACGCCGCACAACTGGTAGCTTCGCCTCGACGCGACCTCACCGATTTCCACCACGTGCCGCCACCGCTCTGCTCCTTTTCACGGACCTCCCCTCCGGTTTTGAGGCCGAAACCAGGAATCCAGACTTCAAGTCCTCCCCCGGTTTTGAGGCCGAAACCGGGAACCTGTCGTCCATCGCCTGAGTTTTGTGGCCAAACTCAGAAACTCGCCAGCGCCCAGGTTTTGA
Organism: Coix lacryma-jobi var. lacryma-jobi; assembly: GCA_009763385.1. NCBI lineage: Eukaryota > Viridiplantae > Streptophyta > Magnoliopsida > Poales > Poaceae > Coix > Coix lacryma-jobi. Next base: position 65,197,694 of record CM019825.1, read on the forward strand.
GGCCCAAACCTGGAAACCATCCTCAGCCCGTGTTTTGTGGCCCAAACTCGGAAACCGGCCGCACCCAGGTTTTATGGCCCAAACCGGGAAATGTCCACCGGTGGTTTTTCTGGGGCTCTACCACCAAACCGATGTCGTAGAGGGGATGCACTGCCCGTGCACCCCGTCCACCGACACGAGCCCTCAGGTCCACGACCCGAGCCACTCTGTGTCCCACAAGTCTCCGCTCATCGCTGTCCCAGGCTATCAGCCACCACAGCTGATCCTCCGGCCAACGGTTCGTCAGTCCAAGCCTCACGTCCGCCCTTCACCGCTCCGGGTCCATCGGTACGACATGTCTCTACTTGACCTTCACCTTGCCTTTGATCACCGTATCCGAGCTCAACATCTGCACAACACAAGCCAAAGAACATGCACATCATCCTAGTTGACAATCACTCATCATCTCAAGATCCGACATACACCCATGTATCCACACTCGACCGCCATCTTCTTTACTCTTCCCTTTTCTTCAGTGAGTGTCGTGGGTGTTGCCTGTTTCCGCATGAGCGTGGGGCAGGCCATCTTGGCTCTCAGGACTTGCAAAAGGTTAGTCAGAGAGCCAAACTCAAAGAGCAAAGAAGCATGAGGGCCCGTTTGATAGGAGGGACCTCTGGAAGGGTCTGTAAGTCTAACCTCGGTGCCGCCGAGGTTGAAGGAGCCATAGCTGTTGTTGTTACCTTGGGTGAGGCTGACAATGCAGGGGTGAGATTCCAGGTCCACAGTTGAGATGGACCCTTAGTCTACTGCTTCTCCACTTGTCCATATGATGGAGTAAAAATCTTTCACTAGAGGGGGTGCATATTTTTTCTTTCATGAGCTTGATATGATGAATTCCTTGGTTTTGAGGATGCAACGCAAGGAGCAATCAAATACTTCATTTCAGCTACCGAGGGTGTTGTCTTCGAGTAAGAGTAATGAGAATTCTGCTGGCGGCGGCGTAAGCGACCAAGCTGCTTCTCTGCCCCTTCATTTGGGAAGAAATACTTTGCATCAGCATGGTGCACTTTCTTGCACAGTGTATGGATGAAGGTTGCCAATGATTCTTTGTTGCTCTCCCCGATTATCCACAAACTTGAGGATTGGTGAAGTGTTGAGGGCACAACATGGTATTTGTGCAGCCATGATCTCCAAGCAATGTTGAGTAGGAAGTAGTGAACTCGATCACAAAGAATTCAACTTTGAAGCAAAATGTAGACATTTGCAATTTCAGAGTGATGGTTCCCAATGTTGGGTTTCCATTACTATCATAGCCACATAATCACCACCCCGGTTGGCTCCAAATCCTTTAAGGAGTAACCAGCTCTAGTTAAGCTTTTGATGGCAAAAGATTGACAGTGACCCGGGGTCTATGAGAATCCGCTGAGGTGAGCGTTTCCAACATTGCCCTCAATGTACCGAGGGCGATTATGATTACTATCCATTATGATTTGTCTTCTTTAGTAAAGGAGATTTCGTTTTGGTTCAATGAGACCCTGGCTGAGTCGATGCTCTGCCATCGCATCCTCATAAACATCAGGTTTCTCTAGAGCCTTAATCAAGGCTTGTCGAAGTTCAGGCATCAACGCGAGCGCATCATAAACACTCAAAAGGGCTGGAATGCGTCTCAAATGAGCGACAACATTATACTCCCACTTCACCCTCTTTTGGGGGTTGGCTCGCCGATGCCCCCTGCTGTTGGTCATGTATCAGGGCACTCTTGGACGTTTGCCCTTTTTGCTTTTCTATTCGATATTGGCGAGACTTCAATGGTTCGACTACATCTTTACCACTTCTTAGGTTCATGTGTACCTCCTCATTTCTCCCCTCCTCAAAAGCAACCTCATCATGGAGCATTTTTTGCTCTTCAGGTGTGATAGCTATTCATCCTCAGAATCATTTGCCTCTCCTGTTGTTGTAATCCCCATGCTCGGGGGGCAATTTTCTGACTGAGGCACTAGATTGTTGAGCAGCCTGTTGTTGACGGTCCTTAATGTCAATAATATACCATCAACTATTGCATAAATAACATGAAATGAATAATAAAGCATAGTTGTAGGGTTTGAAACTAATAAGTTCCATGAGTTTGGTGCTCTCACTTGTTTTGTAAGACATCAATATTTCACCATATAAAAGTACCTCAAGTGATGAATGGAGTGCACCATTGCGAAGGGCTTGTCGAGACGATCGAAACGGACATATCATTTGCTATATTCGGAGTCCTAGATGAAAAGATATTAATTTCGCAACGAAATCTGCAAAAGAAGGATCTAGAAGACACCAGAAGACACCACGAGGCGGCCACCACGTGGGCCCACTGGCCAGACCGACGGTCGGTCCCACTTGGAGACTGACCGATCGGCCACGGAGGCCGTTTCGCCTCCGCCTTCTAGAACCTTCTTCCACCGCCTCCTAGGATGCATCTGCATCGTCCCTGAAGTCGGTTTGATGATCCAACGGTGGGCGATAACGTGACGCGGATCGATGACATGGCGATTCCTTGCCCCCTACTCCACCTCGGGCTATATAAGCAGGCCAAGAGGCGCCCCAAGAGCCATCTCCCTCTTCATTATTCATCTTCACATCAGAAACTAGGGTTTCAATGTAGAAGTAGAGGTCCCTCTAGATGAATCTCTTCTAGTTCATCTAGATTTAGATCTAGTTCTCTAGTTCTAGTCTAGTTGTCTAGTTCATCTAGTTGTAATTAGAGATCCAATTAGAAAGAGGAGAAGAAGGAGAGATTAGAGAGGAGCTACTGCTCTAATTCCAAGGAGTCTTCAGAGATTTGGTATGCTTTTCTATCTTTCTTATAAGACTTGTGCTTTAATATATTTATCTTCTCTAATTACTTTATGCTTTATTATATGATTAGTATAGTTGTTATATCTTGGCATGAGATCTTTGTTTCGCATTGAGTGCTCTAGTTATCCTAGGTAATTAAAGTAGTAATTGATAGATTAGACATGGTGTTTAGTCTATAGGTTACCTGAGGTTGCGCTCAATCCCACGGAATAGTTGTGGTAGCCCAGAGGTGACAACTCTGTTAGGCCTTCGTAGTCCACCACATTTGGATTGATGTTTTCGTAGAGCTTTTGGCAACCTTCTCCCAACTACCTTTCTCCCAGTCTTCTTCGAGAGTTGGAAAGGACCTGCTGCTCCAAAGTGCCAATGTTTGTGACTGCTATATCTTTTCATCTCTTGTTGCCTTAGAACCCAAGTAATAGAGAAGTATATAGGAACCTTGATCTCTCCCGTTGTCCTCCCACTATAGTTATCAATACAATTATCATTGAATATCTTTTATGTGCTTTCATTCATTAACATATCATATATCATTCACTCCTGCTTTAGTCTATTTAGTACTCTGAGTTAGTAGATGCATGATAGTGAATTATCATATTCTTGACCCTTGCTTCCCTGTGGTAAAATATAAATAACGATCCTGGAATACTCCCGGTAAAATGCTACAATGGTGTTCTGTGCGCTTGAGGAATCTTTCATATTCTATTTGCACTAACAAATGTCACACCTGCATCCCAGGATTTTTCCCCCAATGTCTTGGGAAAAACTGTCCCAAAGTGGGGGGTGTACGTATCTTTCGGGGAAATGACATCTCCTTCAGCCCAAGGGACAAACCTAGGCGGCATCCGCCTTCTACATGGATCTGATCTTCGATAAAGTGGGGAGGAGTCTGATTGTGAGTAAGTACCATAGTGGTTAATCTTTTGAGGGTGCTTTGATGAATTATTTCCCACAGTTGTGTACACTCATTCACAGCATCAGATGATCATTGATAGTTTTGCAATTGTCGTTCCACTTCTATTAATGGCACCCAATGTTCTTCCTCAGAATGGGCAACGCTTGTCTCATCAACATGCGTGATAGTTACCATATTGGTTGCTTGATAGTTGGGGTTAATGGCTTCAAGCTTTAGGGCCAATTTTCCTTAATCAACTACCCTTTGAAGCCATTCTTTAAAAGCAATACAATCCTCAATTTTATGGCTGACATATCTGTGGTACTGGCAATATAGAGGATTATCCACCATATTCACTTGCTCAAGCCTTGTTGGGTTAGGCAGCGTCAAGAGATGTTGCTCGCTCATTTGCTCAAATAAGCTCTTAACTAAATCCTTGCGGAACACATACTATTTATTGAGTAACTCTCTTATGTTTGAGCGCCTATTAGGCCTTTGGTCATTTCTTGGACAAAATAGGCACTGTGCTTGTGGTGTTTGACTCAGTGGGCCTAAGTTTGCCCCCATTGTTCATTGGCTTGGAAGACGTGTTTAACCTTCTAATGCCATTAGTGTTTCCCGCATTTTTGTACATCTCCATGATGTGCGGAGCCTTCTCAAATTCTAACCTAGTAGCTGAGATAGCATCTCCATGTGCATAAAAGTCTTTGGGTCCCGCCTGGACACCGGCACAAGCCAATGTTGTTGCATCCCAGGAATACACATTTGTATGGCATCTTCAACATGCATTTCTCTTGTGACTCGAACATAATTATTTCAAAACTGAATCATGTAATCTTCTATTCTTTCATCACGTCTTTGTTTGACTTGGGACAACTCTTTTATGTGCTTTCATTCATTATCATATCATATATCATTCACTCCTGCTTTAGTCTATTTAGTACTCTGAGTTAGTAGATGCATGATAGTGAATTATCAGATTCTTGACCCTTGCTTCCCTGTGGTAAAATATAAATAACGATCCTGGAATACTCCCGGTAAAATGCTACAATGGTGTTCTGTGCGCTTGCGGAATCTTTCATATTCTATTTGCACTAACAAATGTCAACAAACATTTTTGGCGCCGTTGCCGGGGAAGAAATTGGTGTAAAGATTTTGATAATGATCTTGATGTCTGCTAATTTAGTGTACCACTATCTTTAGTAGGATTACCCCTTGTTCTGTTGAGTGTGGATAGACAGGACATCAGATGTCGTTTCGACCTTATGGCGAGCTTCCACAAGATGAAGAACCCAGGGTGCCTGAACATTCAAGATCCATCATTAATTTTGGAACCCTGCCATCTCGCAGGTTGTGTATACATATATATTATTTATTCTAACCATGTGTAGATTGGAGAAAAGGTCGCCGTCACACAATTCAACTCTCATCTCATGTGACGGATAGTTACTTTGTGCCACTCACAAGTCCCAGTTGTGAGTCATGGTAAGTATGATCAAGGTGAGACAGTCTTGCTCATAGACTTAAAACTTTATGAGTAGTTATCTTTTTAATTTTTTCATACCACTGCATGTTTACTTTGAATCATCCTTGCATCCATTCCATTTAGTTAGGTTTTCTTTTATCAAATCCACATCATGTTTAGTTCCTTATATGCATTCATGTCATCCGCATCTAAAAAAAGAAAGAAAAAAATATTCCTCACTGTGATCATACTGTCATCTCTTTTTGAATAAATCTCTGTTATGCTTTCATGCTACCTTTGTTTACCATAGTATGTTTTGGTTTGGAAGTACTAGCTATGCTTCTAAAGGTTTTTAAATTAAGCGTGGTGCTTAGGTTAAAATACCTTCCTTAATCCAATTAGACATGGAGTCTAGTTTGATTATTGATCTAAAATTAGCTTGTGTAGACATTGGATATTCTGTTGGACTAACACCTGTAGAAAACTCTCAATACAATTTGGAAAGTCCTAAGATGAATTCACATCAGAGATGAAGCAAGACATATGATGAACTGCATAAAGAAGACTCAGCTCATTCATCATGGATGAAAGAACTGTGAGTATTAAAGTTTATTTAAGTCTATCTTTCTTGCAAGTTATCTTTTGCCTTGAACCATGTTAAAATGCAGCCAACACATAAAATGCTAGTCTATGCTAAAGTAATCCTAAAATCATCATTTTCATTAGCATGGATGAATAACACATAAGTTGTGGATAACAACCCATGTTTCAAATTCAGTGCAATCCTTTGGGTATGTGTCCACTAAATTTTTGTAGGAGATGAGATTTGCTTGTTCATGGTGTGAACTTAAAGATCCAAAACCCATCCTGTGGATAGACAAAACTCATCATCAGACAAGTCACTAGTGATGTCGAAGGCAGCCAAGCTTTGAGCCATCCCAAGGCCTAAGCCAGGACACTAATGACGAGCAGGATGCAACTCACCCCGTATGGGTCAATCTATGCCTACGCTCATCTTTGTCGAGGACATCAACACCGACACCAACAACAAATATCAGGGTGACGATATGCCACTACATTATAACATGCATCTGTGTGTCATCCAAAGGAAGTCTGTTGGTGGTTCACTACGAAGACAAGCAGTGGAAGTTCTCCTCACTACTAATCAATGCAACACAAGAGCTAGTTTGGGGACGAGGTGGTACGACTTCAACAACAACAGGTCTACAAATTCAACACCATGAACATGTTGTTGAACAAATTTGGACATCCACCTACTTCACAAGCCAACTTGGGGGAGACATAATTCCGTTGTCTAGATTTGTTTCATGATCAAGGGTAGGAAGGAGAAATCCAGCTTCAAGACACTTTGACCTTCTCACCACTTTGATCAGTACAAGCCACTAGACGCTGCCCAGCCAAGAAGAAGAATATGATCCATCACTCATTCTTGAAAGATCGTTCTTGAACACCACCAATGTTGTCATCTATGTCGGACCTAGAGACGTCCACTTTTGGATCTTCGATCAAAAGGTCGTTGCTTCTTTAACAACTACACCACTTATGAGAAGCCGAAGAAAACCAAGAGAAGACATTGACTCAACCAATAAAGGAAGAACCAACTGCCAGGAATTGAGGGTTACATCATGAAGGATGAAGCCACTGCACTGCAAGAATTCAGAGATGGAGAGATAGTACCCGAGCCTAAAAATCAAGAGAATAGTTGACCAAGTCTCCATCATCTGGACCTGTTGAGAACAAGACTTAGCTGGCCCACTATGAGATAGGCAAGAGAAGGCAAGCCATTCATGAACAACAACTAGCTAGACAAGACAAGCTTCCACAAGGTGGATCGACACGATCACTCTTCAATGATAAAGCAACATTTCAAGGTAAGTGACCATCACTTTAAAAGCTTCTCCTTGTTTCTGGTCTGCGTATACATAAAGAACCAAACATGTTTAAGTTGCACCTCACTTGATCCAACCTAATCAACTCAACATGTTCAATTCTTTACTCTTTGTTCTTAGCTTTACTCTCTTGAATCTCGCTATCTAATTAAATGAGCTAAAATGTTGTGCATCCAACCTTTGGAAGATGATATATCACAATCATCAACACATTATGCATAGATTATCCTTCCTTGGGTTAAGTAATCTGATATGTTAAATATTTTAAGATGCTACTTTCATGCTCATCTTCTGATCCTATCACTCAAGTTAAGTTTGAATAGAACACATACAACAACGTTTTATCTTGTGCAATGTGCCTAAGGTTAGAGAGGAATGAACAAAACTTTTGGTTCTGTTGGTGTTTCCACCAACAGAGCCCATGCACTTGATCTCTACCTTGTCTTTATGAGTAGGATACACTCTTGAGCAAAACATAGAGGAGTTTGTCAACTCCTAAATTCTACAGAGTGAAGGTCCTGGATCTATAAGATATGCACACTGAGCAAGATGCTGTCAGCTTCCACAATTAATGTTTCACTTCAAATTGCTGGGCGAACGAAGAACATGAGTGACACCATATCAAGAGGTGTAGTTATCAAGGTCTACATATCGAGATCAAATGATACACCTCAGCAATGAACATGGTGAGAAGTCCTGTTCAGAGGACTTAAAACATTGAACCCTCGCCGAAAGGTAAAATTGGTAGTTATCCATATTTATCTTTTATGCATTAATTTCTCTTTTTGCATGTTACTTTCTATCATTTGCATAATCATTTTTCCATAGCATATTTAGTTTTCTACATTAGCATTGCATAAAAAAGAAAGAAAATAAAAATATTACACTGCATCATAAAACCTAAAAGCCTCATGTGAATAATTCTATGGTGTGTGTTGGTAGTTCTTAGCTTCACTAAGATAGTGCTAGGCAAGATCCCCCCGGCAACGGCGCCAGAAATGCTTGTTGGTAGTTCTTAGCTTCACTAAAGATAGTGCTAGGCAACTATCCCGGTAACGGCCCGGGAATGCTTGTTGGCACTTACTAACGTTGTTACTAGGAGTAGACTATGGAGTCTATCCCCGGCAACGGCGTCAGAAATGCTGAAGCAAGACCGGTCACTATACCTAAAGGAGTGGAGCTAAAGCAGCTATCTACTAATGCCAAGCGGGGTTGTCAATCCCGACACTAGTAGGAGCTAGCTAGAGAAAATGCAATCTACCAGGAGGAGATTCTGCAAGCGCACAGAACTATGGTAGTAGCACTTCGCCTGGGAGTACCAGGTGTCGATTTATTTGATCCCAAGGGAAGGCTAGGGTGGTGTATCAAATCACTGCGCAGTTTCGAACTTCAGCATCATCAACCTTCATACGGCCCACTTCATCGACGACGGAAAGGCATGGTTTGGCCTCTTGATTTTGCGAAGATGATCACAACCCGCCAGTCGAAGCGTGCTCGCCATCGCCAAAGCCCCGGCGTAGCCCCCGAAATCGGCTGCGTTGACAACTAGCGAACTGAATACATCAAGTTCATTACTCAGCCAACCCTCGAAGGCTTCCGCGCTAGCTGCAGGCAATGGCTCTCCGGCAGAGCCTCCGGCCTCAGTCAGGCAACAATCAAGCTTACGCTGGATGTTCTCCATACTCGTCCGCCAGGATTCGCTCAATCCCCTAAGCGACCCTCGACATCGGCCAACGCCTTGTCCTTCGCCTTTCCCTCGGCAATCAAATCTGCATACGCTTCGCCAGTTCAACTGCATTACGCGGACAAAATCACCATACATGCATCCAATCCAATCATTACAAGAAAACAAATAGTATTTTATTATAACAGTACACCAAACAGTACTAAAACAAGATAAAAATCTTCTAAAACTATTCTACGCATTCTACGAACATGTGAGCGCAAGAATCACTCTAATCGGAGTTTTAAATCAAAAGTTATGGCTAAAACAAGGTGCAATGGCAATCCTGTAAATATACCGAACTTGATTTTGAATTAAAACAAATAAAAACCTTATTTTATATACTGTACGGACGGCGGGTTCTATATTCGGAAACTACAAGGGCCTAAACAAATAAAAATCAACGCCTTTTACAACAGAGATAGATTGTGGGTTAAATTCATGAAAAACCGAGGGCTAAACTGCAAAGTGGTGGGGCCTGCTGGCGCTGACCGTGTTGCTGAACGTGTAGCGGTCGCTACGCGGCGCCACCTGGCTGGCACGGTGCGCAAGCGGTGACATGCTGGCCACCACTGTCTACAGTGTCCTCCCATGGCCACGTGGGCACCAGTGCCCGAACGGTTTGCTGCTATGCTATCCTAATCTCAGTCGTTCATGATCATATCTATGACGCATGGCGACTGGGAAGAGAGTCGACCGGCGTGGCGGTGCTCCCATGGCGGCGCGCCATGGTCGGCCAGCTGAGCTCGGCAGCGGACCGCCGGAACGGGCTTAGGCTTCCCCAGGCCCAACCGAGACCACCGGATTGTCCACGGAGCCTTGCGAACACAGGGAGGGGGTTATCGGGGTCGGAGATCGCCAAAGTGGTGCCCTAACGCGGCGGCGCCATTAACGGCTCCACTGGAGCTCGCCCCGACGGCGACTACGGCCACGATTCACAAAGCCGAGGGGTCAAGGAGGGCTGAATCTTTACCACGGGCACGGAGGAGGTGGTCGTGGCCACTGGGAGGGCTCCCCAAGCTATCACGACGGCGGCGGCGACTGCAAAAGGGGAAAAAGGTTCGGTGAGTGCAAATCGGCTCGGAACAGAGTCGAGAGAGGGAGAAGAATGCACCAACAACCGCGGTGATCAACGGTGAGACTCTGGGACATCCCTTCGTCGACGGAGAGGCCTGGTGGCGGTGAATTGATTGGATCTGGCGGCACAGCGCTGAGCGGAGAATGAAAGGGAGGGAAAGAGGGCTCGGCAGCGGCGGCTTATAGGCCTAGGAGGGAGCGGTAGAGACGGGGTGGTGCGCGACGGTTAACACCGAGGCTTCAAGACGCGGCTTGAATGCTTTCAATGCACAGTCTTGAAGCATCGAGTAAAGGAGAAGGTGATAATGGCCGGCGGCGGCTCGGTGGGGAAGAAGGGTATAGCGGCTGACACGCGGGCCCGCTGCGCAGTGAGAGAGAGGGAGAGGGCATGAGCGGGTGACAGAGCAGGCCGCAGCTGGGCCAGGGTGAGCTGCACCTGTTGGCGGTTCTTAACAAACATTTATACCACCGACTTTTATCTAAAACCTGCACTTCCAGAACCAAAACTTTGAATTAGGACTTAAACTAACAACTTCCACGAGTTTTGGATATATCAATTATCTTGCAGGAATCATAGGTAAAACTACACTTGAGATGGCCAAAAGTGCATACCAAATTCAACATATCAAGGCCCAACACTTTCGGCCCATCCGAATAAGAGAAATAGAGCTCAAAGCCCATCAATACTCCAAACCAGACCCAATAACCTTGATGGACATTGCCCACACTACCTCAAGGACCCACCAGAGCGAGCCGGGCACGAGAGTGGCCACTAGGGGTGCGCCCGCACCCTGCTGCGGCCGCACCACCAGGTGCGCCTCTCCAGCCCAAATTTGGTCGGTGGCTCGTTACCGCCTTCCTCACGTCGTTTATCAAGGTCGTCCACGTTCAATGTACCCAGAAGGCCGTTCTTGAGGTCGGTTTTAGACTTTCCAAGTGGGGAGAAGAGGATCTCCACCCCTCCAAGGCATCTCCACTATAAAGGAAGGGCCCCAAGAGCTTCTACAACATCATTCCATTCATTCATCATTCATTCATTCTTTCATTAGTTGTAGAGTAGAGTAGTTCCATTCCCACCTTGTGAAGGATTCATTCAAGAGAAGAAGTAGTGCTACATTCTAGCTCTAATAGCTACTTAGTAGAGGGAGTGAGTGAGTGCAAGTCGGAGAAGGGCCGGAGTTGTCGGCTACCTCCTCAAGTGTACATCTACACTTAGCGGAAGGAATACCGGAATCACCGGTATGACTTCGCTTGTACCTCGACAAATCGCAATACTATTTGGAGTATTAAGGTTCATGTTTATCTTTGTATTCAAGTTCTTATCGTGTTCTAGCTTTTTGATAGCTTAGTTGTTGGACCGATCGTTCACCCTCGGGTGGGTGCTCTAGTAAGAGGGTGCAAGCCCTGATCGCCGCTAGAGTAGTGGCCCTTAGCGTAAATGTGGTGTTTAGGCTAAGTGGTTACAGGTAGGTGTCTGGTCTTCATGGTTGAGGAGGTAGGCGGCAGGTGGTGACAGCCCTGTCCGTCTTTCGTAATCCACCCACATTCGGGATTCCACGCATAGTTTCTTGTGACATGCTTGCAATTGTCAGGCATGCACAGAGCTGCTCAAACTCCCGCAAGTGGTGATAGGGGTTTTCATTATCGAACCCCGAGAAGGGTTGTTCGCAGGGCGGAGTTCATAGCTAGAAGCTGTGATTGGCTTCAACGATTGTGGTGGCTCATAGAACTCGGCCCGTGGAGCAGAAAAGTTTTGGATTGAGGTTGATGGCTCCATATATAAAGGTAACTAAAAGAAAAAAGAAGATAGAATGCAAAGGATACACGTGCGAATAGGTTTGGAAACTAAAGGCGACAACTGTTCCCTGGCAACGGCGCCAGAAATGCTTGTTGGTATTTCTTAGTGTAAGCAGAAAAGTCCGCAAGCGCACGGAAGTACCGTTGTAGCACTTCACCCGGAAGTATTCAGGGTATCGCATTTCCCACAGGGAACGGTGTGCTATAGCCTTCGGGTTTAGGTCTCCCGCTTAGGTAAGAAGAAGGACGACTTAGGGTAGCGAGGTTTCTCTAGGTAACGAGTCCTTAGGTGCTCAGGCTCAACTAACGTAGCTTGCTTCGGTCAACGGGTGAAGTTGGTTTCCCAACCTATGCTGAAATTATTTCCATTCTCTCTCTCTGATAGAGCGAAACAATGGTACAACCATACTGTAGGAAAAGTTAACGGAGATTGGAAAGAATTGTGGAACAGCTTCTGCCTCGCGTTCTTTCCTATATCTCATATCGTAAACCTACGACAAGAGACACTCAACTTCCAATAGAAAGAGAAGGAGTCGTTAGGTGCAGCCTGGGAGAGATTTATAATTCTTTCAAAATCAGACCCAGATTTGTCTCTACCCGACCACGTGTTGTTGCAACATTTCTGGTCAGGGCTGAACAAGGAGTCTGCTCGACAGCTAGACATTTCCGCTGGAGGATCATTTATGTGCAAAACCAAAAAAGAAGGAGAGGCTCTTCTAGACCTTATTCTAGAAAACACGCCCCTTCCCCTCCAGACGGAAAGCAAACCACAGCATGAGGAGGTCTCTTCGGCTAAGGCCGAAATTGAGATTCAAACTCAGAGATCCTCATCGCTAACGGAAGATCCAAAGGAAGTCTACCTTCCTTCAGATTTTCCGTTTTTCGAGGAAGATTACCATGACAATCATGTAAACCCTCGAAGCATGCACGCCGGAAGATGCCACCAGTTTCCACCACTCCTCTTGAACCTCTAGAAACCCATCATACAGAGTAGTCACTACCCGTTATAAATAGCGATCAGGTAGAACAAGCGGAACCCTTTTCTGAAGAAATTCAGATCAGTCCCTCTTGTTCGATCATCCACGCTAAAAATTACGGAGGCTGGGTAGAAGTGCTTTATAATCCAACTATTGGGGCGAACATCATGTCCGCATCTTTTGCGAACACGATCGTTCACGAGTCCTTCGCCCAACAACAAGCACTTAAGGCTAGATTCAAGGACAAGCGTAAATAGTCTAGGCATCCTTCACAACATACCACTTAAACATGATAATGTCAAGTTGATGCTAGACTTTTATGTCTTTGACATTCAGGACTTTGATGTCTTAATCGGGCTTCCCTTCAAAAACATTTAGATGAACCTCCTAAAACTGGGGAATTTGCTGTCGATATAAGGAGGGAAAAACTTTTCTATGACAACAGTTCAAGCCAAAAATTCCATGGTTGAACCCTCTCTTATACAAACGAGCCCGAAACGGTAATGTTGGTGCAACCTATAGAGATCCCTGAATCGTCCTTGAGAAATGATGTTGAATTTCATCCCAAAACCAGGACGAATTAGGAGAAACTCTTGACCCCGATGAGGAAGCTCTGACACATCCTTGTGTGTATTCCTGTGAATTTGAGGATGATCTTTTTAGTGATGTTGACATGGGTAATTCTCTGACCTTCCCAATTCAACATCCTCATACACCTCACTTGAACATCAAGGATGAGACCTTGAACGAACCCATGGAGGGAGAGCCAATCCATGAAGATATCAATTCTAAACTCTCTCCTCTTGAAATAAAAGATACTGAGTATGGAAGTTACTTCCTTCCTATCCCACCAAATCCATGCTCATTTGAAGAAACTCATGATCCGAGCCACAACTCTAGTATCATCGGCAAAACCTAAACCCTCTCTTAATCCATGTTCCCAACATCATTAAGAGGGTTGTTATAGATAGTTTTGTTTACCATAAAACTTGCAAGTTTCGTGGTGTTTTGGCTTGAGTTATGCAGATCAGGGTTGACAAAGGTTGGTGTTGTAGGGGAAACCACCTCACCAACACAAAGGTATAATTAAAAAAGGTTTCCCAAAGTCAAGCTTATGACCATAATCAAAGCACTACGGGAGATACCTCGGTTATCAAGAAAAAAATGTGTATTCTTTTCCAATAATTGCAAGATCATGTTGCCAGGCTAGAATGCACCCTCGGGTATTCTTGGTTGATAACCATTTCAATTGAACTAAGAAGAACAAGGGACAAACGATGCACGACAACATGGAGCTACATCGACCACAACAAATTCTGATGTTTTGGAGCACACTCGAAAGGAGACCCCAACTTGGCACACTTGACTTTTTTTCACAAAAAAAGTTCAAGTGTGGGGGAGGACGGTAAGAATGTCATGTTCCATCTACATCAAAGGATATGCTAGCTCACCTTGCTAAATAAAAAATATATATACATATAATAATAACACCACCTTTCTTCTCAATAAAAACAAGACCATGCTATTTTGTTTGTATGTACCTTCGTGTATTCATGTTCACTAACCTTACAGGTTGAGAACAAGAAGATCGGGAGGAAAACGGGAAAAGACACGCCAACAACACAGCATGAGAGCTACACTACTAATGGTGGAACACTGAGACCCTCAGCATGCCACACTTGACTTTCAATCAAAAGTCCAAGTGTGGGGGGAGAGCTCAGGTTCCATCGACCCAAAAAGGAAAAAAGCTCGTTCTTGTTGAGAAGAAATGGTGGAAAGAACAGAAGAAGCTGGGGTGGCGCCATATGGCATCACATACACCCCATGTGCCTTCCAAAAAATAGTGAGTGAAGATAAAATAAATAAATATATATGCGAAAAAATGAAAAAAAAGAGAGAAAAAAGGGGGAAGAGAGAGAAGAAAAAGAAGTTTGAAAAAAGAAAGATATATATAAAAAAGGGAGAGTGGAAGAGAAAGAAGAAACCAAGTGGTTCCATTCAAACACCCACAATCCACCTGACTTTCGCCTAGATTGCTTTCATAAGCAAAAAAGGTTGTTCCTCTTCCACGACTTTGTTGATATAACACATATTTGTGTGTATGACCTAAGCCTCGACACCTGCCTGAGTCCGACTTTCAAGCAACCGTTGCGGCAGCTCCAAAATTCAAAACTTCAGATACCGCCGGTAAGCACTCAGGTATGCAAAAGTAATAAATGATCACCAAATCTATTTACTCATGTTTGTCTCCTTATTTCGTTTAAGATCATGCTTCCTTTGCTTATGATATATGCTCTAGTTTGGGTGTATTCACACGTGCACATGTGATATGCCCATAGGTCTTTTTAAATTAAGCATGGTGCTTAGGTTTTAAAATGACCTTCTTTAATCAAAGTTTAAACATGGTGTTTTATTTTGGTTAATGATTTTTGAGCTACTTTCATAAACAATAGAAGAAATTCTTTTTGATGGGGAGAGAAACCAAGGCTAGATTCATACTACATGTTTTACCTTAGCCTTGTTGAGTTATTTTTCAAAGATAAAAAAGTTTGGTGAATAATATATATATAACTTTTAAATAAAAACCCTCTCTCTCTTAAAAATCATGGCAAACCTTTTTGATCCATGTTTTCTTGAGCCTTATGCCCTTCATTTTCCTGAGCATGGATATTTTCTTTCTCGATGTTGCCATCAAAATAATAATAATAATAATAATAATAATAATAAAAATAAATGATCCCAGTGTTCTAGCAGGGCAGAGCCTTTGTTGTATTTTCATTCTTTGTTTCTTTGATTAAAAGATAAATAAATAAAAAAGAGGTACAAGAATAAAGTGTGGGGGAGATCTCTCAAGTTCAACAACCACACGTTCAAGATCTCCCCCCACATGTTGCACAAGTGTCTTGACGTACAGAAGGATAAGATAAAAAAGATCTTTCAATCCCTTCATCTTCAAACGACGGTATCTGCAACATACTCCACTCTAAATAATGAGGCACATTCAACTTAATTTCTAATCTTTGAAATGTGCGTCAATCAAAATTGAATCCAACAAAGTCTGCCCCCATGATTATCCTTGTGCCAATTTCCACTTGCTTTTGTATATATTTCTCCAAACTAAAAAGACAGGTACAAAAGCAAGTGTGGGGGGCATTCCTCGACTCATCAGGCAGGTATGATAGCTTTCTATTTCTATACATTTCTTCACATACATGTCAGCTCCCTAAAATAAAAATAAAAATGATTTATTATACACTACTTCTTCCGAATTATCAACCCATAAACCATTCTATCTTTTTTGAAAAATTGTTCGCTTGTTATTCCCGGAATTCTTGCAAACTATGAACAACTTGTATAGGGACCCCATTTTATCTAATAATTGGAATATGAGATATAGTAGGATGATTTGACACTTGCCATCTTTTGCAAAGGTACTTGGGATTTACATTTTCAAAATATCAAAAAGCATGTTCCTCTATGATACATTCTACCAAAGCCATATGAATCATTAGAATTATAAACACACTACATTCATATGCTACTTGTCCATCATGTTGAGCTTGGTCAAATTGTTGAGACTTTATGTTGAGATTCTTGTCATGCACCCATGATTCGAGACCACGTACACCGCCACACATATCGCTAACTCTTACATTGAGAGTTACGCAAAACATGTCATCCATCCACCACAAATAAGAGCTCTATTCATTTAGTCACACATCTCTCTCACAAAAAAACTCCAAAAAGAGCTACGGGCTATGCAAGATCCATGCCAATACAGCATGAGATAAAAAATCCATGCCAAGAGCATGTTAAAAAATGGGCAAGTGCCCGCAGTAGAATTAGGGGTATACTTAATACCCACCTAAAAAAAGAGAGATAGCCCATAGTTTCCAAAATTTTCCAAAGAAAAAAAAGAGAGAGATCTTGACACAAGAGCACAAAAAGACCAAAAAGATCCCACACACTAGCACATCTCGATCAAAGTGTATGACTTGCATCTCCATATAGTTCGGTTTTTGACTTAGCAATATTATTGATGCAAGTATGTTTCAATTTCATCATACCCAAAAAATCCACATATGCCTTGTAGTAGGTAGGATGAAAAAGAAGGCATGACAAAAAGCCTTTGGTAAGGATCCACTTACCGATATATATGAGTGACTAGAGAGAATCATACGAGGAACAACTGCTATCTTTGATTTTCAAAACATCATAAAAACCCAAGTTTCTCTGAGTAAGGATGTGCAAGAAGATTTGAATCCAGGCTGTTCCATTATCCAATCACCCAAGATATTTTGGTAGACACTTTGAATGTTCACAGGTGCGGGTGAAGCCTGAAATAACTCGTATGTAGATTTTTCAATAAAGGACGATAAACCACCTTAGTCTGAGCTTTACTCGAGGACGAGCAAAGGGCTAAGTGTGAGGGGTTTTGTTGGCAGTTCTTAACACACATTTTATACCATCACTTTTATCTAAAACTTGCACTTCCAGAACCAAAACTTAGAATTAGGACTTAAACTAACAACTTCCACGAGTTTTGGATATATCAATTGTCTTGCAGGAATCACAGGAAAACTACACTTGGGATGGGCCAAAAGTGCATACCAAATTCAACATATCAAGCCCAGACTTCCGGCCAATCCGAATAAGAGAAATAGAGCTCAAAGCCCATCATACTCCAAACTAGACCCAATAACCTTGATGGACATGGCCCACACTACCTCAAGGACCCACCAGAGCGAGCCGGGTGCGAGAGGCCCTGGTGCGGCCGCACCACCAGGTGCGCCTCTCGAGCCCAACTTTGGTCGGTGGCTCGTTACCGCCTTCCTCACATCGGTTATCATGGTCGTCCACGTTCAATGTACCAGAAGGCGGTTCTTGAGGTCGGTTTTAGACTTTCCAAGTGGGGAGAAGAGGATCTCCACCCCTCCAAGGCATCTCCACTATAAAAGAAGGGCCCCAAGAGCTTATACAACATCATTCCATTCCATTCATCATTCATTCTTTCTTTCATTAGTTGTAGAGTAGTGTAGTTCCATTCCCACCTTGTGAAGGATTCATTCAAGAGAAGAAGTAGTGCTACATTCTAGCTCTAATAGCTACTTAGTAGAGGGAGGGAGTGAGTGCAAGTCGGAGAAGTGCCAGAGTTGCCAGCTACCCACCTCCTCAAGTGTACATCTACACTTAGCGGAAGGAATACCGGAATTGCCGGTACGACTTCGCTTGTACCTCGACAAATCGCAATACTATTTGGAGTATTGGTTCGTGTTTATCTTTGTATTCAAGTTCTTGTCGTGTTCTAGCTTTTCACTAGCTTAGTTTGCTGGACCGATCATTCACCCTCGGGTGGGTGCTCTAGTAAGAGGGTGCAAGCCCTGATTGCCGCTAGAGTAGTGGCCCTTAGCGTAAACGCGGTGTTTAGGCTAAGTGGTTACAGGTAGGTTGCCTATGTCTCCACGGTTGAGGAGGTAGGCAGCAGTGGTGACAGCCTTGTCCGTCCTTCGTAATCCACCCACGTTCGGGATTCCAGGTAGAGCTGTATCGGCATAGGTTGGGAAACCAACTTCACCTGTTGATCGAAGCAAGCTACATTAGTTGAGCCTGAGCACCTAAGGACTCGTTACCTAGAGAAACCTTGCTACCCTAAGTCGTCCTTCTTCTTACCTAAACCGGGAGATCTAAACCCGAAGGCTATAGCACACCGTTTCCTGTGGAAAATACGATACCCTGAATACTTCCGGGTGAAGTGCTACAACGATACTTCCGTGTGCTTACGGACTTTTCTACTTACGCTAAGAAATACCAACACACGCGCGCGTAGAGAGAGGGGAGAAGAGTGGGCTGTTGGGCGCGCTTACGCCCGTGCAGGCGAGGGGGAGGGAGAAATGGACTGCGGGCGCCATGCCGGGCCGAGCGCGAGGCAGGGGGGAAGAAAGGGAACGGGCTAGCTGCCTGGGCCACAACCGAGCGTTGGGCTAAAAGAGGAGGAGGGAGAGAGCAGGTCGGGCCGGTCTTCCTGGTTGGCTAGATAGGAGGGAGAGGGTGGGGGATTAAAAGAAAAGATTTTCAATTCTCCCGCTTGAATTTTTTATCAAATCCAAATGAGATTTGAATTTGACCACAACCAACCTAACCCTACACTCAAACAAAATATTACACCGGCATGAATGCAACAACATGTTTCTAAACCCTACGTTTTATTTTAATAACTCAAAAATTATTGTTTGGCCTATGTTATATGCACCAAATTAAATAAAAACTCAATTTAATTACTAAATTTGGTAAACCATTTTTAGGGTGTTACAGAGGCCACTGCCATAAGTAGTCGGATCATAAGCAGGCGGGGGAGGAGCATGCTGTTGCGACGACTGGCCCTGATGCAAGCCAAAATCAAAGCCCTGAGATGAAGGAAAGCCCTGAGGAGGAACATAGCCCTGAGGCGCACTGAAGCCTTGAGGCTGACTGTACCCTGCGGCTGACTGACACCACCGCGCCGAGCAACACGAACACCACAGACGCGGTCACCCTCACCATCACCAAGACTCTGGGGACGCGGACGGGAGGCACGCGCAGGATTTTGACGCCGGGTCATGCTGCAAGACGGAACGAACAAGACAAAAGGAAGGTCTTAGGAACAACTAAGGGATGCGGCAAAGGACCGAGTAGACGGAATCTTGCGGAAACGACAGGCACGACTGACTAGAGGTACTGGATGGAGACCCGGAACCTCCGTTCAACACATGTGCAGCACGTTCGCGACAAAATCTGTCATAACCAAATAAAAGTTGTGTAATAGGCATCCACAAAGCATGAACAGACTTAGCATAGCTAGCACATGTGAGGAATCGAAGCAAAACAAAGAACATTGGGAGATCGAACCAATATCCCGGTACCTTGTGATGCGATGAGAAGAGACGAAGAACGCACGTGCCAAGACCTCCCGGAGACTTCAGGGACCACCAAGGCGAACTCCAAGGCGCGGAGGAGCTTCTCCCCAAAAAGGAAGGCAAAAGGGCTTGAGGAGAAGGGGAAGAAGATGAGCTTGCACTGAAGCCGCCACCGCCGCCATGAGAAAGACGCGAGGATAGGGACGGGTGGGTGGGGTAAAAGGGATAAAAGGGAAAGATAAGGTTAGGTCCCCACCCTTTTGACCGCGGTCGACCGGAGGTACCGCTCTGGGGGAGTGGTACTCCACTCGACGAGCGATAGTTCCGGTCAGGGGACCGGTACTACAGGTCTCGCGAGTTTGACCGAGTCAAAGCTCTAGCAGTACTTCCGCTCAGCGACCAGAGGTACCGCCTGGGCAGAGCAGTACTACCGCTCGCGAGCGGTAGTTCCGATCAGGAGACCGGTACTTCCGATCGCTGCCCGAAAGTTCTGCTGGTGCACAATAAGGCTAGAAAACACCCAAAAAATGGTGACCCATGTGCCAACTTAGAACCAACTCAACTTTGTCTAGATTTCAAACATCATACATAACTATGGACATACTTGAGTTGCATAAAATAGATTTTGAAATGAGCACTCAACTTTTGCAAAGAGTTTGTCTAGAACTACTTCAAACAAGTGTGTGCAAGATATCAAGTTAGATTTCTCGAGTCAATAACATTTAGCTCACTTCTTAAGGCACAAAATCTTGACTCATCGAGAGGTTTTGTGAAGATATCGGCTAGTTGGTTTTTCTGCTCACATGGTGCAATGCGATATCTCCTTTGGCTTCATGGTCTCTTAAGAAATGATGCCGGATGTCTATGTGTTTTGTGTGAGAGTGGTTTACAGGATTATTTGCTAGTTTTATGGCACTCTCATTGTCATACAAAAGAGGTATTTTGGTCATCTCACATCTGAAATCCTTTAGAGTTTGCTTCATCCAAAGTAGTTGGGCACAACAAGCATCAGCCGCCACATACTCGGCTTCGGCAGCTGACAAGGCTACACTATTTTGCTTTTTAGAACTCCATGACACCAAAGACCTACCAATAAATTGGCAAGTCCCAGTAGGTTCTTTTGATCTACTACCCTGCAACCGGCATAGTGCGGATACATGGGTGTATGCCGAGTCTCTGTGTGATGAGTGATTGTCAACGGAGATGATGCGCATGTTCTTTGGCTTGTGTTGTGCAGGTGTCGAGCACGGAGACAGTGATCAATGGCGGGTGAAGGTCAAGTTGCGACGTGCCGTGCCGACGGACCGGGCGCGATGAAGGATGGGCGTGCCGTGCGGCGGACGTGCCATGCCGATGTATCGGACGGTGAAGGGCGGACGTGGACTTGGACTGATGGACTGGAGGCCCGGAGGATCAGCTGTGGTGGCTGGCAGCCTGCGACAGCGACAAGGGAGAAGTGCGATCATGTCGGTGGAAGGGGTGCACAGGCGGTGCATCCCCTCTACGACGCCGGTTTGTTGGTAGAGCCCGGGAAAACCAACCGGTGGACGGTTTCCAGGTTTGGGCCTCAAAACCTGGGTGCTGGGTTTCCAGGTTGAGCCACAAACCTGGGCGTGACGGTTTCCAGGTTGAGCCTCAAAACCTGGGCGTGGGCCGGTTTCCGAGTTTGGGCCTCAAAACTCGGGCGCTGAGGGTTTTCCGAGTTTGGGCCACAAAACTCGGGCTGGAGGCTGGTTTCCCGGTTGGGCCTCAAAACCGGGGGCTGATGGGAAAAGGCTGTTTCCCGGTTTGGGCCGCAAAACCGGGGGTGCAGAGTGGTGGCGGCACGTGGCGGCGATCTGAAGGTTGCGTGGAGGCGACGCGAAGACCGTGCGGGCGTGGCCGTCGGATCTACCTACCACCAGCGGGTGGACTAGAATAGCCTTAGGGTTAGGCTGGTCCGCTCTGTAAATACAGTAGTGAGGGGTAGAGTAGGAAATAGACTTAGGCTAGGTTAGTATAAGTAGTCCAGGGGAGACACCCTCCTCCCTATCTCAATCTCAGTTAGCGCAGTCATTTGCTTCCTAGCACCTAGGGTTTCCACTCTCTCCATCCCCTGCTCTAGCTAGTTGAGATCCACAGAGAGACTCCACTCGTGTACTGTTGATTTGAGGAATGAGGTCGTATCCTCACCTTGGAGCACAGATCGATGGCTTGATTTGCGTCCTTAATTCGAGTTCGTGGCTGTGATTCGCGTTTTCTTTGTGTTCTTCGCGGAATCCTTTTTCTCCACGATTTTCCCGTCGCTTGATCTCTTTGCTCGTTTCATCTTTTGCAAAACCGTTTGAACCAAGTTGTTCTAGATCGTGAGGCTCTCCTTTCCACCGAAGGAATTAAACTCTAACCTCACGGTCTAGGAGATCAATCGATTTTCGTTTTGGATTGCGTTCTTGCCTCCATCCCCGAAATTTCTTTCATTCACTCGATTTGGAGTTAGGTTCGAGCCATGATCTCTTAGAGATATCTCACTAACACATCCTTGTGACCCCTCAGATCGAATCCGAGGCCTAGAGCTTTTGATTTAGAGGAGATCGGGTTGAATCATCAAGAACTGCGCTGTTTTTCGGGAGCATCGGACGCTATCACGGGAGCATCGGACGCTAGGGTCCCTAGCATCGGACGCTCCGGTGACGCGTGTCACGTTTTCGGCGTTTTAGTTTGCATCGGACGCTAGGCATCGGACGCGTCCGTTGTCCATCGGACGCGCCGGAGCCTTTGCATCGGACGCTGGGTGATTACTGTTCACAGCGTCCGATGGTGGAACAGTAAGGTTCCAGAACCGTCCAGTCTGCATCGGACGCTTCCGGTGGTCTGGCATCGGACGCAGGCCAGCGTCCGATGTGACTGGTTTCGCACGGCTTCGTCCGCGGTTCGCTCGTTCGTTGTCGGAATTGATTTCCGTCTTTTGCGTTGGCTTTCTAGAGTTGTCTAGTGTCTCGCTGTGCTTCTAGGAAGCATCCACCCTACATATAGGGTCGTGGACATTAGCAAGCTCTAGGGTTCGCTCTTGGGGTCGATTTTGGGACAGTGGCATCTAGTTTCCGAAAGGAAATTTTGAAGCTCCCATTCACCCCCCCTCTGGTCGCTTTCGGTTAGCTTCTCGGTCCTTCAATTGGTATCGGAGCGGGTTAAGGATCTTCCACCTTAGCCGGTTCCAGATCCACCGAAGGCGACATGGATCGCGGCGTGGGCAAACCGCCGTTTTTTCGATGGGACGAACTATGCGTATTGGAAGATACGTATGTCGGCCTATCTGCAGAGTCTGGGCGCTTCTATCTGGATATTTGCAACTCCCCTGATTACGTGGTCTTGGCTGCTCGTGTGACTCAACAGCAAATCGATGAGCACGATGCCAATAGCCGAGCCCGTAATGCTCTTTTCTCTTGTTTGCATGGGTGAGTTTGATCGTGTTTCTCACCTCGCTACGGCTCGGGAGATCTGGGACACTCTCATGCGTTTCCATGAGGGCACCTCTCAAGTCAAACCCGACTCTACGAGTCGTTCACGAGATATGAGAACTTTAGACATCAACCTGGCGAGAGCATAGAAAGTTTATTCGCTCGCTTTCAGGTGATAGTCAACAGGATGAGGGCTAACAGAGAGCAGTTGCCTTTTGACGATCATGAGCGTGCTTTGAAGCTTTTGCACACTCTTGACCGTTCGGTGTGGGATTCCAAGGTTCAGGCGATCATCGAATCACCTAACTATGATACCCTCACCTGCGACGAGCTCTTCAGTAGCTCAAGTCCAGTGAGATCGATACTATGGCGAGGGCTTCTTTCGAAAATCCTTCTCGCCCGCATGGCTTTGGTTCCGGCTCTTCATAACCCTTCAGCTGGCTTTGCTCTTTCCTGTCTCTTTTTGTTACAGAGGACCAGCTGGAGACGTTGGGAGACGACGAGCTGGCTTTGCGGCACAACCGGTTCTCGCGGTTTCACAATAACCGCATGATACCGCCGTCGTGGAGGAGGACGCGCCGGATGCTACGAGTGCGGCGACCCCGACCACTTCATCGCCGACTGCCCCAAGAAGAAGAACAAGCATCTTGGGAAGGGCGATCACGGCCACAGGCGCGACTCCAAGTACAAGGAGAAGCACGTTCCCCCAAGGCACAAGAAGCGGGGCGGCTTCGACAAGGAGTACATCAAGAAGAAGTACTTGGAGAAGCAGCAGGCTGAGCAGCGTGCGTTCTTCGCCACGCTCAGCGACGTCGACGGCTCGGATGACGACTCCGCTCGATCGAGTGATGACGAGTCCGAGAAGAAGAAGCTGGAGGACAGTTCAAACTTCACGGCTTATGCTCTTCCCGGCGACGAAGGCCTGTGTACCATGGCGCTCGGAGATGAGGTCGGTGGCGAGCTGGAGCACACACCCTCGGAACGACGACGACGACGACACCTCCCAGGTATCTCTCACCTACGACGAGCTTTCCTCCGAGGTTGAGAAGTTGACTGCTGCCCTCCTTAGCCAAGATAAGTTGCTTAGGCGTGCCGCTAGAGAGCGCAAGGAGTTTAGGCAGAAGTGGGAGGACACGGTGAAGGAGCTTGAGTTCGCTCGGTCCACCGTGGTGTGTCGGAGGAGTTGGAGTGCGAGAGTTGCACCGCGCACATGACGGATCTTCTCACCTCTGAGGAGTAAGCATGCTGCGCTGGTAGATGAGGTGGATGAGCTCCGAGCTAGACCGCAGCTGTTGGGTGCGTGCAAGACTTGTCCTGTCTTGCAATCCGAGTTGGCAGAGAAGAATGCCAAGCTTGAGTCTTTTGAGAAGGCCGGCTCGGATAGCACTTGTGTCAAGAGGTGTGCTTTGTGTGAGGGCCTGGAGCAGGAGATGGCCAATGTGAGGCATGACAAGATGCGTACCGAGGAGGAAAACACATACCTTCGGACCGTCTTGTCATGGGTGTCTTGTGGTGAGCCTCAGCTCGGGATGATGATCTCCCAATTCAAGCGAGCTGCTGGGGCTCCTGGTGTAGGTCTTGGCCAGAGTGTTGATCTTTCAGCTTTTGGTAAGATTGGAGAGTCTAGTGGTCTGAACCCCTGTGAGAAGCCCAACTCCACCACTACTCCCAAACTAACCAAGCTTCCACCCAAAGAGCCTGCCAAGCCTGTCACCAAGGATGGAGTTGTAGTTGAACCCCCCAAGGCTCCACCCAAGAATCCACAATGGCAACCCAAGCCCAATCACCTAAAGAACAAGCTTGACACAATGCCACCCATCCGAGAGGAGTTGCCCACAGAAGGGCAAGGGCAAGGTGAACCATACCCACATCCCTGCAAACCAACAACCCCCTTTGCGCGCGGTGAGGTTTCAGTGTGACTTTTGTGGGCGGGATGGTCACCTGAGTGAGTTCTGCTTTAGGCGCAGGAGAGAGGCGCGCCGTGCTAGGGAGATGCAGAACCCGGACATGTTTCACCCAGCTCGTGGTGAACATGCTCCGAAGCCTCAGGGGAGAGCGCCCTAGGTCTGGAGGGAAGCATACCCAGCCTAGGCCTAGGCAGGAGAGAGCTCCGAGGAGAGACGCTAGAGTTGAGCAGCAGGCTCCTAGGCCTAGGCGTAGACCTCGTAGAGAGCGTGCCCGACGGGGTCCTGCTTTTTGCAGGTAACGGACCCCGTGGCGGAGGCTTTGTTGAGCGCTTTGTCCCACCGCAGGTAGAGTTTCGCGGTGAGCGCTTCCCCCAGCGGACACGTTTTCCTGTGCGTGGTGATCGCTATCCCCCTAGACAGGTTGGTTTTTACACTGACCGTTCTTTTGAGCAGCCGGCCCAACACTGGTTTCCTTCTTATCTTACTAACCCCAGTGTTGGACCGTATGTTCACCCTATGTCTTTTTATTGATGTAGGAGGAGCGGTTGGAGGACATTTGGCTTGTGGATTCCGGTTGCTCGAGGCACATGACCGGAAATGCCAAATGGTTCTCCAGCCATAGTCCGGTCGCCGGAAGAGTACATAACCTTCGGCGACAAAGGTAAGGGCAAGGTATTGTCCGTGGTGCAGTGCGGGTTAATGAGCACTTTGTGTTGCGCGAGGTGGTTTCTGCTCTGTTTCTAACCTGCATTTTAACTTGCTTTCTGTTTCGCAACTTTTTCGTGAAGGCTATGAGATTCGTTTCAAACCGAACCTTAGCCGGGATCTTAGATCCTCAGGGTGATCTTGTATGTCTGATTTCACCCTTTGGGAATGTCTTTCGCGCGAATTTCTCAAAGTCGTTTGGATCTTCTCGCTGTCTTTTGGCTAGTCCTTCTTCTTCTGATCTTTGGAAGTGGCATAGGAGGCTCGGTCACCTGAGTTTTGACTTGCTTGCAAGACTTAGCTCACTTGGCTTAATCCGAGGATTGCCCAAGCTTTCGTTGGAGAAGGATCTAGTTTGCCATGCTTGCCGGCATGGAAAGATGGTTGCTGCTCCCCACCATCCTTTGACCAAGGTTATGACCTCGCACCCCGGAGAGCTTTTGCATATGGACCTTGTTGGTCCGGCTCGGGTGAGCTCGGTTGGTGGGAAGTGGTATGTGCTTGTTATTGTTGACGACTTTTCGAGGTATTCGTGGGTCTTCTTTTTAGTTGAGAAGTCCGAGACATTCTCCTTCGCTCGCGATCTGATTTTGCGTCTTCAGAACGAGTTCCCTTTGAACTCGATGCGAGCGATTAGAAGTGATAATGGTTCCGAGTTTAAAAATTCGGATTTTGAGAAGTTTTGTAAACGCCTTGGTTTGGAGCATCAGTTTTCTTCTCCCTATACACCACCCCAAAATGGTGTTGTAGAGAGGAAGAATCGGACCCTTGTTGAGATGGCCAGGACGATGCTTGATGAGCATAGGACTCCTAGGCGCTATTGGGCCGAAGCTATGAACACTGCATGCTATATTTCGAATCGCATTTTTCTGAGAGTGTTTTTGAAGAAGACCTCTTATGAGTTGCGTTTTGGTCGCCAGCCCAAGGTGAGTTATTTTAGAGTCTTTGGTTGCCACTGTTTTATATTAAAAAAGGCAACCTAGACAAGTTTGAGTCTCGTTCTTCTGACTGGTGTGTTTTGGGTTATGGCACTCATACTCGAGCTTATCGTGTACTTAACCTTGACACTAACCGAGTCATGGAGACATCAGATGTCACCTTCGACGAGACTCTTGTTTCTCCTTCTTCTCGTTTTGAGCGTGCAGGTGATCACGAGGTTGGAGAGCCTCTTTTCGATGACGAGGAAGAGGGTGCTGAAGGTATAGATGATCCAGCACCCCCTCCGCCTGCCGCGCCGCCGGGAGCGGCTTCGACGACGACCCGTGGCCCCGAGACGTCTTCTTCCTGGGGGCCGTGGGATCCACCTCGCGCGGTACCTTTTGTACCCGGGGTGGAACCAGCTACTGTTGAGGGGGAGGTTACTTCTTCCCGGGAGGCGCCACGACACATCCAGCGCCAGCACCCCCCCTGAACAGATGATCGGCGACATCGACGAGCGGTTACTCGCTCCAGGTCACAGCACATCTCGCACTTTGCTCATTCTGCTTTTGTTGCGTCTTTTGAGCCCCGAGATGTTGGACACGCATTGACGGATCCGGATTGGGTCAATGCCATGCATGAGGAGCTAGAGAACTTTGAGCGAAATCGGGTTTGGGTTCTAGTGCCACCACCTCCTGACTGTAAACCTATTGGGACAAAATGGGTATTTAAAAACAAGCAAGGAGAGGAGGGCCACATTGTGAGAAACAAGGCCCGGCTTGTAGCGAAGGGTTATAGTCAGAAGGAGGGGATAGATTATGAGGAGACCTTCGCTCTGTGTAGCTCGTTTGGAGGCTATTAGGATACTCTTGGCTTATGCTGCATCCATGGGTTTCAAACTTTTTCAAATGGATGTCAAGAGTGCCTTCTTAAACGGCTATATTGAGGAGGAGGTCTATGTCCAGCAACCCCCGGTTTTGAAAATCCCAAGTTTCCAAACCATGTCTTTAAACTCCACAAAGCTTTGTATGGTTTGAAACAAGCCCCTAGAGCCTGGTATGAGAGATTAAAAACCTTTTTGCTAGCTAAGGGTTTTAAAATGGGATGTGTAGATAAAACGCTCTTTCTCCTCAAGCAAGGCAAAGATACTCTCTTGGTCCAAATTTACGTGGATGATATCATTTTCGGTGGTTCTTCTCACGCTTTGGTTGCCAAGTTTGCAGATACTATGAGCAGGGAGTTCGAGATGAGCATGATGGGCGAGCTGACTTCTTTCTTTCTCGGGTTGCAAATTAAGCAATCCCGAGAGGGGACGTTTGTGCACCAGGGCAAGTACACAAGGGACTTGCTGAAGCGGTTTGACATGGGTGAGGCCAAGCCTCTTCCGACGCCCATGTCGACGACGACTGCCCTGGATGCCGACACGGATGGAGAAGCAGTGGACCAGAAGGAGTACCGCAGCATGATTGGATCGCTGCTCTACCTGACGGCGACACGGCCGGACATTCAGTTCGCTGTGTGCTTGTGCGCGCGCTTTCAGGCTTCGCCACGCACTTTCTCACCGTCAGGCGGTGAAGCGCACATTCAGGTACCTTCGTTTCACGCCTGAGTTCGGGATTTGTATTCTGCTTCTTCTCTTCCTCCACTCTCTCGCTTTGCGGTTATTCCGATGTCGATTTTGCTGGTTGTCGCATTGAGCGCAAGTCCACCTCAGGGACTTGCCAGTTTATTGGATCTTCTCTTGTGTCGTGGTCTTCTCGCAAGCAGTCTAGTGTCGCTCAGTCTACCACGGAGGCTGAATATGTTGCTGCGGCTAGCTGCTGTTCCCAGTTACTCTGGATGATGGCCACTTTGCGTGATTTTGGTTTGAGCTTTACTCGAGTTCCTTTGCTTTGTGACAGCACGAGTGCCATTAGCGTTGCTAAGAACCCTGTGCTCCACTCGAAAACCAAACACATTGATGTGCGCTTTCATTTCTTGCGAGACCACCAGGAGAAGGGTGATATCGACCTTCGCCATGTCGATACTCATCACCAATTGGCTGATATTTTCACCAAGCCTTTAGACGAATCAACCTTTAATAGGTTGAGGGGTGAGCTTGGTATGTGTTCCCCTTTTAGATGGGGGAAGCATTTTGAGATGTACAGACTGACTCTTTTATTTTGAGACTCTTTTCTTTTGAGTTTCTTGAGTCTTTCCTTTTGGTACCTTCTTTCTTCAGTTTTGTGTCGGGCATACGCATTTACATTCTGAGCTTCATGTCTATATTCACTAGAATGTAATTATGCTCTTGTTAGTATTGCTCCGATACTTATGATGATGCTTGTAGCTTATGCTCTTTCTGATCACTGTTGCATGTTATGAGCGAGCTATTTTTTGGAATGGTGAATTATGCCTAATGTATATAAATCTGAAAATGTTCACCATTGAGATATGCAACTAGCATGTGTAGGGTGTGTTGAGTCCATTCCTGCTTTTCATATATGCTAGGTTGCTATGTCTCTAGTTCTGAGTCATTCACTTGCTTGGTTGTTCATAACTTGCTTAAAATCTGAACCAAGTATTGTTGAATTGAAAAGATCGAGATGGGATTGCTTGTCAACACCTCATGGTATTGAGACTGTTTCTCATTGCACTTTGAGTTAAACTTGAGCCATGTAGTGTATGACCGAAACCGTTGCTTTAAGCTTCTGATTGCTTCGGCATAGGCTTCGCACGGTTGAAAAGTTAGGCGATGACAAGCTTTCAACCTCTCGCAATCACATGCTAAAAATGAACTTGTGAATCTTTTACCGCTGCAACTCCGATATGAATTTGAAATCACAAGTATATGCTTCATTCCTATGCATGATGATTGAACTTTGCTAGGGGTAGTTCACCGTGTAATATGCTTAGCACCTGTTTGGATTCCTTCTATACATGTCTAGTGCTATTTTGATGGTGACTATTCTTTTGGCTTAAAACTGCTCACATGCTCATATGCTTCATATTTCGTATAAGTGATCAGTTTGAGCCTTCGCTATTTGAGTGCTTAATTGAGATGTTGGAGCTATACTGATTAGAGCATCTTTGCCCTCTTTGACTATATACTTGAAGCTCCTAACTTGCATTTTGACTTCATATGCATTGTGGAAGGAGATCTTGTGTTCAGGGGGAGTTTATGTGAAGCGAATTGCTTCTCCGATACCTTTTGGCCTTGATAAGTGCATTTTCAACTAGGGGGAGAAATTTATGCAAATCATATGCTCCTGTGTTGATCAACTAAGGGGAGAATCATTTGTCCTAGTTGCTTGCATTTGTCGAGGGGGAGTTTGCTAGTTGTGTTGAGCCGTTGCCTCTGTCTTGAGGGACTAGCAAACGTTCCTAGCTTTTCATGAGCTTTCATAAGCTTGTTTCATTTGGCTCTCAATTGGTATCGTCTGGTGTGCTTTCCCATTTGGTTTGGGTTGATTTCCAATTGGTTCGGAGTGATTTTCTTGCTAGTTGTGTTGAGCCTCTGTGCCTCTATCTTGAGGGACTAGCATTTTGCTTCGGTTGTCCTCCGATCTTCAATTGGTATCTGCTAGCGGTGTTGAGCCTGTTCTACCTCTTCTTGAGGGCTAGCTTTGCTTTGCTTGGTTGCGTCGAGCCGTTGCCCATGTCTTTGGGGACCAAGTTTTTGCTTCATCCACTTGACCTTCTTTGGCTTTTGTTAGGCTTTTGGGGTCATTTGGTTGGGTTTTCTCTTCCCACTCCTTCCTTCCTCCTTCTTCTTATTCATGATTTGTTGTGGAGTTGACAATGCACTCATCAAGGGGGAGATTGCGGATACATGGGTGTATGCCGAGTCTCTGTGTGATGAGTGATTGTCAACGGAGATGATGCGCATGTTCTTTGGCTTGTGTTGTGCAGGTGTCGAGCACGGAGACAGTGATCAATGGCGGGTGAAGGTCAAGTTGCGACGTGCCGTGCCGACGGACCGGGCGCGATGAAGGATGGGCGTGCCGTGCGGCGGACGTGCCATGCCGATGTATCGGACGGTGAAGGGCGGACGTGGACTTGGACTGATGGACTGGAGGCCGGAGGATCAGCTGTGGTGGCTGGCAGCCTGCGACAGCGACAAGCGGAGAAGTGCGATCATGTCGGTGGAAGGGGTGCACAGGCGGTGCATCCCCTCTACGACGCCGGTTTGTTGGTAGAGCCCGGGAAAAACCAACGGTGGACGGTTTCCAGGTTTGGGCCTCAAAACCTGGGTGCTGGGTTTCCAGGTTGAGCCACAAAACCTGGGCGTGACGGTTTCCAGGTTGAGCCTCAAACCTGGGCGTGGGCCGGTTTCCGAGTTTGGGCCTCAAAACTCGGCGCTGAGGGTTTCCGAGTTTGGGCCACAAAACTCGGGCTGGAGGCTGGTTTCCCGGTTTGGGCCTCAAAACCGGGGGCTGATGGGAAAGGCTGGTTTCCCGGTTTTGGGCCGCAAAACCGGGGGTGCAGAGTGGTGGCGGCACGTGGCGGCAATCTGAAGGTTGCGTGGAGGCGACGCGGAAGACCGTGCGGGCGTGGCCGTCGGATCTACCTACCACCAGCGGGTGGACTAGAATAGCCTTAGGGTTAGGCTGGTCCGCTCTGTAAATACAGTAGTGAGGGGTAGAGTAGGAAATATACTTAGGCTAGGTTAGTATAAGTAGTCTAGGGGAGACACCCTCCTCCCTATCTCAATCTCAGTTAGCGCAGTCATTTGCTCCTAGCACCTAGGGTTTCCACTCTCCCATCCCCTGCTCTAGCTAGTTGAGATCCACAGAGAGACTCCACTCTGTGTACTGTTGATTCGAGGAAGTGAGGTCGTATCCTCACCTTGGAGCACAGATCGATGGCTTGATTTGCGTCCTTAATTCGAGTTCGTGGCTGTGATTCGCGTTTTCTTGTGTTCTTCGCGGAATCCTTTTTCTCCACGATTTTCCCGTCGCTTGATCTCTTTGCTCGGTTCATCTTTTGCAAAACCGTTTGAACCAAGTTGTTCTAGATCGTGAGGCTCTCCTTTCCACCGAAGGAATTAAACTCTAACCTCACGGTCTAGGAGATCAATCGATTTTCGTTTTGGATTGCGTTCTTGCCTCCATGCCCCGAAATTTCTTGATTCACCGATTTGGAGTTAGGTTCGAGCCATGATCTCTTAGAGATAGCTCACTAACATCCTTGTGACCCCTCAGATCGAATCCGAGGCCTAGAGCTTTTGATTTAGAGGAGATCGGGTTGAATCATCAAAGAACTGCGCTGTTTTCGGGAGCATCGGACGCTATCACGGGAGCATCGGACGCTAGGGTCCCTAGCATCGGACGCTCTGGTGACGCGTGTCACGTTTTCGGCGTTTTAGTTTGCATCGGACGCTAGGCATCGGACGCGTCCGTTGTCCATCGGACGCGCCGGAGCCTTTGCATCGGACGCTGGGTGATTACTGTTCACAGCGTCCGATGGTGGAACAGTAAGGTTCCAGAACCGTCCAGTCTGCATCGGACGCTTCCGGTGGTCTGGCATCGGACGCAGGCCAGCGTCCGATGTGACTGGTTTCGCACGGCTTCGTCCGCGGTTCGCTCGTTCGTTGTCGGAATGATTTCCGTCTTTTGCGTTGGCTTTCTAGAGTTGTCTAGTGTCTCGCTGTGCTTCTAGGAAGCATCCACCCTACATATAGGGTCGTGGACATTAGCAAGCTCTAGGGTTCGCTCTTGGGGTCGATTTTGGGACAGTGGCATCTAGTTTCCGAAAGGAAATTTTGAAGCTCCCATTCACCCCCCCCCTCTGGTCGCTTTCGGTTAGCTTCTCGGTCCTTCATAGCGTTCGAATGAGTTATGAACCCTCGACCGCTTCGACGGCATGGTCCACAGATAAACAACAAAGACCGGCTGGAGGCACGGTCCACCACCACAAGCAGACACTACGACACTAACACAACCATAACATAGGAGTAGCACGTATCCATAGCAATAGAGAAATAGACCGGCGCGAAGGCACGACACAGGCAGATAGATGTAGATCATATGAGTAAGTAAGGATGACAATAGTATGAAGATGAACAAAATGAAAGTTTGCGTCAACGTCCAAGGGTGGCGTCGACGGAGGTTCACGGGTTCGACCTTGATGATGGCACGAAGGACGGGTCTTCGGCGGAGCGGTGCCGAAGGCTGCGAGCGTAGCCTAGGCCGAACAGCGGCGCACCGTCAACTGAATCAGCTGCGCGCGGTCAGACGATCAGCAGGGTGCGCCTTGGCCGAACTGCTGTGTGCGGTCGACCGAATCAGCAGGGCGCCGTTGACCGAACAATAGGGCACGGCTTCAGCCGAACATCGGCGCGTGGCCAGCCGAATAGCAGGGCGCGCACAGCCGGACTGCAAGGCGCCACCGACCGAACAGCACCACACGACCTTGGCCGAACAGCTAGCGCGTCGTCGTCGTGGCCGTCGTGGCTGCTGATCCTGCATAGTGAAGAACACGGCACGAGGCCGGTTTCAGTCATCAACGATGATGACAACAAATCGGTGAAAGGCGGGGGCTTTGGTACTGCAGTGGGCTCACCGGCGATGCAAGGGAAGCTTCGACGAAGTTGGTGAGGGGAGTGGGCATGTTGTGGCCAGCTGGTGGCCGACCTTGGCTAGCTGCTGCACGCACCAGCCCGTTGGGTGTGGCGCGGCCGACTAGCACGGTTGTGGCCCCGGCCACGGCCACGACGCGGCATGGCGCGACAAGCACGTACGGCGGGGGCAGGCCGACGTCCTGACCAGGCCTGGCGGAGGCCTAGCAACAAGGCTCGACCGGCTGACCATGGCCATGCATGGGACGGAGCACGCCGAGCTCGGCGAGGTCGATCATGGTTGATGTCGGAGAAGAGGGTCCGGTGTGCGGCGGCCGGGCGTGCCGAGGCCGGCTCGACGAAGACGACGAGGTGGAGACCGAGCTCGACGTAACGGTCGTCACGGCCCCGCCGCGACGCGGTCTTGGCCTCGACCATCGTGGCAAGCGCTCGGCGCGGCGCGGCCTTGGCCACGGCCAGCGTACGGCTTCGGTTGACTGCGCGAAGCAGCGGCGCAACGGTCAGCGTGTCCGCGGCCAGCCAGCGAGCGGTCACGGCGCTAGGCGAGCGGCTGGCTCGGCGATGTAGCTGCAGTGGGCTTTAGCGCGGCGGTAGAGCGGTGGGAAGGCACGACGCCGAGGTGGCCAAGCAGGGGGGCGCTCGGCGAGGTGGCGATGGTGTGCTCAAAGGCGTGCGGCAGCGGCGGCTGCTAGGCTTTATACTGGCACGGCTAGGGCACCAGGGAGCTTGCGGCGATCCTCGGCGTTCGTACGTAGAGGAGGCCACGCGGCGGGCATCTGTCTGCCCTTGGTACAGACGTCGAGGCGGTTGGGAGCCCTGTAGGGGCGGCGGCGGCATCGTCCAGGGAGCGGCGGCTCCCTAGGGTTTGGGGTTGGGAGCATGCGGGAGTGGGCCAAATGGGCCACGAGGGAGGAGGGATTGGAGGAGCTCGGGCTGGGCCTGGCGCTCGGGTTGGGCCATCGGGAGAGGAAGGTGGGCACTGGTGGGCCGGCACAAAAAGGGAGGGGAAGATCGAGCGGGCCTTCGGGCTTGGGGGAAGTGAGGGGGCGATCGGGCCGGCTAGGGAGAAAGAGGCGCGCGGGCCTTCGGTGGGATCGGGCCGGTGAGAGGGGGTGTGGGGAGACCGAGTGGGCCACGAGCGGCTTGGGCCTGCTCGGCCTTGGCGCAGAGAGGAGTGAGTGGGCTAGTGGGGAGAGGGAAAGGAGAGGGTTGAGAGTGGTTGGGTGGTTTGAGCCCACAAGCAAGAAGGGTTTTCCCATTTCTGTTAAAGAAAATTGAGAGGGATTCAAAAGGGTTTTGGGAGAAATTCGAAATGCACAAGGGTGGATTTCAAAGGGTATTCAAAAGTGGATTCACCACTTCGTTGCTCAGGAAAAGGAGGAAGTTCACTCCTAGTTGCTCTGATGAATTTGAAGGAAGAGCTTGAGATGGATTTCGAAGGGATTTTAGGAAAGATTCCAATGGAGGATATGAAGAAGGGAAAAGGACTTTCTCCGAGTTATGATTCATGACGACTCGAGCTAGGAACAAGGGAGAGATCAAAAGGATTTTAGAGAAGGTGAGAAGAGATTGCTATAGACTTGTGCACTCCAACACTGACACGACTCACACCCTATCACCGACTCGGAAACTCGAGCGGACTCCTACAAGCAAAACTATATGAATGCAACGTCCCGCAAGCGAACACGCTACGTTTGACCTAACGGCTATATGTTTCACACGTTACAGGAAAAAGTTTTAAAAAGCTCGTATTTTTGGTTGGTCAAAAACCCGGGATGTTACACGCCTCCCCTTATCTTAGGTGGAGGTGAAGTTTGCATTGCGAGCCCCTGGCATTTTTGCCAGGGAGCTCGACTTTTTTGGACTTCGCGCCTCCCCTTATCTTAGGTGGAGGTGAAGTTTGCTTTGAAAAAGGTTTGTTTTATCGAAGCAATCTTTAGGAGGTTCTCATCGATTGTAGCGCTCTATGAAGAAGAGCTGCTTTATCGATGTTTGCTTGTGAAGGTGATAATTTGGAGTTTTACTTTTTCCGGGGGTTTAGCCTTATTAATAGTTTGGATGCTGCCTCGTTAAAAATCTTTACGCCCCTTCGTAAGGAAAAAGAGTGCAGCTCCTTTTGTTTTGTTACGAGCGTGGAAATGGAAGAAAAACAGAAATGAAAATAACAAATTACATAATTCGAGGGCTCGCTAAGGCTCCGCTATGGGTAGTATTTGCGAAGGTCGTCGACGTTCCAGGTGTGAGGCAATATGTTTCCCTCGCTGTCGGAGAGGTGAAAATAGCCGGGATGATTGCATTCTGTTAATAGGTATGGACCCGTCCACTTTGGTTGAAACTTCCCCGCCATGCTGGCATTTTGCTTTTGAATGAGAACGAGGTCGCCTTTCTTTAGCTCTATGATTCTTACCTTTTTGTCTCTCCATTTTTTTGTTTCTTCTTGATACTTGCGAAGGTTGTGCACTGCATTCCACCTTGTTTCTTCGAGCAAGTCTTTGTTAAGTAATTGGTTTTGTTCGTTCGTTCGAAGTGGTTCTCTGAGTGATACGTGTTTCAACTCTTTTGGTAGCACAGCTCTTCTCCAAACAGGAGTCTGAATGGTGTAAATTTGGTGGCTCTGCATTCCGAGGTGTTATGTGACTAGGTGACGGAGGTTAGCTCTTCTGCCCACTTTCCCTTGGGCCTGCCTTGCAATTTCTTTGATACGGCTTGAAAGATTATTGCATTGGCTCTTTCGACTAAACTGTTGGATTGAGGGTGCCGGACTGAAGCGAAGCACAGTATTGTTCCGATTTGAGCGCAAAATTCTTTGAAAACCTCGCTGTCGAATTGAGTGCCATTGTCGATAGTTAGGTATTTGGGGACTCCGAAACGGCAAATTATTTGCTGCCAGAAAAACTTCTTCACAGCCGAAGAGGTAATGGAAACTAGTGGTCTTGTTTCAATCCATTTTGTGAAGTATTCCACAGCTATGACTGCGTAACGAAGGTTTCCTGGAGCCGTTGGAAGTGGACCGACGAGGTCCATTGCCCATCTTTGCAGAGGCCATGTTGGGCATATCAGAGTTGTTGGAGCCCCTGGGGCATTTGTGTTTTTGCCGTTAGTTGGCAACCCTCGCAACGTTTGACCATGCTTTCTGCGTCTCTTAACGCTGTCGGCCAGTAGAAACCTTATCAGAAAGCTTTCCCAACTAACGCCAATGGGCCGTTGTGAGAACCACAGATACCTTCATGAATGAGCTTAAGAATGTCGTTCCCTTCGGTCTGTGAGACACATTTGAGCCAAGGCGAGGTTACCGAAGCTTTGAGCAGAATGTTGTCCACAATTTTGTACCCTCGAGCCTTTGCTTAAGTCTGTTTTCTTCTTCCTTGTTGTCGGGTTCATGCAGCCCCTTGATGTAGGCCATGATTGGTGCTCTCCAATCTTCGTTTTGGATTGCATTGATAAGCTTCGCTGTTTTCTCGGACACTTCGAAGGCTGATTGTGTCGCGACTTCATAGAATACTGTGACACCCCAATTTTAAGAACAAAATTGGAGCACAATATATGTATGCCAGGATCAATTTTCATACATATATCAACATCAAAGTAAATATCAAAACAATGCTTTATTAATATATCGAACATTATTACAAAAATGACCCTCAGGTCTAAAAGAAAAGTGCAGACTCTTAGTCTAACTCTAATGTAGTCTTCGCGGAAAGTGGACGCCATCTCCACAGGAAGGTCGACCGGGGGCTGCGCCATCCTAGTACAAGTCGTCGGGGTCGTATCCACCGTCTTCTCGGTACTCCTGCTCCATGTCGTAGACTCCAACGTCTGGGTGGGGTAGCAGGTGGTTCAAAGAGGAAGGGTGAGTACATCGAAATGTACTCCGCAAGTGTAGGAAATATATGCTTATGAGGCTATTAACAAAGGTAGGCTGACTCTGTTTGACTCAAGCGCCTAAAGCAACAGATCCTATTAAATCCTATTTCCTATGCACATATTTACTAGGTTATAACCGCAGTCTCCAACAGAACAGTAACCACACTCGGAGTCACACCGAGCAAACCACACTCGGAGTCACACCGAGCAACCAACACTTGGAGTCCACCAAGCAACCACACTTGGAGTCACACCAAGCGAACCCACACCTGAAGTCCATCAGGCAAACCACACCTGAAGTCCATCAGATGACCCGAACTAGGCCGTTACAAGGAGTCCTATGTGTATTAGTTCCATACGTCACGATATAGAAAGCTACCTTCCGTAATAACACCAGGTCTGTGCCCGAGCCTGGGAGTCACTCCCGTACCAAGCAGTAACCCGCATAGAAGAAGCCTCTGTACCCATGTCATATGAGACTAATAACCACATAAGTCTTCTCTAACGAACTAGAACAAAACCACCAGCTAATCTCGAAGAAGTCCAAGCCCGCTCGTGATCGTGAGCACAGCTGATATATCAGTTTTAAATACTCTGCAGAGTTCGCACATCTTTACCCATGAGTCATGCGTTCCCCATCACGCTAAACACTGCCAAGGTGCATAGCGGGGTCGCACTACAAGGCCTTTACAAAGCCTCCTGCAAGTCCGTTCTACACGTTCACTAAGGTTTCACCGCTAACAGTGGATATACACACCACTGCAGAAGCCCCCTCTTGTGAAACTAATTACTTAGCCAGTCCTAGAGCCATATAGGGGGGTGGATGCCGTGGACCGAGTCCGTGGTCCGGTGCATACCGATTCAGCCTGATCTAATCTCGGCCGTAGGGTTTCAGATGAACGACAGGGAAGCATTCGGGGAGGAGGCGGCGGTCGCCGGCGGAGTTGCGCACAGCAGCGCCATTGCCTCCATGGCGGCGCCATGGCCAGGGTGTTCGTGGAAAGGTCCACAAGGCAGTAGAGACAACGGAAATAAGGGGAATCGAACGAGGATCTCACCACGCATCCGATGGAGGGGTCGGGGTAGCGGCCACCTGCTAGAGCCCGTAGTGGTCGGCGACAGGAAAAGCGGCGGGGAAGCTCCGTGTGCTGGTGGCGCGGTACACCCAAGGGAGGTGAAGGGCTCAGAGGATTGGTGTCGCGGTGGCGTCGAGCACCTGTGATGCCAGCGGTGGGAAACCGAGAGGTGAGTAACGGCCGAGCCTGGAGATCACGAGCTTCGGCTCTTGGCTATGGTGGCGACGCACTGGTGACGGGGAGATGGTACTAGAGAGGGAAAAGACGCTCGAGAAAGATCTCCGTGGTGGAGGTATGCGTGCGGAAGACTCTGCAGCAGCTAAGAAGGAGAGAGTAGGGGTGGATAAGCTCGACCGCGAGCTTCGCGGGGTGCCACCAATGCTGAATCGCATAGGGCGGCTCTGACCGCGCAGATAGGAGGGAAAATAGAGGAGGGTCGGCAGGCGAGGTGTAGATCGGGATAGCGGCTCGGTCTTGGCCGTGGCCCGGTCGTAGCAGGCGCGATGGGTGCGGGGGAGGAGAGCGGCTCGCGCGGGGAATTCGGTCGACACCGTTTCGAGAGGGCATCGCGTGAGGAAGAAGAGACGGCTCCGACGTCAGTGTCCCACTCGTCGGTGAGAGTGGAGGCACTGCCATGTGGGATCCGGTGGCAGAGAGACGGAAGTGAGGAGAGTCGGCGGCCTGCTGGTGGCCTGCTCGGGTGCGGGAGTGGGCCGCCGGAGGGAGGGGGAGCTGGGCCGCGCGGCGAGCTGAATGGAGGGGGGGCAGGTGCGGAGAGGGGGGCGCTGGGCAGGCTCAAACCTAGCTGGGCCGATTGCGGCTGGGCTAGAAAGATGGAGAGGGTGAGAGAGAGTCCTTTCCAATTCCCTTTCTTTTCTTTTTATTTTCAAACTTTGCAAACTCCTTGGAAACCAAAATCAAAACCAGTTTGAAATCAAAATCACTTTGAAATATTTTAGAAATATTTTCCCTAAGTTTTAAAATAAAATTTTGCGTTTTTTTCAAGTTTTGTAAATTTTTGTAAATCCTTTTTATTTATTTCTAAAGAATAAATCTGATTCGCCCTAAACGGGTTTAACAAAATTCTTTTTCACCCAATAAAAATATGCAACGGCATGAATGCAACAAACATCTGGTTAGAATTTTCCTCCATCTAGAATTTTGGCCATTTTCTTATTAATTTCTAATTAATTTTATTTAATTAACACCCGGGGTGTTACAAATACGTCTGGGGGTAACTGAAGTTGTTGTGCTGCTGCTTTGGCCAGATTGTCTGCCTTGCCATTATCTGACCTCGGTATTGCTTTCACTGTTATGCCGAGGAAGAAAGATTCTAACCTTCAGACATATTGTAAGTATTTTTGTAGCTCTGTATCTTTCGCTTTATAATTTTTCTCGATGTGTCCCGCGATGACTTGAGAGTCTATGCTGATGACTGCCCTTCGGACCGACAACGATCGCAGCCTCGAGAGTGCCAGTATCACTGCCTCGTACTCTGCGGAGTTGTTTGTGCATTTGAAGTTTAGCCTTCTTGCATATCTTCGCTTAGACCCGGATGATGCAACTAGAATGGCCGAGGCTCCCGCTCCAGTTGCTCCCCAGGCTCCATCGACATATACTGTCCAGAAAGGGTCTTGTTGAGTTCCATCTCTGCGGGGGTCAGGGGTCCACTCGGCTATGAAGTCTGCTAGTGCCTGTGATTTAATTGCTGTCCTCCCGACGAAGGTTATGGCGTAGCTATTGAGCTCGACTGCCCATTTCGCTATTCTGCTGACTGCCTCATTGTTCTTGAAGATGTTCACGAGGGCGTATGACGAGGGTACATGGATCTCATGTGCCTAGAAATAATGCTTTAGCTTTCTTGATGCCATGACCACGGCGTATGCTATCTTTTGGAGCTTTGAGTAGTTTCATTCGGGGCCCTCGAGGGTTTTTGATACATAG
Organism: Coix lacryma-jobi var. lacryma-jobi; assembly: GCA_009763385.1. Classification (NCBI taxonomy): domain Eukaryota; kingdom Viridiplantae; phylum Streptophyta; class Magnoliopsida; order Poales; family Poaceae; genus Coix; species Coix lacryma-jobi. The sequence goes on from CM019825.1 coordinate 65,237,661, forward strand.
TAGATTGGGGCTTGCCTGGTTCTATTGTTATCGTGTAACTCTTTGATTAGGACTGCGCTTGCTGCGTGAGGCGAAGCTGCGACATATAGCAGTAACAGGTCTCCTTTGCTTGGGCTGTTAAACCAGTTAGGTTGGTGAGGTACTTTTTCAAATCCTCAAAGGCTTTCTGCTGCCGAGGCCCCCAATTGAATGGTGCAGTGCTTCTCAGTGTTTCAGAGAAAGGTAGCCCTCGCTCAGCGGACCTGGAGATGAATCTGTTGAGTGCTGCTAAACGTCCCGACAAGCGCTGAGTTGCTTTCCTGGTCGTTGGTGGTTCCATATTGATGATGGCATCAATCTTTTCGGGTTGGCTTCAATTCCCCTTGCTGAGACAATGCAGCCTAGCAATTTTCCTTCGCTTACCCCGAAAACACATTTTTTGGGGTTTAATTTAAGTCTGGCGGACCGAAGGTTTTTGAACACTCTTTCCAAGTCTGTTATGTGATTTTCTTTTAGCTCGCTCGCTCTACGACCAAATCATCGACGTAGGCCCAGATTGCGTGTTCGTCTTTGAAGACTTCAGTTGTCATGCGAGCGAAGGTTGATCCTGCGTTTCTGAGGCCCTCTGCCATTCTTCGAAAGCAAAGGTGCCCGAAGGTGTAATGAAGCTTGTTTTTTCCTCATCTTCCTCATTCATCCAAATCTGGTGGTACCCTGAGAAACAATCAAGGAGAGATAGCATTTGGCAACCAGCTGCTCTGTCGACCAAGGTGCTTATGTTAGGCAGAGGGAAATCATCCTTCGGACATGCTTTGTTCTGGCATGTGAAATCAACACACATTCTCCATTTCTTGTTCTTTTTCTGGACCAGTACCACATTTGAGAGCCATGTTGGATATTTGACTGGACGGATGACGCCTGCGTCTAGGAGTCTTTTTACCTCTGCCTTTGCTGCTTCCTTTCTCTCTTCTGACATTTTGCGAAGCTTTTGTTTGACTGGGCGGTAGCCTGGTTTGATGTTCAGGCTGTGCTCGATTAGAGTTCTGCTCACTCCCTTGAGATCCTCCGCAGACCAAGCGAAGGTATCGGAGCTTTCCTTGAGGAAACGAATAAGGTTTGTTCTCTGACTGGGGGTCCAAGTTGGCTGAAATGAACATTTTCCTTTCTGAATTGCCCTCGAAGAGTTGAACTTGTTTAGTCTCTTCTTTGGGTGATGCTTTTGCTCTGTCGATGCATTCTGCACCCTCGTCGCTGAGGTTTGTGGCGCGAGGCTTCGACAAATTGTGGACATTGCGTTGTCCTCCTGCTACTGTTCCTTCGGCTGCTCTTGCAATGTCTTGATCTCTGTACACTGCTACGACCCCCTTCGGAGCAGGAAGTTTCATGCAAAGGTATGCAGGTGGATTATAGCGTTGAATGCGTTGGTGACGCCTCGGCCAAATTGCATTGGATTTGTAAGAAACAATCGACCACATCGGTTTCACGGTTCTGCAGTTCAACTGATCTCCGAAGGTGACGGGCAGAGATATTTTCCCGATAGCTCTTACTTGTTGCCCACCGAAACCGTATAGTGGGTTGTCGGAGGGTTGCAGGAGGTTTTTGTCAAGCTTCATGCTGTCGAAGGTTGTGGCGAACAGGATGTCAGCGGAGTTTCCGGTATCAACGAGATTTTGGTGACTGTCCACCCTGCTAAGTTGGTTTCAATCACCATTGCATCAGTGTGAGGGTAATCCCTTAACTTCATGTCATTGGAATCGAAGGTTATCGGGATGTGAGACCATCGGCCGAACGTGTGCGGTCCTTCGACAGCTACATGATGTACTCTTCGAGCATGTTCTTTCTTTTGCCTCTTATTGCCATGGTCTTCGTTGGAGCCTCCGTGATAGCTAGTATCACACCGAAGGTTGATGTTGGTTGTTGATGGTTGTCTGGTTTGGGCTTCGGTTTTGACTGGTTGTGGGGCTGGTAGGGCCGGTATTGGTGGTGGTGGCGGTAGAGTGTTGCTCACTTGTTGGTTAGTTTGGGGTTGAGGGGTTGTTGGGAAGTGACAGTGTATGGCGCGTTTTGGCGTTGGGGCCTCGGCTTGGGGTTTTCTCTCGCTTGGGGCCTCGGCTGTGGTTTCTGCTGCTGCGACCTTCGAGCGTCGGACTTTGCCCGGAAATCCTTGTCCGCTCTACAGTACCTCTCCATCGTATCATGAAGCTCTTCGATTGAGTTTGCTGGTTTTCTGGCGAATTTTGAGGAACATGGGCCTGGGCGTATGCCGCTGAATGCGGCGAGGATCACGGCCTCGTTAGATATTCCCGGAGTTCTTGCTCTAATTTGGATGAACCTTCGCCAGTAGTCTTGTAACGGTTCGCGCTCTTCTTGTTTGCAGTTGAAAAGCTCGATGGGTTTTGATGGTGCTGCTGTGATGCCCTTGAAGTTGATGCAGAGTCTGTCTCTGAGGTTGGCCCAAGAATCCACAGTCCCGGGGCGAAGGTTGTTGTACCAAGTCTGCGCGATGTCACGAAGGATGATTACGAAAGACTTCACCATTGTTGACTCGTCCCCTCCTGCTGCGGCGACTGCCGCTTTGTAGCTCATTATGAATTGGCGAGGGTCAGTGAGTCCATCGTAACGAGGGAGGTTTTGTGGATTGTAGCATGGTGGCCAGGGTTGGGTCTGGAGTATTTGGGAGAGTGGTGATTTTGGGTCATAGGGCATTTGATGTTGTTGGGCTCTCCGTTGGTTACGAAGGTTTGGCTCTCTCTCATTTGGTAGAGTTGGCGAAAGTTTGGTTGTCTCACAGGATATGGTTCTGGGTGATTTGGTGTGGTGGGGGTGGTGGATGGCGGCGAAGGTTGCCCTGGTCCTGCCGCTCATTCTCCTCCTGCGGTGGTGGCATCTCCCCATCATTCCAACCCACGGCTTCAGCTTCGGCTGCTGCGAGGAACTCCTCCATTCGGCGAAGCTGTTCCCTAGCCTCATCTACCTTTTGCCTGATTGCACGCAGTCGGTTGTGCCTCTCAAGCTGGTCTAGGCGCCCCTTCTTCTCTTGCAGCTCAGCTGAAGTCTTTCAAGGGCCTCGAGGCCCAAATCCTCCTCGTCAACTCCCTCTCCTTCTCCGGGAGTGTGAGGGTGCTTCTGCGCCGCCACCCGGGTTTGGGGCCCGGGACTTCTGAGTCTGGAGTAACATCTTCCACTCGCGAGGGTTCCAGAATCTCCTCGGCAGGTGGAACCACCGCTGCAGTTTCTCTTGCTGCGCGAAGGTCTCTAGCAGTGGCTGCTCTTCTGTTCCCGGCCATTTCGAACTTCTTCCCCCACGGTCGGCGCCAACTGTTGGTTGCACACTTGCCCTACCACCGCACACGTGCAGGGAGTGGCGAAGGTGGCCAATCGTCAGTACCGAGCTAAGATGTAACAGGAGCGAAATCAACGCGAGGTAGAAAGTCGCGAGAACAGTGTTTCTGTGGCTCTGCTCCCAAAAAACCGTGTCTCATACACTGTTCACCCCCCGGTATTTATAGGGGATACCAAGGCGCTGACCAAATTACAATAGGGTGCAAAAAGATTCCTCTGCGCTGTACACACAGAAGGGCAGAAACGTACAAACACAACTAAGCCGAAAACCCTAGCCTGCTCTCTGCGCGCGCTCGCCGCCGCTTGTTCGTGCTCACCCTTCGCGGAAATGCGAGGACTGACCTTCGTCTTGCGAGATATCCGTCCAGTTGCGAACCCTGGTCTCTTTGCCCCCCGCTAAGGCCTGGGCCTCTTGGAGAAGGTACGCGGCTGTGCGAAGATTGCTTCCAGCGCTCTTCACATCCTTGCCTGTAAGAACTCACAAAGCCTGTCTGAAGTGGTCTGAACTGTGGGTTAGCATTCGGGGCCCGAACAGTGACTCAAGGGCTTAGCAGATAAAGAGGCGGGTTTCGCCAAAGCTAAGCGAGACGCGCGGGGGGGGGGGCATCTGTTGAGTCAGCCTGCGTGGCGCCACTGCCAAGGGTCTCTTCCCCCAACAATTACGGAATTTGAATCTAGGTTGCTTATCAAGTTTTGCTCATGGGTAAGCTTCATCACATGCTTTTTAGGGCAGTTATCTTAACCACGTCTGACAATCTATGTGCAAGGCATAAATTGAACATAGCATATGATACAATGCAATGCAAAGACAACCCCCTTTCACCTTTTGACAAAGTTACTTAGATCAAGCACATTAAGCTCACTTCGCAATCTACAAAGGGTGTTTTCATCTAGGGTTTTGTGAAGATATCCGCAATTGATCTTCGGTTCTAACTCCTCTAAGGATATATCTTTCTTGGAAACATGATCTCTAAGGAATGATGGCGAATATCTTTGTGCTTTGTGCGAGAGTGTTGAACCGGGTTGTTAGCAAGCTTAACCGCGCTCTCATTGTCACACAACAAAGGCACCCTTTCAAGAACTACACCATAGTCTAAAAGGGTTTGTTTCAAGTAAGGATTTGTGCACAAGCACCCGTGGCTATGTATTCCGCCGGCGGTAGACAAGGCCACCTATTTTGCTTTTTAGAACTCCATGAAACTAGTGATCTCCAAGCAAATGGCACCCTCCGGATGTGCTTTTTCTTTCTATTTTGCAACCCGCGTAATCCGAATCGGAATACCCAACGAGTTGGAAGTTAGCTCCTTTGGATACAAAGGCCAATGCTTGGGGTGTGCTTTAGGTACCTAAGGATTCTCTTCACGCTATGAGATGTGATTCCCTAGGATCGGCTTGAAAGCGGGCACGCATGCACACACTAAACATGATATCGGGCCTAGATGCGGTCAAATATAACAAGCTACCAATCATAGAGCGGTAGAGAGTTTGGTCAACCGGGTTACCTCCCACATCTAGTCGAGATGTCCGTTTGTTGGCATTGGAGTCTTGATAGGCTTGCAATCATCCATCTTGAAGCACTTGAGGAGGTCTTTTGTGTACTTCTCTTGAGATATAAAGTCCCCTCCTTCAATTGCTTGACTTGGAAGCCTAGGAAGAATGTGAGCTCTCCAATCATGGACATTTCGCGAACTCCTTCGACATCAAGTCACCAAATTCCTTGCAATATGCTCCATTTGTTGACCCGAAAATGATATCATCAACGTAGACCTGACAAATGAAGATCTCTCCATCAAGTTTCTTGGTGAATAGTGTGGTGTCGACCATCCCAATGGTGAAGCCCTTCTCAATGAGGAAGTCCCGAGGTGCTCGTACCATGCTCTTGGGGATTGCTTGAGCCCATATAGCGCCTTGGACAACCTATAAACATGATTAGGATATCTAGGTCTTCAAACCCGGGAGGTTGATCAACATAGACTAGTTCATTTATTGAGCCATTTAAAAATGCACTTTTCACATCCATTTGGTTTGATGTGCATGTACATCTCATGCGCATTGATCTTTCCCAGATTTGGGTTGGTGTAGCGGTGGAAAGATCACCTTGATGTAGCACCGTCACAATGTTTCCATACTTCTCAATTGGAAGGACACAAAGTATCTTCCTCACAACATCGGATGGTTGCATTTGTGTGAGGCCAAGTCCATTAAGCTCTTCTACAAGAACATTCAACCGTGAGTACATTTCATTTGCATTTTCATTAGCATGCATATCAAAAGAGTGAAGCTTTTGCATAACTAAATGATAGCGTTCCTCACGCACACTCTTGGTTCCCTCATGGAGTGCACAAATGTTTTCCCATAGATCATGGGCATTTTTGTGGTTCCGAACACGGTTGAACACATCTTTGCAAATGCCTCTAAAAAGAATGTTTTTTGGCCTTTGCATTCCATTTATCATTTTCCTCCTCATTAGGAGTGAGGCTTGTGCCTTCCTTAGGCTTGGCAAAACCGGTTATGGCGGCATCGCGGCATTTCACATCAACCGCTTCTAGGTACGACTCCATACGGATCTTCTATATGGAAAGTCATCTCCCTCGAACATGGGAGGTGTCCATCACCTCCGGACATCTTAACTCTAGGAGTTAAGCCTAAATCGAGAGCACGAGGCTCCGATACCAATTCAAAGGATCAAGATGCCCAGAGGGGGGGTGAATTGGGATTTCTAAAATTTCTTGCAAGAATTAAACCTATCAAGCTCCAATTAACCCCCTAGTGCCTAGAAGTGTGTTTCTCTTTACTCTACCACACAAAAGATCAAGACTAAGCCACTCTAACTCTAGCAAAACATTCAATATAGAATGAACAACAAGTAGTAATGCGGAATTGATTGCTTGTAAGTAATGCGAGAGTAAGAGAGTAGAGATGACTCGACAATCTTTTTGCTGAGGTATCGAGGTGTCGGCACACCCCCCTAGTCCTCGTTGGAGCACCCGCGCAAGGGTATTGCTCCCCTTGATCACGCGCAAGGATCAAGTGCCTCACTACATCTAATTTCTTTCCCGCCACTCCGACCCGGTTACTCGCTCACTACCTAACACAGTCACAAGCTTGCTTGGGGTCCATCCACGTCATCCACAAAGCCTCCGGATGCTCTCCAAGGTTCACGATCGCCACCAAGCCGTCTAGGTGATGCCGATCACCAAGAGTAACAAGCTAGAACTCTCACTTGACCAACACAAGGCCAAAGAGATGGATGGATGCACACTTGCTACTCAATTCTCACTAGGAGGTGTCTAATTCTCACAATTAGCAAATCACTCACCTCACTAGGGCTCTTGCACTCACTCACACTCACAAGGTGTTTCTTAGCTAATGGAAGTGGCAAGAACACTCAAATGGATGGAGGGAAGGAAGTATATATACTCCCCCAACCGGCCATCCAAAAACAGCACAAGACAGGTATTCTGCGAGGGCATCGGACGCGCCGATGCCTAGCACCGGACGCTCCGATGACCTCGTCCAACGGTCTACTGTACCTTCTTGTCAGACTATTTAAGGGACATCGGACGCTGGCAGTGTCCGATGCCACCACATCGGACGCGTCCGATGTGGATTTACCCTCTCTGGAACCTCTCTGCATGGCCATCGGACGCTGGCCCTCAACGTCCGGTGCCTGCGTCCGATGCGGCATCCAGTTCACGCGCACGTGAACAGTGGCATGGGCGCGTCCGGTGTGGACACATCGGCGCGTCCGATGCCATGCACCAGACTAAACCCTAGTCGAGGTAAGCATCGGACGCGTCCGATGCCCACCTAGCCAGCGTCCGATGCCTTTAACAAGGCCAGACTCAACTCGGATCGCGACGCGGCCTAAATGACTTTTAATCCACTCGACTTAAGGCATCTCTCTGAGCTACCTAGGGCTATGAAATAACAAGTGTGCACCACACCTACCTCATTAGTCTTATCTAGGTCAAGCTACTGATTCATGCTCCCCTTTATAGTACGGCCAAAGGAAAAACAAAGACCTAAGACTACCTAAGTGTCCTCCAACACCATATGACACTTAGCCTAGTCTACCACCGTCTTCGTCGTCCATCCTTTGAAAACCGAAACGATATCCATCGCCAGGGGACATGAACTCATATGCCCGTATCGTCGCTATTACCGTGACCTAACTCATCCCTGTTTCTGCAAAACACACGTTAGTCACAATAATCTTGTGTTTCATCCAATCACCGAAACCACTAGGGGCCAAGATGCGTTCACAGGTGTCGAGCACGGAGACAGTGATCGAGGGCATGGTGAAGGTCAAGTAGAGACGTGCCGTGCAGACGGACCAGGAGCAGTGAAGGGCGGACGTGAGGCTTGGAGCGAGGGACCGGTGGCTTGGGGATCAGCTGTGGTGGCTGGCAGCCTGGGACAGCGACGAGCGAAGACTTGCGGGACATGGTGCTGCTCGGGTCAAGGACCTGGGGACACGTGTCGGTAGACGGGGTGCACGGGCGGTGCATCCCTTCTACAACTTCGGTTTGGTGGTAGAGCCAGAGAAAAACCATCGGGTGGATGGTTTCCAGGTTTGGGCCACAAAACCTGGGCGTGCGGCGGGTTTCCCAGTTTGGGCCACAAAACTCGGGCTGAGGACGGTTTCCAGGTTTGGGCCTCAAAACCTGGGCGCTGGCGGGTTTCTGAGTTTGCGCCACAAAACTCAGGCGATGGGCGGCTGGTTTCCCGGTTTGGGCCTCAAAACCGGGGGCGGAGTCCATGAAAAGGACAACAGAGCGGTGGCAGCAATCGATGAGGTTGCATCGAGGCAACGCTACCTATTTTGCGGGCGTGGCCGTCGGATCACCACCTACCACGAGTTGGTCCAGAATAACCCTAGGGTTTAGCTGGTTCGCTCTATATTTAGTGAGGGGTAGAGTAGGAATTAGATTTAGGATAAGTAGAGGGAGACACCCTCCTCCCATTCTATCTCAGTCATTTGCTCTTTGCTTTCTAGGGTTTCCTGCTCTCCCAATCCCCTGCTGTAGCTACTGAGATCCGCAGAGAACCATACCTCTGTGTACTGGAGATTTTGAGGAAGTGAGGCTGTAACCTCACTGTTGTAGCGTGTGGTAGCCACACGGTTGCAGATCGATGTATTGATTCGCGTTTTGTTCGTGTTCTTCGCGTTCTTCATTTCTCTCATGTTTTTCCCGTCACTCAATCTCTCTCTATACTGCGTCTTTTCGAAATCCACTTGAATCATCTTGTTCTTTATATTGAGGAGGTCATTTCGACCAAAGGAATTCATCTAACTCCTCACGAACAAGTAGATCGTGTCGATTTCGTTTTCGAGGCGCTTTTTCGGTTCATACACCTTCCCTTTCGATTTCCCGTTGTTTGAATCGATTTGAGCAGATGATTTCTTAGGGATAGTCTTCTAACCACCTCGTGATCATCCTCTCCAAGTTTGGGATCAAGGGATTTTGGTTTGGATCGATTTGGAGAAGATTTGAGTTGAGGGCGACCAAAATCACCCTTTCTGGACACCCGCGGATAGTACGCCGTTGGAGGCGCGGACAGTACACGCGTCGGGCTCCAGCCTGGGTCAGTGGCTGCGCGGCTCGGGCGCTTTGGTTCGGAGTGACGTGCGGACAGTCCGCCGGTCTAACTCGCGGACAGTCCGGGAGCCGACCAGGGGACTTTCAGCAACGTTGCTGTTTGGTCCATTCGGCCGGTGGACAGTCCGCCACCAGGTCGTGGACAGTCCGCAGTAGGGGCGGACAGTTCGGGACCCCAGGGCCGGACAGTCCAGGATTTGCCTGAAGGTTGCGTTTTAGTGCGTTTGCTCTCACGGCTTCTTCGCTTGGTTTCCGGACTTCTCGTTTAGCCCTAGAGTTGACCAAGGAACCTCTCTAAGTATCTTTGCTACTTGTTAGCATTGGTATTTGGGGATTTCTCGAAGTAGCCGTCTATCTACGTTCGGGACTCGGTTTTCAAGGGTCGAACATGCGTTGGTGCCTTTGGAGTTTGGTTCGCTATCGCTTTGTGGTGCCTCGCTGTGATCCTAGGGATCATCCACCCTCTTCCAAGGGTCGTGGGCATCACGTTCTCGGTCGTAGCTTTCAGGGGTTGATTTTGGGACAATAGGCCAAAGTTTCAAGAGAAATTTTTGTGGCTCCCATTCACCCCCCTCTGGTCGCCTTGCTAGTACATTCTCGGTCCTTCAATTGGTATCGGAGCGGGTTAAGGATCTTCCACCTTAGCCGGTTCCAGATCCACAGAAGGCGACATGGATCGCGGCGTGGGCAAACCGTCGTTCTTTGATGGGACGAACTATGCGTATTGGAAGATACGAATGTCGGCCTATCTTCAGAGCATGGGCTCTTCTGTTTGGGAGATTTGCAACAAAGAGGATTACGTTGTCTTGGCTGCTCGTGTCACTCAGCTTCAAATAGATGAGCACGATGCCAATAGCCGAGCGCGTAACGCTCTTTTCTCCTGTCTGAGCATGTCCGAGTTCGATCGTGTTTCTCACCTCCCCACGGCTCGTGAGATTTGGGCGACCCTCATGCGCTTCCATGAGGGAACCACTCAGGTCAAATCTCGCCTCTATGAGTCGCACAAGCGGGAGTATGAGAACTTTCGACATATGTCTGGCGAGAGCATAGAGAGTTTATTCGCTCGCTTTCAGGTCATTGTCAACAAGATGAGAGCGAACAAGGAGCTATTGCCTTTCGACGATCATGAGAGGGCGTTGAAGCTTTTGCATACTCTCGATCGGTCGGTGTGGGACTCAAAGGTCCAAGCGATCATCGAATCGTCTAACTATGAGACCCTCACATGCGACGAGCTCTTTAGTAAGCTCAAGTCTAGTGAGATTGACGCGATGTCGAGGGCTTCTTATGAAAATCCTTCTGGCCCGACTATGGCTTTGGTTCTGGCTCTTCTGCTAACACCTCTGGAGGTTTTGCACTCTCTTCACTCGTTGCTGTCACAGAGGAGCAGTTGGAGTCTTTGGAGTCTGATGAGTTGGCCTTGCTCGCCAACCGGTTCTCGCGGTTCCACAACAACCGCATGAACCGTCGTCGTGGAGGAGGACGCTCAGGATGCTTTGAGTGGGGCGACCCCGACCACTTCATCGCCAACTATCCCAAGAAGAAGCACACATCTAGGAAGGGCGATCATGGGCACAAGTACGACTCCGGCAAGCGCAAGGAGAAGTACGTCCCCGCGAGGCACAAGCGGAGGGGTGGCTTCGACAAGGAGTACATCAAGAAGAAGTACTCGGAGAAGGCCCAGGCTGAGCAGCGTGCGTTCTTTGCAACGCTCAGCGACGTCGATGGCTCGGATGACGACTCCTCTTGCTCAAGCGATGACGAGTCCGAGAAGAAGAAGAGGATCGAGGACAAGCTGAACGGCCTCTTCTTCTTCGCCGACGATGAGGGCCTCTACACCATGGCCCTTGGTGATGAGGTCAATGGCCAGCTGGAGGAAACACCTCGCGACGACGACGATGACACCTCACAGGTATCTCTGACCCATGACGAGCTTTCTGCTGAGGTCGAGAAGCTTACTGCCGCCTTGCTTAGTTAGGATAAGCTGCTTAGGCGTGCCGCTAGAGAGCGCAAGGAGTTTAGGCAGAATTGGGAGGACACGGTGAAGGAGCTTCAGTTTGCAAAGTCCACCGTGGTCGTGTCTGAGGAGGTTGAGTGTGAGATGTGCACCAAGCACATGACTGACCTTCTCACTTTGAGAGGTAAGTATGCTGCTTTGGTTGGAGAGGTGGATGAGCTCCGGGCAAGACCCGGGTTGTTGGGTGCGTGCAAGTCTTGTGCAGGCTTGTAATCCAAGTTGGCAAAAAGAATGCCAAGATTGAGTCTCTTGAGAAGGCCAGCTCGGGTAGCACTTGTGTGACTAGGTGTGCTCTGTGTGAGGGTTTGGAGATGGAAATTGCCAATGTGAAGCATGGCAAGATGCAAACCGAGGAGGAAAACACATACCTTTGGACCATATTGTCATGGGTGTCTTGCAATGAGCCGTAGCTTGGGATGATGATCGCGCAGTTTAAGCGTGCTGCTGGAGGTCCAGGTGTAGGTTTTGCTCCGGGTGTTGATGTCTCTTCTTTTGGGAACATTGGGGGAGTCGAGTGGTCTGAACTCATGTGAGAAGCCTAACTCCACCACTATTCCCAAGCTTACCAAGCTTCCACCCAAAGAGCCTCCTAAGCCTAACACCAAGGACGGAGTGGTTGAGGAGCCTCCAAGAGCTCCACCCAAGAACCAAGTGTGGCATCCCAAACCCAACCACCTGAAAAACAAGCTGGATATAATGCCACCTATCTAGGAGGAGCTATGCCACAGAAGGGCAAAGTGATCCACACCCACAACCGTGTGTACCAACAACCCCCTATGAGAGCGGTGAGGTACCATTGTGATCACTGTGGGAGAGATGGACACCTGAGGGAGTTCTGCTTCAGGCGCAAGAGAGAGGAGCGCCGTTCCAGGGAGATGAACAATCCGGACATGTACCATCCTTTCCATGATGTACATGTGCCGAATGTTCAGAGGAGAGCTCCGAGGAAAGTTGCCAGGCCTAGAGGTGCAGTCCCTCAAGGTCCTAGGCATCAGGGAGGTGTTGCCCGACAGGGTCCTAACTTTGCAGGATACGGACCCCGTGGCGGAGGCTTTGTTGAGCGTTTCCCTCCACCGCGTTTTGAGCATTATGATGGAAGCTCTTTCCTTAGCGGACCACGTTTTCCTGTGCGTGGTGATCGCTATCTCCGTAGACCTGCTAGGAATGGTTTTTACACTGACCGTTCTTTTGAGCAGCCAGCCCAACACTGGTATTCTTCCTACTTCACTAACCCCAGTGTTGGACCGTATGCTCGCCCTATGTCTTTTTATGAGGTAGGTAAAACGATTGGAGGACGTTTGGTTGGGAGATTTCGGTTGCTCGAGGCACATGACTGGAAACGCCAAGTGGTTCTCCAGTCTTAGTCCAGTCACCGGAAAGGAGTTTATCACCTTCGGCGACAATAGCAAAGGTAAAGTGTTGTCTCATGGGTCGGTGCGAGTTAATGAGAACTTTGTGTTGCGTGATGTTGCTCTTGTTTCTAACTTGCATTTTAACCTTCTCTCTGTTTCGCAACTTTTTGATGATGACTATGAGATTCGTTTCAAACTGAATCTCAGTCGCATTTTAAACCCATAGGGCAATCTTGTTTGTGTGATTTTGCCCATTGGGAAAGTCTTTCGTGCGGATTTCTCGGAGTCATTTCGAGTTTCTCATTGTCTTTTGGCTGGACCTTCCTTCTCTGATCTTTGGAAGTGGCATAGGAGACTAGGACATTTGAGCTTCGACTTGCTTGCAAGACTTAGCTCGCTTGGCCTAATCCGAGGATTGCCCAAGTTGTCGATGGAGAAGGATCTTGTTTGCCATTCTTGTAGACATGGGAAGATGGTTGCCGCTCCCCACCATCCAGTTACTCAGGTCATGACACAGCGCCCTGGAGAGCTTTTACACATGGACCTTGTTGGTCCGGCTCGGGTGAGCTCGGTTGGGGGGAAGTGGTATGTACTTGTTGTGTTGTTGACGACTTTTCGAGGTATTCGTGGGTCTTCTTTTTGTCTGAGAAGACCGAGACTTTCTCTTTTGCTCGCAATCTGATTTTGCATCTTTAGAACGAGTTCCCTTTGAACTCGATGCGAGCTATTAGAAGTGACAATGGTTCCGAATTCAAGAATTCGGATTTTGAGAAGTTTTGTAACTCTTTGGGTTTGGAGCATCAGTTTTCTTCCCCTACACACCGCCCCAAATGGTGTGTTGTAGAGAGGAAGAATCGGACCCTTGTAGAGATGGCCAGGACGATGCTCGATGAGCATAGGACCCCTAGGCGATATTGGGCCGAAGCTATGAACACTGCATGCTATATTTCCAATCGCATTTTTCTCAGAGCTTTCTTGAAAAAAGACTTCTTATGAGTTGCGATTTGGGAGACAGCCCAAGGTGAGTTATTTTAGAGTCTTCGGTTGCCATTGTTTTATATTGAAGAAAGGCAACCTGGACAAATTTGAGTCTCGTTCTTCTGACGGTGTATTTTTGGGTTGTGGCACTCACACTAGAGCTTATCGTGTACTTAACCTTGATACTAACCGAGTCATGGAGATGTTCTGATGTCACCTTCGATGATACCATGGTTTGTCCTTCTTCTCGTTTTGAGCGTGCAGGTGATCATGAGGTTGGTGAGCCTCTTTTTGGTGACGAGGACGAGGGTGCTGAAGGTATGGATGATCCAGCACCCCCTCCACCTGCTGTGCTGCAAGGAGCGGCTTCTACTACAACTCACGGCCCCGACACTTCTTCTTCCTGGGGGCCGTGGGATCCGCCACCCCGAGCGGTACCTTTTGTACCCGGGGAGGCACCAGCTGCTGTGTTGAGGGGGAGGCCACTTCTGCTCGAGAGGCACCACGACACATCCAGCGCCAACACCCCCCTCAGCAGATGATTGGCAGCATCGACGAACGTGTCGCTCGGTCCAGGTCACAAATCTCTAACTTTGATAATTCTGCTTTTGTTGCTGATTTTGAGCCCGGAGATGTTGAACACGCTTTGACGGATCTGGATTGGGTCAATGCCATGCATGAGGAGTTAGAGAACTTTGAGCGAAATCGGGTTTGGGTTTTAGTTCCACCTCCTCCAGACTGTAAGCCTATTGGGACAAAATGGGTTTTCAAAAACAAGCAAGGAGAGGATGGCCACGTTGTTAGAAACAAGGCCAGGCTTGTAGCGAAGGGCTATAGTCAGAAGGAGGGGATAGACTATGAGGAGACTTTCGCTCCTGTAGCTCGGTTGGAGGCTATTAGGATACTCTTGGCTTTTGCTGCATCCAAAGGTTTCTAACTTTTTCAAATGGATGTCAAGAGTGCCTTCTTAAACGGCTACATAGAAGAAGAGGTTTATGTTGAACAACCCCCCGGTTTTTGAAAATCCCAAGTTTCTAAACCATGTTTTCAAACTCCACAAAGCTTTATATGGTTTGAAACAAGCCCCTAGAGCCTGGTATGATCGGTTGAAAACCTTTTTGCTTGCTAAGGGTTTTAAAATGGGATGTGTGGATAAAACGCTCTTTCTCCTCAAGAAAGGCAAAAAACTCTCTTGGTCCAGATTTACGTGGATGATATCATTTTCGGTGGTTCTTCTGACGCTTTGGTTGCCAAGTTTGTAGATACTATGAGCCGGGAGTTCGAGATGAGTATGATGGGCGAGCTGACTTTCTTTCTCGGATTGCAAATTAAGCAATCCCGAGAAGGGACGTTTGTGCACCAGGGCAAGTATACCAAGGGCTTGCTGAAGAGGTTCGATATGGGTGAGGCCAAGCCTCTTCCAACACCCATGTCGACCACGACGGCCCTGGATGCGGACAAGGATGGAGAAGCTGTGGACCAGAAGGAGTACCGAAGCATGATCGGGTCGCTGCTCTACCTGACGGCGACACGCCCGGACATCCAGTTCGCGGTGTGCCTGTGCGCGCGCTTTCAGGCGTCGCCGCGCACTTCTCACCGTCAGGTGGTCAAGTGCATTTTTAGGTACCTCCGTTTCACACCTGAGTTCAGGATTTGGTATTCAGCTTCCTCCACCCTCTCCCTTTGCGGTTATTCCGATGCCGATTTTGCTAGTTGTCGCATTGAGCGCAAGTCCACCTCTGTGTGACGTAACCGCCCTAATCCCATGGCCCACTGATCATTGTCAACCACTGACAGTTGACCCGTACAGCCAAGAGATTAAGACCGGTTCTGCCACTGGGCTACATCAGTGCCCGATGTCCGCAGGATCATCTCACAATTCAGTTACAATCTCTTGAACATTTTGACAAATAACATCGGAGTAATAGCGGAAGACTTAGATAACAATAGTTTTACAAACCAGGGTTCAACATAACATTAAAGTGAAGTTTACAGACCATAGTTCAAATAGATAGAGTTGGCAGGGTAGCATATGACAACAACAAAAGAATAAAGATACTTCACCCAGCCCGAGGGTGAATAATCACTCATCGGCCTCATCGGCCTCTTCCTGAACAACAGTCACACAGCAGGGTCCAAGGCATACTGAGGAATCTGCCATACCTGCAACATGGGTAAAAGAACCCTGAGTACAAAGGTACTCAACAAGACTTACCCGACTAAAGAAAAGGGAGAAGACTCAGGAATGCAGGCTTAGGGTAGTCAAGGTAAGGCTTAAGCAAGATCAAGTATTTTGCAGAAAAGCATTTTTGTAAACCTTATTTTATTTTTGAAAGATTCGGTATTTCTCAAATCTTCATCGTTCATGATTCATTTTACATTTCAAAACATTCCTAGTTGAGAACCACTCCCTGTTGACAGTCAGTGACTAAGTCTCCATAACCGAGGAGCAGCGTTAATCCGGATAAATAATACTCAGCTGAGGATCCCTATCCACACTGCATATGTAGCACCCAAGCTTGCATATGCCAACTCGTCTACCACGATTCCTCCAAGATTGGGCCCGGTCCTACGCCACCCGGAAGAACAGTACACCACTCTAGTCCGGGACTTTAACCCACGTGGGTACATGCTACTTCCGCCATCTCTCCACTCCCAGTGCGCGGTTGTCGGTCCAATAAGGATTCCTCGGAGCCGAAGCTTTCCGTAGTATGTGAATAGTTGCAAGTCTTAGTCAGCAGGCCCCCATACAGGTGGTCCCTAAATTTTCCAGCAGCCAGCACAAGCACCTCGGGACTCTAACCCGAGAGTACAGGTCCTGTCAGTTTTTCAACCCTGTCCCGGTCGGTGTCAACTGTTGAGTCCCGGACTACAACATGACGGCACCGTACGCAAAGACAACCTCTCCTTCCCATTGACTAGGTACGGATCAGATACTTAGCCAATAGTGGGAGTGAACCAGAAATTCCCATAAATATTCTTAAGTGATCACACTTTTGAAATTGGCATTTTTATTGCAAAACTATCATATAGCATTGCTAAGCATTTTGCAAATAGTTTTTGAAAAGCAGGTATCGAGTGTATCATTGGTCAAGGTAGATAATGCATCAGATAGGATTTCACTCAACTCCTATCAACCTAATGCAATAATTTAACTCAAAGACATTTAAGGAAACATTTATAAATTCAAGGAAAAGGGTTAAATGCACCGGGGCTTGCCTTGGATGGCAAAAAGGACAGGCTCGGGGTCAGCAGTGCAGTTGACGGGGCTCGGGGTTGCCTCGGGGACAGATCCTTCGGTGGCTACCTCGACTTCAGGGCCTTCTTCCTCGGTCACTATACGTATGCAATGATGCATGCACGTGAGTATGCTAGTATGAACAAAGTGCACAGGACAAAACTAGAGTATAGCTTTGCAAAGTATGAGTGGTGGTTAAAGTGGTCAATAGATTACTTATCCCTTTTTAGCAATATTAACAACTTTATTAAGCAACTTCTATTAAGCCTAAGTATGGACATAGCAAGGCATCACAAACATCATAGACCAGAGGGGTATGGGTCTATGAACATCAAGCAATCCAAAAGTCACATCACAAGGCATTCAACGCTAACCCTAATCACCTTTTTCTATTTTTCTTAATTATTTAAAAAGGTCATTTATGAAGGTGCTCCAAAAATTACCAAATTAATCACACAAGTTCATTAGGGTACAAGTATATGGCAAAACAAATTTCATAATTTTTTGAGGTCATTAAGGTGTTCAAATAAATCTAGGCATTAATTAACAAAAGGCACTATTTAGGAATTAAAATAAATGCCCAAAAATCAACTTGTTTCAAAAGACTTCAAAATTTCACCAGAGACTTGTCATGGCAAAACTAGCTCACAAAAAGTGATCTCATAATTTTTGGAGTTATAAATCTTTTTCTAAAAATCCAAAACCATCATTTATTAATTAAAAGGGAGATTTTTCATTTTCAAATTTTGCAGAAAAGTCAAGTTTTATATTTTTATAAAATACTTCAAGGTGTACAGAGTCTACCATCAAATTTCAGAATTTTTGGATCAACACAGAAAATCACACAAAAAGATGAAATCTGAACACTATTCACATGTTTGAAGAAAAAGAAAAACGGCACTGTGCTTCGTTCCCGCACGCCGGCGATCGCCGGACGACGGCGGCGCGATTACGCCGGGCTCTACGAGCGCTCCGCGGCGGAACCAAGGGCACGGGAGGCAACAGGGAGCTCACCGGCGTCGATTAAGCGGCTCGGCGAGGGAAGGGGATGAACGGTGGAGGAGGTCGACGGTGACCGGCGGACGGCGGATGGCGGTGAACGACGCTCCGACGATCCTGTGCAAGATAAGCGACCACGAGGGCCGGGTTAGAGTCGCACGGAGTCAAGGAAGCGAATGCGAGGGTCGGAGGGAGATGATCAAGGCCGAAAACGGCGAATTCCACGAGCCCGAGTTCGCCGGGTTCTCGCCGGAGACGACAACGACGAGCTACGCCGGGCAAACGGGGACGGTAGAGGTGAAATTGGAGAGTGGGGAAGCAGCACCAGATCAAGGCGGAGCTGCTGAGCTAGGTGGTTGAGCACGGGAGGCTCTGGAGTGAGCTGGCGACGGCGGCGGAGGTGAGTGAGGGAGGTCGGGCTCCGGCGGCCGTTTTATAGCCGCGGCCAGAGGCCGGTAGAGACCTCGGGGTTGCGCGGGTAGGGTTTGCGAGGGCGCGCGCACTCGATTGCGCTCTGGCGGATAAGCTGGCGTGCAGCCGGGGCTCGGGCGCAGGCAGCGCCGGCGATGACCACGCGGCGGCGACGCGCAGAGGACTGTAGGGGACGGGAGCGAGGGTCAGCGCTCGCGTGCGGGCGCGGAGGAACAAGGAGACAGCGGCGGCAGGTTGGTGGCGCGTGGGGAGCAGCCAGGCACGCGGCGCGCGCGACGCCGGCGGGGCGCCATGGCCGGGCCCCCCTGTCCCTAGGAGGAAGAGGAACAGGGCTATGCCCTATCTTTTGACTTTGAGCAGATTTTATTTTGTATTTGCAAATTACTTTCAAAAATTGAACTGAGCAACAAAAACTCAAAACAACAAAGTTGCTCAGAAAAAAGAGATCTACAACTTTGTCAATCAGAACATTTTCAAAATCCAAATAGTTTTTGAACAATATTTGAAATCAGAAAAGGGGACACTTTTGAAATTTGAATCAAATCAAAATTACTCTGGATTTCAAACTGAAACTTGAAAATCTGCAAATATGAAAGTTGCTCCTTTTATCAAAACCTACAACTTTGCTATAAAACACTTTTCCAAAAACTCATTAGTTTTTAATTTAATTTTGAAAACTGAAAAGGAACAAAGTTGGGGTTTGAATGAATTTGAAATAACTCAAAACTTTATACTGCAACATGAAAATTTGTAAATACCAAAGTTGTTTCTCTTTGACAGATCTACAACAACGTTGCTTTTTGGACCAACCTCAAATTTTGAATAATTTTTGAATTACAAATAGAGGGATAAAATCCAGGGTTTGGAATCAGGTTTTGCAAGAGGGATTTTACATCTGAATTTTTATTTTGTGAACACTGGCCAACACAACAAAACTTCAAGACATCCAACTGAACAAGAATCACACAAAGCTAGGCACAGAGGTGAAATTACCATTTTGCCCTTATAGGAAGATTAGGGCTTTTAGGGTTTTCGAAAAGGGGATCACTACACACATAAGGGACAAATGCACATGCATAAGGGAAACACACAAGTATGATGAGGATGATTATGACTAATGATGATGACATGTCAGGTTAATTACAGTTAAACACCAGAGGTGTTACAGCCTTCCCCCCTAAAAGAAATCTCGCCCCGAGATTCCACGTCTTACGAAAGGACACGGAAGGGATAAAGGCAAAACTTTACATAGACAGAGATTCGAGAAAGTCGGGGTAGTTCTTTGCTAAGAAGTCTTCGGATTCCCAGGTGGCTTCTTCTTCAGAGTGCTGGTTCCACTGGATCTTGTACCATCTTGTGGTGGTTCTTCGAGTAACACGATCCTGGTGATCCAACACGCGAACTGGATATTCCGAGTAGGATAGATCAGGCTCTAGCTCGACACCTTCAACTTCCACGACATGTTCTGGTACTCTGAGACACTTCTTGAGTTGGGAGACATGGAAAACATTGTGGACAGCGGAGAGATGATCGGGCAACTTCAGCTTGTAAGCTACCTTGCCACAACATTCCAAAATCTCAAACGGACCAATGTAGCGGGGTGCTAACTTTCCCTTGACTCCAAAACGAGTGACTCCTTTGGTTGGTGAACCTTGAGATATACATAATCTCCAGCTTGAAACTTCAGAGGTCGACGTCTCTTGTCAGCGTAGCTCTTCTGTCGAGATTGGGCAATCTTCATATTCTCTTGTATCTGCTTGACTTTCTCTTCCATATCTTTGACCAGGTCAACTCCAAAGAATTCTCTTTCTCCGGGCTCAGACCAACTGAGGGGTGTACGACAACGACGACCGTACAGTGCTTCAAAGGGTGCCATTTTGATGCTCTCTTGGTAGCTGTATTATAAGAGAACTCTGCCAAAGGCAAATAGTCATCCCAAGTATCTGCGAAGGTAAGAACACAGGCTCTCAACATGTCCTCCAGCACTTGGTTGACTCGCTCCGTTTGTCCATCAGTTTGAGGATGATAAGCTGTGCTATGTAAGAGCTTGGTTCCAAGCGAGGTATGGAACGCTTTCCAAAACTTAGCGACAAACTGGGTACCACGGTCAGAGACAATGTCTTGGGTATGCCATGAAGTTTCACTATGTGGTTCTTGTACAAGGTGGCATACGTGGGGACGGTGTAACTGGTCTTCACTGGCAGGGAAGTGAGCTTGTTTGGTGAGTCAGTCCACGATTACCCAAATGGAATCAAAACCTTTCTGGGTCTTGGGTAGTCCATTGACAAAATCCATACTAATGTCGTCCCATTTCCAAGCGGGTACTGACAAAGGTTGCAATTCTCCTCCAGGCTTCATGTGTACTGCCTTGACTCTTTGGCAGGTATCACACTGAGCGACATACCGGCAATCTCAATCTTCATTTTAGTCCACCATAATCTCTGCTTTAAGTCTTGGTACATCTTGTTGCTGCCGGGGTGAATAGAGAATCTGGTCAAGTGTGCTTCATCAAGGATTAACTGTCTCAATTCAGGCACCTGGGAACTACTAGACGGTTCTTGAACCAAACAACTCCTACATCATCGATCCTGAAACAATCAGCCTTTCCGGTCTGGACCTTTTCGATGATGTGCTCGATTCCAGGGTTATCTTTCTGAGCAGCAATGACTTGATCCTTGATGGATGTTTCTATGCTGACATTGTTCAAGCTTCCTTGCGAAATCATTTTTGATACCCATCCTTTCGAGTTCATGGCACAAGGAAAAATCATAGGGCTTCGTCGTCAGACAGTTGCAGTATGACTTGCGACTGAGGGCATCGGCAACTACATTTGCCTTACCTGGATGTATGTACTTCGAGATCATAATCTTTAATCAACTCAAGCTATCTTCTCTGCCTCATATTCAATTCTTCTTGAGTGAAGATATACTTTAGGCTCTTGTGATCCGTATACATATTACAGGTGCTGCCCACAGATAGTGACGCCAAATCTTCAAGGCATGCACGACTGCTGCTAGCTCAAGATCATGGTTGGGGTAGTTTTCCTCCTCAGTCGCTTAAGCTGTCGTAAGGCATAAGCGATTACTCGTCCTTCTTGCATCAAAACACAGCCCAAACCAGTACCAGATGCATCACAGTATACATCGAAGGTTTCTCGATATCTGGTTGAGCTAGGACTGGTGATGTAGTTAGCATTTTCTTCAAGGCTTGAAAGCTTGCTCATAGGCTGGTGACCAAACGAAATCCACGGAATTCTTCAACAACTCTGTGATAGGCTTGGCGATTCTGGAGAAATCTGGGATGAAACGACGATAGTATCCAGCCATTCCCATGAAGCTGCGAACTTCGCGGACAGTGTAGGTGGCTTCCAATCCAAGATATCTGCCACTTTTCCAGGGTCAACTGACACACCTTCGGGGACAGGACAACGTGACCAAGGAATTGAATTCGATCTAGCCAGAATTCACATTTACTGAACTTGGCTACAGCTGGTGATCTCTGAGACGAGATGAACGATTCGAAGATGCTTGCGTGATCTTCAGGAGTTTCTTGAATAGACAAGGATGTTGTTGTGAACACGACTACAAATTTATCGAGCTCTGGCATGAAACCAGAGTTCATGAGATACATGAAATGAGCGGGGGCATTGGTCAAGCCAAAAGACATGACCAAGTACTCATATAGACCGTATCTGGTTTGAAAGCTGTTGTTAGGAATGTCTTCTGGACGGATTTTTATTTGGTGATAGCCAAGATCTGAGATCAATTTTGGAGAACACTCTGGCTCCAGATAACTGGTCAAAAGAAGGTCAATGCGAGGCAAGGATATTTATTCTTGATGGTGACCTCGTTGAGCGGGCGATAGTCAACGCACAGACGAAGGCTTTTGTCCTTCTTCTTCACAAAGATAGCAGGACAGCCCCAAGGAGATGAACTTGGGCGAATGAGACCCTTATCCCAAGCTCTTGCAATTGGATCTTCAGCTCTGCCAACTCTCTGGGAGGCATTCGATAGCTCTACGGGATATAGGGCAGTCCGGCTTTATGTAACACCTCTGGTGTGTTAGCATGTAATTAACTTGACATATCATCATTATCATCATTAAGCATCTTGATCATGAGTTCATGTGTATGCATTTTGCTAAGTATATCATTTTATGTGATTACATCTTTTGCAAAAACCCTAATTAGCCCACTTCTCTCTACTAGGGCAAAATGGTAATTTTATCTCTGTGATTAGCTTTGTGTATTCTTGTTCCTTTGGTGTCTTGAAGTGTTGTTGTGTTGGCCAAAGTTCAAAAATCAGAATTTGATTTCAAATCTCTTTGCAAAACCCTGATTTCCAAACCCTGGTTTTACACCTCTTTTTGTAATTCAAAAATTATTCAAAATTTGAGGTTGGTCCAAAAAGCAAAGTTGTAGATCTGTCAAAGAGAAACAACTTTGGTATTTACAAATTTTCAAGTTACAGTACAAAGTTTTGAGTTATTTCAAATTCAATCAACTCCATTTTTGCCCCTTTTCAGTTTTCAAAATGAGTTCAAAAACTAATGAGTTTCTGGAAAAGGGTATAATAGCAAAGTGTAGGTTTTGATAAAAGGAACAACTTTCATGTTTACAGATTTTCAAGTTTCAGTTTGAAATCCAGAGTAATTTTGATTTGAATCAAGTTTGAAAAAGTGTCCCTTTACTGTTTTCAATATTGTTCAAAAACTATTTGGAATTTGAAAATGTTCATATTGACAAAGTTGTAGATCTCGTTTTTCTGAGCAACTTTGGTGTTTTGAGTTTTTGTCGCACAGTTCAAATTTTGGAAGTAGTTGGCAAATTTCAGAAACTAGCCAAAAGTCAAACCCTACACCCTACCCTGTTCATCTTCTCCGTAGGGGGGGGGGGGCCCGGCCATGGGCCAGCCGCCGGCGTCGCGCGTGCCGCACGCTGGCTGCTCCCCACACGCCACCAAACCTGCCGCCGGCTGTCCCTTGTTCCCTCCGCGCCCGCACGCGAGCGCTGACCCGCGCTCCCGGCCCCTACCGCGCCAGTTCGTCGCCGCCACGCGTTCGCCGCCGGTGAGCCTTGCGCCCCGCCCCTGCGCACCAAACGCTGACCTCGGCCTCGGCAATCGATTGCGCGTGCCTCGGCGAGCTCGTCCACACCTCCCGAGCTCTCTACCGGCCGCTAGCCGTGGCTATATAGGCCCGCCGGAGCCCGACTTCCTCACTCACCTCCGCCACCGTGGCCAGCCCACTCCAGAGCCCCGCCGCTCAACCAACTAGCCAACAGCTCCGCCTTGAGCCCGTGCAGCTTCCCCACTCCTCAATTTGGTCTCTACCGTCCCTGTTTGCCCGGCGTAACTCGCCGTTGTCATCTCCGGCGAGAATCCCGTCGAGGTCGGGATCGTGAAATACTCCCTCTCCGGCCTTGATCATCTCCCTCTGACCCCCGCATCACCTTCCTTACTCCTTTGCGCCTCTGACTGACCCCTTGCGGTCACTTGTGTCGTGCAGGATCATCGGGACGACGATCGCCGCCGTGAGCTTTCCGCCGGCCACCGTCGACCATCTCCCTCCGTTCATCCCCTTCCCTCGCCGAGCCGCTTAATCGACTCACGGTGAGCTCCTGATGCCGTTCCTACCCTCGGTTTCGCCGCGGAGAGCCCGCAGTCCGGCGCCGCAGCGCCGCCGCCGTCGGTCGGCCGCCGGTGAGCGAGGGAGAAGAACAGTGCCTTTTTTCTATTTCTTCATACATTGAATAGTGTTGATTTCATCTTTTTGTGTGATTTTCTGTGTTGATCCATAAATTCTGAAATTTTTGTGGTAGACTCTTATGCTCTGAAGTATTTTATAAAAATATGAAACTTGAGTTTTGTGCAAAATTTGAAAATGAAAAATCTCCCTTTTAATTAATAAATGATGGTTTTGGATTTTTAGAAATGATTTATAACTCCAAAATTTATGAGATCACTTTTTGTGAGCTAGTTATGCCATGACAAGTCTCTGGTGAAATTTTGAAGTCATTTGGAGCAAGTTGATTTTTGAGCTTTATTTTAATTTAAATAGTGCCTTTTGTTAATTAAATGTCTAGATTTAATTGAGCACCTTAATGACCTCCAAAAATTATGAAATTTGTTTGCCATATACTTGTACCCTAATGAACTTGTGTGATTAATTTGGTAATTTTTGGAGCACCTTCATAAAATGACCTTTTTAAATAATTAAGAAAAATAGAAAAGGTGATTAGGGTTAGCGTTGAATGCCCTGTGATGTGACTTTTGGGATTGCTTGATGTTCATAGACCCCTACCCTTTGGTCTATGATGTTTGTGATGCTATGTTTGGTTGATGCTTAGGATAGTTATGATAAAGTTCTAGTTTAATCAATTTTGCTTAAGGAAGAGGTTACCTTTTATGCTCAACCTAGATTTCGATTATGCCTTGCCTTAGAGTAATCTTGAATCAGTGGTATTGTCTTGCACCTTAAGTCCATATCATCATTCTCATGAGCATTCATCATTGCATCCGATAGTTGACGAAGAAGGCCCTGAAGTCGAGGTAGCCACCGAAGGATCTGTCCCCGAGGCAACCCCGAGCTCCGACACTTATACCTACCCCGAGTCTACTCTTTTTGCCATCCAAGGCAAGCCCCGGTGCATTTAACCCTACCTTGCTTTTATAAATGTTTCCTTAAATGTCTTGAGTTAAATTATTGCATTAGGTTGATAGGAGTTGAGTGAAATCCTATCTGATGCATTATCTACCTTGACCAATGATACACCCGATACCTGCTTTTCAAAACTATTTGCAAAATGCTTAGCAATGCTATTCTATAGTTTTGCAATAAAAATGCCAATTCAAAGTGTGATCACTTTAAGAATATTTATGGGAATTTCTGGTTTACTCCCACTATTGGCTAAGTATCTGATCCGTACCTAGTCAATGGGAAGGAGAGGTTGTCCTTGCGTACGGTGCCGTCATGTTGTAGTCCGGGACTCAACAGTTGACACCGACCGGGACAGGGTTGAAAAACTGACAGGACCTGTACTCTTGGGTTAGAGTCCCGAGGTGCTTGTCGCTGGCTGGAAAATTTAGGGACCACCTGTATGGGGGCCTGCTGACTAAGACTTGCAACTATTCACATACTACGGAAAGCTTCGGCTCCGAGGAATCCTTTATTGGACCGACAACCGCGCACTGGGAGTGGAGAGATGGCGGAAGTAGCATGTACCCACGTGGGTTAAGTCCCGGATTGGAGGTTAAGTCCCGAATTGGAGTGGTGTACTGTACTTCCGGGTGGCGTAGGACCGGGCCCAATCTTGGAGGAATCGTGGTAGACGTTTGGCATATGCAAGCTTGGGTGCTACATATGCAGTGTGGATAGGGACCCTCAGCTGAGTATTATTTATCCGGATTAACGCTGCTCCTCGGTTATGGAGACTTAGTCACTGACTGTCAACAGGAGTGGTTCTCACTAGGTCTGTTTGGAAAGTAAAATGAATCAAGGATTATGATGGAACAAGGGATACCGAATCTTTCAAAATTTAAATAAGGTTTACCAAAATGCTTTTCTGCAAAATACTTGAACTTGCTTAAGCCTTACCTTGACTACCCTAAGCCTGCATTCCTGAGTCTTCTCCCTTTTCTTTAGTCGGGTAAGTCTTGTTGAGTACCTTTGTACTCAGGGTTCTTTTACCCATGTTGCAGGTATGGCAGATTCCTCAGTATGCCTTGGACCCTGCTGTGTGACTGTTGTTCAGGAAGAGGCCGATGAGGCCGATGAGTGATTATTCACCCTCGGGCTGGTGATGTATCTTTATCTTTTAGTTGTTGTCATATGCTACCCTGCCAACTCTATTTGAACTATGGTCTGTAATAACTTCACTTTAAGTTTATGTGAACACTGGTTTGTAAAACTATTGTTATTTAAGTCTTCCGCTATTTACTCCGATGTTATTTGTCAAAATGTTCAAGAGATTGTAACTGAATTGTGAGATGATCCTGCGGACATCGGGCACTGATGTAGCCCAGTGGCGAACCCGGTCTTAATCTCTTGGCTGTACGGATCGACTGTCAGTGGTTGACAGTGATCAGTGGGCCATGGGATTAGGCCGTTACGTCACAGAGTGGTATCAGAGCATCTCACTACGACGTTGCAATCTTTTGCGAAAATTTCAAAAGTTTTTAAGTCCAAACTAACTTGACTATTTTGAGTCCAAATTGCTTCTCTCATCTCATCTTGTCTTTGGCAACTAGTAGCAAGACAACTTGTATAAGCCCTATGTACCTTACCTTAGTAGTTGCATTGCCTTGTTCCGTAGGAACGAATCATGCATCATGTCATAATCACTTGATAATAACTTCCTCTCTAAGTCGGTTGGGTTAGTATGCTTTACCTTTTCTTGCTAGCCTTTCTCACCTATAACCTCTTGTCCAGATATGGTCATCATCAAGCGGACTGCTCGCAAGTCGACTGGACCGCATGTGTGCCGCGTCACCAGCTGGCGCCACGCACCGGAGAAGAGAGGAGAATCCTCCAACGGACGTCGCTCCCCGCCGCAACCGCAAGCACTGAAGGAGGAGATCAAGAATCTAAAGGCTGAAATGGAGAACATGGAGCATGACTTCTATCTCTCCCGCATGGAGTTTTATGAGGCACGAGCTTCCCTGAGCAGGCCAATCGGAACACGGTTCGCGCTATCGAGCAGCGCAATGATGCTTGGACCCGCGAAGACGTCACCAGAGCCCAGCTCATGGACTGCAGCAGTACACTGCCCAGATTGAGCAGTACAATGATATGCTTCATGAGGAGGTACATCACTGTACAACCAACTTCACCCCGTGCTCCGCCTGTTGCTGAGGATCCAGAAGATGGAGTCGTGGAGGAACCTGAAGTAGAACATGAGCCAGTCCAGAATGTAGAAGTGGAACCTGCTGAAGATGTTCACTTTGAAGATGAAGATGAGGAGGAAGAGCCTGAGCTCATCATCGAGATGAAGATGACGATGAAGAGATGATCATCATCGATGACGACTAGATTCATTGTGTCTGTGCCATCTGCTCACCTAAAGCCTTAGTCTAGGTTTTGGGGCGTTAGTTGGTCTTCTGTCTAGTCGAGTCTGTATCGCGTCTTGTACCTTTCCTTGTCAGTAGTATCTATCTATCGAACCTCTGTATCAGTTATCTACCCTTGCATCAATGAATCTTATCAGTCAGTTTCGTTCAAAATCAATCTTTGGATGAAGTTCCCAAATTCTTAACAGATGCCTGTGAACACCCGCACTGGAGCCGGAAGTTCCGGAGGTGCCAACCTTCCAAACCCTCCACCAGTTCCTGCTACCCTGGCAGATGCCATTGCAGCCTTGGCCGCCGCTGCCAACCTAATGGCTCAGAACCAAGGACAGCAGAATGTTGGTCACCGTGGTCGTCACAACCAAGAGACCACCTATGTGGAGTTCACTGAAACCCGT
Source organism: Coix lacryma-jobi var. lacryma-jobi (assembly GCA_009763385.1). NCBI lineage: Eukaryota > Viridiplantae > Streptophyta > Magnoliopsida > Poales > Poaceae > Coix > Coix lacryma-jobi. Next base: position 65,265,058 of record CM019825.1, read on the forward strand.
CCACCGTTTTCACCAGAGCCGATGAACCCCTCGAAGCTGATGATTGGCTCCGCACCATGGAGCAGAAGTTTGGTCTCATCCGATGCACTGAAATCCAGAAGCCCGGTTTGCTCTCAGCAGCTTCGTGGTCCAGCAAGTGCTGGTATGCCAACCTCTTGGCTGCCCAACTGAAGGTCATGAGTTGACCTGGGAGGAGTTCCGCACCGCTTTCCGTGCACACCACATCCCGTCAGGTCTGATGAAGATGAAGCTTGATCAGTTCCTAGCCCTGCAGCAGAAGGAATCCACAGTGATGCAGTATGTGGGTCAGTTCAACCACCTGAGCCAGTATGCCTCCGACTATGTCAACACGATGAGAAGAAAGAGATTGTTTTCTCAGGGGTCTGCACCCTAAGATTCGCAGAGGTCTATCCAACAACCTCAACGGATCTTATCATGATGTCGTTGACCGTGCTGTCGCTTTCGAGGAAAGTAACGCCAGTATCAGGAGGAGAAGAAGAAGGAAGGCTGGGTCTAGCAGCTTCCCAGCAACCATAAGCGCCCAAGAATCATCTATCACCCCAGCCACCACAAAAACCGTGCCCCATACCCTCATCAGCAAGTGGTCGTTCGTACCGCGGCCACCACCCATAACGCCAACCAGCAAAGTGCCACTCAGCCGAACGCCCCAGGTGTTCGTGTCACCACCCCTCAAACAGCTTACAACCATCCATGCTACAACTGTGGCCAAGTTGGTCACTGGTCTCGCGAGTGCCCAAAACCCAAGAAGAATGCCCAACATGCACAGAAAGGCCCTGGAGGATCACAGCAGCAGCACCGTGCACCGCAGCAGCACGTCCAGAAGGGCAAGTTTGTCAAGAAGCACGGGCAAGTCTACTTCACCACCGTCAGTAACATCCCAGAAGGAGAGCCCGTCATGCTCGGTAGGTTCCCTGTTGCCAATCATCCTGCAGTCGTCTTGTTCGATTCTGGTGCATCGCATTCCTTCATCAGTCGCACTTTTGTCATCAAGCATGAGTTACCCATGGGGGAGTTAAAAGAAAGTTTCTGTATACTTTCGCCTGGAGGGCGGATAAATACTAAGGAAGTGGTCCGCGTATACCATTAATGTTGGGGGAAATGTCTTTCCTACCACCATGATAGTACTGCCAATCAAGAGATAGATGTCATCTTAGGCATGAATTGGATGTGTCAGTATAAAGCCATGATAGACCTTGAATAGAGTTGTGAGAGTGGATTTCCTAACAGCGCCTCCAAACTCCTTCCCAACTTCCTATGCCTCAAAAAACCAGCACAACCAGTCATTGAATACCGCCTGTGTTCCGGAAGTCAGGATATTCCGTGGTCTGTGAGTTCCCTGTGTCTCCCAGAAGATCTACCCGGTCTGCCTCCCGACCGTGAAGTTGGAGTTTGCCATAGAGCTAAAGCCCGGCTGCTCTATATCCCGGTAGAGCTTATCGAATGCCTCCCAGAGAGTTGGCAGAGCTGAAGATCCAATTGCAAGAGCTCTTGGACAAGGGTCTCATTCGCCCAAGTTCATCTCCTTGGGGCTGTCCTGCTATCTTTGTGAAGAAGAAGGACAAAAGTCTTCGTCTGTGCGTTGACTATCGCCCGCTCAACGAGGTCACCATCAAAAATAAATATCCCTTGCCTCGCATTGACCTTCTTTTTGATCAGTTATCTGGAGCCAGAGTGTTCTCCAAAATTGATCTCAGATCTGGCTATCACCAAATAAAAATCCGTCCAGAAGACATTCCTAAAACAGCTTTCACCACCAGATACGGCCTATATGAGTACTTGGTCATGTCCTTTGGCTTGACCAATGCCCCCGCTCATTTCATGTATCTCATGAACTCTGTGTTCATGCCAGAGCTCGATAAATTTGTAGTCGTGTTCATTGACGACATCCTTGTCTATTCAAGAACTCCTGAAGATCACGCCAAGCATCTTCGAATCGTTCTCTCTCGTCTCAGAGATCACCAGCTGTATGCCAAGTTCAGTAAATGTGAATTCTGGCTAGATCGAATTCAATTCCTTGGTCATGTCCTGTCCGCTGAAGGTGTGTCAGTTGACCCTGAAAAAGTGGCAGATATCTTGGATTGGAAGCCACCTACCACTGTCCGCGAAGTTCGCAGCTTCATGGGAATGGCTGGATACTATCGTCGTTTCATCCCAGATTTCTCCAGAGTCGCCAAGCCTATCACAGAGTTGTTGAAGAATTCCGTGGATTTCGTTTGGTCACCAGCCTGTGAGCAAGCCTTTCAAGCCTTGAAGAAACTGCTAACTACATCACCAGTCCTAGCTCAACCAGATATCGAGAAACCCTTCGATGTATACTGTGATGCATCTGGTACTGGTTTGGGCTGTGTTTTGATGCAAGAAGGACGAGTAATCGCTTATGCCTCACGACAGCTTAAGCGACATGAGGAAAACTACCCCACCCATGATCTTGAGCTAGCAGCAGTCGTGCATGCCTTGAAGATTTGGCGTCACTATCTGTTAGCAGCACCTGCAATATGTATACGGATCACAAGAGCCTAAAGTATATCTTCACTCAAGAAGAATTGAATATGAGGCAGAGAAGATGGCTTGAGCTGATTAAAGATTATGATCTCGAAGTACATTACCATCCTGGTAAGGCAAATGTAGTTGCCGATGCCCTCAGTCGCAAGTCACACTGCAACTGTCTGACGACGAAGCCCTATGATCTTTCCTTGTGCCATGAACTTGAAAGGATGGGTATCGAAATGATTCCCGCAAGGAAGCCTGAACAATGTCAGCATAGAAACATCCATCAAGGATCAAGTCATTGCTGCTCAGAAGGATAACCCTGGAATCAAGCACATCATCGAAAAGGTCCAGACCGGAAAGACTGATTGTTTCAGGATCGATGATGTAGGAGTTGTTTGGTTCAAGAACCGTCTAGTAGTTCCCAAGGTGCCTGAATTGAGACAGTTAATCCTTGATGAAGCACACTTGACCAGATTCTCTATTCACCCCGGCAGCAACAAGATGTACCAAGACTTAAAGCAGAGATTCTGGTGGACTAAAATGAAGATTGAGATTGCCCGGTATGTCGCTCAGTGTGATACCTGCCAAAGAGTCAAGGCAGTACACATGAAGCCTGGAGGAGAATTGCAACCTTTGTCAGTACCCGCTTGGAAATGGGACGACATTAGTATGGATTTTGTCAATGGACTACCCAAGACCCAGAAAGGTTTTGATTCCATTTGGGTAATCGTGGACCGACTCACTAAGCAAGCTCACTTTCTGCCAGTGAAGACCAGTTACACCGTCCCCATGTATGCCACTTTGTACAAGAACAACATAGTGAAGCTTCATGGCATACCCAAGAGCATTGTCTCTGACCGTGGTACCCAGTTTGTCGCTAAGTTTTGGAAAGCGTTCCATACCTCACTTGGAACCAAGCTCTTGCATAGTACGGCATATCATCCGCAAACAGATGGACAAACTGAGCGAGTCAACCAAGTGCTGGAGGACATGTTGAGAGCCTGTGTTCTTACCTTCGCAGATACTTGGGATGACTGTTTGCCTTTGGCAGAGTTCTCTTATAATAACAGTTACCAAGAGAGCATCAAAATGGCACCCTTTGAAGCACTGTACGGTCGTCGTTGTCGTACACCCCTCAGTTGGTCTGAGCCCGGAGAAAGAGAATTCTTTGGAGTTGACCTGGTCAAAGATATGGAAGAGAAAGTCAAGCAGATACAAGAGAATATGAAGATTGCCCAATCTCGACAGAAGAGTTACGCTGACAAGAGACGTCGACCTCTGAAGTTTCAAGTTGGAGATTATGTATATCTCAAGGTCTCACCAACCAAAGGAGTCACTCGTTTTGGAGTCAAAGGAAAGTTAGCACCCCGCTACATTGGTCCGTTTGAGATTTTGGAATGTTGTGGCAAGGTAGCTTACAAGCTGAAGTTGCCCGATCATCTCTCCGCTGTCCACAATGTTTTCCATGTCTCCCAACTCAAGAAGTGTCTCAGAGTACCAGAACATGTCGTGGAAGTTGAAGGTGTCGAGCTAGAGCCTGATCTGTCCTACTCAGAATATCCAGTTCGCGTGTTGGACCACAAGGATCGTGTTACTCGAAGAACCACCACAAGATGGTACAAAATCCAGTGGAACCAGCACTCTGAAGAAGAAGCCACCTGGGAATCTGAAGACTTCTTAGCAAAGAACTACCCCGACTTTCTCGAATCTCTGTCTATGTAAGGTTTTGCCTTATCCCTTCTTTGTCCTTCCTTAAGACGCAGAATCTCGGGGCGAGATTTCTTTAAGGGGGGGAGGCTGTAACACCTCTGGTGTTTAGCATGTAATTAACTTGACATATCATCATTAAGCATCTTGATCATGATTTCATGTGTATGCATTTTGCTAAGTGTATCATTTTATGTGAAGTACCTCTATTGCAAAAACCCTAATTAGCCCACTTCTCTCTACTAGGGCAAAATGGTAATTTCACCTCTGTGCCTAGCTTTGTGTAATTCTTGTTCCTTTGGTGTCTTGAAGTGTTGTTGTGTTGGCCAAAGTTCAAAAATCAGAATTTGATTTCAAATCTCTTTGCAAAACCCTGATTTCCAAACCCTGGATTTTATCCCTCTTGTTGTGATTCAAAAATTATTCAAAATTTGGATTGGTCCAAAAAGCAAAGTTGTAGATCTGTCAAAGAGAAACAACTTTGGTATTTACAAATTTTCAAGTTGCAGTACAAAGTTTTGAGTTATTTCAAATTCAATCAAACTCCAGTTTTTGTCCCCTTTTCAGTTTTCAAAATGAGTTCAAAAACTAATGAGTTTCTGGAAAAGTGTATAATAGCAAAGTTGTAGGTTTTGATAAAAGGAACAACTTTCATGTTTACAGATTTTCAAGTTTCAGTTTGAAATCCAGAGTAATTTTGATTTGAATCAAGTTTGAAAAAGTGTCCCCTTTACTGTTTTCAAAATTGTTCAAAAACTATTTGGAATTTGAAAATGTTCATATTGACAAAGTTGTAGATCTCATTTTTCTGAACAACTTTGATGTTTTGAGTTTTTGTTGCCAGTTCAAATTTTGGGAGTAATTTGCAAATTTCAGAAACTGCTCAAAGGTCAAACCCTAGCCTAGTCTACTGTTTATCTTCTCCGGTAGGGGGGGGGGCCCGCCATGGCCAGCCCCCGTCGCCGTGCGCACGCCTGCTGCCCCACGCGCCTCCACTGCGCCGATGCCCGCCCTCCGCGCCGCACACGACGCCACCACCGATCGCGTGCCGGACGCGCGCCCGCAGGCGAGCGCCGCCCCCGGACCCAACCCCCAGCTCCCCGCCGTCGCCGCCGGTGAGCCGTGCGCCCACCCTGCAACGAAACCCTGACCCTCGGCCTCGCAATCGATTGCGCGTGCCTCGGCCGAACTCGTCCACATCTCTCCGAGCCTCTACCGGCCGCTAGCCGTGGCTATATAAAGCCCGCCGAGCCGAGCTCACTCCCCATCTCCTCCACCGTGGCCAGCCCACTACAGAACCCCCCCCCGCTCAACCAACTAGCTCAACAGCTCCGCTTTGAGCCCGTGCAGCTTCCCACTCCTCAATTTGGTCTCTACCTACCGTCCCTGGTTGCCCGGCGTAACTCGCCGTTCCCATCTCCGGCGAGAACCCCGTCGAGGTCGGGATCATGAAATACTCCCTCTCCGGCCTTGATCATCTCCCTCCGACCCCCGCATCACCTTCCTTGCTCCTTTGCGCCTCTGACTGACCCCTTGCGGTCGTTTGTGTCGCAGGATCGCCGAGTCGACGATCGCCGCCGTGCGCCTTCCGCCGGCCACCGTCGACCACCTCCCTCCGTTCATCCCTTCCCTCGCCGAGCCGCTTAATCGACTCACGGTGAGCTCCTGAAGCCTCCCATCTCCTCGGTTTCGCCTGAGACCCTCGTCGTGGCCGGCGTAGCAGCGCCGCCGCCGTCGGCCGCCGCCGGCGAACGGAGGAGAAGAACAGTGCTGTTTTCTATTTTTCTCATACATGTGAATAGTGTTCAGATTTCATATTTTTGTGTGATTTTCTGTGTTGATCCATAAATTCTGAAAATTTTGTGGTAGACTCTTTATGCTCTGAAGTATTTTATAAAAATAAAAACTTGACTTTTCTGCAAAAATTTGAAAATGAAAATCTCCCTTTTAATTAATAAATTGGTTTTGGATTTTTAGAAAATGATTTATAACTCCAAAATTTATGAGATCACTTTTTGTGAGCTAGTTATGCCATGACAAGTCTCTGGTGAAATTTTGAAGTCATTTGAAACAAGTTGATTTTTGAGCTTTATTTAATTAAGGAATAGTGCCTTTTGTTAATTAAATGTCTAGATTTAATTGAGCACCTTAATGACCTCCAAAAATTATGAAATTTGTTTTGCCATATACTTGTACCCTAATGAACTTGTGTGATTAATTTGGTAATTTTTGGAGCACCTTCATAAAATGACCTTTTTAAATAATTAAGAAAATAGAAAAGGTGATTAGGGTTAGCGTTGAATGACCTGTGATGTGACTTTTGGGATTGCTTGATGTTCATAGACCCCTACCCTTTGGTCTATGATGTTTGTGATGCTATGTTTGGTTGATGCTTAGGATAGTTATGATAAAGTCTAGTTTAATCAATTTTGCTTAAGGAAGAAATGGTTACCTTTTATGCTCAACCTAGATTTCGATTATGCCTTGCCTAAGAGTAATCTTGAATCTGTGGTATTGTCTTGCACCTTAAGTCCATATCATCATTCTCATGAGCATTCATCATTGCATCCGTATAGTTGACGAAGAAGGCCCTGAAGTCGAGGTAGCCACCGAAGGATCTGTCCCCGAGGCAACCCCAGCTCCGACACCTATACCTACCCCGACTCTGCTCTTTTTGCCATCCAAGGCAAGCCCCGGTGCATTTAACCCTACCTTGCTTTATAAATGTTTTCTTTAATGTTTTGAGTTAAATTATTGCATTAGGTTGATAGGAGTTGAGTGAAATCCTATCTGATGCATTATCTACCTTGACCAATGATACACCCGATACCTGCTTTTCAAAAACTATTTGCAAATGCTTAGCAATGCTATATGATAGATTTGCAATAAAATGCCAATTCCAAAGTGTGATCACTTTAAGAATATTTATGGGAATTTCTGGTTTACTCCCACTATTGGCTAAGTATCTGATCCGTACCTAGTCAATGGGAAGGAGAGGTTGTCCTTGCGTACGGTGCCGTCATGTTGTAGTCCGGGACTCAACAGTTGACACCGACCGGGACAGGGTTGAAAAACTGACAGGACCTGTACTCTTGGGTTAGAGTCCCGAGGTGCTTGTCGCTGGCTGGAAAATTTAGGGACCACCTGTATGGGGGCCTGATTGACTAAGACTTGCAACTATTCACATACTACGGAAAGCTTCGGCTCCGAGGAATCCTTGATTGGACCGACAACCGCGCACTGGGAGTGGAGAGATGGCGGAAGTAGCATGTACCCACGTGGGTTAGAGTCCCGGATGGAGTGGTGTACTGTACTTCCGGGTGGCGTAGGACCGGGCCCAATCTTGGAGGAATCGTGGTAGACGAGTTGGCATATGCAAGCTTGGGTGCTACATATGCAGTGTGGATAGGGACCCTCAGCTGAGTATTATTTATCCGGATTAACGCTGCTCCTCGGTTATGGAGACTTAGTCACTGACTGTCAACAGGGAGTGGTTCTCAACTAGGTCTGTTTTGGAAAGTAAAATGAATCAAGGATTATGATGGAACAAGGAATACCGAATCTTTCAAAATTAAAATAAGGTTTACCAAAAATGTTTTCTGCAAAATACTTGAACTTGCTTAAGCCTTACCTTGACTACCCTAAGCCTGCATCCCTGAGTCTTCTCCCTTTTCTTTAGTCGGGTAAGTCTTGTTGAGTACCTTTGTACTCAGGGTTCTTTTACCCATGTTGCAGGTATGGCAGATTCCTCAGTATGCCTTGGACCCTGCTGTGTGACTGTTGTTCAGGAAGAGGCCGATGAGGCCGATGAGTGATTATTCACCCTCGGGCTGGGTGAAGTCTTTATCTTTTAGTTGTTGTCATATGCTACTCTGCCAACTCTATCTATTTGAACTATGGTCTGTAATAACTTCACTTTAAGTTTATGTTGAACACTGGTTTGTAAAACTATTGTTATCTAAGTCTTCCGCTATTTACTCCGATGTTATTTGTCAAAATGTTCAAGAGATTGTAACTGAATTGTGAGATGATCCTGCGGACATCGGGCACTGATGTAGCCCAGTGGCGAACCCGGTCTTAATCTCTTGGCTGTACGGATCGACTGTCAGTGGTTGATAGTGATCAGTGGGCCATGGGATTAGGGTCGTTACGTCACACATAGTCCCGAGCTCGGCACTTCCAGTACCTCCAAGTAAGTTATCTCCTCCTTCCTTTCCCTCGTCTTCAAAATGAAGTATCCGGCGTCATTTCGTTACCCTCGTTCAGAGGACCAGCGATGTTTTGCACCGATGATTTACCCAGAAATAAGATCTTCAGCTAGACCTGGAAAGGAAAGATCGGGAAATTACCCGAATCTCCCAAGAGCGTTACGTCGCTCGAAAAAGGGCCACCGGTAAGTATCCTCTCATCATTTTCCTTTTCCTTCATTCTTTTCTGCTTCTACTGACTTCTTTCTCTTTCAGCCGGCGGCCAAACTCCACACTCTCAAACTGCCGTCGCTAAGCTTGCTGTCACGGCCGATGTAATGGTCACAACACCTCTGAAACGGGTAAACGAAGTCAACCGTGTCCTCCCCATCATCTCTAGATCCGGCATGGGGTACGGAGCGGCACTAGCCTTCTCCGCCGTGAAGATTCACTCTGGTGCAGATTATCAGAGATTTGATGTTTTGTGAACAAGATCTAGAGGATAGAGTAGAACACTCCGTAGAAGACATGAAGGCAGCCGAATCAGATCTGGCTGATACCTTTGATCACCTTCTCCCGATTAGGCGTAGGATGGAGTGGACGAACTAAGCCACTGTAATCTTGCATCTTCCTTTTGTAAATAAGAAGTTTCCTTATTCGTCCTTTGTAATCAATCTGTGATTGATCCTTCGAGATCAATGTGTGCCCCATTTTTTCCACATTCTGTTTCTTGTGACAAAACCAGGATAATATTTCTTAAAGATCCTTTCCACCTCCGTCCCCAGTGTCAATCGGCAAAAACGGGCTTCAGACGATTAGTTGAAACTGAAAAGCTTTTAGCCGAACCCTATTAGATTCCTGATTTTTGGAGTTATGATCTCTCTTCAGTCGTCAAAAGACCTGGCCTGGCCCAATAACGGCCCATAAGCTGCGAAAAACCCAAATCCAATGCTTGGTCTTTTAGCGTGCAAACCAAAGTCCTATAGATATGATTCCATACAGACTGCCACTTTATCTTCAGCCAAATAGTTCAACTTGTGGACTTTCCAACTCTCGGCCCCTAGCTCAAACCAAAGAGAGTTTTTCTGTCTGTATTCTCATTAATGGCAGGTAGCAACCATCACAGTAGACAACCTACCAGAGATAAAGCAGGAGGAAGCCAAGCACCAACTCACCGGTATGGGTAAAAACTGATTTCTTGCCCTCCTGCAATAGTGTGTCTTGCCTGCCTATCCCTGATTCATCATTCATCTTCCTTTCAGAATGATGTCTTTCCCTAACCAAGCTCGGGATCCTTCAGAAATGGTAAATCCAACAGCTCCTCTTAATCTTCTTCTTAATCTATCAGATCCTGAACTCGATAACTTATTTCAGCAAATCCACTTGAATGTTTCGATTCGAACCGCGAGGAAAAGGATAAGGCTCAGAAACTAGAAACCACATCCCAGAAGCATAGTATTGAGAAAGCTGAATGGGCAGATCAACGGAAACAGCTCTGCAGCATCATCACAGGTTAGCAGAAATTCGGTCCTCTTCTTCTGGTTGAGCTTGCCATGCCCGATATATTCCTTCCCCTTGCTAGCCCTTTCTGCAGAGAATGACCGTCTGAAGGCAGCAGCAAACAGAATCGCTCTCAAGGTGAATGCTCACGGAGATTCAGCCGAAGCCCGTCTCGATGTTTGGATGGCCGCATTGACCAGGCCGTCATCCAAGGTGTGCATGCCGGGGTCTCTTTCGGGTATTGGCGATGAACTCCTGGACCAAAGAAGACTATTCCTTCCTACCAGGTGGTTTCACAGGAGACCCAGATGAATTTGAAGACCTTGAGATCTATAATAACCATGCAGCCGCCATTGCCAAGATAATCGACCCGCAATCCATTGTGAATAAATTATTCCGAGAGTTTTGTACTAGGACAGATCTATAAATGAAGTTTGGCAGCAGATGAACTTGCTCTTCTTTGAATAATGTTTATTTTTTATTCTTCAATGACTTTCCTTATTCACAACATTTCTTCAGAAGAACACTTGCCGAACGCGTGACGTCATCTTAGCCGACTAAATCCCACTCTCAACATGTCACGTCACTCGACATTGCACTTACTGCGCTCCATCTTTCTCTTTCCCCGATGAACCTGCTAACTTGAAAAACGCTAGGTCCACCAAGGTTATGAATATCTGTACTGAAGGCGATATAAATAAGATATCGGCTATAACTTGACACATGTGAAACATTTTTTCTGCTAAAGGCGATGCTCTTACATCGGCTGTATAAAACATCTCTCGAGTTACATAGTTTCCATGCGTTCGGCTTTTAACAAGTAGTGCCGAGGCTTAACCTACAAATGATGTGCATATGATCTCTTTACAGCCGAACACCCTTCTGGGTCTAACATTTTTTGGCTATAGCAAATCGCTAATCATCTTTCCTTTAAGCTTCAAAAAATAAGGGCCGATTCTACTATAAGATCATCGGCCATTACGTACAACCCGAAACGATCACCAAGTCATAGAAGTGTCTTTCATAAATCCTCAATTTCACTAAAAGCTTCCGTTGTACGCCACCTTGTATCAATCTTTCCTGATCCTTTTCTGGTAATGGAGAAGTAGACATAATCCTTCAAAGGTTCATCAATTTGAAAACATACTCGAGACCCAAACTTGTGTACGTCGGTCCAATTTCGGCTTCATTACCAACACTTTATTCCTTGTCAGCCGATACGAAACTTTGGTCTCGATCCTTCTCCATTACCATTGTTTGGATTAAAAATTGCTCTGAGAGCCGATCGTTTGAATCGGCTATTGATCCTCGTCGAAAACGTTCACAGGACCTGCCTCCCAAGCTCTTCCAGAGAAACACTCGACACCCTCATATTCCCAGTAGGTGGGCTCTGTATTAGCAATACTCTCAGAATCATCAGCATGGACGATCTCAATATCATCTCCAACACACTGGATAAGGAATTGATGCACAGTCGACGGCACACAGCAGTTTGCATGTATCCAGTCTCTTCCCAACAGCAAACTGTATGCCCCCCCTTACCATCAATGACGAAGAAGGTGGTGATCAAGGTTTTAGATCCAATCATTAACTCGACATGGACTGCCCCTCGAGTATCAGAAGAATTGCCTGCAAAGTCTCTCAACACCATGTCGGTCTTCAACAGATCTTCACTTGTCATGCCGAGCTTTCTGAAAGTGGTATACGGCATGATGTTTATAGCATTCCCTCCATCAATGAACATCTTGGTCAGTGGCTTGCCATTGACATACCCTCTCATATAAAGTGGCTTCAAGTGTCAATGCCTGATCGGTTTATCAAATACTGCCCTCTGAGCCAAGACGAGATGAGCCAACAGGTCCTGAAATTCACTTTCATCGAAATCTGAATATGCCTCGTCTTGGACATCTTGATTCTCAGGGGCTATAATCTCTGACGGTAGAAAGAATGCCATGCACGTATCAGCCGAATGATTACCTTCACTCGGCCTTTCTTTAGGACGCCAGACTTGCTTTACTCTAGTGCCTACTTGTGTCAATTCTTTGTTCCTTAAGCGCTGCACCCTCCTTTTCTGGCTTTTCCTTAACCTGGCGGACACCACTGTCCCTTTTGCCAGACGTACTCATGGTACTCTTCTTCTCCAGTGCAAGCCCAATTTGGATCGGCAAACCTTCTTTCCTGCCGATCTCTGGAACTATTTATTTTTATACGCTGATCGTCCTCAGGGAACCGGGGCCCAAGCCTCTCATGGATAGATCGGCGGTTGACTCGAGACTGCCTAAACTCAGAGTATTGATTATTGCACTCGGGGCAGTTGTCTTTAACAGGCAGCTTCAAGCCCTCATTCCAACAATACTGGAAAAACAAGCATTCCCAATGAAACCGTTCTTGCTCCCTCGTATCTTCTCGTTCTTCCCGGTACATCTCTTCTTTGTACCCTTGTTGCTCTTCCAGGAACTTCCGCTCTTCATAAAGCCTCTGCTTCTGGTACTGCTCCTGTTCCCGACGCCACTTATTCAACAAAATGCGTGTCATGACCCTGGGCCTGGAGGTGTTACTCGTCTTAATCCGGCTATTTTGGAACCGAACTTTCTCTGCTGAAACTCTCCTTTTGTAATCTACCGATTAGGGTCAACAGCACTAGCTTCCTTCGCTCTATCAGAAGTTAAAACTTTCATTTTATTCTTACCCCCAAAATCGGCTGCGCTGATCATACTAACAGAGAAGGATACGATATTCTGCCCAAAAGGACTACCGTCCACTTTCATCTTTCCATCGAACCTCAGATGTCCACCTTGAATGGCCTTCTAGATCCGATCTCTGAACACTCGGCAATCATTTATGGAGTGGGATTTGGTATTGTGGAAACCACAATACTTCTTGTCTTTGATACCTTCAGGGAGCAGCATTGGATGACCTTCCGGCAACTTGATGCGTCCTTCCTTCAGCAAGTATTCAAATAGTTTATCTGACTTAAAAACATCAAATTCATAGGTACCTTTATGTTGCCTCAGCCACCGCTGGTTGACTTGAGTTGGCTCTTTAGACCAGATTATCTCAGCTGCAGCCACCTCATCTTCATCATCATATTCATCTGCTTCCTCTAGGAAAGCCTGATACATTCCGGCAGCTACATCACCCTTCTGGAATTGATTATTCCTTCTGAATCCCTGGGCTTGATTACTCATCATTGCCAACTTTTGTGACAATTGTCCGAGGTCATCAAACTCCATGCCGAACAACCTTTCTTTAATACTCGGCAACATGCCAGCTATGGCTATTTCCGGCAATTGGTTATCTGGCAGATTCAAGGAATAGCAGAGATTTTTAGTTTCCCTGAATCGGCGCAGATACTCTCTGCGGTGTTTTGCCGGGCTTCATTCTTAGGCTCAAAAGATCAACCAACTTCTTTTCACTGGTTCTGGTAAAGAAGTATGAGTGGAACTTCTGCTCTAACTCTGTCCATGTATTGATAGAATTCGTCGGCAGAGAAGCAAACCAGGATAAGGCTGGTCCTATCAGCGACAGTGGGTAATACCGAATCCTCCAAGCTTCACTTGTAGACGCTTCCCCAAGTTGCATCAAGTATTGGCTGATGTGCTCTATAGTACTGGTATCATCATCCTGACCTGAAAACTTGGTGAAATCAGTGGGAGGTTTTACTCTTGGAGGAAGAGCCACCCGATTGTACCATTCAGGGTAGGGAGACTTGTAAGCATATGTCTGAGTCTTTGGCTTTAGGCCGAACTGATTCTGCATCGTATCAGCCATTATGTGCATGATGAGATCAACAGTTGAATCAGGAGTTGTTTGTGCTTGCCCCCAGTATGTGGTCCTACCGAACTCTTGTAGCCTGGATTCGGAAGAGTATTAATCGAGTTATAGTCCGTAAACTCCCGATATCCATCTCCAAACATATCTCTTTGTATCCTGTTCGCCACAGGAGACACTCTAGAAGCAGATTGTGGGACATTCCCTGTTCTGCCAACGTGAGTTGGCCATAGGTCTGGGGAGGTTTTGCGTCTCCTGAGAAACCACTCCACCTGTGCTTGGGCCAGCTCCACTGTTCTTGGCAATTTTTCGACGTTGAGATAGTTGAAATAACAATGGTCCTTGCATCGGGCCAGCAGCTTCTTCAAAGTACTTATCCGCGCTCGGACCGAAAGTACTAACCATGATGGCATGAAAGGTGTTCAAGAAAGCCGATTGATGATTGGTCATTGCTCCTGATACGATCCTTTGCATCATTTCCGCCATCTTCTGGAGAGCCGCTTCTTCGCTACCGTCAGGCAGCTCAAGTTGGTGATGAGGAACAACCTTCGGGAACGTCTGCTTCTGATAGACTTTGCCGCTTTTATTCTTGGAGAAAGTCTCTAAGCACTTGCGCTGGAATTCGTCATAAACCCATTGCACCAAATCCTTTGATTCTGGTGGCAACTCGTCCATGTTCACATCGAAGGTTGATCTTCGCTGATCTCAGGCATCTTGAAATGAAGTTGTCCCACCGGGCGTGCCAAAAAGTGTGTTGACGCAAAACGTGACGCTCTGCGCCAGGCACACAGCAAGCCGAACGAGGCTGGCTGCAATCGGGTGCCAGTCGGCTTGACCTGAAAACCAACAAGGGATAAAAATATGAGAATACCTTGGAACATACTGGGTGAGACCAGAAAGTTCCATATATACGGCTTTGAAAGCCAACCATGACGGCACACAGCTATGAGAGCTGTTTGCCGAAACAGGTCTATAATGTCATTCGGCAAATGTAGAGATGAAAATCATAAGCATGCCGAATGCCGAACACATAAACAGCAAAAGGACAAAGAAGTAAATTGTAAATATAAATCCATCCAAACAACACATGCATAGGCTAATCCAACTAATCTGCCGCACGTTTAGCCTTCATGAGCCCGTCAAGTGTAAACTTAAGCAAAGTTAATCCATCACATGATACCACTTGTTATGAGTCCACACCACTCCTTATAATTAGATTAATCCACCGCATGATACGATCTAATTATAAGAAGCTAAAAGCATACATATATCTGGACAGATCTATAAAAACACATTACTCGTGTAAGCATAACCAGAATCGGCAAAATAGCCGAACTGGGGTCCATGAAGAAGGAACATACAAACAAGCTTGATCAACCTAATCTAAAACCTGCATCTGCCGCACGACACCCAGTTCTATCAGAGTATAAACATGATTGACATGCATGAACCCACAACATGTAACAACCTAGATTGAAAGCTGATCCGGCCATCATGATCTTATCATTAGCAAAGCATAAGCAAATTTATGCAACAAGCCGAACAAAGATCAATCTAGATTGGGCAAAAAGTGTTACAGGAATTAAATAAAAAAAGCATATAACACATGGTAACTTAATGAATCTATTAGATCTACCAAATCTAATAGAGCCGATAACTATCTTTGCTCATGACTTAATCCGCCGCACGATACAAGGCATAAGCAAAAACTTCACGTCATAAGCTTAATTCCGCCGCACGATACTAAGCTTAACGTACGAGACTACTTGCATCATATTGCGGATACATGAGTGTATGCCGAGTCTCTGAGTGATGAGTGATTGTCAACTGGGATGATGTGCATGTTCTTTGGCTTGTGTTTGTGCAGGTGTCGAGCGCAGAAACAGTGATCAGAGGCAAGGTGAAGGTCAAGTAGAGACGTGTCGTGCCGATGGACCGAGAGTGGCGAAGGGCGGACCTGAGGCTTGGACTGAGGGACCAGTGGCCCGAGGATCAGCTGTGGTGGCTGGCAGCCTGGGACAGCGACGAGCGATGACTTGCGGTCATGTGTTGCCTGAGTCGTGGACTTGGGAACACGTGTCGGTGGACGGGGTGCACGGGCGGTGCATCCCTTCTACGACGTCAGTTTGGTGGTAGAGCCAAAGAAAAACTATCGGGTGACGGTTTCCCGGTTTGGGCCTCAAAACATGGGTGCTGAGGGTTTCCGAGTTTGGCCACAAACTCGGGCTGAGGACGATTTCTAGGTTTGGGCCTCAAAACCTGGGCGCTGCGGGTTTGCTGAGTTTGGGCCTCAAAACTCAGATGCTGGTGGGCTGGTTTCCCGGTTTGGGCCTCAAAACCGGCGGTTGGCTGTGAAGGCCGGTTTCCCCCGGTTTGGGCCTCAAAACCGGGGTGTGACGTCCAGGAAAAGGACGCAGAGCGGTGGCGGCACGTGGCAGCAATCGGGAGGTTGCGTCGAGGCAACGCGACGAGTTGTGCGGGCGTGGCCGTCGGATCTACCTACCACCGAGTTGGTCCAGAATAACCTTAGGGTTTAGCTGGTTCGCTCTGTAAGTAGAGAGGGGTAGAATAGGAATAGAATAGGAATTAGGAATAGGTTATGTAGGGGGAGACACCCTCCTCCCCAAATATCTCAGTCATTTGCTCTTTTGCTTCTAGGTTTTCCTGCTCTCCCTCTCCCCTGCTGTAGCGAACCTGAGATCCACAGAGAAGAGAACAATACCTCTGTGTTCATGAGATTTTGAGGAAGTGAGGCCTTAACCTCACTGTTGTAGCGTGTGGTAGCCACACGGTTGCAGTCTCGTGGTTGTGTTTCGCGTTTCATTCGTGTTCTTCGCGGAATCCTTTCTCCATGTTTTTCCCGTCGCTTGATCTCTTTGCTCGGTTCATCTTTTTGCAAATCCGTTTGAACCAAGTTGTTCTAGATCGTGAGGCACTTCTTTCCACCGAAGGAATTCACCTCTTACCTCATGGTCTAGGAGATCGATCGATTTTAGTTTCGGGTCAAGCTTTTCTCCCTTCCCCCGAATTTCTTCGATTCACCGTTTTGGAAATAGGTTCGAGCCATGATCTCTTAGAGATAGCTCACTATTCTCCTTGTGACTCCTCTCACCAAGTTTGATCCTTAGAGGATTCGTTTTGAGTGAGATCGGGTGGAATCGGTGGACGAACAATAGAAACTCGGGGTGACCGTACGCTGCTGGCGGGCTGACTGGACGCTGCCTCGTGCGTCCGGTGATTGAATGTCAGGCGGAGTTTTCCTGTAGCTGACCGGACGCTGGTTCTTGCTAGTGACCGGACTCGCTCCTCACACTGTTCATTCTCCTTGGCTTGCGCGACCGGATGCTCTGTACACTGACCGGACGCTCGAACCTGGTGAGTCCGGTCCAACACAGAGAGCTCCGAAATCTGTTTTCGTACGACCGGACGCGTCCAGTGCTCCCTGACCGGACGCAGGCCAGAGTCCGGTCAGTACTGTTTTGCACTGTCTCGCTCGCAGTTTGCTCGCTCTTTGTCGGATTTGGTTTCCGCCTTTTGCGTTGAGTTTCTAGAGCCGTAGAGTGTCTTGCTGTGCTTCGTGGAAGCATCCACACCACATCTAGGGTCGAGGACACTTACGAGGTCTAGGGGTTATTCTTGGGGTTGAGTTTCGGGACAGAGGCAACAAGTTTCCGAAAGGAAAATTTGAAGCTCCCATTCACCCCCCCTCTGGTCACTTTCTGGTTGCTTCTCGGTCCTTCAATTGGTATCGGAGTGGGTTAAGGATCTTCCACCTTAGCCGGTTCCAGATCCACAGAAGGCGACATGGATCGCGGCATGGGCAAACCGCCGTTTTTCGATGGGACGAACTATGGGTATTGGAAGATACGCATGTCGGCCTATCTGCAGAGTTTGGGCGCTTCCATCTGGGATATTTGCAACTCTGCCGATTACGTTGTCTTGGCTGCTCGTGTGACTCAGCATCAGATCGATGAGCACGATGCCAATAGCCGAGCACGTAATGCTCTTTTCTCATGTTTGAGCATGAGTGAGTTTGATCGTGTTTCTCACCTCGCTATGGCTCGAGAGATTTGGGCCACCCTCATGCGTTTCCATGAGGGAACCTCTCAAGTCAAAACCCGACTCTACGAGTCGTTCAAGCGAGAGTATGAGAACTTCCGACATATGCCTGGCG
The DNA here is from genome assembly GCA_009763385.1 of Coix lacryma-jobi var. lacryma-jobi. NCBI lineage: Eukaryota > Viridiplantae > Streptophyta > Magnoliopsida > Poales > Poaceae > Coix > Coix lacryma-jobi. Next base: position 65,282,908 of record CM019825.1, read on the forward strand.
AGAGCATAGACAGTTTATTCGCTCGCTTTCAGGTGATTGTCAACAGGATGAGGGCTAACAAGGAGCTGTTGCCTTTTGATGATCATGAGAGGGCTCTCAAGCTTTTACATACCCTTGATTGGTCGGTGTGGGATTCCAAAGTTCAGGCGATCATCGAATCACCTAACTATGAGACCCTCACGTGTGACGAGCTCTTTAGTAAGCTCAAGTCCAGTGAGATTGATGCCATGGCGAGGGCTTCTTATGAAAATCCTTCTGGCCCATCGATTGCTTTGCTTTCTGGTTCTTCTGCTAACCCCTCTGGAGGATTTGCTTTGCATTCTCTTCTTTCTGTCACAGAGGAGCAGTTGGAGTCTCTGGGAAACGATGAGTTGGCTTTGCTTGCCAACGGTTCTCGCGGTTCCACAACAACCGCATGAACCGTCACCGCGGAGGAGGACGCTCGAGATGCTACGAGTGCGGCGACCCCAACCACTTCATCGCCAACTGTCCTAAGAAGAACAAGCATTCTGGGAAGGGCGATCATGCGCACAAGTATGACTCCGGCAAGCGCAAGGAGAAGTACGTCCCTGCGAGGCACAAGCGGAAGGGCGGCTTCAACAAGGAGTACATCAAGACCAAGTACTTGGAGAAGGCCCAAGCTGAGCAGCGTGCGTTCTTCGCCACGCTCAGCGACGTCGATGACTCGGACGACGACTCCGCTTCCTCATGCGACGACGAGTCCGAGAAGAAGAAGAGGATCAAGGACAAGCTCAACGGCCTCTGCTTCTTCGCCGACGATGATGGCTTCTGCACCATGGCCCTTGGTGATGAGGTCGGAGGCGACACTCCTCGGAACAACGACGACGACGATGACACCTCCCAGGTATCTCTGACCCACGACGAGCTTTCCGCTGAGGTCGAGAAACTTACTGCCGCGCTTCTTAGTCAAGATAAGCTGCTTAGGCGTGCCGCTAGAGAGCGCAAGGAGTTTAGGCAGAAGTGGGAGGATACGGTGAAGGAACTTGATTCTGTCAAGTCTACCGTGGTTGTTACCGATGAGGAGGAGTGTGAGATGTGCACCACACACATGACTGATCTTCTCACTTTGAGGAGGAAGTATGTTGTGCTGGTAGGAGAGGTGGATGAGCTCCGTGCTAGACCCATGCTGTTGGGTGCGTGCAAGACATGTCCTGTCTTGCAACCGAGTTGGCAGAGAAGAATGCCAAGATTGAGTCTCTTGAGAAGGCCAGCTCGGGTAGCACTTGTGTGACTAGGTGCGCTTTGTGTGAGGGTTTGGAGATGGAGATTGCGAATGTGAAGCATGACAAGATGCAAACCGAGGAGGAAAACACATACCTCGGACCATCTTGTCATGGGTGTCTTGTGGTGAGCCACAGCTCGGGATGATGATCTCCCAATTCAAGCGAGCTGTTGGACGTCCTTGTGTAGGATTTGCTCCGGGTGTTGACCTTTCTGCTTTTGGGAAGATTGGAGAGTCGAGTGGTCTTAACCCTTGTGAGAAGCCCAACTCCACCACTACTTCCAAACTTACCAAGCTTCCACCCAAAGAGCCACTCAAGCCTAACACCAAGGATGGAGTGTTTGAAGAACCTCCGAGAGTTCCACCCAAGAACCAAGTGTGGCATCCCAACCCAACCACCTAAAGAACAAGCTTGATACGATGCCACCTATCCAGGAGGAGTGTTTGCCATAGAAGGGCAAAGTGATCCAAACCCACAACCATGTGTACCAACAACCCCCTTTGAGAGCGGTGAGGTACCATTGTGAGCATTGTGGGAGAGATGGACACTTGAGCGAGTTCTGCTTTCGGCGCAAGAGAGAGGCGCGCCGTGCTAGGGAGATGAACACCCGGACATGTACCATCCTTTCCATGATGTACATGTGCCGAATGTTCAGAGGAGAGCTCCGAGGAGAGCTGCTAGGCCCAGAGGTCCAGAACCTCAAGTTCCCAGGCCTAGGCAGAGGAGAGCTCCGAGGAGAGATGCTAGGCCTAGAGGTGCAGTGCCTCAAGTTCCTAGGCCTAGGCCTCGTAGAGAGCGTGCCCGGCGGGAGCCTGCATTTGTGGGCTATGGACCCCCGTGGCGGTGGCGTTGTAGTTGAGCGTTTTCCCCCACCGCGTATTGAGTATTGCGGTGAGCGCTCTGCGGATACATGGGTGTATGCCGAGTCTCTGAGTGATGAGTGATTGTCAACGGGTTTGATCGCAGGGTCTTTGGCTTGTGTTGTGCAGGTGCCGAGCACGGAGACAGTGATCGAGAGCAAGGTGAAGGTCAAGTTGAGACGGGTCGTGCCGACGGACCGGGTGCGGTGAAGGATGGGCGTGCCGTGCGGCGGACGTGCCATGCGGATGAACCGAGCGGTGAAGGGCGGACGTGAGGCTTGGACTGAGGGACCAGAGTGCCTGAGGATCAGCTGTGGTGGCTGGCAGCCTGGGACAGCGACAAGTGAAGACTTGCGGGGCACGGTGTTGCTCGGGTCGAGGACCTGGGGACACGTGTCGGTGGACGGGGTGCACGGGCGGTGCATCCCCTCTACAGCTTCGGTTGGTGGTAGAGCCAGAGAAAAACCATCAGATGGACGGTTTCCAGGTTTGGGCCTCAAAACCTAGGCGTGGACGGTTTCCGAGTTTGGCCACAAAACTCGGGCTGAGGGTTTCCGAGTTTGGCCACAAAACTCGGGCTGAGGACGGTTTCTAGGTTTAGGCCTCAAAACCTGGGCGCTGCGGGTTTCTGAGTTTGGGCCACAAAACTCAGGCATTGGACTTGGAGCTGGTTTCCCGATTTGGTCTTAAAACCAGGGGACAGCTGGAAAAGGCTGGTTTCCTGGTTTCGGCCACAAAACCGGGGGTGCAGAGCGAGGGCGGCACATGGCGGCAATCGGAAGGTTGCGTGGAGGCAACGCGGACGAGTTGTGCGGACGTGGCCGTCGGATACACCTACCACCGAGTTGGTCCAGAATAACCCTAGGGTTTAGCTGGTTCGCTCTGTAATAGAATAGAGAGGGGTAGAGTAGGAATTGTACTTATACTAGAATTTGGATAAGTAGTCGGGGAGACACCCTCCTCCCCTTATCTCAGTTTGTCATCTCAGTCATTTGCTCTTTCGCACTTAGGGTTTCCTGCTCTCCCATCCCCTGCTGTAGCTAGCTGAGATCCGCAGAGAGACTTGCCTCTGTGTACTGTTGATTGTGAGGAAGTGAGACCGTAATCTCACGATTGCAGTGCAGATCGATGAGTTGATTCGTGTTTTGATTCGTGTTCTTCGCGTTCTTCATTTCTTCATGATTTTCCCGTCACTCGATCTCTCTCTCCCGTGCGTCTTTGCGAAATCCGTTTGAATCAACTTGTTCGTATTTGAAAGGAGATCATTTCCACCGAAGGAATTCATCTATCTCCCTACGAGCAAGTAGATCAAGTTGATTTCGTTTTTGTGGCACTTTTTCCATTCATCCACCTTCCCTTTTGATTTCCCGGTGATTTGGTTGTTTTGAGCGGATGATTTCTTGGGGATAGTCTCCTAACTACCCCGTGATCATCTTCTCCAAGTTTGGGAACTTGGGATTTTGATTTGGATCGGATTTGGAGAGATTTGGGAGTGGGGCGATCAAAATCGCCCTCTCTGCATGGGCCGCGGACAGTCCGCCACTTGGCCCGCGGACTGTCCGGGCGTCGGGGTCCGACCGAGCAGTGGTCGCGCAGCCTTGACTGCTCTTGCCTCGGGTGACCGGCGGACAGTACGCAGGTCAAAGTCGCGGACAGTCCGCGAGTCGTCCAGCAAGGGTCAGCAACCTTGCTGTTTTTGGTTTTCTTCTGCCGGCGACAGTCCGCCAGTGAACCGCGGACAGTCCGGCGGTACCGGGCGGACAGTCCGGGACCCCAGGGCCGGACAGTCCGGAATTTCCTGAGTCTTCGGTTTAGTGCGTTTGCTCTCCGGCTTGTTCGCTTGGTTTCCGGACTTCTCGTTTGGCCTGTAGTTGACCAAGGAGCCTCTCTAGGTATCTTTGCTACTTGTTAGCATAGGTATTTAGGAGTTTCTCGACTTAGCCGTCTATCTACGTCCGGGACTTGGTTTTTGGGGTTGTGTTCGAGCCGGAACTTTTGGAGTTTGGTTTGCTTCTTCTTGGTGGTGCTCCGCTGTGATCTTAGGGATCATACACCCTCTTCCAAGGGTCGTGAGCATCACGATTTTGGTCGCCGTTTCTCGGGGTTGATTTTGGGACATTTGGCCAAAGTTTCTGAGAAGAATTTTGAGCTCCCATTCAGCCCCCCTCTGGTCGCCTTGCTAGTGCTTTCTCGGTCCTTCAATTGTTATCGGAGCAGGTTAAGGATCTTCCACCTTAGCTGGTTCTGGATCCACAGAAGGCGACATGGATCGCGGCGTGGGCAAACCACCGTTCTTTGATGGGACGAACTATGCGTATTGGAAGATACGCATGTCAGCCTATCTTCAGAGCATGGGCTCTTCTGTTTGGGAGATTTGCAACAGGGACGATTACGTTGTCTTGGCTGCTCGTGTCACTCCCTCCAGATCGATGAGCACGAGGCCAATAGCCAGGCATGTAACGCCTTGTTCTCCTGTTTGAGCATGGGTGAGTTTGATCGCGTTTCTCACCTCTCTACGGCTCGGGAGATTTGGGCCACAATCATGCGCTTTCATGAGGGCACCTCTTAAGTCAAAAACCTGGCTCTACGAGTCATTCAAGAGAGAGTATGAGAACTTTCAACATCAGCCTGGCGAGAGCATAAAAGTTTATTCGCTCGCTTTCAGGTGATTGTCAATAGGATGACGGCTAACAAGGAGCAGTTGCCTTTCAACGATCATGAGAGAGCTTTGAAGCTTTTGCATTCTCTTGATCGGTCGGTGTGGGATTCCAAGGTTCAGGCGATCATCGAATCGCCTAACTATGAGACCCTCACGTGCGACGAGCTCTTCAGTAAGCTCAAGTCCAGTGAGATTGATGCCATGGCGAGGGCTTCTTATGAGAATCCTTCCGGCCCGACTATGGCTTTGGTTTCTGGTTCTTCCGCTAACCCCTCTGCTGGCTTTGTGCTTTCATCTCTCTTTTCTGTCACAGAGGATCAGCTGGAGTCTTTGGGAGACGAGGAGTTGGCTTGCTTGCCAACCGGTTCACGCGGTTCCACAACAACCGCATGAACCGTTGCCGCGGAGGAGGACGCTCAGGATGCTATGAGTGCGGCGATCCCGACCACTTCATCGCCAACTGCCCCAAGAAGAACAAGCATTCGGGGAAGGGCGATCATGGGCACAAGTACAACTCCAAGCGCCAGGAGAAGCACGTCCCCCCAAGCGCAAGAAGAGGGGCGGCTTCGACAAAGAGTACATCAAGAAGAAGTACTTGGAGAAGGCCCAGGCTGAGCAGCGTGCATTCTTTCGCCACGCTCAGCGACGTCGACGGCTCGGATGATGACTCCGCTTCTCAAGCGATGACGAGTCCGAGAAGGTGAAGAAAGATCGAGGACAAGCTCAACGGTCTCTGCTTCTTCGCCGACGACGACGGCTTCTGCACCATGGCGCTTGGTGATGATATGTCGGAGGCGAGCTGGAGCACACCCCTCGGAACAACGACGACGACGACGACACCTCTCAGTATCTCTCACCTACGACGACCTTTCCGCTGAGGTTGAGAAACTTACTGCTGCCCTCCTTAGCCAAGATAAACTGCTTAGGCGTGCTGCTAGAGAGCGCAAGGAGTTTATGCAGAAGTGGGAGGACACGGTGAAGGAGCTTGAGTTCGCTCGGTCCACCGTGGTTGTGTCGGAGGAGAGTGAGTGTGAGTCGTGCACCAAGCACATGACTGATCTTCTCACTTTGAGGAGCAGTATGCTGCTTTGGTTGGAGAGGTGGATGAGCTCCGTGCTAGGCCGCAGCTGTTGGGTGCATGCAAGACTTGTCCTGTCTTGCAATCCAAGTTGGCAGAGAAGAATGCCAAGATTGAGTCTTTAGAGAAGGCCAACTCGGGTAGCACTTGTGTCACGAGGTGTGCTTTGTGTGAGGGCTTGGAGAAGGAGATTGCGAATGTCAAGCATGGCAAGATGCAAACCGAGGAGGAAAACACATACCTTCGGACCATCTTGTCATGGGTCTCTTGTAGTGAGCCGCAGCTCGGGATGATGATCTCCCAATTCAAGCGAGCTGCTGGAAGTCCTGGTGTAGGTTTTGCTCCGGTGTTGATCTTTCTGCTTTTGGGAAGATTGGAGAGTCGAGTGGTCTGAACCCGAGTGAGAAGCCCAATTCCACCACTACTCCCAACTTACCAAGCTTCCACCCAGGAGCCACCAAAGCCTACCACCAAGGATGGGGTATTTGAGGAACCCCCGAGAGCTCCGCCAAGAACCAAGTGTGGGCACCTAAGCCAAACCACCTCAAGAACAAGCTTGACATAATGCCACCACCCATTCAGGAGGAGTGCTTGCCACAGAAGGGCAAAGTGATCCACACCCACAGCGATGAGTACCAACAACCCCCTTTGCGTGCGGTGAGGTATCATTGTGATTTCTGTGGGAGAGATGGACACTTGAGCGAGTTCTGCTTTAGGCGCAAGAGAGAGGCGCGCCGTGCTAGGGAGATGGACAACCCGGACATGTACCACCCCTTTCCATGGTGTGCATGTGCCGATTGTCCAGAAGAGAGCTGTTAGGCCCAGAGGTCCAGAACCTCAAGTTCCCAGGCCTAGGCTGCAGAAAGCTCCGAGGAGAGATGCTAGGCCTAGAGGCGCAGTGCCTCAAGTTGCTAGGCCTAGGCCTCGTAGAGAGAGTGCCCGACGGGGTCCTGCTTTTGCAGGCTACGGACCCCGTGGCGGAGGTTTTGTTGAGCGCTTTTCCCCCACCGCGTTTGGAGTATCGGTGAGCGCTTCTCCCCCAGCGGACCATGTTTTCCTGTGCATGGTGATCGCTATCTCTCGTAGACAGTCTAGGAATGGTTTTTACACTGACCGTTCTTTTGAGCAGCCGACCCAACACTGGTATTCTTCCTACTTCACGAACCCCAGTGTTGGACCGTATGCTCACCCTATGTTTTTTTATTGTGTAGGTAAACGGTTGGAGGACATTTGGTTGGTGGATTCCAGTTGCTCAAGGCACATGACCGGAATGCCAAGTGGTTCTCCAGCCTTAGCCCTGTTGCCGGAAAGGAGTACATAACCTTCGGCGACAATAGTAAAGGTAAAGTTTTGTCTCGCGGGTCGGTGCGGGTTAATGAACACTTTGTGTTGCGCGATGTTGCTCTTGTTTCTAACCTGCATTTTAACTTGCTTTCTGTTTCGCAACTTTTTGATGATGACTATGAGATTCGTTTTAAACCGAATCTCAGTCGTATTTTGGATCCTCAGGGCAATCTTGTGTGTTTTATTTCGCCCTTTGGAAAAGTCTTTCGTGCGAATTTCTCGGAGTCTTTTGGCACTTCTCGTTGTCTTGTGGCTGGACCTTCCTCCTCCGATCTTTGGAAGTGGCATAGGAGACTTGGACATTTGAGCTTCGACTTGCTTGCAAGGCTTAGTTCACTTGGACTAATCCGAGGATTGCCCAAGTTGCATATGGAGAAGGATCTTGTTTGCCACTCGTGTAGACACGGGAAGATGGTTGCTGCTCCCCACCATCCAGTGACTCAGGTCATGACCAAGCGCCCTGGAGAGTGGATCTGTGGTCGGACCTCGTGAGGTCCGTGGGTGGGTGGTAGTGTGCTTGTGGATGTTGGTCCGGCTGTGAGCTGGTTGATTGATGCTTTTGAGTTGATGACTTTTCGAGATATTCATGGTCTCTTCTTTAGCTGAGAAGACTGAGACTTTCTCCTTTGCTCGCAATTTGATTTTGCGTCTTCAGAACGAGTTCCCTTTGAACTCGATGCGGGCAATTAGGAGTGATAATGGTTCCGAATTCAAGAATTCGGATTTTGAAAAGTTTTGTAACTCTTTGGGTTTGGAGCACCAATTTTCTTCCCCTTACACACCCGCCTCAAAATGGTGTTGTAGAGAGGAAGAATCGGACCCTTGTTGAGATGGCCAGGATGATGCTCGATGAGCATAGGACTCCTAGGCGTTATTGGGCCGAAGTTATGAACATGCGTGCTACATTTCCAAGCGCATTTTTCTGAGAGCGTTCTTGAAAAAGACTTCTTATGAGTTGCGTTTTGGTAGACAGCCCAAAGTGAGTTATTTTAGAGTCTTCGGTGGCCATTGTTTTATATTGAAGAAAGGCAACCTGGACAAATTTGAGTCTCGTTCTTCTGACGGTGTATTTTTGGGTTATGGCACTCACACTCGCGCATATCGTGTACTTAACCTTGATACTAACCGAGTCATGGAGACATCAGATGTCACCTTCGACGAGACTCTCGTTTGACCTTCTTCTTGTTTGAGCGTGCAGGTGATCATGAGGTTGGTGAGCCTCTTTTCGATGACGAGGACGAGGGTGCTGAAGGTATGGATGATCCAGCACCCCCTCCATCTGCCGTGCCGCAAAGAGCGGCTTCTACGATGACTCACGGCCCCGACACCTCTTCCTCCTGGGGGCCGTGGGATCTGCCACCCCGAGCGGTACCATTTGTACCCGGGGAGGCACCAGCTGCTGTTGAGGGGGAGGCTACTTCAGCCCGGGAGGCGCCACGACACATTCAGCGCCAGCACCCGCCTCAGCAGATGATCGGCAGCATCGACGAACGGGTTACTCAGTCCAGGTCACAGCACACATCTCTCACTTCGCTCATTCTGCTTTTGTTGCTAATTTTGAGCCCCGAGATGTTGGACATGCTTTGACGGATCCGGATTGGGTCAATGCCATGCATGAGGAGTTAGAAAACTTTGAGAGAAATCGAGTTTGGGTTCTAGTTCTTCCTCCTCCTAACTGTAATCCTTTGGGACAAAATGGGTTTTCAAAATAAACAAGGAGAGGACGGCCACATTGTGAGGAACAAAGCGCGTCTTGTGGCCAAGGGTTATAGTCAGAAGGAGGGGATAGACTTTGAGGAGACTTTTGCTCCTGTAGCTCGTTTGGAGGCTATTAGGATACTCTTGGCTTTTGCTGCATCCAAAGGTTTTAAACTCTTTCAAATAGATGTCAAGAGTGCCTTCTTAAACGGCTACATAGAAGAAGAAGTGTATGTTGAGCAACCCCCCGGTTTTGAAAATCCCAAGTTTCCAAACCATGTTTTTAAACTTCACAAAGCTTTATATGGTTTGAAACAAGCCCCTAGAGCCTGGTATGATAGATTGAAAACTTTTTTGCTTGCTAAGGGTTTTAAAATGGGATGTGTAGATAAAACACTCTTTCTCCTCAAGCAAGGCAAAGACACTCTCTTGGTCCAGATTTACGTGGATGATATCATTTTCGGTGGTTCTTCTCACGCTTTGGTTGCCAAGTTTGCAGATATTATGAGCAGGGATTTCGAGATGAGCATGATGGGCGAGCTGACATTCTTTCTCGGGTTGCAAATTAAGCAATCCCGAGAGGGGACGTTTGTGCACCAGGGAAAGTACACCAAGGACTTGCTGAAGCGGTTCGATATGGGTGAGGCCAAGCTCTTCCAACACCCATGTCGACGACGACTGCCCTGGATGCGGATGTGGATGGAGAAGCAGTGGACCAGAAGGAGTACCGAAGCATGATCGGGTCGCTACTCTACCTGACGGCGACACGCCCGGACATCCAGTTCGCGGTGTGTCTGTGTGCGAGCTTTCAGGCGTCGCCGCGCACATCTCATCGTCAGGCAGTGAAGCGCATATTCAGGTACCTTCGTTTCTCACCTGAGTTCGGGATTTGGTATTCTGCTTCCTCCACCCTCTCCCTTTGCGGTTATTCGGATGCCAATTTTGCTGGTTGCTGTATTGAGCGCAAGTCCACTTCTGGGACTTGCCAATTTATTGGTTCTTCTCTTGTTTCGTGGTCTTCTCGCAAGCAGTCTAGTGTCGCTCAGTCCACTACAGAGGCTGAATATGTTGCTGCGGCTAGCTGCTGTTCCCAGTTGCTTTGGATGATGGCCACTTTGCGTGATTTTGGTCTGGAGCTTTACTCGCGTGCCTTTGCTTTGTGACAGCACGAGTGCCATTAGCGTTGCTAAGAACCCCGTGCTTCACTCGAAGACCAAACACATTGATGTGCGCTTTCATTTCTTGCGAGACCACCAGGAGAAGGGTGATATCGACCTTCGCCATGTCGATACTCATCATCAACTGGCTGATATTTTCACCAAGCCTTTAGACGAATCAACCTTTAATCGGTTGAGGGGTGAGCTTGGTGTGTGTTTCCCTTTTAGATGGGGGAAACATTTTTGGATCTTGTATATAGACTGACTTTCTTTCTTTATTTGTCTTTCTTTTCTCTTGCATTTTAGCATACGCATTTACATTCTGAGCTTCATGTCTATAATCACTAGAATGTAACTATGCTCTATGTAGTATGCTCCGATGCTTACGTTGATGCTTGTAGCTTATGCTCTTTCTGATCACGAGTACATGTTGTGAGCTGAGCTATTTTTGAAATGGTGAATTTGCTTAATAACTTAAAATCTGAAAATGTTCACCATTGAGATATGCCAACTAGCATGTGTAGGATGTGTTGAGTTCACTCGTGCTTTTCATATATGCTAGGTTGCTATGTCTCTAGTTCTGAGTCATTCACTTGCTTGGTCTGTTCATATCTTGCTTAAAATTTGAACCAAGTCTTAGTGAAGTGAAAAGATCGAGATGGGACTGCTTGTCAACACATCACGGTATCGAGACAGTTTCTCATTGCACTTTGAGTTAAACTTGAGCCGTGTAGTGTATGACCGAAACCGCAGCTTTAAGCTTCTGATTGCTTGGCATAGGCTTCGCTCGGTTGAAAAGTTAGGCTATGACAAGCTTTCAACCTCTCGCAATCACATGCTAATAATTGAACTTGTGAAATTTTCACCGCTGCAACTCCGATATTAATTTGAAATCACAAGTGTATGTTTCATTCCTATGCATGATGATTGAACTTTGCTAGGGGTAGTTCACCTTGTATACATGTTTAGCACTCGTTTGGATTCCAGTCTATACATGTGTAGTGCTATTTTGATGGTGACCCCTTTTGGCTAAAAACTGCTCACATGCTCATATGTTCATATTTCGTATGTGTGATCAGTTTGAGCCTTTGCTGTTTGAGTGCCTAGTTGAGTCATTGGAGTTCTACTGTTTAGAGCATCTTTGCACTCTTGTGAATATATGCCTGAAGCTACTAACTTGCATTTCTGACTTCATATGCATGTGGGAAGGGGGAGTTTCTTGCCTGATGCCTTTCTTGATAAGTGCATTTTCAACTAAGGGGGAGAGTTTTGCAATCATATACTCCTGGATGTTCAACTAAGGGGGAGTTTTCCTAGTTTGCTTGCACTTGTCGAGGGGGAGTTTGCTAGTTGTGTTGAGCCTTTGCCTCTATCTTGAGGGACTAGCAAACATTTTTAGGGTTTTTCGATCGATTGGTTCTCTTTTGGTTTGGAGTCATTCCAATTGGTTCGGAGCATGTTTGGCCGAAAGGCATTGGTTTTGAGCTTTTTGTGCTAGTTGTGTTGAGCCTCTGTGCCTCTATCTTGAGGGACTAGCATTTTGCTTCGATTTTCATTCGGCTTCAATTGGTTTTGAGCTTTTTTCTCTGGAGTTTCCAATTGGTATCTGCTAGCGGTGTTGAGCCTGTTCTACCTCTTCTTGAGGGCTAGCTTGGCTTTGCTTGGTTGCGTCGAGCCGTTGCCCATGTCTTTGGGGACCAAGTTGTTTTGCTTCTTCCACTGACCTTCTTCGGCTTTGCTAGGCTTTTGGGTCATTTGGTCGAATTCTCTCTTCTTCTTCCTTCCTTCTTTCTTCTTTCCATTATGATTGTGTGAGTAGTTGACAATGCACTCATCAAGGGGAGATTGCGGATACATGGGTGTATGCCGAGTCTCTGAGTGATGAGTGATTGTCAACGGGTTTGATCGCAGGGTCTTTGGCTTGTGTTGTGCAGGTGCCGAGCACGGAGACAGTGATCGAGGGCAAGGTGAAGGTCAAGTTGAGACGGGTCGTGCCTACGGACCGGGTGCGGTGAAGGATGGGCTGCCGTGCGGCGGACGTGCCATGCCGATGAACCGAGCGTTGAAGGGCGGACGTGAGGCTTGGACTGAGGGACTAGAGTGCCTGAGGATCAGCTCTGGTGGCTGGCAGCCTGGGACAAGCGACAAGTGAAGACTTGCGGGGCACGGTGTTGCCCGATCCGAGGACCTAGGGGGGTCACGGTGTTGCTCGGGTCGAGGACCTAGGGACACGTGTCGGTGGATGGGGTGCACGGGTGGTGCATCCCTCTACAGCATTTGGTTGGGGTAGAGCCAGAGAAAAACCATCAGAAGGACGGTTTCCAGGTTTGGGCCTCAAAACCTGGGCGTGGACGGTTTCCGAGTTTGGCCACAAAACTCGGGCTGAGGGTTTCCGAGTTTGGCCACAAAACTCGGGCAGAGGACGGTTTCCAGTTTATAGGCCTCAAACCTGGGCGCTGCGGGTTTCTGAGTTTGGGCCACAAAACTCAGGCGTTGGACTTGGAGGCTGGTTTCCCGGTTTCGGCCTCAAAACCGGGGGATAGCTGGAAAGGCTGGTTTCCCGGTTTGGGCCACAAACCGGGGTGCAGAGCGAGGGCGGCACGTGGCGGCAATCGGAAGGTTGCGTGGAGGCAACGCGGACGAGTTGTGCGGACGTGGCCGTCGGATACACCTACCACCGAGTTGGTCCAGAATAACCCTAGGGTTTAGCTGGTTCGCTCTGTAATTAGAATAGAGAGGGGTTGAGTAAGAATTGTACTTAGACTAGAATTAGATATGTAGTCGGGGAGACACCCTCCTCCCCTTATCTCAGTTAGTCATCTCAGTCATTTGCTCTTTCGCACTTAGGGTTTCCTGCTCTCCCATCCCCTGCTGTAGCTAGCTGAGATCCGCAGAGAGACTTGCCTCTGTGTACTATTGATTGTGAGGAAGTGAGACCGTAATCTCACGATTGCAGTGCAGATCGATGACTTGATTCGTGTTTTGATTCGTGTTCTTTGCGTTCTTCATTCTTCACGATTTTCCCGTCACTCGATCTCTCTCTCCCGTGCGTCTTTGCGAAATCCGTTTGAATCAACTTGTTCGTTTTTGAAAGGAGATCATTTCCACCGAAGAATTCATCTATCTCGCTACGATCAAGTAGATCAAGTTGATTTCGTTTTCGTGGCACTTTTCGGTTCATCCACCTTCCCTTTTGATTTCCCGGTGATTTGGTTGTTTTGAGAGGATGATTTCTTGGGGATAGTCTCCTAACTACCCCGTGATCATCTTCTCCTTGTTTCGGAACTTGGGATTTTGATTTGGATCGGATTTGGAGAAATTTGGGAGAGGGGCGATCAAAATCGCCCTCTCTACAGGGGCCGCGGACAGTCCGCCACATGGCCCGCGGACTGTCCGGGCGTCGGGGTCCGACCGAGCAGTGGTCGCGCAGCCTTGACTGTTCTTGCCTCGGGTGACCGGCGGACAGTCCGCAGGTCAAAGTCGCGGACAGTCCGCGAGTCGTCCAGCAAGGGTTCAGCAACCTTGCTGTTTTTTGGTTTTCTACCGGCGGACAGTCCGCCAGTGAACCGCAGACAGTCCGGCGGTACCGCGACAGTCCGGTGTAACATCCCGGCCCAAGGCTTAATAGGAATAATAGGATACTCATACCAACAAGTTGCAACTTCTTTTTCGGAAGCCCATCTCCAAAGAACTCTAAAGTTAATAAGCATGTTTGGCCTGGAGAAATTTAGGGAAGGGTGACCGACCGGAAGTTCTTCCCGCACGAGTGAGGACAAAGTGTGCAGAAATGATTAGTGTTGGTTTGTGACGGAAGTCTATGTCCTAGAAAAGCTGCCAGATGTAAGTGGGCTCGGCCTCGTGGAGGCGGGACGTTACAAAATGGTATCAGAGCCGACTCTCGCGGTTTCACGGGCGCGCGTGTCGCAGTTGCTCAGGCATGGTGGTCATGGCTGGTGTGGACCCAGAGTGGTCACACAGCATGGCACATGTGCTGGCACTGGACACACGGACGTGGCCAAGAGAGGACGTTCCTGGCTTGGGATTGATCGACGAGGACGTCGATCTCTTAAGGGGGAGGGCTGTAACACCCCAGGTGTTCGCCGTCAGTTAGGCCGTTAGTTGAGCACAGACTTGGTATATCAAACAATGATGAAGAACTAATTCAAGGTAGTCGGTGATGACAGAAGTGTCAGGATCAATCTCAGAGGCAGAGTCTCAGTTTGAATTATTCAGGAAATATTTAATGGAGCCAGATAACAATGATTGCCAAATTATGAATATTCAAGATTAATGCCAAACATGGATTTTTCATGTGACCCATCTCAGTTCCTGTCTATAGTAACTGGTGAAAAAGTTTCGTGAAGTTTGGAATCAAAAAGTCACATGAAATGACGAGTCGCAGTTTTGCCCATACTGGCTGATTAATGGAAGAAAATCATTCGGGTCCAACCAAGTGCTGCGACTATGCCCAATCAACTATATATGAACTTACGGTCAAAAGTTATGAAAGTTCCGTGTTGAGCAGATGGCCAAAAAATATGTCGACCGACGAGAAACCCTAATTCGGATCCTATCGGATGACTGCTTTTGACCGGCGTGGAACTGTAATTTTGGGTGTTTGCATGTCGGCGCGCCTTAAATGAAAGTTGTAGTACAGTTCGAGAGGACACAATTCCGTTTTATGGCCAAGACCTGGATCGGTGCCGAATATAGAAAATGAGCTCGCTGAGCTAGATGAGTTACCGCGCAGTTTTCAGGTTCCAGAAACAGTTAAGTCTGTACTGCGAAATTGGAATTTCGGTCGCCGCGAAGCTGCCGTCGACGATCGTTACCGGGCACACCGTTGGGAATTTGACCAAGTATCTTTAACGAAAGTCGGAGTACTCGGCGAGACGACGATAACAAAATTAGTTTCGTCGAAATCGGAGTTCGTTTGAGGAGTGTTCCCAAATTTGGAGTTTGACCGAAAGTTTCCGGAAACTTGCCATTTTGAGAAAGAAATTTTGGGGAAAATTGCCTAGCTCCTCCTCTGCCCGCGCCAATAAAAGGACCGAGCGGGTCTCCTCTCGGGTCTCCTCCTCCTTCGCCTCTTCACGCAAAAAAAAGGACCGAACTCCTCCTCTCCGGTCTCTCCCTCTCGTCGTCCATGGCAGAGCCAGGCATGGCTTCTCCTCATCGCCGTCGTCCATGGCAGCAGACCAGTGAGCAGCGCCAGCAGCCCTGGCGCCGTCTCCTCCATTCTTTTCTCTCCCTCTGCTCCTCCTTCCTGGGCGTACTCGCCAGAAACCGCGCGGCTTCGCGGGATTCGGCGCGCTCCCCTTTCCTGGCCGCGGCAGCAGGCAGCGGCAGCCAGCGCTGAGGCAGGCAGCAGCAGCGCCAGTGGCGCCCAGCAGCAGGGCCGGCAGCCAGCCAAGCCCAACCCTAGCCCCTGCCTCCTCCTCCCAGCAGAGCTGGCCATCCCCACGCCTTCGCGAGCATTGTCCCGTGAAAACCATGATCCAGGGGTGCTAACTGCAAAATCAGTTGATGTAACATCCCGGCCCAAGGCTTAATAGGAATAATAGGATACTCATACCAACAAGTTGCAACTTCTTTTTCGGAAGCCCATCTCCAAAGAACTCTAAAGTTAAGCGTGCTTGGCCTGGAGAAATTTAGGGATGGGTGACCGACCGGGAAGTTCTTCCCGGGTGCGCACGAGTGAGGACAATGTGTGCAGAAAAGACTAGTGTTGGTCTGTGAGGGAAGTCTATGTCCTAGAAAAGCTGCCAGATGTAAGTGGGCTCGGCCTCGTGGAGGCGGGACGTTACAGAATGGTATCAGAGCCGACTCTCGCGGTTTCACGGGCGCGTGTGTCGCAGTTGCTCAGGCATGGTGGTCATGGCTGGTGTGGACCCAGAGTGGTCACACAGCATGGCACATGTGCTGGCACTGGACACACGGACGTGGCCAAGAGAGGACGTTCCTGGCTTGGGATTGATCGACGAGGACGTCGATCTCTTAAGGGGGGAGGGCTGTAACACCCCAGGTGTTCGCCGTCAGTTAGGCCGTTAGTTGAGCACAGACTTGGTATATCAAACAATGATGAAGAACTAAATTCAAGGTAGTCGGTGATGACAGAAGTGTCAGGATCAATCTCAGAGGCAGAGTCTCAGTTTGAATTATTCAGGAAATATTTAATGGAGCCAGATAACAATGATTGCCAAATTATGAATATTCAAGATTAATGCCAAACATGGATTTTTCATGTGACCCATCTCAGTTCCTGTCTATAGTAACTGGTGAAAAAGTTTTCGTGAAGTTTGGAATCAAATCACATGAAATGACGAGTCACAGTTTTGCCCATACTGGCTGATTAATGGAAGAAAATCATTCGGGTCCACCAAGTGCTGCGACTATGCCCAATCAACTATATATGAACTTACGGTCAAAAGTTATGAAAGTTCCGTGTTGAGCAGATGGCCAGAAAATATGTCGACCGACGAGAAACCCTAATTCGGATCCTATCGAATGAATGCTTTGACCGCGTCGAACGATAATTTCGGGTGTTTGCATGTCGGCGCGCCTTAAATGAAAGTTGTAGTACAGTTCGAGAGGAACAAATTTCGTTTTATGGCCGAGACCTAGATCGGTGCCGAATATAGTGAAAATGAGCTCGCTAGATGAGTTACCGCGTAGTTTTCAGGTTCCAGAAATCAGTTAAGTCTGTACTGCGAAATTGGAATTTCGGTCGCCGCGAAGCTGCCGTCGACGATCGTTACCGGGCACACCATTGGGAATTTGACCAAGTATCTTTAACAAAAGTCGGAGTACTCGGCGAGACGACGATAACAAAATTAGTTTCGTCGAAATCGGAGTTCGTTTGAGCAGTGTTCCCAAATTTGGAGTTTGACCGAAGTTTCCGGAAACTTGCCATTTTGAGAAAAAAATTTTGGGAAAAAATTGCCTAGCTCCTCCTCTGCCCGCGCCAATAAAAGGACCGAGCGGGTCTCCTCTCGGGTCTCCTCCTCCTTCGCCTCTTCACGCAAAAAAAGGACCGAACTCCTCCTCTCCGGTCTCTCCCTCTCGTCGTCCATGGCAGAGCCAGGCATGGCTTCTCCTCATCGCCGTCGTCCATGGCAAGCAGACCAGTGAGCAGCGCCAGCAGCCCTGGCGCCGTCTCCTCCATTCTTTTCTCTCCCTCTGCTCCTCCTTCCTGGGCGTACTCGCCAGAAACCGCGCGGCTTCGCGGGATTCGGCGCGCTCCCTCCTTCCTGGCCGCGGCAGCAGGCAGCGGCAGCCAGCGCTGAGGCAGGCAGCAGCAGCGCCAGTGGCGCCCAGCAGCAGGGCCGGCAGCCAGCCAAGCCCCAACCCTAGCGCCTGCCTCCTCCTCCCAGCAGAGGTGGCCATCCCCACGCCTTCCCGAGCATTCTCCCGTGAAAACCATGATCCAGGGGTGCTAACTGCAAAATCAGTTGATGTAACATCCCGGCCCAAGGCTTAATAGGAATAATAGGATACTCATACCAACAATTTGCAACTTCTTTTTCGGAAGCCCATCTCCAAAGAACTCTAAAGTTAAGCGTGCTTGGCCTGGAGAAATTTAGGGATGGTGACCGACCGGGAAGTTCTTCCCGGTGCGCACGAGTGAGGACAATGTGTGCAGAAAAGACTAGTGTTGGTCTGTGAGGGAAGTCTATGTCCTAGAAAGCTGCCAGATGTAAGTGGGCTCGGCCTCGTGGAGGCGGGACGTTACAGAATGGTATCAGAGCCGACTCTCGCGGTTTCACGGGCGCGTGTGTCGCAGTTGCTCAGGCATGGTGGTCATGGCTGGTGTGGACCCAGAGTGGTCACACAGCATGGCACATGTGCTGGCACTGGACACACGGACGTGGCCAAGAGAGGACGTTCCTGGCTTGGGATTGATCGACGAGGACGTCGATCTCTTAAGGGGGGAGGGCTGTAACACACCCAGGTGTTCGCCGTCAGTTAGGCCGTTAGTTGAGCACAGACTTGGTATATCAAACATTGATGAAGAACTAAATTCAAGGTTAGTCGGTGATGACAGAAGTGTCAGGATCAATCTCAGAGGCAGAGTCTCAGTTTGAATTATTCAGGAAATATTTAATGGAGCCAGATAACAATGATTGCCAAATTATGAATATTCAAGATTAATGCCAAACATGGATTTTTCATGTGACCCATCTCAGTTCCTGTCTATAGTAACTGGTAAAAAAGTTTCGTGAAGTTTGGAATCAAAAAGTCACATGAATGACGAGTCACAGTTTTGCCCATACTGGCTGATTAATGGAAGAAAATCATTCGGGTCCAACCAAGTGCTGCGACTATGCCCAATCAACTATATATGAACTTACGGTCAAAAGTTATGAAAGTTCCGTGTTGAGCAGATGGCCAGAAAATATGTCGACCGACGAGAAACCCTAATTCGGATCCTATCGGATGACTGCTTTGACCGGCGTCGAACGGTAATTTCGGGTGTTTGCATGTCGGCGTGCCTTAAATGAAAGTTGTAGTACAGTTCGAGAGGAACAAATTTCGTTTTATGGCCGAGACCTAGATCGGTGCCGAATATAGTGAAAATGAGCTCGCTAGATGAGTTACCGCGCAGTTTTCAGGTTCCAGAAATCAGTTAAGTCTGTACTGCGAAATTGGAATTTCGGTCGCCGCGAAGCTGCCGTCGACGATCGTTACCGGGCACACCATTGGGAATTTGACCAAGTATCTTTAACGAAAGTCGGAGTACTCGGTGAGACGACGATAACAAAATTAGTTTCGTCGAAATCGGAGTTCGTTTGAGCAGTGTTCCCAAATTTGGAGTTTGACCGAAAGTTTCCGGAAACTTGCCATTTTGAGAAAAAAATTTTGGGAAAAAATTGCCTAGCTCCTCCTCTGCCCGCGCCAATAAAAGGACCGAGCGGGTCTCCTCTGGGTCTCCTCCTCCTTCGCCTCTTCACGCAAAAAAAAAGGACCGAACTCCTCCTCTCCGGTCTCTCCTTCTCGTCGTCCATGGCAGAGCCAGCCATGGCTTCTCCTCATCGCCGTCGTCCATGGCAGCAGACCAGTGAGCAGCGCCAGCAGCCCTGGCGCCGTCTCCTCCATTCTTCTCTCCCTCTGCTCCTCCTTCATGGGCGCACTCGCCAGAAAACCGCGCGGCTTCGCGGGATTCAGCGCGCTCCCTTTCCTGGCCGCGGCAGCAGGCAGCGGCAGCCAGCACTGAGGCAGGCAGCAGTAGCGCCGGTGGCGCCCAGTAGCAGGCCGGCAGCCAGCCAAGCCCCACCCTAGCGCCTGCCTCCTCCTCCCAGCAGAGCCGGCCATCCCCACGGCTTCCCGAGCATTGTCCCGTGAAAACCATGATCCAGGGGTGCTAACTGCAAAATCAGTTGATTTAACATCCCGGCCCAAGGCTTAATAGGAATAATAGGATACTCATACCAACAAGTTGCAACTTCTTTTTCGGAAGCCCATCTCCAAAGAACTCTAAAGTTAAGCGTGCTTGGCCTGGAGAAATTTAGGGATGGGTGACCGACCGGGAAGTTCTTCCCGGGTGCGCACGTGAGGAGGACAATGTGTGCAGAAAAGACTAGTGTTGGTCTGTGAGGGAAGTCTATGTCCTAGAAAAGCTGCCAGATGTAAGTGGGCTCGGCCTCGTGGAGGCGGGATGTTACAGAATGGTATCAGAGCCGACTCTCGCGGTTTCACGGGCGCGTGTGTCGCAGTTGCTTAGGCATGGTGGTCATGGCTGGTGTGGACCTAGAGTGGTCACACAGCATGGCACACATGTGCTGGCACTGGACACACGGACGTGGCCAAGAGAGGACGTTCCTGGCTTGGGATTGATCGACGAGGACGTCGATCTCTTAAGGGGGTGAGGATGTAACATCCCGACCCAAGGCTTAATAGGAATAATAGGATACTCATACCAACAAGTTGCAACTTCTTTTTCGGAAGCCCATCTCCAAAGAACTCTAAAGTTAAGCGTGCTTGGCCTGGAGAAATTTAGGGATGGGTGACCGACTGGGAAGTTCTTCCGGGTGCGCACGAGTGAGGACAAAGTGTGCAGAAAAGACTAGTGTTGGTCTGTGAGGGAAGTCTATGTCCTAGAAAAGCTGCCAGATGTAAGTGGGCTCGGCCTCGTGGAGGCGGGACGTTACATCCGGGACCCCAGGGCCGGACAGTCCGGGAATTGCCTGAGTCTTCCGGTTTAGTGCGTTTGCTCTCCCGGCTTGTTCGCTTGGTTTCCGGACTTCTCGTTTGGCCCTGTAGTTGACCAAGGAACCTCTCTAGGTATCTTTGCTACTTGTTAGCATAGGTATTTAGGAGTTTCTCGACGTAGCCGTCTATCTACGTTCGGGACTTGGTTTTTGGGGTTGTGTTCGAGCCGGAACTTTTGGAGTTTGGTTTGCTTCTTCTTGGTGGTGCTCCGCTGTGATCTTAGGGATCATCCACCCTCTTCCAAGGGTCGTGAGCATCACGGTTTTGGTCTCCGTTTCTCGGGGTTGATTTTGGGACATTTGGCCAAAGTTTAGAGAGAAATTTGATTGGCTCCCATTCACCCCCCCCCCTCTGGTCGCCTTGTTTGTGCTTTCTCGGTCCTTCAATTGGTATCAGAGCGGGTTAAGGATCTTCACCTTAGCCGGTTCCAGATCCACAGAAGGCGACATGGATCGCGGCGTGGGCAAACCGCCGTTCTATGATGGGACGAACTATGCGTATTGGAAGATACGCATGTCGGCCTATCTTCAGAGCATGGGCTCTTCTGTTTGGGAGATTTGCAACAGAGACGATTACGTTGTCTTGGCTGCTCATGTCACTCAGCTCCAGATCGATGAGCACGAGCCAATAGCCTGGCACGTAACGCCTTGTTCTCCTGTTTGAGCATGTCTGAGTTCGATCGCGTTTCTCACCTCCCCACGGCTCGTGAGATTTGGCGACCCTCATGCGCTTTCTTGAGGGAACTTCTCAAGTCAAATCTCGCCTCTATGAGTCGCACAAGCGGGAGTATGAGAACTTTCGACATATGCCTAGCGAGAGCATAGAGAGTTTATTCGCTCGCTTTTAGATCATTGTCAACAAGATGAGAGCGAACAGGGAGCTGTTGCCTTTTGACGATCATGAGAGAGCTTTGAAGCTTTTGCACACTCTTCATCGGTCGGTGTGGGGGACTCAAAGGTCCAGGCGATCATCGAATCGTCTAACTATGAGACCCTCACTTGCGATGAGCTCTTTAGTAAGCTCAAGTCTAGTGAGATTGACGCCATGTCGAGGGCTTCTTATGAGAATCCTTCTGGCCCGACTATGGCTTTGGTTTCTGGTTTTTCTGCTAACCCTTCTGCTGGCTTTGCTCTTTCGTCTCTCTTTTCTGTCACAGAGGACCAGCTTGAGTCTTTGGGGGATGATGAGTTGGCAATGCTCGCCAACCGGTTCACGCGATTTCACAACAACCGCATGAACCGTCGCCGCGGAGGAGGACGCTCAGGATGCTATGAGTGCGGCGACCCCGACCACTTCATCGCCAACTGTCCAAGAAGAAGCATTCATCTGGGAAGGGCGATCATGGGCACAAGTACGACTCCGGCAAGCGCAAGGAGAAGTACGTCCCCACAAGGCACAAGCGGAGGGGCGGCTTCGACAAGGAGTACATCAAGAGAAGTACTTGGAGAAGGCCTAGGCTGAGCAGCGTGCGTTCTTCGCCACGCTCAGCGACGTCGATGGCTCGGATGACGACTCCGCTTGCTCAAGCGATGACGAGTCCGAGAAGAAAAAGAGGATCGAGGACAAGCTGAACGGTCTCTGCTTCTTCGCCGACGACGACGGCTTCTGCACCATGGCGCTTGGATGAGGTCGACGGCGAGCTGGAGCACTCCCCTCGGGACGACGACGATGACGACGACGTCACCTCCCAGGTATCCTCACCCACGACGAGCTTTCTGCTGAGGTCGAGAAGCTTACTGCCGCGCTTCTTAGTCAAGATAAGTTGCTTAGGCGTGCCGCTAGAGAGCGCAAGGAGTTTAGGCAGAAGTGGAGGACACGGTGAGGGAGCTTGAGTTTGCAAGTCCACCGTGGTCGTGTCGGAGGAGGTTGAGTGTGAGATGTGCACCACGCACATGACTGACCTTCTCACTTGAGAGGTAAGTAGGCTGCGTTGGTAGGAGAGGTGGACGAGCTGAAGGCTAGACCTTCTCTGTTGGGTGCGTGCAAGACTTGTCCTGTCTTGCAATCTGAGTTGGCAGAGAAGAATGCCAAGATTGTATCTCTTGAGGAGGCCAACTCAGGTAGCACTTGTGTGGCTAGGTGTTCTTTGTGTGAGGGTTTGGAGATGGAGATTGCGAATGTCAAGCATGGCAAGATGCAAACCGAGGAGGAAAACACATACCTTCGGACCATCTTGTCATGGGTCTCTTGTAGTGAGCCACAGCTCGGGATGATGATCTCCCAATTTAAGCGAGCTGCTGGAGGTTCTGGTGTAGGTCTTGCTCAGGGTGTTGATCTTTCTGCTTTTGGGAAGATTGGAGAGTCGAGTGGTCTGAATCTTAGTGAGAAGCTCAACTTAACCACTACTCCCGAACTGACCAAGCTTCCACCCAAAGAGCCCGTCAAGCCTACCACCAAGGATGGGGTATTTGAAGAACCTCCGAGAGCTCCACCCAAGAACCAAGTGTGGCATCCCAAACCCAACCACCTAAAGAACAAGCTGGATACATGCGACCTATCCAGGAGGAGTTGCCTCAGAGGGGCAAAGTGATCCACACCCACAGCCATGAGTACCAACAACCCCCTTTGCGTGCTGTGAGGTATCATTGTGATTTCTGTGGGAGATGGACACTTGAGCGAGTTCTACTTTAGGCGCAAGAGAGAGGCGCGCCGTGCTAGGGAGATGGACAACCCGGACATATACCACTTTCCATGGTGTGCATGTGCCGAACATCCAGAGGAGAGCTGCTAGGCCCAGAGGTCCAGAACCTCTAGTCCCAAGGCCTAGGCAGCAGAGAGCTCCGAGGAGAGATGCTAGGTCTAGAGGTGCAGTGCCTCAAGTTGCTAGGCCTAAGCCTCGTAGAGAGCGTGCTCGACGGGGTCCTGCTTTTGCAGGCTACGGACCCCATGGCGGAGGCCTTGTTGAGCGCTTTCCCCCACCGCGTTTGGAGTATCGCGGTGAGCGCTTCTTCCCCAGCGGACCACGTTTTCCTGTGCGTGGTGATCGCTACCCTCGTAGACGTGCTAGGAATGGTTTTTCTCCTAACCGTTCTTTTGAGCAGCCGGGCCAACACTGGTATTCTTCCTACTTCACTAACCCCAGTGTTGGACCGTATGCTCACCCTATGTTTTTTATTGATGTAGGTAAAACGGTTGGAGACATTTGGTTGGTGGATTCCGGTTGCTCGAGACACATGACCGGAAACGCCAAGTGGTTCTCCAGCCTTAGTCCTGTCGCCGAAAGGACTACATAACCTTCGAAAAGCACAATAGGTAAGGTATTGTCTCGCGGGTCGGTGCGAGTTAATGAGCACTTTGTGTTGCGCGATGTTGCTCTTGTTTTCTAACTTGCATTTTAACCTTCTTTCTGTTTCGCAACTTTTTGACGACGACTATGAGATTCGTTTTAAACCGAATCTCAGTCGTATTTTGGATCCACAGGGCAACAAGATGGTTGCCGCTCCCCACCATCCAGTGACTCAGGTCATGACCAAGCGCCCTGGAGAGCTTTTGCACATGGACCTTGTTGTCCGCTCGGTGAGCTCGGTTGGGGGTAAGTGGTATGTGCTTATTTTTGTTGATGACTTTTCGAGATATTCGTGGGTCTTCTTTTTAGCTGAGAAGACCGAGACTTTCTCCTTTGTTCGCAATCTGATTTTGCGTCTTCAGAATGAGTTCCCTTTGAACTCGATGCGAGCCATTAGGAGTGATAATGGTTCCGAATTAAAAAATTTGGATTTTGAGAAGTTTTGTAACTCTTTGGGTTTGGAGCACCAGTTTTCTTCCCCTTCACACCGCCTCAAAATGGTGTTGTAGAGAGAAGAATCGGACCCATGTTGAGATGGCCAGGATGATGCTCGATGAGCATAGGACTCCTAGGCGTTATTGGGCCGAAGCTATGAATACTGCGTGCTATATTTCCAATCGCATTTTCTGAGAGCTTTTCTTGAAGAAGACTTGCTTATGAGTTGCATTTTGGAAAACAGCCCAAGGTAAGTTATTTTAGGTCTTCGGTTGCCATTGTTTTATATTGAAGAAAGGCAACCTGGACAAGTTTGAGTCTCGTTCTTCAGACGGTGTGTTTTTTGGTTATGGCACTCACACTCGAGCTTATCGTGTACTTAACCTTGACACTAACTGAGTCATGGAGACATCCGATGTCACCTTCGACGAGACCATGGTTTGTCCTTCTTCTCGTTTTGAGCGTGCAGGTGATCATGAGGTTGGTGAGCCTCTTTTTGATGACGAGGACGAGGGTGCTGAAGGTATGGATGATCCAGCACCCCCTCCATCTGCCGTGCCGCAAAGAGCGGCTTCTACGACGACTCACTCACGGCCCCGACACCTCTTCCTCCTGGGGGCCGTGGGATCCGCCACCCCCGAGCGGTACCATTTGTACCCGGGGAGGCACCAGCTGCTGTTGAGGGGGAGGCTACTTCAGCTCGGGAGGCGCCATGACACATTCAGCGCCAGCACCCGCCTCAGCAGATGATCGGCAGCATCGACGAACGGTTTACTCGGTCCAGGTCACAGCACATCTCTCACTTCGCTCATTCTGCTTTTGTTGCTAATTTTGAGCCCCGAGATGTTGGACACGCTTTGATGGATTCGGATTGGGTCAATGCCATGCATGAGGAGTTAGAAAACTTTGAGAGAAATTGGGTTTGGGTTCTAGTTCCTCCTCCTCCTAACTGTAATCCTATTGGGACAAATGAGTTTCAAAATAAACAAGAGAGGACGGCCAAATTGTGAGGAACAAAGCGCGTCTTTTGGCCAAGGGTTATAGTCAGAAGGAGGGGATAGACTTTGAGGAGACTTTTGCTCCTGTAGCTCGTTTGGAGGCTATTAGGATACTCTTGGCTTTTGCTGCATCCAAAGGTTTTAAACTCTTTCAAATGGATGTCAAGAGTGCCTTCTTAAACGGCTACATAAGAAGAAGTGTATGTTGAGCAACCCCCTGGTTTTGAAAATCCTAAGTTTCAAAACCATGTTTTTAAACTTCACAAAGCTTTATATGGTTTGAAACAAGCCCCTAGAGCCTGGTATGATAGGTTGAAAACCTTTTTTGCTTACTAAGGGTTTAAAATGGGATGTGTAGATAAAACGCTCTTTCTCTCTTAGGCAAGGCAAGACACACTCTGTTGGTCCAGATTTACGTGGATGATATCATTTTCGGTGGTTCTTCTCACGCTTTGGTTGCCAAGTTTGCAGATACTATGAGCAGGGAGTTCGAGATAGATGAGCATGATGGGCGAGCTGACATTCTTTCTCAGGTTGCAAATTAAGCAATCCCGAGAGGGGACGTTTGTGCACCAGGGCAAGTACACCAAGGACTTACTGAAGCGGTTCGATATGGGTGAGGCCAAGCCTCTTCCAACACCCATGTCGACGACGACTGCCCTGGATGCGGATGTGGATGGAGAAGCAGTGGCCAGAAGGAGTACCGCAGCATGATCGGGTCGCTCCTCTACCTGACGGCGACACGCCCGGACATCCAGTTCGCGGTGTGTCTGTGTGCGCGCTTTGAGGCGTCGCCGCGCACATCTCTCACCGTCAGGCAGTGAAGCGCATATTCATGTACCTTCGTTTCTCACCTGAGTTCGGGATTTGGTATTCTGCTTCCTCCACCCTCTCCCTTTGCGGTTATTCGGATGCCAACTTTGCTGGTTGCCGTATTGAGCGCAAGTCCACTTCTGGGACTTGCCAATTTATTGGTTCTTCTCTTGTTTTGTGGTCTTCTCGCAAGCAGTCTAGTGTCGCTCAGTCCACTACAGAGGCTGAATATATTGCTGCGGCTAGCTGCTGTTCCCAGTTGCTTTGGATGATGGCCACTTTGCGTGATTTTGGTCTGAGCTTTACTCGTGTTCCTTTGCCTTGTGACAGCACGAGTGCTATTAGCGTTGCTAAGACCCCGTGCTTCACTCGAAGACCAAACACATTGATGTGCGCTTTCATTTCTTGCGAGACCACCAGGAGAAGGGTGATATCGACCTTCGCCATGTCGATACTCATCATCAACTGGCTGATATTTTCACCAAGCCTTTAGACGAATCAACCTTTAATCGGTTGAGGGGTGAGCTTGGTGTGTGTTTCCCCTTTAGATGGGGGAAACATTTTGGATCTTGTATAGTAGACTGACTTCTTTCGTTTATCCTTCTTTTCTCTTGCTTTTAGCATACGCATTTACATTATGAGCTTCATGTCTTAATCACTAGAATAAACTATGCTCTATGTAGTATGCTCCGATGCTTATGTTGATGCTTGTAGCTTATGCTCTTTCTGATCACTAGTACATGTTTTGAGCTGAGCTATTTTTGAAATAGTGAATTTGCTTAATAACTTAAAATCTGAAAATGTTCACCATTGAGATATGCAACTAGCATGTGTAGGGTGTGTTGAGTTCACTCGTGCTTTTCATATATGCTAGGTTGCTATGCCTCTAGTTTTGAGTCATTCACTTGCTTGGTCTGTTCATATCTTACTTAAAATTTGAACCAAGTCGTAGTGAATTGAAAAGATCGAGATGGGACTGCTTGTCAACACATCACGGTATCGAGACAGTTTCTCATTGCACTTTGAGTTAAACTTGAGCCGTGTAGTGTATGACCGAAACCGCAGCTTTAAGCTTCTGATTGCTTCAGCATAGGCTTCGCTCGGTTGAAAAGTTAGGCTATGACAAGCTTTCAACCTCTCGCAATCACATGCTAATAATTGAACTTGTGAAATTTTCACCGCTGCAACTCCGATATTAATCTGAAATCACAAGTGTATGTTTCATTCCTATGCATGATGATAGAACTTTGCTAGGGGTAGTTCACCTTGTATACATGTTTAGCACTCGTTTGGATTCCTGTCTATACATCTGTAGTGCTATTTTGATGGTGACTCCCTTTTTGGCTAAAAACTGCTCACATGCTCATATTATATTTCGTATGTGTGATCAGTTTGAGCCTTTGCTATTTGAGAGCCTAGTTGAGTCATTGGAGTTGTACTGTTTAGAGCATCTTTGCACTCTGTGAATATATGCCTGAAGCTACTAACTTGCATTTCTGACATCATATGCATGTCGGAAGGGGGAGTTTCTTGCCTTGATGCCTTTCTTGATAAGTGCATTTTCAACAAAGGGGGAGAGTTTTTGCAAATCATATACTCCTGGATGTTCAACTTAGGGGAGTTTTCCTAGTTGCTTGCACTTGTCGAGGGGGAGTTTTGCTAGTTGTGTTGAGCCTTTGCCTTTGAATCTTGAGGGACTAGCACAATTTTCAGGGTTTTTTGATCGATTGGTTCTCTTTTGGTTTGGAGTCATTCCAATTGGTTCGGAGCATGTTTGGCCGAAAGGCATTGGTTTTGAGCTCTTTTCTCTCGGTCGTTCCAATTGGTATCTGCTAGCGGTGTTGAGCCTGTTCTACCCCTTCTTGAGGGCTAGCTTTGCTTTGCTTGGTTGCGTCGAGCCGTTGCCCATGTCTTTGGGGACCAAGTTCTTTTGCTCTTTCCACTTGACCTTCTTCGGCTTTGCTAGGCTTTTGGGTCATTTGGTCGAGTTCTCTCTCTTCTCTTCCTTCCTTCTTCTTCTTTTCATTATGATTTGTATGAGTAGTTGACAATGCACTCATCAAGGGGGAATTGCGGATACATGGGTGTATGCCGAGTCTCTGAGTGATGAGTGATTGTCAACGGGTTTGATCGCAGGGTCTTTGACTTGTGGTTGTGCAGGTGCCGAGCACGGAGACAGTGATCGAGGGCAAGGTGAAGGTCAAGTTGAGACGGGTCGTGCCGACGGACCGGGTGCGGTGAAGGATGGCGTGCCGTGCGGCGGACGTGCCATGCCGATGAACCGAGCGGTGAAGGGCGGACGTGAGGCTTGGACTGAGGGACCAGAGTGCCTGAGGATCAGCTGTGGTGGCTGGCAGCCTGGGACAGCGACAAGTGAAGACTTGCGGGGCACGGTGTTGCTCGGGTCGAGGACCTAGGGACACGTGTCGGTGGACGGGGAGCACGGGCGGTGCATCCCTCTACAGCTTCGGTTTGGTGGTAGAGCCAGGGAAAAACCATCGGATGGACGTTTTCCAGGTTTGGGCCTCAAAACCTGGGCGTGACGGTTTCCGAGTTTGGCCACAAATCTCGGGCTGAGGTTTGCTGAGTTTGGCCTTAAAACTCAGATGCTGGTGGGCTGGTTTCCTGGTTTGGGCCTCAAAACCGGGGGATAGCTGGAAAAGGCTGGTTTCCCGGTTTGGGCCACAAAACCGGGGGTGCAGAGCGAGGGCGGCACGTGGCGGCAATCGAAGGATGCGTGGAGGCAACGCGGACGAGTTGTGCGGGCGTGGCCGTCGGATACACCTACCACCGAGTTGGTCCAGAATAACCCTAGGGTTTTAGCTGGTTCGCTCTGTAATTAGAATAGAGAGGGGTAGAGTAGGAATTGTACTTAGACTAGAATTAGGATAAGTAGTCGGGGAAACACCCTCCTCCCCCCATCTCAGTCATTTGGTCTTTCGCACTTAGGGTTTCCTGCTCTCCCATCCCTGCTGTAGCTAGCTGAGATCCGCAGAAAGACTTGCCTTTGTGTACTGTTGATTTGAGGAAGTGAGGCCGTATCCTCACCTTTGCAGTACAGATCGATGACTTGATTCGTGTTCTTCGTGTTCTTCGTTTCTTCACGATTTTCCCGTCACTCGATCTCCCTCTCTAGTGCGTCTTTGCGAAATCCGTTTGAATCACTTTGTTCATATCATTGAGGAGGTCATTTCGACCAAAGGAATTCATCTAACTCCTCATGATCGAATAGATCGGGTCGATTTCATTTTCGTGGCGCTTTTTTCGTTCATCCACCTTCCCTTTTGATTTCCCGGTGATTTGGTTGATTTGAGCGGATGATTTCTTGGGGATAGTCTCCTAACTACCCCGTGATCATCTTCTCCAAGTTGGGAATGTGGGATTTTGATTTGGATTGGATTTGAGAGTTTTGGGAGAAGGGCGACTGAAATCGCCCTCTCTGTTCATCCGCGGACAGTCCGTCGTTGGACCCTCGGACAGTCCGCGCGTCGGGATCGAGCCAGGTCAGTGGCTACGGTCTCGGTCGCGTTACTATTCCTTGACTGGCGTACAGTCTGCCGAAGGAACTCGCGGACAGTCCGGGAGTCGTCCAGGGACTGTTCAGCATCTTTGTTGTTTTAGCATTTGACCGGCGGACAGTCCACCGTTGGTCTCGCGGACAGTCCGGAACGTCTAGTGGACTTGCAGCCACTGTGTTTTTGCTCGTTTGGCCGGCGGACAGTCCGCGACCTGAGCCTGGACAGTCCGCCACTGGGCAGACAGTCCGCGACCGTACTGCCGGACAGTCCGGGACTTGCCTGAGTGCTTCCGGTTTAGTGCGTTTTCTCTCCCCTGGCTTCTACGGTGGTTTCCGGACTTCTCGTTTGGCCCTAGGGTTGACCAGGAACCTCTCTAGGTATCTTTGCTACTCGTTAGCATCGGTATTTGGGGACTTCTCGACGTAGCCGTCTATCTACGTTCGGGACTTGGTTTTTGGGTTTGTGTTCGAGCCGGAACTTTTGGAGTTTGGTTTTGCTTCTTCTTGGTGGTGCTCCGCTTGATCTTAGGGATCATCCACCCTCTTCCAAGGGTCGTGAGCATCACGGTTTAGGTCGCCATTTCTCGGGTGGATTTTGGGACACATGGCCAAAGTTTAGAGAGAAATTTGATTGGCTCCCATTCACCCCCCTCTGGTCGCCTTGTTTGTGCTTTCTCGGTCCTTCATTTTGGGTTGTGTTTCGAGCCGGAACTTTTGGAGTTTGGTTTGCTTCTTCTTGGTGGTGCTCCGCTGTGATCTTAGGGATCATCCACCCTCTTCCAAGGGTCGTGAGCATCACGGTTTTGGTCGCCATTTCTCGGGGTTGATTTTGGGTCATTTGGCCAAAGTTTCTGAGAAGAATTTTGAGCTCCCATTCACCCCCCCTCTGGTCGCCTTGCTAGTGCTTTCTCGGTCCTTCATGTATCAAAAAGTTTTCCCTCCCTATCTTGACAGCAAATTCCTCGGTTTTGAAGATTCATCCAAACGTTTTTGTAGGGGAAGCCCGATCAAGACATCAATGTCTTGAATGTCAAAGATATGAATGTCTAGCATCAACTTGAAATTGTCATACTTAAGTTGTATGGTGTAAAGGATGCCTAAACTATTCATGCTTGACTTCGTATCTAGCCTCAGGTGCTTATTTGTTGGGATGACAGGTTCGTGAACGAACGTGTTCGCAAAAGATGCGAACATGATGTTCACCCCAACAATAGGATTGTAAAGCCCTTCCGTCCAGTCTCTGCCAATTTTAGCGTGAAATATGATTGAACAAGAGGGACTGATCCGAATTTCTTCGGAAGAGAGTTCCCACCAAATCGCTACTTATAATGGAAGGCAACTTCTCTGTACGAAGGATTTCTCAGGGGATTCAAGAGGAGTGGCAAGAACTGGAGTCTCTTCTAGCATGAATGCTTCGAGGTATCTATGTAATTGTCAAGGTATCTTCCTCGAAGAACAAAAAATCTGAAGTGAAGAAAATTCCCTTCAGAGGTTCCATTAGCGATGAGGGTCTCTGAGTTTGAATCTCAGGTTCGGTTTTAACCAAAGAGAACTCCTCGTGCTGTGGTTCGCTTTCCATTTGTACGGGATGAGGAAGGGCGTGTTTTCTAGAATAAGGTCTAGCAGAGCTTATCCTTCCCTTGTGGTTTTGCACATGAATGATCCTCCAACGAAAATGTCCAGCTGTAGGGCAGGCTCCTTGTTCAGCCCTAACCAAAAGTGTTGCAACAACACGTGGCTGGGTAGAGACAAGTCTGGTCCTGATCTTGAAAGAATTAAAATCTTTCCTAGGCTGCACCTAGTGTTTCCTTCTCTTTTTTGGAAGTTGAGTATCTCTTGCCGTAGGTTTGCAATACGAGATATGGGAAAGAATGCGAGACATAATTTGTTCCTCAGTTCTTTCCAATCTTCGTTAACCTTTCCTATGTTATTGTTGTACCATTGTTTTGCCCACTCAGAAAGAGAGAACAGAGACAATTTCCAACGCAATGTTTCTTGTGACATGCTCGCAATTGTCAGGCATGCATCGAGTAACTCAAACTCCCATAAATGAGGGTAGGGTTTTGATGATCGTGCCTTGAGAAGGTTTGTTCACGAACCATGGCTATAAAGCCAGGGCGGAGTTCATAGCTACAAGCTGTGATGGGCTTCGACGATTGGGTGGCTCACAAAACTCGGCCCTCGGAGCGGAAAGGTTTTGGATTATAGATGGCTCCATAGGTAAGGTATGAAAAGAAAAGAAAGGTAAAAACAAAGTTACACGGGCGAACTAGGTTTGGAGACTAAAGACGATGACTGTTCCCCGATAAGGACGCTAGAAATGCTTGTTGACACTTCTTAACGTCGCTACTAAGAATAGAGTCTGAATCTATCCCCGGTAATGGTGCCAGAAATGCTTTGTTGGTATTTCTTAGCATAAGGAGAAAAGTCCGTAAGAACACAAAAGTACCATTGTAGAACTTCACCCAAAAGTATTCAGGGTATCGTATTATGCACACGGAACGTTGTGCTATAGCGCGCCTCTTGTCTAGTCCAACTAGATAAGACAACAAAAAGGGCAACAAGGGTAGCAAGGTTCTTCTAAGGAACAGGTTCTTACGCGATCAAGCTCAGCTAAACGTAGCCTGCTTCGGTCAACGGGTGTAGACCGGTTTCCCAATCTATGCCGATACAACTTTACCTGGAGTCCCGAACGTGGTGGATTACAAAGGACGGACATGGCTATCACCACATGTCGCCTACCTCCTCAACCATGGAGAACCAGGCAACCATCCTGCAACCACTTCGCCTAAACACCGCGTTTACGCTAAGGGTCACTACTCTAGCGGTAGCTAGGACTTGCGCCCTCTCGCTAAAGCACTCACCCGAGGGTGAACGATTGGTCCAGCTAGCTATGAAAGCGATAAGCTAGAACATGATAAGAACTTAGAACCAAAGTTGAACATGAACCTTTATACTTCAAGAAGTACTCGATATCGTAGTGGTACAAGCGGAGTCATACCGGCGATTCCGATGTTCCTTCCGTGGAGGTAGCCGACAACTCTGATACTTCTCCGGCTCACACTCACTCGCTCCCTATTCTAGTTAGCTACTAGAGCTAAGATATATGAGGCACTACTCCATCTTCCATGGATCCCTCTTGAGATGTGATCAATGAGCACTTCGATGCTTTGTGAGGAGGGTGGAGGCCTTCTTTTTTAGGTGGAGGTGCCTTAGGGGAATGGAGGACCTCTCCTCCTCCTTTGGAAAATCCAAACTGACATCAATCCTCCTTCAATATGTGCTACACCTAGACGGAAACCATGTGCACCACCTTTGCAAAGGCGGTGGGAGTTTACCTGCCAAAATTGGCTGGAAACCACCTCGGTGTGGTGCGGGCGCACCCCTGCTAGTCCATCTCGCCACCACCTTTCTCCTGTGGGCTGCTGGCTTTGCCTGGATGACTTCTATGTGGGTGTTAGGTCTAGTTTGTTGTTTTGGTGGGCTTTAAGCTCTATTTCCCTCATTTGGATGGGTCGAATGTGCTGGGTATTGGGCCTATTCCCCTTTGGCTCATATCGGGTGCATTTACATGCCATATGTTGTATGTGTTGGAGCCCGTTTGTAGTCGTTTACGTGAATACCCCTCCTGCAATTGACCAAACACCAAAACTTGTGGATAGATTAGTTTGTTGTAAGCCGTATTCTATGTTTGATGTTGATTTTTATGTGAGTCTTGGTGGTTATAAAGTATGAGTTTAGGACTGTCAACAGAGACTAAGGTCAATGACTTGAAGTTTATGCAATGGTTGAGTGACCAACAACATGTTTGATGGATCAAGCTGAAGATTCATTGTTTACATCTAATGGCTTGGGGAATTTGTCAGTGAATGATTCCTTGCGGCTATCAATGTGGACCTTGGTTGAGCTAGGCAAAGGTATGAATGATAGGATGTTTCATTTACCGGCTATGAGGTGTGTAGAGAAGTTTATTAGCCGGATTTAGGATAGATAGTTGTACTATTAAGAGGGGCAAACATGATTTGCATTACGGTTATCCAGTGCCACTTGTGATCTCTAACATTGTGGAACGCTTGGTGGTGAGTGGCGGTTTAGCTAGAAACCCTTGTGAAAATGTTTGTGAAAAAGCTAACCTGTGACTATTGGAATGATGCTCTTGTGGAGATCGTCGATTGGAGTTGTCTTGTTTGAGAAAGGTTTTTAGGCCCTTGTGAGCTAACTTTGATTTGCTTTGGTGATATCCATTGTGTATGGATTATGGTCCAAAGCAAAGGAGCAAATGCACTTGTGTTTGTGGTTTTCAGGCTGGCGGCGAACAGTTTGTGCCCTAGTGGCGGATAGTCTGCCGACTAAACCTGGAGAACCGAACAGATTTGAGGTAATCTGTTCTTGGCCTGACAAAGTAACGGTGGACAGTCTGCACCCAAGTGGCAGAATGTCCGCCAGCTAATTTTTGTGGAGAACAGAGTTGCTGACCTTGCTGCTTGTGAAGGCTGAAAGCCCTAGTTTAGTTTTGGTTAATTGATGAAACCTATTTGGTCTAATCCCATCGCTAAGCATGTGTGTAGCTTTTAAGAAAGGATTGAGACCAAGCCAAGTGGTGGAGCTAGCAAGGTGGCAACCATGGAGGATGGTGATGGCCACATGAAACTGAGTGATGAAGTGCTCTAACATTGGTGAAATATGTGAAGAAGGGAAGAGATGGAGCAAAGAGGCCCGAAGGCAAAGGTGTAACCTATAGGGCTCTTTGTTTTGTGATCGAGACACTTAGCGAGTGTGATCACAATTAGGATACATAGTCGTGCTATTAAGAGGAGTTAATTAACGGCTTAGTAGTGTTCAAGTGCCACTAGGAGTTCTCTAACATATCAATGCTATAGACCTAGTGAGTGACTATCTAAACCCTTGGAAAATGCTTTGCAAATGCTAACACACGTGCACAAGTGGTGAAACACATTGGTGTTGTCACGTGGGAGCAAGGGTAGAAGTTAGAAAGCGAAATGTGCTGAGTTAGCAGCATCAGACGCTGAAGGCGGCAGCATCGGACGCTGGGCCGAGCGTCCGATGGCTAACCCTAGCTACAGACTGATGCTGAAGGAGCATCGGATGCTGGCAACAGACGCTGAGGAATTACTGTTGCAGAGTCCAATGGTGTTGACGTGGCGCATGCTAGCTTTACAGGGAGCATCGGACGCTGGCCTGCGTCCGATGCCATCACATCTAACGCGTCTGATGTGTTTGGGAGCATTCTGGAACCTCTCTGCATGGTCATCGGACGCAGAGGTTGAGCGTCCGATGTAAGAGTGTCGGTGCGTCCGATGTAGTGTTGAAAAGAGCTCAAAAGAGCAGTGGCATCGTCGCGTTCGATGCCTGGCATCGGCGCATCCGATGTCACATTAACCCTGGCACGAAGAGTTTTGACCGTTGGGACCAGGCGGCTCGAATTCATATCTGGGGGACACGTGGTGCTCATCGGAGCAGCGTTCGATGGCCCGACACCGATGCGTCCGATGGTCGCGTTTTCAGCCCAACAGCTAGGTCATTTTGAGGGGGATATATAAGTGGCTTGGCCGGCTCACATGGGTGCTCTCTTGCACATTTTGATCCCTATGGATTCTTCTGAGCATAAACAAGCCTCCCAACTAATCTCTAGTGTTGATTTGATCAAACTATGTGAGATTGAGTGATTAGTGCTAAGATTTGAAAGAGTTCATTGTAGTGGCACTAGTTCTTCGCATCGGCTTTGAGTTGCTTGTTACACTTGGCAATTTATCGGTGCCTAGACGGCTTGGAGGCGTTGTTTTGGAGTTGGCAAGAGAAGAAGTTTGTTCTTGGCCACCACCGTCCGAGATTGCGAGAGGTTTTGAGCCTCACCTCGCCGGAGCGGCAAGAGACATCCTTAGTGGATTGCTCGCGTCATTGAGTTACCTCACTAGCGGTAGATTCTTGTGCGCTCTTTGTGAGCTTAGCTTTGTGCCGATTAGCCACTGGGTCACCTAGTGTTGGTCGACACAATAGGGAGTAGCATGCCGGCAAGCACGTGAACCTCGGGATAAATATTGGTGACCCGTGTGCTATTGTGATTGTGTATCCATCTTGGTGATTGTCTTCATGAGTAGACTTCACCGATGATTGGCTCTCTACTAGGCGATCCCGAAGGCTCGGTGAAACCACTTCTATCTGGCTCATTTATTTTGTGCATTTACTTTGAGCTATTTCATTTGTGTAATATTATATTACTTAGTGTATATCCTTTGTCATATATCTTGTGTAGCTAGTTGTGATTGGTTTACATAGTTCTTTTTGCACACACTTGTTTATCTTAGATCATCTTGATCATAGTTGTGCTAGAGCTAGTTTGTTTATTCCACATTAGTTTCTAGTTCTAATTGTTTTTGTGACATAGTCTTATTAGGTAGAATTGTTGTATAGGTGGCTTGCAACACACTATTGGGGCTAGCGCAAAAAGCTTTGCCATTTGTTATACTAATAGTGTTTGCCTAAGTGACTTTATAGATTTTTAATTAGGCTATTCACCCCCCCTTTAGCCAGTTCGGACCTTTCAAGTGGTATCAGAGCCATGGTCACCGTATGTTTGAGGCTTAACATCCTCCGGTGTTACAATGGCTCAAATCAACTATATGGGGAAGCCACCACATTTTGACGGCACCAACATTGATTGTAGGAAGAGGAAGATGTGTGCATTCAAAAGAGGAATGAATAGAAAGATTTGGGAAATGATTGAGCATGATTTTGCGGTAATTGACACTATAATTCCCACTCCAAGAGAAGAAGAGAAGCTTCAATGGAATGATGTGGCAATCAACTTGTTCTATGAAGCATTTGATACAAAAGTATTTGAGCAAATCAAGGACCTTGAAAGTACAAGTGAGATATGGGAGAGGTTGGAAGAGACCTATGAGGGCACCAAGGCGATCAAGGGTGCCAAGCTATACATTCTCAAGGACAAGCTTGCCATGTTCAAGATGCAAGATGATGAAAGCATACCGGAGATACAAGCTTGCCATTATCAATGACTTGAAGGCCTTGGGAGAGAAGGTAGAGGACATGGACTTTTCTCACAAGTTCTTGAGATGCTTGCCACCAAGGTTTGATACTTTGGTGACTAACCTAGTGAGGGAAGGATGGACACGGTAACTCCAAACCATGTACTAGGTGATGTCATCACTCAAGACACATACTGTGACAACCCTATTTTTCCAAGTATTGAAAATCACTAAAAATTTGAACCAAATTAAAACTTGACCAAGTTTAACTTTAGGAAACATAATTAGAATAAATAGGACAACAAATCTTTTTCTTGCTTGGTTGTGTGGCATTTGTTGAGCAAGAGATAACACTCAGTTGAAACTTTTGGAAACCCAGTTTAAATTCAAAACCCAAAAAGGAATTTGAATCAAAGAGAAAGGAGGAAAAAGGGAAAAGAAATAGAAAAGGAAAAGGAAAAAATAGCAGCAGGCAGGCCTCATCCCTCTCTCGGCCTGCTGGTGCTCAACTCCCCCGGCCCACTCCCCACTCCACTCCTCTCCCTGCCTCTCCCCGCGTGGCCGCGGCCCAGCGCCGCGCGAGCGCAGCGCGCCAGCCTGACCGGCTCCATTCCCCTCTCCCTACAGATGAGAAGTGGGGCCCTGCCGTCAGCTTCGTCTCCTCCGGGACGACGTGACAAAGCAGAGCGAGCCGACAACCATGGCCCATCCGGAGCTGTTACCGCTGACCCTCGCAAAAGCTCGACCGACGCGTCGTGTCCATCCCCCAGCACCACCATCCTGTTCCATGGCATGACAACACATAAAAGAGAGAGAAGAGAGGAGGAGCAGTGAGCTACGCAGCGGCTAGACGGGAGCGCCATTAATGGCGGTGACAAGAACTCACGAAGAACCGACCTAGCTCAGCGCAGACACGACGGAGGGAAGTGTACGGCAACCGGAGAACTCTCTAGACACTCGGGACACGCCGGCGATGCGGAGGAGAAATATCTCCAAACCGCTATGGCCGCCTCCGCCACTACCGGCCTATAAAAGGCACCTCACCTCGAGTCGACGCTACCCCGAGCTCCGCAGTGAACCTCTCCACCACGTAGACACTCCCATTCCACCTACCCTTCCCCTCTTCCAATTTCTGATTTTCCTCCAATTGGAGTTGTGCCACTGCCGACGAACTCGAGCTCGATTGAAGGCCAGGGAAGGACTTGAGAGCCCAAATTGGTTCGCGGGTAAGCCTCACCGAACCACCTCCTTTCTTTCCCCCTTCCTACCTCTTCCTCTGTCAGCCTGAGGCGACTAGACGCCATGGGAGCCGCTGTCCGAACCGACATTGCTCTTGGCGAGCCCCATCTAGATCACGACTGAGAGTTTGGGACACACTAGCACACAAAGCACATCCTAACACACCTAATGTGGCCAAAGCACGGGTGGAAAGACCCCCCTCTGTGTACCACGGCAACGCGGCACCGCCGCGGGAGCTCCTGCGAGCCGCCGAGGCCCACGCTGCGGATACATGGGTGTATGCCAAGTCTCTGAGTGATGAGTGATTGTCAATGGGTTTGATCGCAGGGTCTTTGGCTTGTGTTGTGCAGGTGCCGAGCAGGGAGACAGTGATCGAGGGCAAGGTGAAGGTCAAGTTGAGATAGGTCGTGCCGACGGACCGGTGCGGTGAAGGATGGGCGTGCCGTGCGGCGGACGTGCCATGCCGATGAACCGAGCGGTGAAGGGTGACGTGAGGCTTCGACTGAGGGACCAGAGTGCCTGAGGATCAGCTGTGGTGGCTGGCAGCCAGGGACAGCGACAAGTGAAGACTTGTGGGCACAGTGTTGCTCGGGTCGAGGACCTGGGGACACGTGTCGGTGGACGGAGTGCACGGGCGGTGCATCCCCTCTACAGCTTCGGTTTGGTGGTAGAGCCAGGGAAAAACCATCGGATGGACGGTTTCCAGGTTTGGGCCTCAAAACCTAGGCGTGGACGGTTTCCGAGTTTGGCCACAAAACTCGGGCTGAGGGTTTCCGAGTTTGGCCACAAAACTCGGGCTGAGGACGGTTTTTCCGAGTTTGGCCACAAAACTCGGGCTGAGGACGGTTTCCAGGTTTGGGCCTCAAACCTGGGCTCTGAGGGTTTGCTGAGTTTGGCCTCAAAACTCAGGTGCTGGTTTCCCAGTTTGGGCCTCAAAACCGGGGGATAGCTGGAAAAGGCTGGTTTCCCGGTTTTTGCCACAAAACCGGGGTGCAGAGCGAGGGCGGCACGTGGCGGCAATCGGAAGGTTGCGTGGAGGCAACACCGACGTGTTGTGCGGGCGTGGCCATCGGATACACCTACCACCGAGTTGGTCCAGAATAACCCTAGGGTTTAGCTGGTTCGCTCTGTAATTAGATTAGAGAGGGGTAGAGTAGGAATTGTACTTAGACTAGATTAGGATAAGTAGTCGGGGAGACACCCTCCTCCCTCATCTCAGTTAGTCATATCAGTCATTTGCTGTTTTGCACTTAGGGTTTTCCTGCTCTCCCCATCCCCTGCTGTAGCTATCTGAGATCCGCAGAGAGACTTGCCTCTGTGTACTGTTGATTGTGAGGAAGTGAGACCGTAATCTCACGATTGCAGTGCAGATCGATGACTGGATTCGTGTTTTTGATTCGTGTTCTTCGCGTTCTTCGTTTCTTCATGATTTTCCCGTCACTCGATCTCTCTCTCCCGTGTGTCTTTGCGAAATCTGTTTGAATCAACTTGTTCGTATTTGAAAGGAGATCATTTCCACCGAAGAATTCATCTATCTCCCTACGAGCAAGTAGATCGGGACGATTTCGTTTTTGTGGCGCTTTTTTCCGTTCATCCAGCTTCCCTTTTGATTTCCCGGTGATTTGGTGATTTGAGCAGATGATTTCTTGGGATAGTCTCCTAACTACCCCGTGATCATCTTCTCCAAGTTTGGGAACTTGGGATTGTGATTTGATTCGGTTTTGGGAGGAGTTTTGAGAAGGGCGATTGAAATCGCCCTCACTGGGCATTGGCGGACAGTCCGCCGTCCCAGGCGCGGACAGTCCGCGCGTCGGGGCTGTTCAGACCAGCCGCGGCCAGTACCCACTGTTCTTTGGCTCGGGTCACCGGCGGACAGTCCGCCGTGCTAAAGCGCGAACAGTCCGGGACCGAGCAATGGGACTTCAGCAACCTTGCTGTTTTGGGTTTTCTGCCTGGCGGACAGTCCGCCAGTGAACCGCGACAGTCCGGCGGTACCGCCAGCGGCAGTCCGGGACCCCAGGGCTGGACAGTTCCGGGAATTGGCTGAGTCTTCCGGTTTAGTGCGTTTGCTCTCCCGCTTGTTCGCTGGTTTCCGGACTTCTCATTTGGCCCTGTAGTTGACCAAGGAACCTCTCTAGGTATCTTTGCTACTTGTTAGCCTAGGTATTTAGGAGTTTCTCGACGTAGCCGTCTATCTACGTCCGGGACTTGGTTTTTGGGGTTGTGTTCGAGCCGGAACTTTTGGAGTTTGGTTTGCTTCTTCTTGGTGTGCTCCGCTGCGATCTTAGGGATCATCCACCTCTTCCAAGGGTCGTGAGCATCACGGTTTCGGTCGCCGTCTCTTGGGGTTGATTTTGGGACATTTGGCCAGAGTTCTGAGAAGAATTTTGAGCTCCCATTCACCCCCCCCCTCTGGTCGCCTTGTTAGTGCTTTCTCGGTCCTTCAATGGTATCGGAGCGGTTAAGGATCTTCCACCTTAGCCGGTTCCAGATCCACAAGGCGACATGGATCGCGGCGTGGGCAAACCGCCGTCTTTGATGGGACGACTATGCGTATTGGAAGATACACATGTCGGCCTATCTTTAGAGCATGGGCTCTTCTGTTTGGGAGATTTGCAACAGGGACGATTACGTTGTCCTGGCTGCTCGTGTCACTCAGCTCCAGATCGATGAGCACGAGGCCAATAGCCGGGCACGTAATGCCTTTTCCTCCTGTTTGAGCATGGGTGAAGTTTGATCGCGTTTCTCACCTCTCTACGGCTCGGGAGAAGTCAATTGAGGCCCTCCATTGATTTGGGCCACACTCATGCGCTTTCATGAGGGCACCTCTCAAGTCAAAAACCCGACTCTACGAGTCGTTCAAGAGAGAGTATGAGAACTTTCGACATCAGCCTGGCGAGAGCATAGAAAGTTTATTCGCTCGCTTTCAGGTGATTGTCAACAGGATGAGGGCTAACAAGGAGCAGTTTGCCTTTCGACGATC
The DNA here is from genome assembly GCA_009763385.1 of Coix lacryma-jobi var. lacryma-jobi. Classification (NCBI taxonomy): domain Eukaryota; kingdom Viridiplantae; phylum Streptophyta; class Magnoliopsida; order Poales; family Poaceae; genus Coix; species Coix lacryma-jobi. The sequence continues at coordinate 65,323,435 of CM019825.1, forward strand.
ATGAGAGAGCTTTGAAGCTTTTGCATACTCTTGATCGTCGGTGTGGGATTCCAAGGTTCAGGCAATCATCGAATCGCCTAACTATGAGACCCTCACGTGCGACGAGCTCTTCAGTAAGCTCAAGTCCAGTGAGATTGATGCCATGGCGAGGGCTTCTTATGAGAATCCTTCTGGCCCGACTATGGCTTTGGTTTCTCTTCTTCTTCCGCTAACCCCTCTGCTGGCTTTGCACTTTCATCTCTCTTTTCTGTCATAGAGGATAAGCTGGAGTCTTTGGGAGACGAGGAGTTGGCTTTGCTTGCCAACCGGTTCACGCGGTTCCACAACAACCGCATGAACCGTCGCTGCGGAGGAGGACGCTCAGGATGCTATGAGTGCGGCGATCCCCCGACCACTTCATCGCCAACTGCCCCAAGAAGAACAAGCATTCGGGGAAGGGCGATCATGGGCACAAGTACGACTCCAAGCGCAAGGAGAAGCACGTCCCCCCAAGGCGCAAGAAGAGGGGCGGCTTCGACAAAGAGTACATCAAGAGTACTTGGAGAAGGCCCAGGCTGAGCAGCGTGCGTTCTTCGACACGCTCAGCGACCTCGACGGCTCGGATGACGACTCCGCTTCCTTGAGCGATGACGAGTCCGAGAAGATGAAGAGGATCGAGGACAAGCTGAACGGTCTCTGCTTTCTTCGCCGACGACGACGGCTTCTTCTGCACCATGGCGCTTGGTGATGAGGTCGGAGGTGAGCTGGAGCACACCCCTCGGAATGACGATGACGACGATGACACCTCCCAGGTATCTCTCACCTACGACGACCTTTCCGCTGAGGTTGAGAAACTTACTGACTGCTGCCCTCCTTAGCCAAGATAAACTGCTTAGGCGTGCTGCTAGAGAGCGCAAGGAGTTTAGGCAGAAGTGGGAGGACACGGTGAAGGAGCTTGAGTTCCGCGGTCCACCGTGGTTGTGTCGGAGGAGAGTGAGTGTGAGTCATGCACCAAGCACATGACTGATCTTCTCACTTTGAGGAGCAGTATGCTGCTTTGGTTGGAGAGGTGGATGAGCTCCGTGCTAGGCCGCAGCTGTTGGTGTCATGCAGACTTGTCCTGTCTTGCAATCCGGGTTGGCAAAGAGAATGCCAAGATGAGTCTTTAGAGAAGGCCAACTCGGGTAGCACTTGTGTCACGAGGTGTGCTTTGTGTGAGGGCTTGGAGATGGAGATTGCCAATAAAAGCATGGCAAGATGCAAACCAAGGAAGAAAACACATACCTTTGGACCATCTTGTCTTGGGTCTCTTGTGGTGAGCCGCAGCTCGGGATGATGATCTCCAATTCAAGCGAGCTGCTGGAGGTCCAGGTGTAGTTTTGCTTGGGTGTTGATCTTTCTGCTTTTGGGAAGATTGGAGAGTCGAGTGGTCTGAACTCGAGTGAGAAGCCCAACTCCACCACTGCTCCCAACTTACCAAGCTTCCACCCAAAGTGCCTGCCAAGCCTACCACCAAGATGGGGTGTTTGAGGAACCCCCGAAGCTCCACCCAAGAACCAAGTGTGGGCACCTAAGCCAAACCACCTCAAGAACAATCTTGACACAATGCCACCCATCCAAGAGGAGTGCTTGCCACAGAAGGGCAAAGTGAACCATAACCACAGCCCTGCCTACCAACAACCCCCTTTGCGCTGTGAGTACCATGTGACTTCTATGGGAGGGATGGTCACTTGAGTGAGTCTTTTTTTTTTTGGCACAAGAGAGAGGCCGCGCCGTGCCTCGGGAATGGACAACCCGGACAATGTACCACCCCTTTCCATATGGGCATGTTCGACGTCCAATGAGGAGAGCTGCTAGGCCAGAGGTCCAGAACCTCAGTCCCCATGCCTAGGCAGCAAGAGCTCTCCAGGAGAGTGCTAAGCCTAGAGGCGCCCTGCCTCAAGTTGCTAGGCCTAGGCCTCGTAGAGAGCGTGCCCGGCGGGAGCCTGCAGTTGTAGGCTATGGGACCCCCGGGCGGAGGTTTTGTTGAGCGCTTTCCCCCCCTTGTTTTTGGAGTATCGTGTTGAGCGCTTCTTCCCGCGGACCACGTTTTTCCTGTCGTGGTGGATCGCTAACTGTAACACCCTAGGTGTTAAGCAACCCTAAATGCATAACTTGACATCTCATGAGCATAAAGCATCATCATCTCATGTTGCATTCTCTTTTGTTAAGTGTCATTTCATGTGAGCTTTTGTAATGCTATGCTTGATGGAATGCTTGTTTGTCTTGTTTGTGGAGTGCTTAAGTCTCCTTAGTAGTTGAACCTTGTTGGGGAGTCAAAATGAAGCTAGGTTTATGTTGGTCATTTTGGCTAACCAAGTCTCTAACCCTAGTTGCCTTAATAGAGCCCTAGGAGTCCTTTTGTTTGACTAACTAAGACTTCCTTGATAGAAGCTTTGTATGGCTGTGGGCCCTTAACCAAAAGTGTGTAGAATTTAGTGTAGAACAAAAGTTGTTTAAGGCCCAACCTATGAAAATGGGTTTAACAAGGTGTTTTGGGACCCACAAGGCAGATTTGAGGGAGTTTAGACTTAGAAATTTTCTAAGTCTCTAACTGACCGAGCAGTTTCATCTAACCAACTTTGGAGCTTTCTTGGGAGCAATCTAGGCCGAACCAGAGACCAATCTTGTAACCAAAGTTGTAGCTGGTATGTAGCTCTAAGCAAAGGAGCAAGTGGTTTAGCATTTCACCGAGCGGATTAGGAGATAATCGCGTGCAAAATCCGGCCGTCAGTCGGCCATCGTCACTGATCCAGCGATTCAGTTTGAATCGGCCGGGCCTGCCGTGCCGGTGCGGCGCGCGCGCGGCGTCGTGGCCGACCGCGCCAGGACTTGGCCGCCGCGTGGCGCCCGACGGCCGGTCAGCCAGCGCCCGCGCGCGGCGTGGCAAGCTAAAGCCAGCCCCGCCTCAGTCCGAACCCCCTCCCTCCATTCTGTTGCGCGCCCGCACTCGCTCTCCCCGCTCTCGCTCTCCTCTCGCCGTCGCCGAGCCGGTAAGCGCCGAAAAGCGAGTCCCGCCGGCGTCTTTCCGCCGCCGCTCCGCCGCCCCCCTCCATCCAACCACCCCCAAGCTTCGCCGTGAGCCCCACACCCGTGCCACCCTTAGCGCCCCCTAGGAAGCCTAGGTAAGCCCGGGATGAGTCGCCGCCATGGCCGCCATGACCGCCGAGCTCGGTCCGCCGTGGCCGGCCTCCGTCCGTGTTCTCGTGTCACCCTAGCGCTCGTATAGGGGTTAGTGAGGTCCGAGGAGAGGTAGAGGGTGATGGTTTAGCCGATTAGGGTTAGGAGCCCGCGGAACGCCGCCGTCCGCCATGACCGCCATGGCCGGCGCGCTCGGTCCGCCGTGGCCAACCCTCTTCCCGAGCTCAACCATCTGCCCTAGCTAGCGTTCTTGAGTCGCCTCGGTTGCCGGAGCTAGTGGTGGTGATGGTTTGGCCGATTAGGGTCTGGAAGCGCGAGTACGCCGTCGTCCGCCGCTTGCCAAGGTCGCCGGAGTGGCACCGCCGTGGACATGGGTGCTCGGAGCTTGCGCCCTGGCTTCCGAGCCCTGGGCTAGGGTTATGAAGGTCGCCGGAGTAGATCTCGAGGGTCGGATGAGCCCGTCGTGGCCGGAGCCGGCCGGCGTAGCTCGGCCGCGCCGCCGTGTCCGCCATCGCCGTCGGCGAGCTCGATCCGTGTGCGCTGGGCCAGCCGAGGGTACCATCGGGTGCGGAAGGTTGAGGGGAGTCCGCCGGTGGGGATGGTTTCGCCGGGGAGTTCGCCGTCGGTGAGCTCCGCCGCGGTCAACTTCCCCCTGTTCTTGTGTCTGACGCGTGGGGTCGGTTGACCCGGGGACCCGCGTGTCAGCGAGTCTAGTTCTGTCTGTGTGCACTGGTTCGGGTACCCTTAGCAGTTTTCTGTTTGAATGTTTTTCAGGGTTTGTTTAAATAGTTTTCAGAAATTGTTGTATTGCTTGTTTAATTCATATCTTGCTAAATATAAATGCTAAAAAGGTGAAACAAGTTTTGTTAGGATTGTTATGTTGAGGTCTATGCATGAAAAATATAATATGTCCAGTTTGTGGTGATTTTCTGTGTAGTTATATTTATTTATGTTTAGGCTGAAATCTTGTTAAATGCATAGTAAATTGTATTTATCTCAGAAAAATGTGATTCTTGTTTTGTTAGGTTTGTGTTGAGGAATAGTTTCTGGAAAAATGTAAAATGAGGATGCTCTGTGAAATAATTTGGCAGTAGTAATTAAAATGATTAAATGCTGTTTTCTTGTTTATTTTGTAGTAATTAAAATATGAAGAGTATGGACTTGGTAAATTTTACTGACTGCTCTTGTGCTAAGAAGTTCAGAAGAAAATTATGAAATCTGTTGTTTGATACTTTGTGCTAGGGGGTGTAGTTCAAAGCACCTTTTCATGATAGAATTTGTCTTTTTCATAGGGGGTAGAGTCTAGGTCCAAATGGGGTGAAATTTGGACAGAGGATTAGATTAGTGTTGTTAATCTCCAGTAATTTTTTATAGATTTTTGTGAAGCTGTCTAGGATAGGTTACTGTTATAGGCCTATTTAACTAGATTTAATTCTACAATAATTAGAGGGTAATAAACCCGTTAAGCAACTTTGATGTGGTGACAACAAGACTTAGTAAGTAGTATGTTAAATTAAGTAAGTGAGTAGCAGTAGATGACATGTGCTTATCTCCTGAATTGTTACTCCATGTTGCATCACCATGCATCCCATGTGCATTCATGTTATTCATTCATGTACCGCATCATGCAGGATCGGTAGTGGAAGCCCAGGAGACGCCGGAGGAGCAGCGTCAGGAGGAGACACCCGAGGAGAGGATCCCGGAAGGAGACGCTGAGGACCTGCCGGAGTGCCGTGATCACCGCCCCGCCGACTTCGAGCGAGGCAAGCCCCGGAGCATTTTCTCCTACGGTTTGCAAATTACCGTTTACAAGTTAACCTGATATGATTGTTGCATTAGGTTATAGGAGTTGTTGTGATACCGTTGCTGCATTATTAATTATCCTTGTCCACCTGCAAATATACCTTGTTATCCCTGTTAGTCTAGGCTCGTTTATGCTTAGCCTGCTTAGACCGGTAAAAGTCGGGTGATTTCCTGTCTCCCGCATATAGGTGGATACTAAACATGTTTAGCCTCGTGCTATCGTGGAATATAACCATGTGATAATTAATCTGAGACCGGGCGGGATGTAGGAGCAGCAGGACATGGGTTCTGTGTGCTAGTAGTCTCCCGTCTGTGTCGATTAGGAACCGACGAAGGCACACCTCAGTCATTTTGAACGCGTCAATCACTTAACGGAGCAGGTGCGGGTACCTCCCGTGAAGCCGAGTAAGGTGTTTCGAGCCGGTGATGGAGACGTTGACGCCTAACACCCAGGGCCTTACATGTACCGTGGGCAACTATTCTGATCGACCTGGCATGGTCCGAGGGCAGGCAGGGCCTGATCGACCTGGCATGACCGTGGGCAGTTAATAGCTTGAGCGACCTGGCATTGAGATAACCCTCGGTGTAGAAGGGTCCATGGCCGTCCCGCGATTTGGGTTCTCGAACCTCCTGAAGTGGTCGCCAACGGCCACCTGGCAGGGTGTGTCGGGCGAGTGTGCGACATTTTATCCCCAGCTGGTAGGAATCGATTATAATCGCCATCGCTCCTGGTTAGTGAGTAACTTGACTGAGCATGTGTTACCGTAGTAATATATGGAATTAATGATGGTTATGGTTGGTGAATCTGAAAGGCTATTGATGAAATAGTCACTCTTGCTTGAATAAGTAGTCAAGTGTTTGCTCTAGATCAGGTGCAAATCTAGATAATCAGGCTGATTACATAAAAGTGACTGCTAATACTCTAATGATGATTATTTAATAATAAAATGCTTTTATGCAAAAAGGTAAGTGTGGCCAACCCCAGATACAGCCTTGCATAATCCTTGGTGTTGATTATTTCTGGTTTATGACGGGTAAGTCTAGCTGAGTACCTTCTCGTACTCAGGGTTCTATCCCTTGTTGTTGCAGATGGGCAATGCTTCTTCGGCTATTGCGAGAACTGTCTGTACCCCGTCGAGGGCAGTGACTAGACCATGGGCATGGTCAACTCTTATCTTCCCTGATGCTTTTGTGGACTGATCAAGCATATGGCACTGTATTGTGAACTAAGGACTTGTGTTTCAAAACTATGTCGCTTCCGCTTTTGAATTCAAACTATGGTTTGTAATAACTGTTGAACTCCGATGTATTTGAACTATTGCGAACTGAATGTAGTCGTGGACATGTACGCTAATCTATTACGATCTTGGTTAAAGTTGAATGACTTGAAATCCTTCGAGATTTCCGGACTACCGGGTTTATACGAGCTTAAGTACTTGTAGTCTCTGCGCAAGCAGCGATTCGGTGCTTAATCTGGTATAAATTGGTCGGTTCTGTCACAGCTGGCATCGGAGCGTGGTTAGCGTTACTGTTCATGATTCTATTTGAAAAACTGTATTTTCAAATAAAATTCCTCCATTGTCAAAACTTGTAGCTATAGTAGGTTCTGAAAAACCCTTCTTATAAGATTTAGGTGTGCCATTGATCAAGTCCTTATGCCCAATAGGAACTTAGGTGGCTATTTAAGTACTAACTTTGGGGGTCGTGCATCATACTTATTTTCTGTTTATTCTGTCGTCCATACGGCAAGGGTGAAATTGTATGGATGCTATTCCTCGGAATAGTAATGTATGGATCAATTGCCTCTACGCTAAAGGTAATGAGAGTTGTGAGAGCATGATTGGACAACCGCCAATCTAGGGAAGTGCTTATATGATACTGATGCGTATACCTGTTCCACACAAGTATATGTGAAAGTATTGATTGTGGGAGTAATAATTTCTGATGGGTGCATATACTGCTTACGTGTATACCGGGTGTACACCTAAGTGAGTATTAGATTTAAATTCCGCAGTGCATGATATTCATACTGTGGGAAGGGCTGAAGTGAGTTTCTGCAGGTACGCTAACTTGCGAACGTGTAGTACGTTTAGTTAACGTTATGAGTGAGCGTGTATGCCACCGCCTAGCCGTTAGATTGTTAGGCAGTGAGGACGTATGAAACGTGCATGCATCATGATCATATAATCTTGCATTAATCTTACTTCCTTCCTTATGGTTTCCGTCCCGTTTTCCTAATAAAAGTTGTTCTCAAACTAATAAAAATCTATGTGTGGGTACACTTCTTACAGATGGCACGCACCAAGCGCACTGCTCGCAAGTCCACGGGAGGCAAGAGGCCTAACTACATGCTGGGGCCATGGACCGATGAGGGATCAGAGGACTTTTTGGGAGAATTTGGGATGCCCACTATCCTCTGGAGAGTTCTGCACCTGGTCGGATATCAGGAGGGCCAGGAGCCGCAGTACGACTGGCACCGTGTGCAGTTGTCAGAGGATCGTCACGTGTACACGGTGGAGGTGGACGTACCCAGCCGCGATGAGCAGGATCACGTCTGGTGCCGTCGAGTGTTTGCTTTGCAGGGGAGGACCCCCTGGGATGCAGCCAACAGGGTCGCATACACAGTTCTCCGGGACATCATGGAGGACCATCCAGAGGTGGTTGCCCAAGCTACCGCCAGTATCTTCCCGACGACAGACCCTTACCAGGCAGTGTGGCGTCAGCCAGGCGTACACCGTACTTGAGGCTAGCTCTCTTGAGAGGGAGCATTGTGCTGGACCAGCAGGGAGTGCGATGGCTGCTCTGATGGCTACTTATGGGTGCCTGTCGCGCAGCTATGATCATCTGGATCATATTCTTAGCGAGGAGATGGCTGCACAACATCGCCGGCAGGAGGAGCACACTACAGAGATAGACCTCCTCACTACACAGCTAGCTCAGTTGACAGTAGAGAGAGACCAGGCACTTCAGAGGGAGCAGGAGACTGCTCATCAGCTTGCCATTCAGCAGGGGTCGACTACTTTCTTGGCCTCGGTCATGAGGGAGACTGAGGAGGCGCTTCGAGGAGTTTGTGTTGAGGCATTCGTGTTTCAGAGGAGAACAGGCTGCTGAGGTTGCGAGTGGGAGACCTAGAGCTGCAACTCCATCACCTGCAGGACTACAACGACCGTCTGCACGAGGAGATCCATCGCAGGGAGAATGAGAGGAACCCCATCTTTCCCCAGGAGGATCCGGAGCCGAGTAGTTCTTCTAGTAGTTCTTCAGATATGTCTAGTGAGGACGGTGACGTTGGTGAGATCGCTAGAGAGTAGTCTAGATCGTATGCTTAGCGTCTAGATGGTCTTTTGCGTATGTTGGCACGCCCGATCTTTTGGTGTGTTGGGCTGGATGTAAGCATGGGTAGCAGACTTATGTGATGTGTGTGAGACCTTGGAAAGTCCCATATGTATGGGCAAAACTATGGATGTTATGTTATCTTTTGCATGATGTGTTAAGTGATCTTGTTATGTGTTGATGCGATGTGGATTGAAATTCATTGTACCTCTGTCATTGTTTGGTGAATTGTTTTTCCGAATAATTTCAGTGGGTATGATTTATTGTTCTCTACAAGTTGCAACTTCGCCTAATGGTCGCTTACTATCCTATATGCAGATGACGACAACTCGTAGTGGAGCAGGCGGTAGTGGTGGAAATGAGGACCCCAGAGAAAACCGCAATCCACCACCTCCTCCACCCCCGACGGCTGAGCAACTTTTTGCTCAATTTCTTGGAAGCCAGCGCAACATCGAAGCTTTGCTGAGGGAGAACTTGGCGCAGGGACATCAACGCCCTGAGCCGAACCAATATAGTTCTTTCAAGGATTTCTTGGATACCAAACCACCCTATCTTCAAGGAAGCTACAGAACCATTGGAGGCAGAAGAATGGCTGCATACTCTGGAGCAGAAGTTTCGTTTGCTCAGGCTCACAGAAGAACTGAAAGCAGAATATGCCGCGCACCAGTTGCAGGGACCAGCCGGGATTTGGTGGGGACATCACCGCACCACCTACCCTGCCAATGTCCCATCACTTGGAGGGTGTTTACTGCTGCTGTCCGAGGTCATTACATTCCGCCGGTTTGACCCAGATGAAGGTGGCCGAGTTCATGAACCTGACACAGGGGACTCGATCTGTTACGGAGTACCATCACATATTCAATTCACTGGCTCGCTATGTCCCAGACTTCGTTGACACAGACGCTAAGAAGATTGCTAGTTTCAAGAGAGGCTTGAACACTAAAATGGGAAAGTCAGTGGGTACATCGTCCCGTACCAATTTCAGTGACTTCATAAGTGACTGTCTGATTCAAGAGAATCATAACAACAAGCATGCTGCTAGCAAGGCCCGGAAGAGGACCTTTGAATCAGGATCATCACAACCCAGAGGACCACCAGCTCAGCGAAATCTGTATCGACCACCAGCGCCGGGGCACGTTTTAGGCCGCCGCAGAAGAAGAATCAGCCACAAGCTCAGCGCAATCAGAAGCCATACAAGATAGCTGCTGCTCAGGCTCGTGGAGGTCAAGGCAGTTCTTCAGGGAACAAACCGTTGGTTCGGGGACCATGCTACAACTGCAACCAAGAGGGGCACTTCGCAAGATACTGCCCCTACCCAAAGAAGCAACAGGCCAACTACCCCGCACGCCTGCACAACATGACCGCTGAAGAAGCTCGTGCTGGAGAACCCGTGACTGCTGGTATGTGTCTTGTTAACCATCATCCTGCAGTTGTTTTGTTTGATACTGGATCATCGCATTCGTTCATGAGTAAAGCATTTGCACAAAAGCATGATCAAGAGGTGTCTGAAATGGATTATGGGTTTCGCGTAAGCTCTGTGGGGAGTAGTGTGTTGTCTAGGCAGATGGTCCGTGATGCAACCATCGACATCGGAGGGCATAAGTTTGGGGCTAATTTAGTAGTTTTGCCAGGGCTCAGTATGGATGTAGTCCTAGGAATGAGTTGGATGAGTATGTGGAAAGCGGTGTTAGACACTGCAGGAAGAACTCTTACCTTGTCTGATCCAAGGATGGACAACAAGTTACGTATCTCTCTTCCTCGAGGGGCTGATTTTGTTGATCTATCTTGTACCTTATCTATAGAGGACCTGTCAAAAATTCCAGTTGTTCGGGATTTCCCAGACGTCTTTCCAGATGAGTTGCCGGGTTTACCGCCCAAGCGGGCTGTAGAGTTTACCATTGAGCTGTTACCAGGGACTGCACCGATCTCGAGAAGACCTTATCGTATGCCGCCCAATGAATTAGCCGAACTCAAGACGCAGATTAAGGAACTTTTGGACAAGGGTTTCATTCAACCTAGTGTGTCAGAGTGGGGATGTCCAGCTTTGTTTGTCAAGAAGAAGGACAAGTCTCTGCGGATGTGTGTGGATTATCGACCGCTTAATGCCGTGACCGTTAAGAACAAATATCCGTTGCCACGGATAGATATTTTGTTTGACCAGTTATCCAGAGCCAAAGTATTCTCCAAGATCGATCTGAGATCAGGCTATCATCAAATTAGAATCCGACCACAAGATATCCCAAAGACTGCTTTTTCAACCAGATATGGCCTATACGAGTATTTAGTCATGTCTTTTGGATTGACAAATGCTCCAGCTTACTTTATGAGTTTGATGAACTCGGTATTCATGCCAGAACTAGATAAGTTTGTAGTGGTGTTCATTGATGATATTTTGGTTTATTCTGAGAACCCGGACGACCATGCAGAACATTTGAGGATCGTCTTGACAAGACTCCGGGAACATAAACTTTACGCTAAGTTTAGTAAATGCGAGTTTTGGTTGAAGCAAGTACAATTCCTTGGTCACATCCTGTCAGAAGAAGGAATCTCTGTGGACCCTAGCAAAGTACAAGAAGTGATGGAGTGGGAAGCTCCAACTTCAGTTGGGGAGATTCGGAGTTTTCTCGGTTTAGCAGGGTATTATCGTCGTTTCATTCCCGATTTCTCCAAGATTGCCAAGCCCATGACAAGTTTGCTTCAGAAGGATCAGAAGTTTGAGTGGACAGAGAAGTGTGAAACAGCTTTCCGTACCTTGCGGAAACTATTAACCACTGCCCTGTCTTAGCTCAACCAGATATCGAGAAGCCGTTTGATGTCTTCTGCGACGCATCAAAGTTGGTTTAGGTTGTGTTCTTATGCAAGAAGGCAGAGTGATTGCTTATGCTTCACGTCAGTTGAGAAAACATGAAGTTAATTATCCTACGCATGACTTGGAATTAGCTGCTGTGGTACACGCTCTAAAAATATGGAGACATTATCTGCTTGGTAACGTCTGTAACATGTACACGGACCACAAAAGTCTCAAGTATATCTTTACTCAACCTGAACTGAATATGAGGCAGAGAAGATGGCTTGAGTTGATTAAGGATTATAATTTGCAGATACATTATCACCCTGAAAAGCAAATGTGGTTGCTGATGCACTAAGTCGGAAGTCGCATTGTAATAACTTGAGGTTACAACCAAGGACGAGTTTAGTCTCGTACACCCTGTGATCTGCGTCACATCGAGCTGCAGAGCACCTTAGTTGATCAGATTCTAGAAGGGCAGAAAACAGACAAGGGAATCTATTATATCAAGAAAAGCTAAGAGCTGCCACTGAACCCGTAAAACATTTCCGAGTTGATGATAAGGGAGTGTTATGGTTTGATAATCGCTTAGTGGTACCCAAGAATAGGGAACTCAAAAATCAGATTATGGATGAGGCTCATCTTTCTAAATTGTCTATCCATCCCGGGAGCACTAAGATGTATCAAGATTTGCGTCCAAGATTTTGGTGGACCAAAATGAAGAAGGAAATTGCCGCATATGTAGCCAGATGCGACACGTGTTGTCGAGTGAAGGCCATTCACCTGAAGCCAGCCGGAACACTTCAACCTTTATCAATACCTGAATGGAAGTGGGAAGAAGTGAGTATGGATTTTATCACCGGTTTGCCTACCACTCAGAAGGGAAACAATTCAATATGGGTAATAGTAGACCGTCTCACCAAGACCGCTCATTTCATACCAGTTAAAACTTGTTATCGAGCACCAGACTATGCAGAGATTTATAATCAATCAGATTGTCCGATTGCATGGTATACCCAAAGTCATAGTTTCGGATCGCGGAACACAGTTCACTGCACCATTCTGGGAGAAACTGCAAAAGGAATTAGGTACTAAGTTAATCCATAGTTCAGCTTACCATCCCCAGACTTCAGGGCAAACTGAAAGGGTAAATCAGGTTTTAGAGATATGTTGAGAGCATGTGTGATATCCGCGAAGGGATCTTGGGAGAAGTGGTTGCCATTAGCAGAATTTGCTTACAACAACAGTTATCAAGAAAGCATTCATATGGCACCTTTCGAAGCTCTGTATGGCAGAGAGCAGAACACCAGTAGTTGGGTTGAACCAGGAGAACGTCGCTACTATGGAATTGACTTCGTTAGGGAAGCAGAAGAACAAGTTAGAATAATTCAACAACATATCGCAGCGGCACAGTCCCGACAGAAAGCTATGCCGATAAGCGAAGAAGGCCGCTTGAATTCAAAGTAGGTGACTATGTGTATTTGAAAGTATCACCCATGAAAGGAGTTAGACGTTTTGGCGTGAAAAGAAAGTTAGCGCCAAGGTTTGTGGGACCCTACAGGATAATGGAAAGGAGGGGAGAAGTGGCTTATCAACTACAGTTACCTGAACATTTAAAGGCTATATTCCCTGTATTCCATGTGTCACAATTAAAGAAATGTCTTCGAGTTCCAGAAGAGGAAGTACAACCGGCCAATATCAAGTTACAATCCGACCTTACTTACTCGTGAAGCATATCGAGTACTTGATGAGAAAGAAAGGTAACTCGCGGAAGAATCTTGAAGCAATATAAGGTATCTTGGAGTGAGCAAGATGATCGAGATGCCACTTGGGAAACGAAGACTATCTAAGGAAGTATATCCCACGTTTTATAAAATGGTTAGTAACTAAATCTCGGGACGAGATTCCTTTAAGGAGGGGAGGGCTGTAACACCCTAGGTGTTAAGCAACCCTAAATGCATAACTTGACATCTCATGAGCATAAAGCATCATCATCTCATGTTGCATTCTTTTGTAAGTGTCATTTCATGTGAGCTTTTGTAATGCTATGCTTGTTGGAATGCTTGTTTGTCTTGTTTGTGGAGTGCTTAAGTCTCCTAAGTAGTTGAACCTTGTTGGGGAGTCAAAATGAAGCTAGGTTTTGTGTTGGTCATTTTGGCTAACTAAGTCTCTAACCCCAGTTGCCTTAATAGAGCCCTAGGAGTCCTTTTGTTTGACTAACTAAGACCTCCTTGATAGAAGCTTTGCATGGCTGTGGGCCCTTAACCAAAAGTGTGTAGAATTTAGTGTAGAACAAAAGTTGTTTAAGGCCCAACCTATGAAAATGGGTTTAAAAGGTGTTTTGGGACCCACAAGGCAGATTTGAGGGAGTTTAGACTTAGAAAATTTTCTAAGTCTCTAACTGACCGAGCAGTTTCGTGGAGCCAACTTTGGAGCTTTCTTGGGAGCAATCTAGGCCAAACCAGAGACCAATCTTGTAACCAAAGTTGTAGCTGGTATGTAGCTCTAAGCAAAGGAGCAAGTGGTTTAGCGTTTCACCGAGCGGATTAGGAGATAATCGCGTGCAAATCCGGCCGTCAGTCGGCCATCGTCACCTGAATCCAGCCGATTCTTTTAACCGGGCCGGGCCGTGCCTGCTGGCGCGCGCGCGCGGCGTCGTGGCCGACCACGCCAGACTTGGCCGCCGCGTGGCGCCCGACGGCCGGTCAGCCAGCGCCCGAGCGCGGCGTGGCAAGCTAAGCCAGCCCCGCCTCAGTCCGCAAACCAACTCCCCTCCTCCATTCTGTCGCCGCGCCCGCACTCGCTCTCTCTCGCCCCCGCTCTCTCGCCGTCTCCCGAGCCGGTAAGCGCCGCCGCGAGTCCGCGTCGTCTTTCCGCCCTCCCGCCGCCCTCCGTCCCAAACCGACCCACCAAAATCGATTCCCGTGAGCCCCCACACCCCGTGCCACCCTTAGCGCCCCGTAGGAAGCCTAGGTAAGCTTCGGGATGAGTCGCCGCCATGGCCGCCATGACCGCCGAGCTCGGTCCGCCGTGGCCGGCCTCCGTCCCGTGGTTCCGTGTCGCCCTAGCGCTGTCGTAGGGGTTAGTGAGGTCCGAGGAGAGGTAGAGGGGTGATGGTTTGGCCGATTAGGGTTAGGAGCCCGCGGAACGCCGCCATCCGCCATGACCGCCATGGCCGGCGCGCTCGGTCCGCCGTGGCCAACCCTCTTCCCGAGCTCACCATCTGCCCTAGCTAGCGTTCTTGAGTCGCCTCGGTTCGCTGGAGCTAGTGGTGGTGATGGTTGGCCGATTAGGGTCTGGAAGCGCGAGTACGCCGTCGTCCGCCGCTTGCCAAGGTCGCCGGAGTGGCACCGCCGTGGACATGGGTGCTCGGAGCTTGCGCCCTGGCTTCCGAGCCCTGGGCTAGGGTTATGAAGGTCGCCGGAGTAGATCTCGAGGGTCGGATGAGCCCGTCGTGGCCGGAGCCGGCCAGCGTAGCTAGGGCCGCGCCGCCGTGTCCGCCATTGCCGTCGGCGAGCTCGATCCGCGTGTGCGCTGGGCCAGCCGAGGGTACCATCGGGTGCGGAAGGTTGAGGGGAGTCCGCCGGTGGGGATGGTTTCGCCGGGGAGTTCGCCGTCGGTGAGCTCCGCCGGGTCAACCTTCCCCCTGTTCTGTGTGTCTGCGTGGGGTCGGGTTGACCCGGGGACCGCGTGTCAGCGAGTCTAGTTCTGTCTGTGTGCACTGGTTCGGGTACCCTTAGCAGTTTTCTGTTGAATGTTTTTCAGAGTTTTGTTTAAAATAGTTTCAGAATTGTTGCATTGCTTGTTTAATTCATATCTTGCAAAATATAAATGCTAAAAGGTGAAACAAGTTTTGTTAGGATTGTTATGTTGAGGTCTATGCATGAAAAATATAATATGTCCAGTTTGTGGTGACTTTCTTGTAGTTATATTTAATTTATGTTTAGGCTGAAATCTTGTTAAATGCATAGTAAATTGTATTTATCTCAAAAAAATGTGATTCTTATTTTGTTAGGTTTGTGTTGAGGAATAGTTTATGGGAAAATATAAAATGAGGATGCTTTGTGAAATAATTTGCCAGTAGTAATTAAAATGATTAATGTTGTTTTCTTGTTTATTTTATATAATTAAAATATGAAGAGTATGGACTTGGTAAATTTTACAGATTGCTCTTGTGCTAAGAAGTTCAGAAGAAAATTATGAAATGTGTTGTTTGATACTTTGTGCTAGGGGTGTAGTTGTTCAAAGCACCTTTTCATGATAGAATATGTCTTTTTCATAGGGGGTAGAGTCTAGGTCCAAATGGGGTGAAATTTGGACAGCGGATTAGATTAAGTGTTGTTCATCTCCAGTAATTTTTATAGATTTTTGTGAAGCTGTCTAAGATAGGTTACTGTTATAGGCCTATTTAACTAGATTTAATTCTACAAATAATTAGAGGGTAATAAACCCGTTAAGCAACTTTGATGTGGTGACAACAAGACTTAGTAAGTAGTATGTTAAATTAAGTAAGTGAGTAGCAGTAGATGGCATGTGCTTATCTCCTGAATTGTTACTCCATGTTGCATCACCATGCATCCCATGTGCATTCATGTTATTAATTCATGTACCGCATCATGCAGGATCGGTAGTGGAAGCCCAGGAGACGCCGGAGGAGCAGCGTCAGGAGGAGACACCTGAGGAGAGGATCCCGGAAGGAGACGCTGAGGACCTGCCGGAGTGTCGTGATCACCGCCCCGCCGACTTCGAGCGAGGCAAGCCCCGGAGCATTTTCTCCTACGGTTTGCAAATTACCGTTTACAAGTTAACCTGATATGATTGTTGCATTAGGTTATAGGAGTTGTGTGATACCATTGCTGCATTAATTAATTATCCTTGTCCACCTGCAAATATTACCTTGTTATCCCTGATAAGTCTAGGCAAGTTTATGCTTAGCCCTGCTTAGACCGGTAAAAGTCGGGTGATTTCCTGTCTCCCGCATATAGGTGGATACTAAACATGTTTAGCCTCGTGCTATCGTGGAATATAACCATGTGATAATGAATTTGAGACCGGGCGGGATGTATGGGCAGCAGGACATGGGTTCTGTGTGCTAGTAGTCTCCCGTTTGTGTCGATTAGGAACCGACAAAGGCACACCTCAGACATTTTGAACGCGTCAATCACTTAACGGAGCAGGTGCGGGTACCTCCCGTGAAGCCGAGTAAGGTGTTTCGAGCCGGTGATGGAGACGTTGACGCCTAACACCCAGAGCCTTACATGTACCGTGGGCAACTATTCTGATCGACCTGGCATGGTCCGAGGGCAGGCAGGGCCTGATCGACCTAGCATGACCGTGGGCAGTTAATAGCTTGAGCGACCTGGCATTGAGATGACCCTCGGTGTAGAAGGGTCCATGGCCGTCCCGTGATTTGGGTTCTCGAACCTCCTGAATTGATTGTCAACGGCCACCTGGCAGGGTGTGACGGGCGAGTGTGCGACATTTTATCCCCAGCTGGTAGGAATCGATTATAATCGCCATCGCTCCTGGTTAGTGAGTAACTTGACGGGTAAGTCTAGCTGAGTACCTTCTCGTACTCAGGGTTCTATCCCTTGTTGTTGCAGATGGGCAATGCTTCTTCGGCTATTGCAAGAACTGTCTGTACCCCGTCGAGGGCAGTGACTAGACCATGGGCATGGTCAACTCTTATCTTCCCTGCTGCTTTTGTGGACTGATCAAGCATATGGCACTGTATTGTGAACTAAGGACTTGTGTTTCAAAACTATGTCGCTTCCGCTTTTGAATTCAAACTATGGTTTGCAATAACTGTTGAACTCCGATGTATTTGAACTATGTGCGAACTGAATGTATGTCGTGGACATGTACGCTAATCTATTACGATCTTGGTTAAAGTTGAATGACTTGAAATCCTTCGAGATTTCCGGACTACCGGGTTTATACGAGCTTAAGTTCTTGTAGTCTCTGCGCAAGCAGCGATTTGGTGCTTAATCTGGTATAAATTGGTCGGTTCTGTCACATAAACCAGGAAACCCGCCAGCGCCCAGGTTTTGAGGCCCAAACCTGGAAACCCTCCTCAGCCCGGGTTTTGTGGCCCAAACTCGGCAAACCCGCAGCGCCCAGGTTTTGAGGCCCAAACCTGGAAACCGTCCACCCGATGGTTTTTCTCTGGCTCTACCACCAAACCGAAGCTGAAGAAGGAATGCACCGCCTGTGCACCCCGTCCACCGACACGTGTCCCCAGGTCCTCGACCCGAGCAACACCATGCCCCGCAAGTCTTCGCTCGTCGCTGTCCCAGGCTGCCAGCCACCACAGTTGATCCTCAGGCCACCGGTCCCTCAGTCCAAGCCTCACGTCCGCCCTTCACCGCTCCCGGTCCGTCGGCACGACACGTCTCTATTTGACCTTCACCTTGCCTTCGATCACTAGCTCCGTGCTCGACACCTGCACAACACAAGCCAAAGAACCTGCGATCAAACCAGTTGACAATCACTCATCACTCAGAGACTCGGCATACACCCATGTATCCGCAGACACGACAAAGGACTCGAAGATGGCACGGGGCCGATTTGTATTGATATGGTTGTGAGAACCTTTTACAATAGCCAATGGTTTATATTTATACCTTGGACGCAATACAAGTCCTAAAAGGACACGACTATGAAATATTAAGGAAAGTACAATATTTTTGGCTTTCGACTCCCTTTAAAATCTTCATTGCCTTAATTGCCACAATTTTGTTGCCCGATCGGCTCTTGTTTCTGTTGTTTCAACAGAAACTCCCTTTTCTTAGAATAGCCGACCGCATAAGCGGTTGCCGAATCCTTGGAAACTAGCCGATCGCATGGACACTTGCGGAATGCCTCATACGCCCATCTCTCGCATACTGGCCCATCTGTCATCTCCTTGTGCGTGCGAAAATCTGGTGTTAACACATGCCCCCTAATTTTGGGATAAATATTTATTCCAAAATTCCTTTCTCCCGTATTTCAAACTGACGTGGAATCTCTGGAAATATCCATTCTTCTACGTGCCATAATTGCCTTACCTGCTGATTCGCCTCCCAATGCATTCTTTGGGGTCTTTTTAAGTCACCGTTTCAGCTTACACTTTCAGACTCCCCTGTTTCATTCTTAAAACCAAGGAAAACCCTTCTTATCTCCATCATCACCTAATCCAATCTAGAAGATGTCCTCCGTGGCGAGCAGACATAGCTCCGAGCTCGGCGCTTCCCGCACTTCCAAGAAGAGGTTGCTCTCTTCTATTCTTTTGTTTCAAAATGAAGCAGTCGTTCTTACTTCATTACTTTTGATCAGGAAGATCGATGGTGATTTCTCCGAAAACCTGACTCAACAGGTTATAGACCTTCAGTTTGATCTAGAGGAGAAGGATCAAGAGATTATTCGATTCTGCCGGGAGTGTGACGTCGCTCAGAATCGGGCTGCCGGTGAATATTTTCATCATTTCCGTTTTTGTTTTCCCCTCTTGCTTTTACTCACTTTTCTTCTTTTCAGCTCTGGAGGCAAAACTTCATGCTCTTGAAACTGCCGTCGCCAAGCTTGCTATTACGACCAATGCTGCGGGTACGATAGCTTTGGATCGGGTGAATGAGGTCGACCGAATCCTCCCCGACATCTCTAGGGTCGGCATGGGATGCGACACAGTGCTTGCCTTCAATGTCGTATGGATTCAATCTGGCGCTGATTATCGCAGATTCGACGTCTGTGAGCGAGGGCTGGAATACAAGGTAGAACATTTTGTAGATGACATGAAGGAAGCTGGAACAGATCTGGCTGATTCTTTCGACCATGTCCTCCCGATTAGGCGTAGGATGGGGTGGACGAACTAATCTTCACTGTAACCTTGCACCCCCCTTTTGTAGATAAAAAGTCCTTTTGTGTGATCTTTGAAATCAATCTGTGACTTATCCTTCGGGATCAATGCGTGTTTTGCTTCGTGCATTAATCATTGACATTTATCTTTGCTCTAAGGGCGATGTATATCTCATCAGATACGGCTGATAATCATGTTAGTCATCTCTGTTCTGTAGGTAATCAGCTATTTTCAGATCTAGTGTTCCGGATCCCCCTCAATTTTCCAATCCATGATGATGTTAGGATAGTACTTCTTAAGGAATTTTCCATTTACAGCCTTTTTGAAGACTTCTCCATTAAAATTTCATTGCCTGAAATAAAATATAGCCCTTCCCAATTCGAAGACCATTTGTCAAACTTACTGTCTTCAGCGCTAATCGGCAATACAAGTCTTCAAACAATCAACCGAACTGAACTCTTCATGCGGCAACAATTTTCAGCCGAATCCTATCGGCTTCCTAATTCTGGAGCCACGATCTCCTCAAGTCGGCAAAAATCTGGCCCGGCCCAACAACGGCCTATAAATCGTGAAAACCCTACTCCAACGCCTGGCTTTCCGGGGTGCAAGCCGTGGCTTCATAAATATAACCCTGGACAGGTCACCATCTTCAACTCCAATCGAACAGTTTGACTTGCAATCTCTCCATTCCTCGGCTCCTAACTTAAACCAGAGAGAAAACCCTCGCCTGTATTTTCATCAATGGCAGGCAATGGTGACCACGGCAAACGCCCTGCTGAAGCGGAAGGAAGCCAAGCACCGACTCGTCGGCGTTATGGGTAAAAAACTAGCTTCTTGCCCCCTTGCGGTAGTATTTTCTTGTTTATCCGTTCCTGATTCACTGTTCATCTTCCTTCTAGGATGAGGGCTTTCTCCAGTCAAACCCGGATTCCTTTCCAAAAACGGCAGCTCTACCGAACTTTCCCACTCCTTCTTCTGGGTCATCAAATTCCACTGAGTCTGATGACTCACCTCGGTACACCCGTTTGAACACTCTCCGGTACCGCAAAGAGAGGGATAAAGCCCAGGAGGATCTGGAGGACGTACCCAAGAAATACGGCATTGAGGAAACCGAATGGGAGGACCAATAGAAACAGGTCTGTAACGCCATTACCGGTTCGTCATCTATCATTCATTCCATCTTCTTTCATCCTTTCCCTGTATCACAAACTCATTCTCTTTCTTTTTTTTAGCTCTTTCTACGGAGAATGACTGTCTGAAGGCTGCGGCGAACAGAGTTGCCAACAAGGTAAATGCCAACGGGTACTCGGTCGAAGCGCGTCTTGACGCTACTGACAGCCGCATAGATCAGGCCGTCATCCAAGGTGTGCAGCTTGGCATCTCCCTTGGGCTAGCGGCGATGAGCTCTCGGACCAACGAGGACTACTCCGTCCAACCAGTCGGTTTCGCAGGCGAACGCCTAGATGAAATTGAAGATATTGAAGATCATTTGGATGTTTATGATGATCATGCCGCTGCTCTCGCCGGAGTCATCAATCCACAGTCCATTCTGAACAAATTATTCCAGGAGTAGTTTGTACTAGGATGGATCTGCAAACGAATAAACGAAGTTGTTTTTCCTGAATAATGTCTATCTGTTTCTCCTGATTACCTCAGTGATTTTCCTGATTGCAACATTTCTTCAGAAAAATGCTTCCCGAACGCATGACGTCACCTTAGCCGACTAGATCTCGTTTTGACATGTCATGTCACTCGGCATCTTATTTACTGCGCTTCACCTTTCTCTCCTCCCGATGAACCTGCTAACTTAAAAAACGCTAAGGCCACCAAGGTTATGAACATTTTTTGCACTAAAGGCGACACATGTCATGTCGGCTATTCTCCAAACTTTTGGAGCATTTTTTTTGCTAAAGGCGATGCTTTACATCGGCTATCTTTGCACATGAATATTCTTGAATCTGCTCATGTACCGACTTCTACACTAGGATGAAACTTCTTAAGAAATCTCCCATTAATAGCTCTAGAAAATTCTCCTCCCAGTAAAGTCTTCAAAATATATGCATTGCCAGGCACATGTCTTACTATCCGAAAAGGACCTTCCCAATTTGGAGACCATTTACCGAACGCTTTATTCTTCATCCCGACCGGCAATATAAACTTCCAAACCAAATCCCCTTCTACAAAGTGTTTATCTTTGACCTTTTACTGCCTTTGCCGATTCGTACCTTGAATAAAAACTCCGACAGTGCTAAAACTCACTTGCCGGACCTTCCATTTAGAATAGGTATTGACAACATATGCTTTATCACGTCAAATTCAGAAATTATTACGCATTCGGCATTTAACAAGTAGTGCCGAAGTTTGGTACACGAGTAGTACACATATAAGCAAAGATTCTCTGTAGCCGAATACCTTGTCACTGGGTCTAACAACTTTCGGCTAAGGTAAGCTATTACTCTTTCCCTCAAATTCTTGTATAAGGGCCGATCCTATTGTTAGGCTATCGGCCGCCACATACAACTTGAAAGATTTACCAAGCTGTGGAGGCACCAACACTGGTGACACCTTCACGTATTCTTTAATTTCGTCAAAAGCTCTCTCTTGTACGTCATCCCACACGGACTTTCGGTCCTTCTTAAGCTTCAGCAACGGAGAAAAAGACAGGATTCTCCCCGAAGGTTTATCAATCTCAATATATACTCTGGATCCAGATTTGTACTGACATATATTGGTCTTGTTTCGGCTTCATTATCAACATTTACTTCTTCTAACTTATCAGCCGACACGAAACCTCGTCCTAACTTTCCTTCGTTACCGTCAATTGGATTATCCATTTAAAAATTGCTCTGAGAGCCGTCTGCTTGGATCGGCTGTTGGTCCTTGTCGAAAACATTTACAGAACCTTCTTTCCAGATTCTTCCAGAGAAGCACTCGACATCATCATATTCCCAGTAAACAGGTTCTGCAGTAACAACACTTACCGAATCATCGGCATGGACAACTTCGACGTCATCTCCAATCCACTGGATGAGGATTTGATGCATAGTTGACGGAATGCAGCAGTTTGCATGTATCTAGTCCCTTCCTAAGAACAAACTATATGCCCCCTTGCCATCGATGACGAAGAAGGTAGTAATCAAAGTTTTTGATCCGATCGTCAATTCAACATGAACTGCTCCTCGAGTATCAGAAGGATTGCCAGAAAAGTCCCTCAACACTATGTCAGTTTTCAATAACTCCTCACTTGCCATCCCAAGTTTCCTGAAGTTAGTATATGGCATGATATTTATGGCAGCTCCCCCGTCGATAAACATTTTGGTTAATGGCTTGCCATTAATGTACCCCTTCACATAAAGTGGCCTCAAGTGCCGATGCTTGGCTAGTTTATCAAAAACTGCCCGCTGGGTCAGAACGAGCTGAGCCATCAGATCCTGGTATTCGTCTTCGTCAAAATCCGAATACACCTCTTCTTGGACACTTTGATCTCCGGGAGCTATGAATTCTGATGGGAGAAAGAATGTCATGCATGCATTAGCCGAACGATCACCATCATCAGGCTTTTCTCTAGAACGCCAAATTTGCCTTGTTTTGTTGCCTGTTTGTACCAATTCTTTGTTTCTTAGGCGTTGCACCCTACTTTTCTGGCTCTTTCTCAATCCTGGCGGGAACCATTGTCCTTTCTGCCAAACATATTCACGGTACTCCTCCTAAGTGCGAGCCTAATCTCGATCGGCAAATCTTTCCCCTTGCCGATTTTCGGAATTACCCATCTTTAAGCGCCGATCATGCTTGAGGGGTTGCATCCCAAGCCTTTCATGGACCGAACGGCGGTTGACTCGAGACTGTCTGTATTCAGAATATTGACAACTGCATTCAGGGCAATTGTTCTTAGCAGGCAGCTTCAAGCCTTCATTCCAACAGTATTTGAAAATGAGCACCCCCAATGAGATTGCTCTTGCTCTCTCATATGTTCTTGTACCTCTCGGTACATTCTTTCTTCATACCTCTGTTGCTCCTCTATGAACTCTTGTTCCTCATAAAACTTTCGCCTCTGGTACCGTTCCTGCTCCCGACGCCATTTGTTCCACAAAATACGTGTTGTGACCCTGGGCCTGGAAGCTTCTCCCCTTTCAGTTCGTCTATCCTGGAAACAAACTTGTTGCCGAAATTCTTCATTTGTGATCTGTCGATCGAGGTCAACAGCACCGGTCTTTCTTGCTCTATCAGAGGTTAATACCTTCATCTTGTTTTTGCCCCTGGGGTCATCTGCATTAACCAAGTTAATAGAGGAAGATACAATATTTTGTCCAAAAGGGCTACCATCAATTTTCATTTTTCCATCGAACTTCAAATGCCCTTCCTGGATAGCTTTCTGGATCCGCACTCTGAACACTCGACAATCATTTATAGAGTGGGATCTGGTATTATGGAAACCACAATACTTCTTGTCTTTAACCCCTTCAGGGTGCAGCATGGGATGGCCTTCCGGCAGCTTGAGGCGCCCTTCTTTCAATAATAATTCAAATAATTTATCTGATTTGGAAACATCAAAGTCATAGGCACCCTTTTGCTGCCTCAGCCATCGTTGATTAACTTGAGTCAGCTCTTTCGCCCAGACTAACTCAGCTGCAGCTATCTCGTCTTCGTCATCATACTCCATTGCTTCCTCTAAGAAAGCCTGATACATCTCACTAGCCACATCGCCTTTCTGGAACTGGTTGCTTCTCCTAAACCCCTGAGCCTGACTATTCATCATTGCCAATAGTTGTGATAATTGCCCAAGATCATCAAACTCCATACCGAACAGCTTTTCCCTGATATTCGGCAACATGCCAGCTATAGCTATCAATGGCAATTGATCATCTGGCAAATTTAGGGAATAGCAGAGATTTTTAGTCTCCCTGAATCTGCGTAAATATTCTTTGGGCGTCTCATTAGCTCTCATTTTCAAACTCATAAGTTCGACCAACTTTTTCTCATTGGTGCCCGTAAAGAAATACGAATGGAATTTCTGTTCTAGCTTTGCCCATGTATTAATAGAATTTGCCGGCAGAGACGTGAACCATGAGAAGCTGGTCCTGTTAATGACAGTGGAAAATACCGGATTCTCCAAGCCTCATCTGCAGACGCCTCTCCAAGTTGCATCAAGTAACGGCTGATGTGTTCTATAGTACTAGTGTCATCTTGGCCCGAAAACTTAGTAAGATCAGTGGGAGGTTTCACCCTTGGAGGAAGTGCCACTCGGTTATACCATTCCGGGTAAGGAGACTTATAAGCGTAGGACTGATTCTTTGGCTTCAGGCCAAATTGATTTTGCATCATGTCGGTCATCCTATGCATGATTAGGTCAACACTTGAATCTGGAGCCGCATGCGTTTGACCTCCAAGAAACGCCCCCGTTGAGTTCTTATAGCCCGGGTTCGGGAAAGCATTAATCGCACTGTAGTCAACAAACTCTTGATATCCATCTCCATACATATTCTTCTGCAACCTATTTGTTGCTGGAGATACTCTGAAGGCAGATTGCGGGACCTTTCCCGTCGTGCCGAATGCGAGTTAGCCATTAGTTGTGGGAGGTTGCTGCCCCTGGTGAAGGACTATCCCAACTTTGCTTGAACCAACCGCGCCGTCTTCAGCAGTTTTTCTTTGATGTTGGGGTACGGGGAATAATAGTGGTCATTGCATCGGGCCAGCAGCTTCCTCAAAACGTTTGTCAACCGTCGGGCCGAAAATTCCAACCATGATGGCACAAAAGGTATTCAAAAAAGCTGATTGATGATTTGTCATGGCTCTGCTATAGCTTTGTACATCAGTTCAGATAGTTTTTGAGCATCTTCCTCATCGGTGTTATCAGATTGATGAGGAAGGACAGTTCTTGGGAGTGGCTGCTTCTGGAAAACCTTGTTACTATTATTCTTAGAGAAGGACATTAAGCATTTGTGCTGAAACTCATCGCATGCTTGTTGTACTACATGTCTCAAGTCTACTGGCACCTCTTCCATAGTCACTTCCAGAACTTGAGTGTTGTCGATCTCAGGCATCTTGGAATGTTGGGTCCCACTGGGCATGCCAAAAAGTGTGTTGGCACAGAATGTGGCGCACTGTGCCTCACACACAGCAAGCCGGAAAGGGTGGCTTCAATCGGGTGCCCGGGCGATTTGAAATCCGGAAACGTGCCAGTCGGTTTGACCTGAAAACCAACAAGGGATAATACTGTGGGAATAAAACTGGAACATGTTGGGTGAGACCAGACAGTTCCATATTTACGGCCCTGAAGCCACTTTCGACGACATATAGCTATAGAAGCTGTCTGCCAAGCATGTTTATAACATTATTCGGCTAATATAAAAGAAAGCATATGAAAGCATTGATTTCCAAATATACGTATAGAAAAAGGCATGCTTAAACAAATAAGAATAAATTACGAATTGATGTATAACCAAATTCGGCAAACCAGCCGAATTGGGGTCCATGAAGAAGGAACATGCACATAAACACGATCAAACTAATCTAAAACCTGCATCTGCCGCACGATACCTAGTTTTATCAAAGCTCAGGCATGATTCACATGTATGAACCCACAACATGTAACAATCTAGATTAGAAATTAATTCGGCCATTATGATCATGCAATCTATAAGAGATGTCACGAAAATAATGATTATTGGACCATGAATGAACTTGTAAAGAAAGGCCGAACAAAATCAATCTAGATTGGGCAAAAGAGTGTTACAAAATTAATTAAATCATGCAACACAAGATAACTTAATGAATCTATTAAATCTTGCCAAATCTAATAGAGCCGATAACTATCTCGCTTTTGCTAAACATATCAAATAAACGCCTGCCGCACGGTATTTACTCATAAGCATAGCATAAGCAAAGACTTCTTGATTGTCGACATAGATCCGCCGCACGATCTTTGGAAACAAACAAGACTACTTGCATCACATCTAAATCCACTGCATGATACTAGACATGATAACAAGGTTATCGGGACTTACGGAGGTCGACGGATCGATGATTCCTCTCGAAGAACTCGACGACACGACAAAGGACTCGAAGATGGCACGGGGACGATTTGTATTGATATGGTTGTGAACACTTTTCACAATAGCCAAGGGTTTATATTTATACCCTGGATGCAATACAAGTCCTAAAGGACACGACTATGAAATATTAAGGAAAGTACAATATTTTTGGCTTTCGACTCCCTTTAAAATCTTCATTGCCTTAATTGCCGCAATTTTGTTGCCCGATTGGCTCTTGCTTCCATTGTTTCAACAGAAACTCCCTTTTATTAGAATAGCCGACCGCATAAGCAGTTGCCGAATCCTTGGAAACTAGCCGACTGCATGGACACTTGTCGAATGCCTCATACGCCCATCTCTCACATACTGGCCCGCCTGCCATCTCCTTGTGCGTGCGAAAATCTGGTGTTAACAGCGGGAAAGGCTAGAAGGATCCTAATGGCTTCTAAATGAGCTACAGGGGCGAATGACTCTACATAATCTATCCCCTCTTTCTGGCAAAAACCCTGGGCTACTAACCTAGCCTTGTTCCTCACTACCATCCCATCCTCAACCTGTTTGTTCTTGAAAACCCATTTGGTACCTATAAGGTGGCATTCTGGTGGAGGTGGAACTAGGGTCCAGACTTGGTTTCGCTCAAAGTTCTCTAACTCGTCATGCATGACATTCACCCAGTTAGGATCAGAAAAAGCGTGTCCAACATCTTTGGGCTCAAAAGAAGCAACGAATGCAGAATGAGGAAAGTGAGAGATCTCATACCCTCGCGACCGCGTGACTCACTAGTCGATACCGCCGATCATCTGCTGCAGAGGGTGGATCTGCTGAATGCTTCGGGGCGCTTGTCTCCCCGAAGTAGCCTCCCCCTTGCCAGATGCTGTCGCTCCCTCAGGTGCAGCTGCTGCTCGCTGGAGAGGTGGCTCAAGAGGACCCCAAGTGGTGGAAGTAGTGGGATCGGGTCCTCGAGCTGATGTCGTTGTCACAGGGTCGACAGGGGCAACCAGTGGAGTTGGTTTAGGATCACCCCAATCGGCATCTTACTGCTCCTCCTCCACAAAAATTATCTCTCCCAGCTCCTGTTCTCCTGCAACATCAAAAGCAGAAGAAACACAAGGCATAGTCTCCACTATCTGGTTAGTCTCAAGGTTAAGAACTCGATAAGCGCGAGAATGCAAAGCATAACCAAGACACACACCATCAGCAGAACAAGATTCAAATTTGTCCAAATTGCCTTGTTTCAGGATAAAGCACTTGCACCCAAACACCCTAAAGTGAGACACCTTGGGTACCCGTCCAAAACGCAACTCTTAAGAAGTCTTTTTCATGAAAGCACGAAGAAAGATGTGATTGGAAACATGGCAAGCGGTGTTGATGGCCTCGGCCCAAAAATGCCTAGGAGTCCTATGCTCATTGAGCATCGTCCTGGCCATCTCAACAAGGGTCCGGTTTTCTTGCGCTCAACAATGCCGTTCTGCTGGGGGACATAAGGAGAAGACAAATGATGCTCAATACCATGAGAAGAGTAGAAAGAGGTAAACTGTGAGTTAACAAACTCAGTACCATTATCGCTATGAATAACTCTAATAGTATCAGGGGGGAACTCAGTTTTCAACCTCAAAATCAAGTCTCGAGCAAAAGAAAAAGCCTTGTCCTTAGCCTCCATGAAGAACACCCAAGAGTACCTCGAAAAATCATCCACGATCACTAAACGTACCACTTCCCACCCGCTAAGCAAACCCGAGCTGGACCAACTGTGTCCATGTGTAAAAGCTCACCGGGTTGCTTGGTCAACACCTGATTAACAGGTGGGTGAGAAGGAGCAACCATCTTCCCGTGACGACAGGGATGGCAAACAACGTCCTTCTGAATCTTAAGCTTAGGCAATCCTTGGATTAAGCCAAGTGAGCTAAGTCTTGCAAGCAAGTCAAAGCTCAAGTGACCAAGTCTCCTATGCCACTTCCATAGATCAGAAGAAGGACCAGCCACCAAACATCTAGAAGAGATGAAAAAACAAGAAAAATCGGCTCGGAAAACATGGCCAAAGGGGACGATCCAACAAACAAGATCGCCCCGAGAGTCCAAAACTCTACTCAAGCCTTTCTTCAAGCGCACCTGAAGCCCGTCCTCAAGAAGTTGCGAAATAGAAAGCAGATTGAAGTGCAAATTTGAAACCAAAGCAACATCCTTGAGAACAAAATTCTCGTTAAGTCGAATTGACCCTCGAGAAACAACCTTACCCTACCATTATCCCCGAATGTGATGTATTCCTTATGAATCACGGGGTCTAGGCTGGAGAACCATTCTTTCTTTCCGATCATGTAGCACGAACACCCAGAATCCATGAGCCACAAGTTCTCCAGCCGAAGTTCCTGCATCAATAGAAAGGTAGGAAGTGAGCATTTGGCACAACACTGGGGTTAGTATACTAAGAAGGATATCAGTGTTGTGTCATACGCCCAGAAAAGGTGTTAGAAGGAACACCAAACTGACCTCGTCCCATGGGTGGATAGCGATCACCACCAAACTGAAAAGGTGGTCCGCTATGGAACGGAAAACCTCCAAACTCACCTAACATCTCATCTGAGGATAGCGATCACCACCATGCTGAAACGGTGGTCCGCTATGGGATGGAGCAGAAAAGCCTCTTACACCCGGCTCACGATCGTATTGAGGATGACAGGAACCGTGATGGGCACGACCTCCACCCTGTGGTCTAGCTGCCTAGGACCTAGCTACCTGAGGGGGTGCACCTCCAAGCCTAGCCCTCTTCCTCTGAACTCCCTGACCTTGGACACCATGGAGAGGGTGGTGCCTGGCCTGGTTGTTCAGCTCCAACACCCTCCTAGCATTTCTCTTCCTCCAAAAACAAAACTCAGCTAGGTGACCCTCGCGGTGGCAATACTCACAGTCGAACCTCACCACTCTCTTGGGTTGTTGGTTCCTATGGTCGCGAGGGTTGTTCACTTTTGCTGGCTACTTGTCTCTTGGAAGGGG
The DNA here is from genome assembly GCA_009763385.1 of Coix lacryma-jobi var. lacryma-jobi. Classification (NCBI taxonomy): domain Eukaryota; kingdom Viridiplantae; phylum Streptophyta; class Magnoliopsida; order Poales; family Poaceae; genus Coix; species Coix lacryma-jobi. The sequence continues at coordinate 65,352,371 of CM019825.1, forward strand.
ATCACTAGAGATGCCAGGAAGGGTGTCAAGTGTGTTCCAAAGATAGTTAGGTTTGGGAACCCACACTTGCTTGAGAGGTGGAGCCTTCAGAGGTTCATCAAGGATGCCATCCTTGGTGATAGGCTTGAGAGGTTCAGGTCGGGTGATCTTGGTAAGCTTAGGGATAATGGATGGTTTCTCACTCGAGTTCACTCTGCTAAACTCACCGACCTTGTCGAAGGTACTAGTGCCCTCCCCACCCGAAGCAAAGCCTACTCCCGGACCACCAGTTCCCCTCTTGAACTGACTGATCATCATGCCCAACTGCGGCTCACTACATGACACCCAACTCAGGATGGACCGAAGGTATGTGTTTTCCTCCTCGGTTTGCATCCTGTCATGTCGAAAGTTGGCAATCTCAAGTTCCATCCCCATGCATCGCTCACACTGAGCAGAAATGGTGCTAATTGAGCTGGCCTTCAAGGCTTCAGCAAACTTGGCACTAACTTCTGCCAACACAGTTCACAAGCCTGGACAAGACTTGCACACACCAAGCAAAGAAAGCCTTGCCTTCACTTCCTCTAGCTCCTTTCTTAGGGAGGGACACTCTTTACATTCACCCACCAAGTCTAGACTACTCTTCAGCTTGTCATACACCTCAATCAAAGAGGCATACTTGGTTTGTAGGGTAGTAAAGTTTGTCATGTGCGTCGTGCATTCATCACACTCCTCCTCATCGGTCACCTTCACCTTGGACCTAGCACTCTCAAGCTCCTTAAGCGCCTCGCCTAGCATAGCCTTAGACTCATTGCGCTCTCTAGCGGCACGCTTAAGCTGCTTGTTCTAAGCGAGGACTATCTCAGCCAAAGAATCACGCTAACTGAAAAAACGCTCGACAAGGGAAGAGTTTGATACCTCAGAAGCATCGTTGTCGTCGTCGGTGTTGGCGTGCATGTCCTGGCACTTGCGGTCCTCCTCGCCGAAGGCCATGGTGCAGATGCCGTCGGTGGGGCTGCCGAAGAAGCAGAGTCCGTTGAAGCGTTCCTCCGTCTTGTGCTAGGACTCATCATCGTTGGAGTCGCCGTCGGAGCTCTTCTCGACGTCGTTGATGGAGGCGATGATGGCATGCCTGCCAGCATCGTCGATGGAGCCGCCCTTGTGAAGGACCGAGAATGCAACCAGAAAGCGACCAGAGGGGGGGGGGGTGAATGGGAGCTTCAAAATTTCTTTCGGAAACTTGTCGCCTTTGTCCCGAAACTCAACCCCAAGAGCAAACCCTAGAGCTCGTAAGTGTCCTCGACCCTAGACGTAGGGTGGATGCTTCCACTAAGCACAACGAGACACTCTACGACTCTAGAAATCCAACGCAAAAGTCGGAAACCAAAACCGACAACGAATGAGCGAACCGCGGACGAAAACGTGCAGAGGCAGCACTGACCGGACTCTCCTTGCGTCCGGTCAAGGTACACCGGACGCGTCCGGTCTCAAGAAATCCTCTCTGGAACCTTACTGTTTCTGACCGGACTCACAGGCGAGGAGCGTCTGGTCGAGAGCAGTGCGTCCGGTCAGCAGAAAACCTGCACAAGGAACAGTGGAACCTATGCGTCCGGTCGGCCCCAAAAACCAGCTTCCGGTCAAGTCAACAGAACATGCGCGAGTCAAACCTTCATCGACCGGACTCTGACCAAGCGTCCGGTCCACCTGACATCAGCGTTCGGTCACCGCAAAACTGCTTCGTTCGTCCACCGATTCGACTCGATCTCACCCAAAACCAATCCTCCAGGGTTCAAACTTGGTGACAAGAGTCACAAAGAGGATAGTGAGCTATCTCTAAGACATCATGGCTCGAACCTATCTCCAAATCGATGTATCGAAGAAATTCGGGGGAAGGGAGAAAAACTTGACCCGAAATGAAAATCCATCGGTCTCCTAGACCGTGAGGTTAGAGGTGAATTCCTTCAGTAGAAAGAAGTGCCCCACGACCTAGAACAACTTGGTTCAAACGGATTTGCAAAAGATGAACCGAGCAAAGAGATCAAGCGACGGGAAAGACGTGGAGAAAAAGGATTTCGTGAAGAACACGAACGAAACGCGAATCACAACCACGAAATTGCAACCGTGTGGCTACCACACGCTACAATAGTGAGATTACGATCTCACTTCCTCAAAATCTCACGAACACAGAGGTATGGTTCTCTTCTCTGTGGATCTCAGTTCGCTACAGCAGGGGAGAGGGAGAGCAGGAAAACCTAGAAGGCAAAATAGTAAATGACTGAGATAGATGGGGAGGTGGGTGTCTCCCCCTACTTATCCTAATTCTAACTATTCCTAATTCCCACTCTACCCCTAACTACATACAGAGTGAACCAGCTAAACCCTAAGGATATTCTAGACCAACTCGATGGTAGGTGGATCCGACGGCCACGCCCGCACAACTGGTAGCGTTGCCTCGATGCAACCTCACCGATTGCCGCCACGTGCCGCCACCGCTCTGCGTCCTTTTCCTGGACGTCGCACCCCCGGTTTTGTGGCCCAAACCGGGAAACCATCCTTCATGACCAACCCCCGGTTTTGAGGCCCAAACCGGGAAACCAGCCCACCGTAGCCTGAGTTTTGTGGCCCAAACTCAGCAAACCCGCAACACCCAGGTTTTGAGGCCCAAACCTAGAATCCGTCCGCGCCCAGGTTTTGAGGCCCAAACGTGGAAACCGTCCACCCGATGGTTTTTCTCTGGCTCTACCACCAAACCGACGCTAAAGAAGGGATGCACCGCCCGTGCACCCCGTCCACCGACACGTGTCCCCAGGTCCTCGACTCGAGCAACACCATGCCCCGCAAGTCTTCGCTCGTCGCTGTCCCAGGCTGCCAGCCACCACAGCTGATCCTCAGGCCACCGGTCCCTCAGTCCAATCCTCACGTCCGCCCTTCACCGCTCCCGGTCCGTCAGCACGGCACGTCTCTACTTGACCTTCACCTTGCCTTCGATCACTGTCTCCGTGCTCGACACCTGCACAACACAAGCCAAAGAACCTGTGATCAAACCAGTTGACAATCACTCATCACTCAGAGACTCGGCATACACCCATGTATCTACAATCTCCCCCTTGATGAGTGCATTGTCAACTACCAACACAAATCATAATGAAAAGAATAAAGAAGAAAAAAGGAAAGAGAGAACTCAACCAAATGACCCAAAAGCATAGCAAAGCCGAAGAAGGTCAAGTGGAAAGAGCAAGATAACTTGGTCCCCAAAGACATGGGCAACGGCTCAACGCAACCAAGCAAAGTAAAGCTAGCCCTCAAGAAGAGGTAGAACAGGCTCAACACCGCTAGCAAGAAAAAGGTTCGATACCAATTGAAAACCAAAAATCAAAGCAAAATGCTAGTCCCTCAAGATAGAGGCACAGAGGCGCAACGCAACTAGCAAGAAAGCTCGACACCAATTGGAAATCTGAAAGGCGAATGCTAGTCCCTCAAGAAAGAGGCAAAGGCTCAACTCAACTAGCAAAAACGCATCGAACCAATTGGAAATTTCAAAAACTCATCATGATCAAGCTCCCCCTTGCATGGTGCACACAACCGATTCTTTTCCCCTTTGAACATGGGAGGTATGATTTGTCCTAATTCTCCCCTTAGCTGAAAATGCACCAACAAGCAAAAAGAACCGAAAACAATTTTCTCCCTCTTAGAAAATGCACCATCAAAAGTGCCAAACAAGAGAAGTTCTCCCCCTTCTAAAATGCATATGAGTCATAGTGCAAGTTAGCAGCTTCAGGAATATAATCAAGAAAATGCAAAGATGCTCTAAACAGTATAGCTCCAACGACTCACTGGAAAGCATACAAGCTAGCAAAGGCTCAAACTGATCACTAAATATGAAATATGAAATATGAACATATGAGCAAAGTGAGCAGTTTTTAGCCAAAAGTATTCACCATCAAAAGAGCACTGAACATGTATAGACAGGAATTCAAACAAGTGCTAAACATGTATACAAGGTGAACTACCCCTAGCAAAGTTCAATCATCATGCTGCAGAATGAAACATAGACTTGTGTTTTCAAATTTTAATCGGAGTTGCAGCGGTGAAATTACACAAGTTTAGAATTCAGCATGTGACTGCGAGAGGTTAAAAGCTTGTCATTGCTTAGCTTTTCAACTGTGCGAAGCCTATGCAGAAGCAATCAGAAGCTTAAAGCAACAGTTTCGGTCAGACACTACACAGCTCAAGTTTAACTCAAAGTGCAATGAGAGACAGTCTCGAAACTGTGATGTGTTGACAAGCAATCCCATCTCGATCTTTTCAATTCACTTAAAACTTGGTTCAGATTTTAAACAGAATATGAACATACCAAGCAAGTGACAGACTCAAAACTAGAGACATAGCAACCTAGCATATAAGAAAAGCACGAGTGAAGTCAACACATCCTACACATGCTAGTTGCATATCTCAATGGTGAACATTTTCAAGTTTTATGTTGGTTAAGCAGATTCACCATTCAAAAATAGCTCAGCTCATAACATGTATCAGTGATCAGAAAGAGCATAAGCTACCTAACATCAACATAAGCATTGGAGCATACTAAACAGAGCATAATCACACTCTAAAGAGTATATACATGAAGCTCAGAATGGAATAGCGTATGCTGAAAAAGCAAAAGAAAACAAAGACAAAAGAAAAATAGTCATTCTGTCGTACAAGAACCAAAATGTTTCCCCCATCTAAAAGGGGAAACACACACCAAGCTCACCTCTCAATCGATTAAAGGTTTATTGGTCCAAAGGCTTGGTGAAAATATCAGCCAACTGATGATGAGTATCGACATGGCGAAGGTCGATATCACCCTTCTCATAGTGGTCTCGCAGAAAATGAAAGCGCACATCAATGTGTTTGGTCTTCGAGTGAAGCACGGGGTTCTTAGCAACGCTAATAGCACTCGTGCTGTCACAAAGCAAAGGAACACGAGAAAAGCTCAGACCAAAATCACGCAAAGTGGCCATCATCCAGAGTAACTGGGAACAGCAGCTAGCCGCAGCAACATACTCAGCCCCCGTGGTAGACTGGGCGACACTAGACTGCTTGCGAGAAGACCACGAAACAAGAGAAGAACCAATAAACTGGCAAGTCCCGGAAGTGGACTTGCGCTCAATGCGACAACCAGCAAAATCGGCATCGGAATAACCACAAAGGGAAAGGGTGGAGGAAGCAGAATACCAAATCCCAAACTCAGGAGTGAAGCATAAGTACCTCATAATGCGCTTGACTGCCTGATGGTGAGAGGTGCGCGGCGAAGACTGAAATCGCGCGCAAAGACATACCGCGAACTGAATGTCCGGGCGTTTCGCCGTCAGGTACAGCAGCGACCCGATCATGCTCCGATACCAATTGAAGGACCGAGAATGCAACCAGAAAGCGACTAGAGGGGGGGGTGAATGGGAGCTTCAAAATTTCTTTTGGAAACTTGTCGCCTCTGTCCTGAAACTCAACCCCAAGAGCAAACCCTAGAGCTCGTAAGTGTCCTCGACCCTAGATGTTGGGTGGATGCTTCCACTAAGCACAGCAAGACACTCTACGAATCTAGAAATCCAACGCAAAAGTCGCAAACCAAAACTGACAACGAATGAGCGAACCGCGGACGAAAACATATAGAGGCAGCACTGACCGGACTCTGCCTGCGTCCGGTCAAGGTACACCGGACGTGTCCGGTCTCAAGAAATCCTCTCTGGAACCTTACTGTTTCTGACCGGACTCACAGGCGAGGAGCGTCCGGTCGAGAGCAGTGCGTCCGGTAAGCAGAAAACTAGCACAAGGAACAGTGAAACCTGTGCGTCCGATCGGCCCCAAAAACCAGCGTCCGGTCAAGTTAACAGAACACGCGCGAGTCAAGACTTCATCGACCGGACTCTGACCAAGCGTCCGGTCCACCCAACATCAGCGTCCGGTCACCGCAAAACTGCTTCGTTCGTCCACCGATTCGACTCAATCTCACCCAAAACCAATCCTCTAGGGATCAAACTTGGTGAGAAGAGTCACAAGGAGGATAGTGAGCTATCTCTAAGAGATCATGGCTCGAATCTATCTCCAAATCGATGTATCGAAGAAATTTGGGGGAAGGGAGAAAAACTTGGCCCGAAACGAAAATCGATCAATCTCCTAGACCGTGAGGTTAGATGTGAATTCCTTCAGTAGAAAGAAGTGCCCCACGACCTAGAACAACTTGGTTCAAACGGATTTGCAAAAGATGAACCGAGCAAAGAGATCAAGCGACGGGAAAGATGTGGAGAAAAAGGATTTCGCGAAGAACACAAACGAAACGTGAATCACAACCACGAAATTGCAACCGTGTGGCTACCACACGCTACAATAGTGAGATTACGGTCTCACTTCCTCAAAATCTCACGAACACAGAGGTATGGTTCTCTTCTCTGTGGATCTCAGTTCACTACAGCGGGGGAGAGTGAGAGCAGGAAAACCTAGAAGGCAAAATAGCAAATGACTGAGATAGATGGGGAGGTGGGTGTCTCCCCCTACTTATCCTAATTCTAACTATTCCTAATTCCCACTCTACCCCTAACTACATACAGAGCGAACCAGCTAAACCCTAAGGTTATTCTAGACCAACTCGATGGTAGGTGGATCCGACGGCCACGCCCGCACAACTGGTAGCATTGCCTCGACGCAACCTCACCGATTGCCGCCACGTGCCGCCACCGCTCTGCGTCCTTTTTCTAGCCGTCGCACCCCCGGTTTTGTGGCCCAAACCGGGAAACCAGCCTTCACGACCAACCCCCGGTTTTGAGGCTCAAACCGGGAAACCAGCCCACCATAGCCTGAGTTTTGTGGCCCAAACTCAGCAAACCCGCAACACCCAGGTTTTGAGGCCCAAACCTGGAAACCGTCCGCGCCCAGGTTTTGAGGCCCAAACCTGGAAACCGTCCACCCGATGGTTTTTCTCTGGCTCTACCACCAAACCGACGCTGAAGAAGGGATGCACCGCCCGTGCACCCCGTCCACCGACACGTGTCCCCAGGTCCTCGACCCGAGCAACACCATGCCCCGCAAGTCTTCGCTCGTCGCTGTCCCAGGCTGCCAGCCACCACAGCTGATCCTCAGGCCACCGGTCCCTCAGTCCAAGCCTCATGTCCGCCCTTCACCGCTCCCGGTCCGTCGACACGGCACGTCTCTACTTGACCTTCACCTTGCCTTCGATCACTGTCTCCGTGCTCGGCACCTGCACAACACTTGTAGCGTTGCCTTGACGCAACCTCCCGATTGCCGCCACGTGCCGCCACCCCTCCGCGTCCTTTTCCTGGACGTCGCACCCCCGGTTTTGAGGCCCAAACCAGGAAACCAGCCCTCACAGCCAACCCCCGGTTTTGAGGCCCAAACCGGGAAACCAGCCCACCAGCGTCTGAGTTTTAAGGTCCAAACTCAGCAAACCCGCAGCGCCCAGGTTTTGAGGCCCAAACCTGGAAACCGTCCTCAGCCCGAGTTTTGTGGCCAAACTCGGAAACCCTCATCACCCAGGTTTTGAGGCCCAAATCTGGAAACCGTCCACCCGATGGTTTTTTTCTGGCTCTACCACCAAACCGACGTCGTAGAGAGGATGCACCACCCGTGCACCCCGTCCACCGACACGTGTCCCCAAGTCCACAACTCAGGCAACACATGACCGCAAATCTTTGCTCGTCGCTGTCCCAGGCTGCCAGCCACCACAGCTGATCCTCGGGCCACCGGTCCCTCAGTCCAATCCTCACGTTCGCCCTTCGCCACTCTCGGTCCATCGGCACGGCACGTCTCTACTTGACCTTCACCTTGCCTCTGATCACTGTCTTCGTGCTCGACACCTGCACAACACAAGCCAAAGAACATGCACATCATCCCAGTTGACAATCACTCATGACTCAGAGACTCGGCATACACCCATGTATCCGCACCTTGGTCTTCTTCTTCCTGACCTTGTTCTCCGGCTTGACCTTGCGCCTAGAAATGAGGTTCTTGTAGGGGAAGCCTTTGTTGCGCTTGGGGCAGTTTGCAATGAAGTGATCGTGATTGCCACACTCATAGCAGCCCTCATGTGTGCCACCACGCAGGCAATTCAAACGGCTGTTGTGGAACCACGAGAACCGGGTGATGATGAGGGCGAGCTCGTCATCGCCCAGCGCCTCCACCTGCTCCTCTATCATTGAAAGCAAAGAAGACAAAACAAATAGAGGTGGTGAAGCGTCAGCGGAAAGAGTCGATCCACCCTTGCCTGAGACCAAAGCCATGGAATGTGAAGATGGGTTTTTCAGCTTGGCCTGAGTCAAGTGATCGATCTTGGTGGACTTGAGCTTGCTGAACAGCTCGTCCACGGTGAGGGTGTCATAGCTTGGTGACTCTATGATAGTCGACACCTTCACCTCCCATACCTTCCAATCTAGGGCATATAGCAACTTGAGTGCCCTCTCATGATCATCATAAGGTAGGTTGGCCCGATTGGCACGAATCTTGTTCACAATCATCTGGAAATGAGCGAACATAGCGTCAATCATCTCTCCCTCCATCTGAACAAAGTTCTCGTACTCGCGCTTGTACATCTCAAAGAGTCTGGTCTTGACCTGGACAGTCCCCATGTGATAGCTTTGAAGCTTCACCCAAATCTCTCGTGCCGTCTCAAGCTTAGAGACACGCTCGAACTCAGGAAGGGAGATGCTAGCCAAAAGTGCGTTACGGGCCTTAGAGTTCTCCTTGTGCTGGTCAATATGGATCTGACCCACATGAGCTGCAAGGACCTCGTACTCAGCATTCTCACATATCTCCCAAACAGAAGACCCGATGCTATTGAGATAAGCACGCATCCGAATCTTCCAATAGGGATAGTTCATCGCATCGAAGAAGGGAGCCTCGTTGTTCCCTCGATCCATGTCGCCCTTAGGATCCGAAACTGATTAAGGTAGAGAAGATTCCATAACCGGCTCCGATACCAATTGAAGGACCGAATTGGCAACCAGGGGGTGAATGGGAGCCTCAAATTTCTTCTAGAGAAATAGATGGCCCTTGTCGCAGAAAGTCACCCCAAAAACAAGACTAGGACTTGCTAGTGTCCACGACCCTAAATGTAGGGTGGATGCTTCCAAGAAGCACAACGGGACTCTACACAATCCAAGAAACTCAACGCAAAAGCTAGAAACCAAATCCAAAGTCGGACGGATGAACTGCGGACGAAAACGTGCTCAACTGTACTGACCAGACTCAGGGGTGCATCCGGTTAATGTTGATCGGACGCGTCCGGTCAGAGAAAAACCTCTTTGGAACCTCTCAGTTCACGACCGGACTCTGCACCACCTTCAACGACTAGACTCACTAGCGAGCATCCGGTTGTCCCGTGGCCAGAGTCTGGTCACCATGAACTATACTGTTCGTCCACCGATTCGACTCGATCTCCCTCAAATCGAAACCACTAAGGCTCAAACTTGGTGAGGGGAGTCACAAGAAGGATAGTGAGCTACTCGTAGGAGATCATGGCATGAACCTATCTCCAAATCGATGAATCAAATAAATTCGGGGCAAAGGGAAAGGAAGCCGATCTGAAACGAAAATAGCCCGATCTGCTAGCTCGTGATGTTAGAGGAGAATTCCTTTTGTGAGATGAAGGGGCTCACAATCTAGCACAAGCAGGTTTAGATGAAATCAAAAACCATCTCTCAGAGAGGAAGAACGAGGCAAATCTCTGAGAAGGCAAAAATCGAAACGCTAAGAACACAACACAAGAACGTGAATCGATCCTGATTTCAGCCGTGTCTCGAACCCACGAGACGACAACGAGATTACTGTCCCGTTTCCTCAAAATCTAAAGCACACATAGATATTGTCTTGCTCTCTGCGGATCACAGGCAGCAGATGGAAGAAAACCTAGCAGGGTCTAAGAGAATGAAATCCTGCAAGGATAGAATGAGAGGAGGGGCTGCCACTCAACTTATAGCCTAATACAATTATTCCCCTTCTACCCTAAATACAAAGAGCGAACAGGCTAACCCTAAGGGTATTTCGGTCCAACTGTGCCAAGTCTTGATCCGACAGCCACGCGCCTTCCTCATCCTTAGCTTCGCCTCCACGCAAGCCTCAGGATGCCGCCATGTGCCATCTTTTCGACCGCCGCGCCTACCTCACCGATAGCTTCGCCGCAACGCAAGCCTCTCGGTGCCGCCACGCATTGACCGTTCCTTTCGGAACCTCATCCCCAGGTTTTGAGGACAATACCAGGAAACCTGTCCTCAGGCTGAGTTTTGTGGCCCAAACTCAGAAACCCGCCAGGCTAGGTTTTGAGGCCCAAACCTAGAAAAACATCCACCCCATGTTTTGAGGCCCAAACTCGAAAACCGGCCACCCCGAGTTTTGAGGCCCAAACTCGGAAACCGTTAAGGGTAGTTTTTCGAGGCTCAACTACCAAACCCGCGCCGTAGACGGGATGTGGTTCGCACACCCTGACCACCGACACCGATGCCGATGCATGTACAGCCTCCATACCGGGCACAACGCCTTCACCTTCCTTCTTGACTCGGCCGACCTGGCCTCCCGCCAAGTGTCACGACGCCATCGTCTTCCTCCTGACTCGGCCGATGCAATGCACATCCCCATGTGCTCTTGCTCGCTAATGCCATGTGCCAGCTACCACAGCTGGTCCTCCGGCCTCTGTTGATGGTGCTTAAAGCATCATTTCACCATCAACATTTCACCCAAAACCAAGGTAAAACAACATAAAAAGTAGAAGATTTGGTTTATAACTAACCTATTACCACATGTGCATAGTTTCTTAACTTAATGCAGGAAATAATGGAATTTGGGACAAACAAGAGCACCAGGAGCAATGCCAAGCCACTCTGGCCCACTTGGGCCTGAGTAAGGTGGCGGCCGCCACCTATTCCTGGCGGCCGCCAGGTCAATCGTGCCAAAAGTGGCCCAAGCCACGTCATCGATCCGTGGGAATCACCTCAAGCTCAAATCTTGGCCATTGCACACTAAGGCGGTTTGATCCAAGGGCTAAGAAGAGTATCACCTGGACAGTGGGCTTTGGACACGTGTCTAAACCCTAACCGGCCCTCAAACCAACTTGGGAGAGCAAATGAAGACCGTTGGATGAATGGCGGTTGCAATGGACGGCAGAGAGGTGGCGGGCGCCAGGGTTTGGTGGCGGGCACCACCCGCTAAACCCTAACCGACCTCCCCCTCACTCTATAAGTACCCCCCTAGCTTCCTAGCACTATAAATAGGCCCCTAGAGCTCTCATTCGGAGAGCCTCACACCATTCCTCACCATTTGGTTAGATTAGCACACTTGCTATGCTAGAGAGATTAGAGAGAGTGTGAGTGCCTCACTAGAAGAGGAGCTGGAGAGGAGAAGAGTAGAAGTCTGGAGAGTTCCGGAGTTGTCGGAGACCTCTGCTTCTCTCTGCTCTGCGCTTCAACTTTGGTAACTTAGTATCTATTTTATCTTCAAGTATTTATTTTTAGTACTTGTGTGTTTGTTTTATTGCTTGATATTAGTTTCAAGTGCTCTAGTTATAGTACAGGGCTAGTAGTAGTAGTATATAGATTAATTGTGGTACTTAGGCTATATATTGCTAGTGAATACGGCTAGGCCCCCGGATAGCTGTGGTAGCAAGCAGGTGGTGACAGCCCTGTGCGCCTTGAATTCCACCACGTAGTTGGTCTAGTTTAACAGTAGGGCTCGTTGTGCTAGCGTTCAACCTAAGTCAGTGGTAAAGGCTAGTACGCCCACAGTACACTAGTAAAGAACTTAATTCACTAGAAGTCTAATAGAACTAGGATCTACCTCAGTAGATAGTGCCCGTTCACTTCATCTATCCTAGATATCCTTATCCCCCTAGTTTTCTCAAAATCACTTCGCGTTCCTCGTGGATTCGATACCCCGGAATACTCTGAGGTGAAAAGCTACAACTGACAGCCGTGCGCATGCGGTTCCTTCTGCGTGCCACCCGAGGTGTCAACAAGCTTTTCTGGCGCCGTTGCCGGGGAACGGTAGCTGATTTTTGAGACTGGAGTTAGGATCATCTTTAACCTCTCCGCATGGAGAATCAATCTATCTTACAATTCGCAGCTCCTAAGAGTTCGTGATTAGAGCCACATTCATCATCACAACCTATATATGCCGATAGTTACGAATTGCGCCCTGACTTTATTAACAAAGTTCAGGAGAGCATGTTTACGAGATCAGAAAATCCCTACACACATCTATGTGAGTTTGAGCAAGTCTGTGCATGCTTGAACATTTCGGGCATTTCACCTGACACTGTCAAGTGGAAGCTGTTTTCGTTCACTTTGACGGGAGCAGCTAAAACATGGCATGCTCGAACCGTGGGAAGTGCTAGAGGAGACTGGGGAACTTTACGGACCAAGTTTATCTTGACGCATTTCCCTGTCCACCGAGTGGTACGACTACGAGTAGAAGTGTTGACCTTTAGACAAAATGATAAGGAGACATTAGGGGAGGCTTGGGACCGTTTTATTGGTTTAATCAATTCAGGACCCAATTTAACCATACCCGATCCAGTGCTCCTTCAGCATTTTTATGTCGGTCTAGAGAAAGAAAGCGCTCTTCACCTTGATCAGTCGTCAGGTGGAGCGTTTCTTCATCTTTCTCCACGAGGTGGAAAGGAGGTTCTTGATAGAATTCCCGAGAACACTCCTTATACTGGAGTTTCCGATGAAATCCCTGAGGAAGAAGTCGTAGAAACCCAAGTTTTGACCGTAGAACAACAAGAAGAGCCCGAGTCTAGCTCGCTGGACTTAGCGGAACCTATTCCGTCCACATCTGGGAGAGAAATTCTTCCAGAATCTTTGGGCGAGATAGAGGATGATGTGTTTGAGGATTACGGAAATGCTATGAACTACTCCGTTCAAGCTCTCCCATCCGACAAACCACTTCCTGAGTCCTCTGATGGAATCTATAGCCGAGAGTGTCTTTTGGAACTTTCAGCTGTCATGAGTCAAGAATGGACAATGGAAGCCGAAGTATCAAAAAAAACATCCCTCGCATAGATAAAGTACCTAGCATAATAGATTGTCGAATTAGAGGAGAAAGGGCCTTTGCCTTTTACGACCCTGTCGTGGGAATTAATGTTCTTGCTAGTAATTACGTATCCAGAACATTCCCTGACCTTCAACGACAACCAACTAAACGGTGTTTAAGAGACCCAAATGGTGACATCTTGGAAAGTGAAGGAATCCTAAAGATGGTCCCCATCCAAGTAGATGGAGCGGACATGGTCTTAGATTTCTACATTTTCGATGTAGTCCTTTTTGACATCTGCTTAGGACAACCGTGGTCCATACTTGCATGCAAGGACCATGTCAAGAGCACTTTAATGCTCAAATCGGTGGAAAAGAGTACTCAGTACCTTTCGTTCATGCATTAAATTCTATTGCCGAACAACCACCAGAACCAGATCTTCTCGATCAAGCTAGAACCTCTACTCTTTATGAGTTGGCTCAGCCTGATTTTGAAGAAGATTCTGAGTTCTTTGTCGAAGAAGAAGCCGAAACAGATGAACCGTTTCGCTTAGACGAATTGGAAAAGCCATCTCGACCTTCCATAGAGCTAAAACCTTTGCCTGAAGGCCTGAGATACATCTTTCTAAACAAAGACATCGAGACTCCCGTAATCATTAGCAGTGAGCTATCTGAAGAGGAAGTCCGTAGGCTGACCCTTGTCTTAGAAAAACACCAATTTGTCTTTGGCTATTCACTTCAAGATTTGAATGGAATTAGTCCAAATCTCTGCACCCATCGTATCCCTCTCGATCCTGAGATACCCTCTTCAAGAGAGCCACAAAGACGACTTAATAATGTTATGCGTGAAGTCGTGAAAAAGGAGGTTCTAAAACTCTTGCACGCGGGAATTATTTATCCAGTTCCTTATAGTGAATGGGTAAGTCCCGTGCAAGTAGTTCCAAAGAAAGGAGGCATGACAGTCGTTAAGAATAAGAAAAATGAGTTAATTCCTCAACGCACTGTCACTGGATGGAGGATGTGTATAGACTATAGGAAGCTGAATAAAGCCACAAAGAAAGATCATTTCCCACTTCCTTTTATAGATGCGATGCTAGAGAGATTGGCAAACCATTCCTCAACGCACTGTCCAGATGACCAAAGTAAGACCACTTTCACATGCCCGTATGGAACTTATGCCTATAGACGCATGTCCTTTGGACTTTGCAATGCGCCGACATCTTTCCAACGGTGTATGATGTCCATCTTTTCCAATATGATTGAACAAATCATGGAGGTATTCATGGATGACTTTTCGGTCTATGGGAAAACCTTTGACGATTGCCTAACCAATTTAGACAAATTCCTCCAACGCTGTGAAGAGAAGGACCTAGTTCTTAACTGGGAAAAGTGTCACTTCATGGTGCGGGAAGGAATTGTCCTAGGCCATCGAACTTCAGAATGTGGGATAGCAGTGGATAAAGCCAAAATCAATATAATTGAACAATTGCCACCACCCACTAGTGTGAGAGAAATCTGAAGCTTCTTGGGCCATGCCGACTTTTATTGAAGGTTTATTAGGGATTTCTCACAGGTCGCTAGACCCTTAACGAGCCTGTTAGCAAAAGACGTCCCGTTCAAATTTGACGAGGATTGTCTACAAGCTTTCAATATTTTGAGAAAGGCTCTAACCTCTGCACCAATCATCCAACCCCTAGATTGGAATGTGCCATTCGAAATCATGTGTGATGCTAGTGATTATGCTGTGGGAGCCGTCCTTGGTCAAACTAAAGATAAGAAGCATTATGCTATTTCTTATGCTAGTAAGACCCTGACTGGCCCCCAGCTGTCGGTGTTTGTTAACCGACAACTCGTCTTGAGTAATCTCAGACGATTTGTTCGGTGGGGATCGGAGTTCGTAGGACTCGGCGAGTACACAGGTACAGCGATTTATACTGGTTCAGGCCGCTAAATAGCGTAATACCTTACGTCCAGTGCGGGGTGTGCCTTGTGTATTGTTATGATTCAATGTTCGATTCTCTAGAGCCTGCGCCCGGTTCCCCTTAAATGTCTGGGTGAACCTTAGCGCAGACCGAGTCCTAGCCGGTTACAATATTGGGGTCCTATTCTAATTACAGGATTTCCTTTTACAACTCGGCTAAGTTACAAGCGAGAGTCCTAATCCAAGTACACTTCATAACGAGTCTTTGGATCTCCCGCGCCGTCCAAGATTAGTCTGAGTAATCATCGACTGATGATATCTCTAACATCCTTGTCCGTCAAGCCCCCGAGCTCTTCATTAGTTCTTCATGAAGTTATCTTCCAGTTTCTTCTCGAGAATCTCCGAGTAATGTCTTGAGAAATCCTGAAGTGCTCTGTAGTTTAAAGAATTTCCATGGTGTGCACTTTTCAAAAAAGTGCACCCTATGGGTGTAGCCCTCGAGCCTCTTGTTATTTATAATAACTTTGAGGATCTTTTTAGAGCCTTGTCCAAGTAATTCTTGAATAAGAAAAAACATTGCCTTTATAGATTATACCCTGTAGCCCCTGAGCCTGAGGTCCGAATACTATAGTACTATAGTAGTCGGTGCTTGGGATCTTCAGAAAGGTAATCTATCAAAGTCTTGAGTAGTCGGACCATGACACCAGTTTGTTGCTTACAGCTTCCGAGTAATAGTTACTCAGCTTCAGGTGGGCAATGTTTTCAACAAACATCCCATATCACCCCCCATTGAATAAAAATTACCTTGAGTCCAACAATAATTGACTGGTGACTGTTCCAACCGTGCGTAGTAATGATGTTTGTCGTTTTCGTCTTAAAGTGCGTGTGAGAATTAGCTCTGTTACCCATGCCGAGCTTCACATGCACCACAGTACATTGGTTGAATTATTGGTCCAGCGATCACTCTTGTTGATGAACCTGGTCTATTGACCCAGAAGAAACCGCCTATAAATACCCTGCCTGGGAAGCAAAGAGCTAATATCTTTCGAGAGTGTAGAACTTCTTATTAGTTCCATGGGTATTGTAATAGCAGTAGCTGAGATGATCGAGCCCCCGGGTGTCTTCCTTCTATAGAATAGATGAAGTGCCCAGAAGAACTCTTGTGAAAGGACCATCCGTTAGGGTGGTTTCCATGTGGTCGCGAGCAGAGGGACACAGAGGTGCGCCTAAAAGAACTCTTGTGACTACCACTCGTAGATAACCTCGCAGTCACAGGTTGTCAAAAGGGCAGCGACGGTGATGGTCTTCCCCGAGTTCCTTGAGTACTGGGGTGGTACCAAAAACCCACCTTGTGATGCACTGAAAAGATAGTGTCTACCCAAGGTTCTGTGTCTGCTTTACTGTGTCTCACTGAACTCGATCCTTGGTGCAATAGGCATCAAGGCTATGTACCTTGAATTCACTAGAGTAGCGTTTTACACCTTGATTGTACTTCTGTTGAAAGTTGTTGTATCTCAAGATGTTTCCATGTATCTCTGCTGTAATTCCGAGTAATAATAACAAAGATCCGGGTACTTGGAATATTTTCCGAGTCCTCTGTCTTGTTTCCCGAGTACTAAATGTATCTTGCGGAAGGAAAACTTGTCTGTTTACTGTTCCTGTTCTCTATCTCTGACGCCGTCTGACACGTGTTCCTAGCCGTTAGGGTTACAGACGTTGCCATGACGCCATTTAGGAAAGCCGAACGGTTATCAAAACAGATCTATAATAAGCCGCCACCGGGCTTGTGCTTTCCTCACGCTTTCATCAAGCCATTGCCTTCAGAGCTAGAAATCCCTTAGCCAATTCCATAGTTGATGCGTAGAAAATCTCTCGTCACCAACATGGGTCCCAAGAGGCAGTCTACAGGAGACAAGAAGAAGCCTAGGGTCACCACCACCGGAAAGCCTAAGCATCCGAACCCGCCAACTGATGTCTTGGCATGGAAGAAGTCGGACACCACCCTGGCGGAACTGGCATTCCTTGCGCAGCAAGGATTGCTGCGGGCGCAACCACTGGATGGATGGAGGGTACCCATTGATCATCGCGCTCCTGCCCCCAATACCACGGAAATCATGATGTTTAAAGCCTTCGTAGAGCAGGGATTGGGGCTTCCTGCTTCGGACTTCTTTCGTGGATTGCTGCATTACTATGGTTTGACTCTAAACCATATTACTCCCAATGCAGTTCTAAATATTGCAATCTTCGCCCATCTCTGTGAGGCTTTTCTGGGATATGTCCCTCTATTACCCTTTTCTGCTACTTTTTCTGGTTTAAGTGTCAACCTAGTGACGCTAATACCGAAGTATTCGGAGGGGCTAGTCTTCAGGTTAGATTGGAAGTAGCCAATCAATATATAACTGTTGAGTTATCAGAGTCGGTAAAAGACTGGGCTGCTGGGTGGTTCTATATGGGTAACCCAACCCAGCTCTTCGTCGTCATGATGGATGGCCACCACAGAAGTGCCGTGAATGGAAGGAGAAGCTCACAAGTGAAGAAGTAGGGGCTATCCAACCCCTCCTCATTATGATAGACGCTTTGATAATCGATGGGCTGACCGGATACACTGTCGTTCAAGACTTTGTTGCCCGGCACATCCACCCGCTTCAGCAGCGAGCCAACTTTGGGTTCGAATACCTGGGTAAGAACGACCCGGGTCGCCACGCTATCAAGGAATTGGCAGACTATGCAACCACAGAAAAGGAACTTTTGGCCATAGTCTTTGCCATAGACAAGTTTAGATCTTACTTAGTGGGAGCTAAGGTGATTGTTTATACCGATCACTCTGCTCTAAAATATCTCTTCACTAAGAAAGATGCTAAGCCAAGGTTGATCCATTGGATCCTACTCCTTCAAGAATTTGACCTGGAAATAAGAGACAAGAAAGGAGTAGAGAATTCAGTAGCTTATCACTTGTCTAGACTACAAGTCAATAATTCGGACAATCTCCCAATAAATGACTTCCTTCGTGATGATACCCTTCTAAAAGTCACGTATACCAACCCTTGGTATGCAAACATCATGAATTTCATAGTCACCGGCTATGTCCCGCCGGGGGAGAATAAAAAGAAACTGGTATATCAAAGCAGAACACACCTGTGGGATGAACCATATCTCTATAAGGTCTGTGCAGATGGACTCTTGAGATAATGTGTCCCCATAGAAGAAGCAACAAAAATCATAGATAGATGTCACTCCGCCGAATATGGAGGACACTATGGAGCTTTTCGGACACATGCTAAAATATGGCAAAGTGGTTTTTATTGGCCATCCATGTACGAGGACACAAAGAATTTTGTGAGACGTTGTCCTCGTTGCCAAAACCATGGTAACATTAATGCCCGAGATGCTATGCCTCTCGTGAACAATCTCCAAGTTGAGTTGTTCGATGTTTGGGGTATAGATTTCATGGGCCCCTTTCCTAAATCCTATGACGCCGAGTACATTCTTGTGGCTGTGGATTATGTCTCAAAATGGGTAGAAGCTGAAAGGACCGTGACGCCTAAGAGGGGGGGGGGTGAATTAGGCAACTTAAAACTTTAACTCTAACTAAGGCCTCTAATTACCACCTAGTCAAAACCTATGAAAGAATGTAAACCATCTATATGTGCAACTAAGGTTTTGCTAGGTGTGTTGCTATCTCTACCGCAAAAGAGTTTTGCAACCTATGATCCAAACCTATCAACTAGCCTATCAACTAAGCTAGGAAAGGTAAAGCACACAACAAGGTAGCAAAGTAAATGCGGAAGCTAAAGAGTGAGGTAGATATGCAAACTCCCGTCGATGACTCCGGTATTTTTACCGAGGTATCGAGAAGCACGCAAGCTTCCCTCTAGTCCTCGTTGTAGCCCCTCACAAGGAATCCCTCGCAAGGGCCAAGCTCCCGGTCGGGTAACTCCGTGGATAGCTCCGGTCCTTCCCCACGCGCAAGTGGGTCTCCGGTTAAGCCACTCGTGGCAAAGCCTCTCTCGGATGCTCCCCGCCGTCTCCACTATTAAGCTTCCGGCCGAACCGCCGCGGGCCTTGTTCCCTTCGGTACACGGTGGCGGCCACACCACAAACACGGTTGGTGTGGTCTCGCAAGACTACAAGCCCCTCCGATGTACAACAATGGTGCACGCAAGCACCAAGTAGCAAGAGGTATGCAAACCTCACTAAAAACTAGGCCTAAACCTAGAGCAAGCACATGAGCGGTGGTCTAACTAGCCTAAGCACTTCGCAAAGCACCTACACTAATCACCATGTGAAAACACTAAGCACTATGCATATGGAGGCACTAACATGGTGTAGCAATACTCTTGGTATGTTTCCTTACTCCTCCACACCTCATTTGGCCGGTTAGAGGTGGTATATATAGGCCCCCAATCAAATAGAGCCATTGGGGGGGCTGAAATCAGCTTTCTGTAGAGCATCGGACGCTACAGTGTTGGCATCGGACGCGTCCTATGCTCATGTGATGAGTAGCCGTTGGAAAAACTAGCCGTTAGACCTGTTTTTCGGGGGCATCAGACGCTGGCATTGGACTCTACCATCACACTGTTTATTCTGGGCTGATTTCGAAGGTCATCGGACGCTGCATCGGACGCGCGTCCGTTGCTCAGCATCGGAGTGTCCGTTGCTCCATTTCCAGTGAGACAGGCTTTCGTATTTTGGGCATAACTTTTAGCTCCGAACTCCGATTTCGATGATCTTGGACTTTTCGGAAAGCTAATGAAATTCTCTACAACTTTATGCTAGTGCCATGTCAGTTTGAGCAACTCCAAAAACATGAGACAGTTCCAATTCAATCAGCTCTTGTCTCGGCTTGAGCGGGCATAACTCTTAGCTCCGAACTCTGATTTCGATGATCTTGGACTTTTCGGAAAGCTAATAAAATGCTCTACAGATTTATGCTAATGCCATGTCAGTTTGAGCAATTCCAAAATCATGAGACAGTTCCAATTCAATCAGCTCTTGTCTCGGCTTGAGCGGCTCAACTTTGTTTGCGTCCGGGCCTCTGTTTCTTGTGTCTTGGACTTTGCTTGATCTTTGTAATTCTTCAATACATCTTGCAGGGTCTTGCTTGAGGTGTTGATCATTTGATCACCATATTGCCTTCGTCCAAGTCACATGTGCATCCTATTGGACTACAAAACAAACAGTTGCAAACACATTAGTCCAATTTGGTTATGTTGATCATCAAACACCAAAATCCAAAGATAAATGGGCCGATGTCCATTTTCCTTACAGAAGCCATACCCTGTCGAGCAGCAGACGCTAAACATTCGAAGAAAATGTTCAAAGAAAACATCTTTCCTCGTTTTGGAGTTCCTAGACTAGTCATTAGTGACGGAGGCCCTCATTTCATAGATAAGAGCTTCCGACATTTCTTAGCTAGTCAAGGAATCCAACATAATGTAGCCACTGCATACCACCCCCAAACAAGTGGACAGGCCAAAACATCTAATAAACAAATAAAGAATATCTTGCAAAATACGGTAGAAGAAATGGGAAAGGGATGGAAATATAAGTTACCCGAAGCTCTGTGGGCCTATCGGACCGCCTATAAGACCCTGATTGGAATGTCCCCATACCAACTAGTTTATGGGAAAACTTGTCACCTTCCTGTTGAGCTTGAGTTCAAAGCTCATTGGGCCATTAAGAAATGGAACATGAACCTTGACCAAGCTGGCCAAAATAGGAAGATGCAAATTTCCGAACTAGAAGAATGGCGAGAGAAAGCCTATCATAGTGCCAAGCTCTATAAAGAGAAGACTAAGAGATGGCATGATAAACGGATCAAAAAGAAAGAGTTTGAAGTAGGAGATAAAGTTTTACTCTTTAACTTCCGTGTTCGACTTTTCAGACATGGTAAACTCTGAAGCAAATGGGAATGACCTTTCAAGGTTGTTGCAACCTCTTCCCATGGAGCCGTCACATTAGAAAGTGACGATGGGCAAATCTTCAAAGTCAATGGACAAAGATTAAAAATATTTTATGACTTTGATAAAAATGAGTTAAACGAAATTGATATAATTAACTTTGAAATAGCTCAAGCCCATGACAATTAATGGATGGACCCAGTTTATCCCTTTTCCATTTCATGCACCTAGTCCATCCAAAACCCCGAGAAAGGCCTCTTTAGGCCCAACCAAGCCATTTCGATCTTGGAACTTTGAATTTTAGGAGGCTTACCTTCTCCCGCTCGATGCCCGACGAAGGAGGAGTGGCGACCGCCAATCTCAACTGGCGGCCGCCACCAAACCCTGGCGCCCGCCACGCTAGGCGGCAGTTTAGAGACCCCCCTCCACGTGGCAACTAATCCCGAGCTCGGGAGAATGAAAGAAGGAAAAGATGAGGACGTGTTAGTTCATCTAAGGCCTGTCCCTCCACTTCTGCCCCTTCTTAAAAGAAGAACTCGTTCTTCTTCCATCCACCCATGAAATCTAGCCAAGCCTCCTCGAAAACCATGTCGTCCGCACGAAAATCTGTGTCCTATAACCCTCAAGGATCCATCTTCTCCTCCACCAAAGCCATCATCCGGTCTCTGATCGATGACGACATGGAGGTGCTTGACGTACCCCCTTTAGCGATGGTGCTGCCTGATGGCACTTATGTCAAGGGGACACAACCGGAGGGTACAGGGAAGGCACCGGCCACCACTCCAGTGGCGGGCGCCACCCCTGCTGGGCGGCCGTCAGGGGTGAAGCGCCCTCCGGCCTCGCCTCCGCTCCGTCTTCATCCTCCTCCGGTGTCGCCACCCAGGAAGAAGTTGAGGAAGCCCACCAGGCAGACCACAGGGGAGATCACCCCGAGGAAGTCTCCGGTCGTCAAAACCAGGGGCGATGAGACGCCCACTCCGTCAAGGGTGAAATCCCGGGTCAGCTTTGGCTCGGATAGCCGCACCCGTAGTTACAGCCCCAATCCTAAGAGGGCTAAACTAGAGGTGTATGGCGTGAGGATGCCCGATGGGCATTATGAGAAGAGGCTACGTGAGCGCAAGGCGAGCACTCATGGCTCCAATGGGTCGCTCTCCGAGCCATCCGTGCGCCGCCGTCTCAACCCATCGCCGGCAGGAGTCCCCGGCGAGATGGAGCACAGCGGTGGTGAGGTGGGGTTAACCGTCGAATAACTCGCCGCCGAGGTGAAGAAGCTGCGCAAGGAGAAGAGCCCCTTGGAGGATCAAGTCGCAGAGATAGCCCTCTGGCGGATGGATATGGAAGATCGGTTCACCATCCTCCGCAAGGGCTGCACCTCGAAGATCAAGCGTCTCTTCAAAGAGACGGGCTTCGAAGATCTCTACGAGGCTCCTTCACTAGATTAGATTAGATTTAGGGTGTCTAGTTAGATTTTTAGTTTGATTTAGTTTAAATTTAATTTTGCTTCATTTAAATTTTAGGTTGTTTAATTTTCAATTTTTATATAATGAATAAAAAGACACCCTCTTTTTTTTCCTTCATCAAGTTTGTTCAAATAAAAAGTACCAAAACTCCTAGTGTGGGGGAAATCCCCTCTCTAAACACCTCTTTAAAACATGATAGAATGTTCAAAACTGTAACCTAAACTTAGCAAGGTAGCTACCACGTTGTTTGCAAGCCGCGTGGGCCAAAGCCCATGGCGGCCGCCACCTATTTCTGGCGGCCGCCAGGCCACTCTGCACCAAAACACCCCCGGTGAACCCCTAAACCTGTGTTTTAAATTCTGTACAATTTGGATCACTGGATGTCTCGGTTTGAACTAAAAATGCAGCTAGGAATTAAAAATGTTGAAACAATTTCTTTTGAATTGAGTGTTTACACGACATGTTATTCTACCTTTTATTCATGTGTAGTAGCCTACTCATTTTGATAGGGAAATCAGCCTAGGTTGTTGTTTGATAAGATATAGAAGTAGTAATTGAAATTGCATTAGTACTCTGCTACAACTTTGGGAGTTTTTATTTTGAAAACCAAAATTACCATGGTTCATGATCTTTCTTTCCTATCCACCTACCAAAGCCAAAATATTAGAGTATAGGAAAACAACCCATAAAGCCTTCTAAATCAATCTTTGAGCTTTGTCAAGAATAGTTGATCTAGGTAGAAGAGTTTAGTCATGCTCTAAAATCCAAGGCAAACCATGCCTTTTTGAGACAACTCTCACACTGAGAGTATACTCATGTAGTTCTCCTCCAAAATTTTGTTCTAAAAGAATAGAATAAATTTCCTCATTCCTTCAAATGACATGGCTATCTAGTATGTAAAAAAAGAGAGAGCAAATGCTCTAAAAAGGACAAGTGTCCAAGTATTCAAAAAAAAGAGATGCATATAGCCATGATCCTTGGTAAGAGAAGAGTTTCAAAAAGAACAAAGGAGTTGAGTTAGTCCACCCTATACCTTGGCTAGTGCATGACTATACTCTCCCATGATCCTAAACTTGACTTAGCAATAAAAGAGAGATAGAAGTGCCTTACATGACTTCCTTTCCCTATAAACTCAACATAAAGCATAGGATAGACTCTGGCATTTTCTTTTGCCATAAAGTGAGGATATACACAATGAGTGCCTTGAGATTTAAAGAGAGATTCAATGAACCATGTTTTTCTTTTTGAAAATATCCTGAAACCCCAAGGAATGTAAAAGAGGAAAGTGTGTTTCTCTTATTTGCAAGCTATTCTATCTTTCAACCGCCATAGGTATGATTTATTAGCCACTTGGAAAGGTTACTAACATGAGTATAGGTAGTTGAACATCTTGTGTGAATGCTTAGTTCAATAAAATTGTTTCAATTCTTAAAGTCCATGCTTGCTCGGGACGAGCAAGAGGTTAGTGTGGGGGAGAATGTTGATGGTGCTTAAAGCATCATTTCACCATCAACATTTCACCCAAAACCAAGGTAAAACAACATAAAAGGTAGAAGATTTGGTTTATAACTAACCTATTTCCACATGTGCATAGTTTCTTATCTTAATGCAGGAAATAATGGAATTTGGGCCAAACAAGAGCACCAGGAGCAATGCCAAGCCACTCTGGCCCATTTGGGCACGAGTAAGGTGGCGGCTGCCACCTATTCCTGGCGGCCGCCAGGTCATTCGTGCCAAAAGTGGCCCAAGCCATGTCATCGATCCGTGGGAATCACCTCAAGCTCAAATCTTGGCCATTGCACACTAAGGCGGTTTGATCCAAGGGCTAAGAAGAGTATCACCTGGATAGTGGGCTTTGGACACGTGTCTAAACCCTAACCGGCCCTCAAACCAACTTGGGAGAGCAAATGAAGACCGTTGGATGAATGACGGTTGCAATGGACGGCAGAGAGGTGGCGGGCGCCAGGGTTTGGTGGTGGGCGCCACCCCCTAAACCCTAACCGACCTCCCCGTCACTCTATAAGTACCCCCTAGCTTCCTAGCACTATAAATAGGCCCCTAGAGCTCTCATTCGGAGAGCCTCACACCATTCCTCACCATTTCGTTAGATTAGCACACTTGCTATGCTAGAGAGATTAGAGAGAGTGTGAGTGCCTAACTAGAAGAGGAGCTGGAGAGGACAAGAGTAGAAGTCTAGAAAGTTCCGGAGTTGTCGGAGACCTCTGCTTCTCTCTGCTCTGCGCTTCAACTTTGGTAACTTAGTATCTATTTTATCTTCAAGTATTTATTTTCAGTACTTGTGTGTTTATTTCATTGCTTGATATTAGTTCCAAGTGCTCTAGTTCTAGTACAGGGCTAGTAGTAGTAGTATATAGATTAAGTGTGGTACTTAGGCTATATATTGCCAGTGAATACGGCTAGGCCCCCGGATAGCTGTGGTAGCAAGCAGGTGGTGACAGCCCTGTGCGCCTTGAATTCCACCACGTAGTTGGTCTAGTTTAACAGTAGGGCTCGTTATGCTAGCTTTCAACCTAAGTCAGTGGTAAAGGCTAGTACGCCCACAGTACACTAGTAAAGAACTTAAATCACTAGAAGTCTAATAGAACTAGGATCTACCTCACTAGATAGTGCACGTTCCCTTCATCTATCCTAGATATCCTTATCCCCCTAGTTTTCTCAAAATCACTTCGCGTTCCTCGTGGATTCGATACCCCGGAATACTCTGAGGTGAAAAGCTACAACTGACAGCCGTGCGCTTGCGGTTTCTTCTGCGTGCCACCCGAGGTGTCAACAGCCTCCTAGTCCGTCAGTCCAAGCCTCACGTCCGTCCTTCACCGCTCCTGGTCCATCGGCACGACACGTCTCTACTTGACCTTCACCTCGCCATTGACCACTGTCTCAGAGCACCACACCTGCACATCAACACAGCCAAGAGACACATGTTGCTCATTGACCAATCGCTCATCACTTAGGAAGGAACCACAAGGGCACATATCAACCTTGTGTTCGCAAATTCCCCGTAGTCCACTTGACTACTTACTTCCCATTTGGGACCCAAAACTTTTTGGTGCTCTTCATGGTTGAGATAATGTCCTTAGGCACCCAAATTCATTTGGCCCCATTGTTGGCTTGCTTGTTCACCTTGATGGCTAGCACCTTGTCGTTCTTCTTCTTCTTCAAGAGATAAGTGTGGAGGCCTTCTTGCTCACCTTGTTGGTGTAGGTGTTGGAGAGCTTGCTTGTTTGCTTTTTGTTTTTCTCTTTCTTCTTTTTCTTTTCCCATGCTTCACGTTGCACTCATAGGACTTGTGGCCTTCCTTGTGGCAAACATAAAAAACCATGGTTTGCTCCTCATCAAGCTTCTTCACTCCCTTGATGGTGTTATCTTGATGAGTTTCGGGTTTTCTTGTCTTGCCTTTGGCTTGAGTCAAGTCCATGGTGAGGCAGCCACTTCTTGCTTTAGTAGCTCATTCTCGATTGCAACTTCTGTGTACATGTTTCTACAACCACATTCTCACACAAGCTTGTTTGCACATGGGAGAGTCTAAATTAAATAAATCAATGCAAGAAGTAGAGACATCCTTTTTAGGTGTATCTAAAATTGATTTTTCAATTTTAGATGCCTCGGTGGGGTTGCTCTGATGGTTTCAAGCTAGTGTTGACACCTGGGGTGGCACGCAGAAGAAACCGCAAGCACACGGCTGTCAGTTGTAGCTTTTCACCACAGAGTATTCCGGGGTATCGAATCCACGAGGAACGCGAAGTGATTTTGAGAAAACTAGGGGGTAAGGATATCTAGGATAGATGAAGGGAACGGGCACTATCTACTTGGGTAGATCCTAGTTCTATTAGACTTCTAGTGATTTAAGTTCTTTACTAGTGTATTGTGGGCGTACTAGCCTTTACCACTGACTTAGGTTGAACGCTAGCACAACGAGCCCTACTGTTAAACTAGACCAACTACGTGGTGGAATTCAAGGCGCACAAGGCTGTCACCACCTGCTTGCTACCACAGCTATCCGGGGGCCTAGCCGTATTCACTGTCAATATATAGCCTAAGTACCACACTTAATCTATATACTACTACTACTAGCCCTGTACTAGAACTAGCACTTGAAAGTAATATCAAGCAATGAAACAACACACAAGTACTGAAAGTAAATACTGGAAGATAGAATAAGATACTAAGTTACCAAAGTTGAAGCGCAGATTAGAGAGAAGTAGGGGTCTCCGACAACTCCGGAGCTCTCCAGACTTCTACTCTTCTCCTCTCCAGCTCCTCTTCTAGTGAGGCACTCACACTCTCTCTAATCTCTCTATCATAGCAAGTGTGCTACTCTAACCAAATGGTGAGGAATGGTGTGAGGCTCTCCGAATGAGAGCTCAAGGGGCCTATTTATAGTGCTAGGGAGCTAGGAGTGTACTTATAGAGTGAGGGGAGGTCGGTTTGGGTTTAGGGGGTGCGCCCGCCACCAAACCCTGGCGCCCACCACCTCACTGCCGTCCGTTGCAACCGCCATTCATCCAACGGTCTTCATTTGCTCTCCCAAGTTGGTTTGAGGGCCGGTTAGGGTTTAGACACGTGTCCAAAGCCCACTATCTAGGTGACACTCTTCTTAGCCCTTGGATCAAACCGCCTTAGTGTGCAATGGCCAAGATTTGAGCTTGAGGAGACTCCCACGGATCGATGACGTGGCTTGGGCCACTTTTGGCACGAGTGACCTGGCGGCCGCCAGTAATAGGTGGCGGCCGCCACCTTGCTCAGGCCCAAATGGGCCAGAGTGGCTTGGCCTTGCTCCTGGTACTCTTGTTTGGCCCAAATTCCATTATTTCCTGCATTAAGATAAGAAACTATGCACATGTGGAAATAGGTTAGTTATAAAACCATCTTCTACTTTTTATGTTTGTTACCTTGGTTTTGGGTGAAATGTTGATGGTGAAATGATGCTTTAAGCACCGTCAACAAGCTCCCCCACACTAACCTCTTGCTCTCCCCGAGCAAGCATGGACTTTAAGAATTGAAACAATTTTATTGAACTAAGCATTCACACAAGATGTCAACTACCTATACTCATGTTAGTAACCTTTCCAAGTGGCTAATAAATCATACCTATGGTGGTTGAGAGATAGAATAGCTTGCAAGCAAGAGAAACACACTTTCCTCTTTTACATACCTTGGGGTTTCAGGATATTTTCAAAATGAAGTCATGGTTTATTGAATCTCTCTTTAAATCTCAAGGCACTCATGGTGTATATCCTCACTTTATGGCAAAGAAAATGCCAGAGTCTATCCTATGGTTTATGTGGAGTTTATAGGGAAAGGAAGGATGTAAGGCACTTCTATCTCTCTTTTATTGCTAAGTCAAGTTTAGGATCATGGGAGAGTATAGTCATGCACTAGCCAAGGTATAGGGTGGACTAACTCAACTCCTTTGTTCTTTTTGAAACTCTTCTCTTACCAAGGATCATGGCTATCTCTCTCTTTTTTTGAATACTTGGACACTTGTCCTTTTGAGAGCATTTGCTCTTTTTTTTTAGATATTATATAGCCATGTCCTTTGAAGGAATGAGAAAATTTATATAATTCTTTTAGAACAAAATTTTGGAGGAGAACTACATGAGTATACTCTCAGTGTGAGAGTTCTCTCAAAAAGGCATGGTTTGCCTTGGCTTTTAGAGCATGACTAAACTCTTCTACCTAGATCAACTATTCTTGACAAAGCTCAAAGATTGATTTAGAAGGCTTTACGGGTGTTTCTCCTATACACTAATATTTTGGCTCTGGTAGGTGGATAGGAAAGAAAGATCATGAACCATGATAATTTTGTTTTCAAAATAAAAACTCCCAAGGTTGTAGCAGAGTACTAATGCAATTTCAATTACTACTTCTATATCTTATCAAACAACAACCAAGGTTGACTTCCCTATCAAAATGAGTAGGCTACTACACATGAATAAAAGGTAGAAAAACATGTCATGTAAACACTCAATTCAAAAGAAATTGTTTCAGCAATTTTTTATTTCCTAGCTGCATTTTTAGTTCAAACCGAGACATCCAGTGATCCAAATTGTACAAAAATCAAAACACAGGTTTAGGGGTTCACCGGGGGTGTTTAGAGAGGGGATTTCCCCCACACTAGAAGTTTTGGTACTTTTTATTTTTAAAATGAACAAACTTGATGAAGGGAAAAGTAAGGGTGTCTTTTTATTCATTATATTGAAAATTAAACAATCTAAAATTTAAATCAAGCAAAACTAAACTTAAACTAAATCAAACTAAAAATCTAACTAGACACCATAAATCTAATCTAATCTAGTGACGGAGCCTCGTAGAGATCCTCGAAGCCCGTCTCTTTGAAGAGACGCTTGATCTTCGAGGTGCAGCCCTTGCGGACGATGGTGAACCGATCCTCCATATCCATTCGCCAGAGGGCTATCTCTGCGACTTGATCCTCCAAGGCGCTCTTCTCCTTGCGCAGCTTCTTCACTTCGGCGGCGAGTTTTTCGAGGGTTAACCCCTCCTCACCACCGCTGTGCATCATCTCGCCGGGGACTCCTGCCGACGATGGGTTGAGACGGCGGCACACGGATGGCTCGGAGAGCGACCCATTGGAGTCATGAGTGCTTGCCTCGCGCTCACGTAGCCTCTTCTCATAATGCCCATCGGGCATTCTCACGCCATACTCCTCTAATTTAGCCCTCTTAGGATTGGGGCTGTAGCTCCGGGTGTGACTATCCGAGCCAAAGCTGACCCAGGATTTCACCCTTGATGGAGAGGGCGTTTCATCACCCCTGGCCTTGACGGCCAGAGACTTCCTCGGGGTGATCTCCCCTGTGGTCGGCCTGGTGGGCGTCCTCAGTTTCTTCTCGGGTGGCGCCACTGGAGGAGGATGAAGACGGAGCAAAGACGAGGCCAGGGGGCATTTCACCCCTGGCGGCCGCCCAGCAGGGGTGGCGCCCGCCACTGGAGTGGTGGCTGGTGCCTTCCCTGCGCCCTCCGGTGGTGTCCCCTTGACATAAGTGCCATCTGGCAGCACCATTGCTAAAGGAGGCACGTCAAGTACCTCCATATCGTCGTCGATCAAAGATCGGATGATGGCTTTGGTGGAGGACGAGATGGATCCTTGAGGGTTATAGGACTCGGATTTCCGTGGAGACAACATGGTTTTGGAGGAGGCATGGCTGGACTTCGTGAGTTGATGGAGGGAGAAGGAGTTCTTCTTTTAAGAAGGTGGAGAAGTGGAGGGATAAGCCTTAGATGAACTAACACGTCCTCATCTCCTCCTTCTTTCACTCTCCCGAGCTCAGGATTAGTTGCCACGTGGAGGGGGGCCTCTAAACTGCCACCTAGTGTGGCGGGCGCCAGGGTTTGGTGGCGGCCGCCAGTTGGGAGTGGCGGCCGCCACTCCTCCTTCACCGGGCATCGAGCGGGAGAAGGTAAGCCTCCTAAATTTCAAAGTTTCAAGGTCGAAATGGCTTGGTTGGGCCTAAAGAGGCCTTTCTGGGGGTTTTGGATGGACTAGGTGTATGAAATGGACAAGGGGTAATTGGGTCCATCCATTAATTGTCATGGGCTTGAGCTACTTCAAAGTTAATTATATCAATTTCGTTCATCTCATTTTTATCAAAGTCATAGAATATTTTTAATCTTTGTCCATTGACTTTGAAGATTTGCCCATCGTCACTTCCAATGTGACGGCTCCATGGGAAGAGGTTGCAACAACCTTGAAAGGTCCTTCCCATTTGCTTCGAAGTTTACCATGTCCGAAAAGTCGAACACGGGAGTTAAAGAGTAAAACTGTATCTCCTACTTCGAACTCTTTCTTTTTGATCCGTTTATCGTGCCATCTCTTAGTCTTCTCTTTATAGAGCTTGGCACTACGATAGGCTTTCTCTCGCCATTCTTCTAGTTCGGAAATTTGCATCTTCCTATTTTGGCCAGCTTGGTCAAGGTCCATGTTCCATTTCTTAATGGCCCAATGAGCTTTGAACTCAAGCTCAACAGGAAGATGACAAGTTTTTCCATAAACTAGTTGGTATGGGGACATTCCAATCGGGGTCTTATAGGCAGTCCGATAGGCCCACAGAGCTTCGGGTAACTTATGTTTCCATCCCTTTCCCATTTCTTCTACCGTCTTTTGCAAATATTCTTTATTTGTTTATTGGACGTTTCAGCCTGTCCACTTGTTTGGGGGTGGTATGCAGTGGCTACATTATGTTGGACTCCTTGACTAGCTAAAAAATGTTGGAAGCTCTTATCTATGAAATGAGGGCCTCCGTCACTAATGACTAGTCTAGGAACTCCAAAATGAGGAAAATGTTTTCTTTGGAACATTTTCTTTGAATGTTTAGCATCTGCCGCTCGACAGGGTATGGCTTCTACCCATTTCGAGACATAATCTACAGCCACAAGAATGTACTCGGCGTCATAGGATTTAGGAAAGGGGCCCATGAAGTCTATACCCCAGACATCGAACGCTCAACTTGGAGATTGTTCACGAGAGGCATAGCATCTCGAGCATTAATGTTACCATGCTTTTGGCAACGAGGACAACGTCTCACATAGTTCTTTGTGTCCTCGTACATTGATGGCCAATAAAACCACTTTGCCATATTTTAGCATGTGTCCAAAAAGCTCCATAGTGTCCTCCATATTCGGCGGAGTGACATCTATCTATACTTTCGTTGCTTCTTCTTCTATGGGGACACATTTCCTCAAGGGTCCATCTGCACAGACCTTATAGAGATATGGTTCATCCCATAGGTGTGTTCTGCTTTGATATAGCAGTTTCTTTCTATTCTCCCCCGCGGGACATAGCCGGTGACTATAAAATTCACGATGTTTGCATACCAAGGGTTGGTATATGTGACTTTTAAAAGGGTATCATCGCGAAGAATGTCATTTATCGGGAGATTGTCCGAATTATTGACTTGTAGTCTAGACAAGTGATCAGCTACTGAATTCTCTACTCCTTTCTTGTCTCTTATTTCCAGGTCAAATTCTTGAAGGAGTAAGATCCAGCGGATCAACCTTGGCTTAGCATCTTTCTTAGTGAAGAGATATTTTAGAGCAGAGTGATCGGTATAAACAATCACCTTAGCTCCCACTAAGTAAGATCTAACTTGTCTATGGCAAAGACTATGGCCAAAGATCCTTTTCTGTGGTTGCATAGTTTAGCTGGGGGCCGGTCAGGGTCTTACTAGCATAAGAAATAGCATAATGCTTCTTATCTTTAGTTTGACCAAGGACGGCCCCCACAGCATAATCACTAGCATCACACATGATTTCGAATGGCAAATTCCAATCTGGGGGTTGGATGATTGGTGCCGAAGTTAGAGCCTTTTTCAAAATATTGCAAGCTTGTAGACAATCCTCGTCATAATTTGAACGGGACGTCTTTTGCTAACAGGCTCGTTAAGGGTCTAGCGACCTGTGAGAAATCCTTAATAAACCTTCTATAAAAGCCGGCATGGCCCAAGAAGCTTCAGATCTCTCTCACATTAGTGGGTGGTGGCAATTGTTCAATTATATTGATTTTGGCTTTATCCACTTCTATCCCACATTCTGAAATTGGATGGCCTAGGACAATTCCTTCCCGCACCATGAAGTGACACTTTTCCTAGTTAAGAACTAGGTCCTTCTCTTCATAGCGTTGGAGGACTTTGTCTAAATTGGCTAGGCAATCGTCAAAGGTTTTCCCATAGACCGAAAAGTCATCCATGAATACCTCCATGATTTGTTCAATCATGTTGGAAAAGATGGACATCATACATCGTTGGAAAGATGCCGGCGCATTGCAAAGTCCAAAGGACATGCGTCTATAGGCATAAGTTCCATACGGGCATGTGAAAGTGGTCTACTTTGGTCATCTGGATGGATTGGGATTTGGTGATAACCAGATATCCATCCAGGAAGCAAAAGAAGGAATGGTTTGACAATCTCTCTAGCATCTCATCTACAAAAGGAAGCGGGAAATGGTCTTTCTTTGTGGCTTTATTCAGCTTCCTATAGTCTATACACATCCTCCATCTAGTGACAGTGCGTTGAGGGATTAACTCATTTTTCTCATTCTTAACGACTGTCATACCTCCTTTCTTTGGAACTACTTGCATAGGACTTACCCATTCACTATAAGGACTGGATAAATAATTCCCGCGTGCAAGAGTTTCAGAACCTCCTTTTTCACGACTTCACGCATAGCGTTATTAAGTCATCTTTGGGGCTCTCTTGAAGAGGGTATCTCAGGATCGAGAGGGATACGATGGGTGCAGAGATTTGGACTAATTCCCTTTAAATCTTGAAGTGAATGGCCAAGACAGATCGGTGTTTTTTCTAAGACAAGGGTCAACCTACGGACTTCCTCTTCAGATAGCTTACTGCTAATGATTAGGGGAGTCTCGGGGTCATTGTTTAGAAAATGTATCTCAGGCCTTCAGGCAGAGGTTTTAGCTCTATGGAAAGTTGAGATGGCTTTTCCGATTCGTCTAAGCGAAACGGCTCATCTGTCTTGGCTTCTTCTTCGACAAAGAACTCAGAATCTTCTTCAAAATCAGGCTGAGCCAACTCATAAAGGGTAGAGGTTCTAGCTTGATCGAGAAGATCTGGTTCTGGTGGTTGTTCGGCAATAGAATTCAATGCACGAACGAAAGGTACTAAGTACTCTCTTTCCACCGATTTGAGCATTAAAGTGCTCTTGACATGGTCCTTGCAAGGCAAGTATGGACCAAGGTTGTCCTAAGAAGACGTCAAAAAGGACTACATCGAAAATGTAGAAATCTAAGACCATGTCCGCTCCATGTACTTGGATGGGAACCATCTTTAGGATTCCTTCACTTTCCAAGATGTCACCATTTGGGTCTCTTAGACACCGTTTAGTTGGATGTCATGAAGTTGGGGGAATGTTCTGGATACGTAATTACTACCAAGAACTTTAATTCCCATGACTGGGTCGTAAAAGGCACAGGCCCTTTCTCCCCTAATTCGACAATCTATTACGCTAGGTACTTTATCTATGCGAGGGATGTTTTCTACTTCGGCTTCCATTGTCCATTCATGACTCATGACAGCTGAAAGTTCCAAAAGACGCTCTCGGCTATAGATTCCATCAGAAGACTCAGGAAGTGGTTTGTCGGATGGGAGAGCTTGAACGCAGTAGTTCATAGCATTTCCGTAATCCTCAAACACATCATCCTCTATCTCGCCCAAAATTCCGGAAGAATTTCTCTTCCAGATGTGGACGGAATAGGCTCCGCTAAGTCCAACGAGCTAGACTCGGCTCTTCTTGTTGTTCTATGGTCAAAACTTGGGTTTCTACGACTTCTTCCTCACGGATTTCATCGAAAACTCCAGTATAAGGAGTGTTCTCGAGAATTCTATCAAGAACCTCCTTTCCACCTTGTGGAGAAAGATGAAGGAACGCACCACCTGACGAATGATCAAGATGAAGAGCGCTATCTTTCTCTAGACCGACATAAAAATGCTGAAGGAGCACTGGATCGGGTATGGCTAAATCGGGTCCTGAATTGATTAAACCAATAAAACGGTCCCAAGCCTCCCCTAATGTCTCCTTATCATTTTGTCTAAAGGTCAACAATTCTACTCGTAGTCGTACCACTCGGTGGACAGGGAAATACGTCAAGACAAACTTGGTCCGTAAAGTTCCCCAGTCTCCTCTGGCACTTCCCACGATTCGAGCATGCCATGTTTTAGCTGCTCCCGTCAAAGTGAACGGAAACAGCTTCCACTTGACAGTGTCGGTGAAATGCCCGAAATGTTCAAGCATGCACAGACTTGCTCAAACTCACGTAGATGTATGTACGGATTTTCTGATCCCGTAAACATGCTCTCCTGAACTTTGTTAATAAAGTCAGGGCGCAATTCGTAACTATCGGCATATATAGGTTGTGATGATAAATGTGGCTCTAATCGCGAACTCTTAGGAGCTGCGAATTGTAAGATAGATTGATTCTCCATGCGGAGAGGGTAAAGATGATCCTAACTCTAGTCTCAAAAATCAGCTACCGTTCCCCGGCAACGACGCCAGAAAAGCTTGTTGACACCTGGGGTGGCACGCAGAAGAAACCGCAAGCGCACGACTGTCAATTGTAGCTTTTCACCATAGAGTATTCCGGGGTATCGAATCCACGAGGAACGCGAAGTGATTTTGAGAAACTAGGGGGTAAGGATATCTAGGATAGATGAAGGGAACGGGCACTATCTACTGGGTAGATCCTAGTTCTATTAGACTTCTAGTGATTTAAGTTCTTTACTAGTGTATTGTGGGCGTACTAGCCTTTACCACTGACTTAGGTTGAACGCTAGCACAACGAGCCCTACTGTTAAACTAGACCAACTACGTGGTGGAATTCAAGGCGCACAGGGCTGTCACCACCTGCTTGCTACCACAGCTATCCGGGGCCTAGCCGTATTCACTGGCAATATATAGCCTAAGTACCACACTTAATCTATATACTACTACTACTAGCCCTGTACTAGAACTAGAGCACTTGAAAGTAATATCAAGCAATGAAACAAACACACAAGTACTGAAAGTAAATACTGGAAGATAGAATAAGATACTAAGTTACCAAAGTTGAAGCGCAGAGCAGAGAGAAGCAGGGGTCTCCGACAACTCCGGAGCTCTCCAGACTTCTACTCTTCTCCTCTCAGCTCCTCTTCTAGTGAGGCACTCACACTCTCTCTAATCTCTCTATCATAGCAAGTGTGCTACTCTAACCAAATGGTGAGGAATGGTGTGAGGCTCTCCGAATGAAAACTCAAGGGGCCTATTTATAGTGCTAGGGAGCTAGGAGGGTACTTATAGAGTGAGGGGAGGTCGGTTAGGGTTTAGGGGGTGGCGCCCGCCACCAAACCCTGGCGCCCGCCACCTCACTGCCATCCGTTGCAACCGCCATTCATCCAACGGTCTTCATTTGCTCTCCCTAGTCGGTTTGAGGGCCGGTTAGGGTTCAGACACGTGTCCAAAGCCCATTATCCAGGTGACACTCTTCTTAGCCCTTGGATCAAACCGCCTTAGTGTGCAACGGCCAGATTTGAGCTTGAGGTGACTCCCACGGATCGATGATGTGGCTTGGTCCAGTTTTGGCACGAGTGACCTGGCGGCCGCCAGTAATAGGTGGCGGCCGCCAGTAATAGGTGGCGGCCGCCAGTAATAGGTGGCGGCCGCCACCTTGCTCAGGCCCAAATGGGCCATAGTGGCTTGGCCTTGCTCCTGGTACTCTTGTTTGGCCCAAATTCCATTATTCCTGCATTAAGATAAGAAACTATGCACATGTCGAAATAGGTTAGTTATAAACCAAATCTTCTACTTTTTATGTTGTTTTACCTTGGTTTTGGGTGAAATGTTGATGGTGAAATGATGCTTTAAGCACCGTCAACACTTAGCAACTTTATTAGTTAGCTCATCACAATGTTTGCACATAATTCCATTTTGGCAAGCAAACTTTTGTAAGCATCTTGTGTGCTAGCTAACTTTGCTTTTAGTTTTTCATTTTCTTCGCAAGTTGCTCATCATTACTTGTGCTATCACTTATGGTTACACTAGCCTCAAGTTTCTCAATTTTATTAGATAGCTCAACATTTAACTTTGAAAAAGTTTCATATTGATCAAGCATGGCATTGTAAGCTTGTTGAGAAATATCTAAATTTTCTTTAAAGCATTAATTTCTTTTGATGGCTAGTGCAAGCCTTAACATAGTTGAGATTATCTTGCACATGTTTATTATAAGAAGGTAGCTCATCATCACTATCACTACCACTATCACTATAGATAGGACTTGTGTTACCTCGTGTCATAAGGCACACACGTGAGGAACTTGATGATGAGTGCTTGCGGCCGCAGCTCTTGTGTTGGGCTTCATCATCACTTGATGAATCATCCCATGTCTTGATGGTGGTGAGGTCTTTGACATTGCATCCCTTCTTTTTCTTGTGTTGGGTGTGGGCTTTTGTTTTGGACAATCCTCTACATTGTGCCCTCTGTTGCCACATCTATAGCATCCATTTTTCCTTTGCTATCTTCTTTGATTGGTGAAGAGGCAATCTTCAATTGTGATGGGCACATCCTTGACATTAAGCTTGCGGATCATCCTCTTGACTCCTTCATAAGCTTGATTGTTTCTTCTTCATTTAAGGAGGAGTCGGATGAGGTGGAGGCTTGATCATCATCACTTGATTCTTCATTTTTCATCATCCTCTTCTTCTTCCTCATCTTCACTTGAGCTTGTCTCAACTTGATTCTTGCCCTTCATCTTCTTGTGCTCATCACATGTGAGAGCTATGCTTTTGTTTGATGAAGAGGCTTCTTCTTGACCCATCTTGTGTGACATCTCAAATGCCACCAATTTGCCAATAACAATGGGCGGGGTCATTGTGATCAAGTCTTCCATGTTGTGGAGGATGGTGATGATGGTTTCATATTTCTGCTTCGGAGGCACGGAGATGATCTTCCTCACAATTTCCACATCACCTAGCTTGGTAATTTCAATAGAATTGAGATCATTGATAATTAGATTCAAACAAGAATACATATCACGAACAAGCTCATTTACATTCATTTTAAAAGAATCATAACTTGATTTAGCTAGGTGATGTTTTTGCTCACGAACATTACTTGTACCATCATGGAGCTCATGGAGTTTTAACCAAATTTCATGAGATGTTGTAGAGTAAAAACATGGTTAAAGACATCCATGCTAAGAGATTCAAACAAGCAATTTTGAGCTCTATCATTTAGATGAATTTCACTTTCATCACCCTCGGTTAACTTGGTGGGATTCTTAGGGGGTCGCATCCCTTCGTGGGTGACTCTCCAAACACCGAGATCAACCGCTTCTAGGTAGCAAGCCATTCTAGCACTATAGTAGGGGAAGTTAGTGTCGTCAAAGTGGGGAGGCCTAGAGGTATCCATCCCATCCACTCTTAGGGGCATCGGCTCGAAGGCGGAGAAGCCAAGAGTCCACAAATGAGCCAACCAACTTTGATACCAATTGAAAGGACCATGACACCTAAGAGGGGGTGAATTAGGCAACTTAAAACTTCTACTGTAAACTATGGCTTCTAATTTCCACCTAGTCAAAAGCTATGCAACAAAGTAATCTATCTACAGTGCAACTAAGGTTTTGCTAGGTGTTTTGCTATCTCTACCGCAAAAGAGTTTTGCAACCTATGATCCAACCTATCAACTAGCCTATCAACTAAGCTAGGAAAGGTAAAGCACACAACAAGGTAGAAAGTAAATGCAGAAGCCAAAGAGAGAGGTAAAGATGCAAACTCTCGTCGACGACTCCGGTATTTTTACCGAGGTATCGAGAAGCGCGCAAGCATCCCCCTAGTCCTCGTTGGAGCCCCTCGCAAGGATCCCTCGCAAGGGCCAAGCTCCCGGTTAGGTAACTCCGTGGATAGCCCCGGGCCTTCCCCACGCACAAGTGGGTCTCCAGTTAAACACTCATGGCAAAGCCACTATCGGATTCTCCCCACCGTCTTCACTATCAAGGATCCGGTCGAACCACTGCTGGCCTTTTTCCCATTGGTACACAGTGGCGGCCACACCACAAACGTAGTTGGTGCGGTCTCGCAAGACTACAAGCCCCTCCGAGTAAAACAATGGTGCGCCCAAGCACTGGTAGATAAGAGGTGTTCAAACCTCACTAACACTAGGCCTAACACCTAGAGCAAGCGCAAAGTTGTGGTCTAACTAGCCTAAGCACTTCGCAAAGCACTACACTAATCACCTAGTATATCACTTGATCACTTTGGTGGCTAGAGCAACTAAATATGTGTCTATGCACTTGGTACACTTCCTTGAGCTCCAACCTAATTGTTTTGCCGGCCATGGGGGTATTTATAGAGCCCAAGCAAATAGAGCCGTTGGAGAATAACTTGGACTTCACGGCGTAGCATCGGACGCTGAAGTCGTGATCATCGGACGCGCATCCTATGGTCCATTAACGACTAGTTGCCAACCTGGCACTGAGTCACAACGGATCCTGCAGCATCCGATGCTCGTCCATCTGATGCGTCCGATGTCTTCAGAGCCTCTCTAGAACTTTTTGTACTAGCATCGAACGCAAGTGTCCTGTAGCGTCCGATGTCCATCGGCGCATCCGATGTACGCTGTGCAGCTTTGCACAGTGTTACCGTTGCGTCCGATGTGGCAGCATCGACGCGTCCGATGCTTCTACTGGCGCTTACCGAGCTAGGGTTTGCCATCGGTGCATCCGACGCTTGCGAAGCCAGCAGCATCCAATGCAGCGTCTGATGTCCCTTTTTCTTCGTTTCTTCGTGATTTTCTTGTGTCGCCTTGGTTCAAGTCTTGTGCCTTGTACTTGCTTGATCTTTGTGAGTCTTCTACTGAGCTTCAAATGTCTTGCTTTAGGTGTTGATCATCGGATCACCACGTCGCCTTAGTCTAAGTCACCTTTTGCATCATATTGAACTACACAACAAACACTTGCAAACACATTAGTCCAATATGGTTGTGTTGATCATCAAACACCAAAATCCTAATTCGAATGAGCCGAGGTCCATTTTCCTTACTCCTCCACTTTTCTCCCAAAGCCTTCAAGTCTTGAAATCACTTGCAACCGGTGGATGGAACATCTCTGGTATGCTTTCATCATCATGCATCTTGAATGTAGCAAGCTTGTCCTTGAGGATGTATAGCTTGGAACCCTTGACCGCCTTGGTGCCCTCATATGTCTCCTCTAATCTCTCCCATATCGCACTTGCCCTTTCAAGATCCTTGATTTGCTCCAAGACTTTGGTGTCAAATGCTACATAGAAAAGATTGATTGCCAAATCATTCCATTGAAGATTCTCTTCTTCTCTTGGAGTTGGACTTGCGGGGTCAATTACCGAAAATCATGCCCAATCACTCCCATATCTTTCCATTCATTCCTCTTGTGAATGCACACATCTTCCTCTTCCAACAATCAAAGTGGTGTCATCAATTGTGGTGGCTTCCCCATACAGTGTTTGAGCCATTGTAACACCGGAGGATGTAAGCCTCAACAAACGGCGACCACGACTCTGATACCACTTGAAAGGTCCAAATTGGCTAGAGGGTGGTGAATAGCCTAATTAAAAAATCTACAAAAAATACTTAGGCAAAACTATTAGTGAAACAAATGGCGAAGCTTTTTGTACTAGCCTAATAGTGTGTTGCAAGCCACCTATCCAACAATTCTACCTGCGGATACATGGGTGTATGCCGAGTCTCTGTGTGATGAGTGATTGTCAACGGAGATGATGCGCATGTTCTTTGGCTTGTGTTGTGCAGGTGTCGAGCACGGAGACAGTGATCGATGGCGGGTGAAGGTCAAGTTGCGACGTGCCGTGCCGGGACCGGCGCGATGAAGGATGGGCGTGCCGTGCGGCGGACGTGCCATGCCGATGTATCGGACGGTGAAGGGCGGACGTGGACTTGGACTGATGGACTGGAGGCCGGAGGATCAGCTGTGGTGGCTGGCAGCCTGCGACAGCGACAAGCGGAGAAGTGCGATCATGTCGGTGGAAGGGTGCACAAGCGGTGCATCCCCTCTACGACGTCGGTTTGTTGGTAGAGCCAGGGAAAAACCAACGGGTGGACGGTTTCCAGGTTTGGGCCTCAAACCTGGGTGCTGGGTTTCCAGGTTGAGCCACAAAACCTGGGCGCGACGGTTTCCAGGTTGAGCCTCAAAACCTGGGCGTGGGCCGGTTTCCGAGTTTGGGCCTCAAAACTCGGGCGCGGACGGTTTCCGAGTTTGGCCACAAAACTCGGGCTGGAGGCTGGTTTCCCGGTTTGGGCCTCAAAACCGGGGGCTGATGGAAAAGGCTGGTTCCCGGTTTGGGCCACAAAACCGGGGGCGCAGAGTGGTGGCGGCACGTGGCGACGATCTGAAGGTTGCGTGGAGGCGACACGGAAGACCGTGCGGGCGTGGCCGTCGGATCTACCTACCACCAGCGGGTGGACTAGAATAGCCTTAGGGTTAGGACTGGTCCGCTCTGTAAATACAGTAGTGAGGGGTAGAGTAGGAAATAGGCTTAGGCTAGGTTAGTATAAGTAGTCTAGGGGAGACACCCTCCTCCCCATCTCATCTCAGTTTTAGCTATTTCAGTTAGTGCCTTCATTTGCTAGGGTTTCCACTCTCCCATCCCTGCTTTAGCTAGTTGAGATCCGCAGAGAGACTCCACTCTGTGTACTGTTGATTCGAGGAAGTGAGGCCGTATCCTCACCTTGGATCCCATCTCTCGTGTCAATTCGCGTTTTGATTTCATGTTCACCATGTTCTTCGCGGATTGCTTTGTGCCTTGAGTTTTCCCGTCGCTTGATCTTGTGCCCAGTTCATCTTTTGCGATTCCGTTTGAACTGAGTTGTTAGATCGTGAGGCACTTCTTTCCACCGAAGGAATCATCCTCTAACCTCACGGTCTAGGAGATCGATCGATTCTACGTTCCGGGTCAGTTTTCTCCTTTCCCCCGAATTTCTTCGATTCACCGATTTGGAGTTAGGTTCGAGCCATGATCTCTTAGGATAGCTCACTATACTCCTTGTGACTCTTCTCACCAAGTTTGATCCCTAGAGGATTTGTTTTGGGTGAGTTTGAGTCGAATCGGTGGAAGAACAGAGGGCTGTCGGGGTGACCGGACGCTGCTACAGTACTCCGGTGGTTGAACACTGTCAGAGTCCGGTCGTTGAGCACGGCGCCAAGCTTTGCGTACTGACCGGACGCACTCGACCGGACGCTGAGTACCCGTGTGTCCGGCCAACACAGAGAGGTCCAAATCTCTGTTTGGACGACCGACGCGTCGGTGCCAAGTGACCGGACGTTCCGGCTCCACTGTTCATCGCGTTTGTTCACCTTTGACGGACGCTGAGTGTTTGACCGGACGCTGAGTACCTGTGCGTCCGGTCCAACAGAGAGCTCCCAGAGCTGTTTTCTGACGACCGGACGCGTCCGGTCCCTGCTGACCGGACGCTGGCCAGAGTCCGGTCGTGGCTGTTTCGCGCCGTCTCGTCCGGGGTTCGTTCGTTCTTGATCGGATTCGAGTTCCGTCTTTTGGTTGGCTTTCTAGGGTTGTCTAGTGTCCCGCTGTGCTTCTAGGAAGCATCCACCCTACATCTAGGGTCGTGGACATTAGCAAGCTCTAGGGTTCGCTTTTGGGGTTGAGTTTGGGACAGTGGCATCTAGTTTCCGTAAGGAAATTTTGAAGCTCCCATTCACCCCCCCTCTGGTCGCTTTCGGGTAGCTTCTCGGTCCTTCAATTGGTATCGGAGCAGGTTAAGGATCTTCACCTTAGCCGGTTCCAGATCCACCGAAGGCGACATGGATCGCGGCGTGGGCAAACCGCCGTTTTTCGATGGGACGAACTATGCGTATTGGAAGATACGTATGTCGGCCTATTTGCAGAGTTTGGGCGCTTCTATCTGGGATATTTGCAACTCCCCTGATTACGTGGTCTTGGCTGCTCGTGTGACTCAACAGCAGATCGATGAGCACGATGCCAATAGCCGAGCCCGTAATGCTCTTTCTCTTGTTGAGCATGGGTGAGTTTGATCGTGTTTCTCACCTCGCTACGGCTCGGGAGATCTGGGACACTCTCATGCGTTTTCATGAGGGCACCTCTCAAGTCAAAACCCGACTCTACGAGTCGTTCAAGCGAGAGTATGAGAACTTTCGACATCAGCCTGGCGAGAGCATAGAAAGTTTATTCGCTCGCTTTCAGGTGATTGTCAACAGGATGAGGCTAACAGAGAGCAGTTGCCATTTGACGATCATGAGCGTGCTTTGAAGCTTTTGCACACTCTTGACCGTTCGGTGTGGGACTCCAAAGTTCAGGCGATCATCGAATCCGAACTATGAGACCCTCACCTGCGACGAGCTCTTCAGTAAGCTCAAGTCCAGTGAGATTGATGCTATGGCGAGGGCTTCTTTTGAAAATCCTTCTCGCCCGTCCATGGCTTTGGTTTCCGGCTCTTCCTCTAACCCCTCAGCTGGCTTTGCGCTTTCTTCTCTTTTTCTGTGACAGAGGACCAGCTGGAGTCTTTGGGAGACGACGAGTTGGCTTTGCTTGCCAACCGGTTCTCGCGGTTCCACAACAACCGCATGAACCGTCGTCGAGGAGGAGGACGCACGGGATGCTACGAGTGCGGCGACCCCGACCACTTCATCGCCAACTGCCCCAAGAAGAACAAGCACTTGGGCAAGGGCGAACATGGGCGCAAGCGCGACTCCAAGTACAAGGAGAAGCACGTCCCCCAAGGCACAAGAAACGGGGCGGCTTCGACAAAGAGTACATCAAGAAGAAGTACTTGGAGAAGCAGCAAGCTGAGCAGCGCGCGTTCTTCGCCACGCTCAGCGACGTCGACGGCTCGGATGACGACTCCGCCAGCTCGAGCGATGACGAGTCCGAGAAGAAGAAGAGGATCGAGGACAAGCTGAACGGCTCTGCTTCTTCGCCGACGACGACGGCTTCTGCACCATGGCGCTCGGAGATGAGGTCGACGGCGAGCCGGAGCGTACCCCTCGGAACGACGACGACGACGACACCTCCCAGGTATCTCTCACCTACGACGAGCTTTCCTCCGAGGTTGAGAAGTTGACTGCTGCCCTCCTTAGCCAAGATAAGTTGCTTAGGCGTGCCGCTAGAGAGCGCAAGGAGTTTAGGCAGAAGTGGGAGGACACGGTGAAGGAGCTTGAGTTCGCTCGGTCCACCGTGGTTGTGTCGGAGGAGGCGGAGTGCGAGTCGTGCACCGCGCACATGACTGACCTTCTCACTCTGAGAGGTAAGTATGCTGCGTTGGTAGATGAGGTGGATGA
The DNA here is from genome assembly GCA_009763385.1 of Coix lacryma-jobi var. lacryma-jobi. NCBI lineage: Eukaryota > Viridiplantae > Streptophyta > Magnoliopsida > Poales > Poaceae > Coix > Coix lacryma-jobi. The sequence goes on from CM019825.1 coordinate 65,395,460, forward strand.
GCTCCGTGCTAGGCCGCAGCTGTTGGGTGCGTGCAAGACTTGTCCTGTCTTGCAATCTGAGTTGGCAGAGAAAATGCCAAGCTTGAGTCTTTAGAGAAGGCCAGCTCAGATAGCACTTGTGTCTCGAGGTGTGCTTTGTGTGAGGGCCTGGAGATGGAGATTGCCAATGTGAAGCATGGCAAGATGCAAACCGAGGAAAAAAAAACACATACCTTCGGTCCATCTTGTCATGGGTCTCCAGTAGTGAGCCGCAGCTCGGGATGATGATCTCCCAATTCAAGCGAGCTGTTGGTGCCCCTGGTGTAGGTTTTGCTCAGAGTGTTGATCTCTCAGCTTTTGGGAAGATTGGAGAGTCTAGTGGTCTGAACCCATGTGAGAAGCCAAATTCCACCACTACTCCCAAACTTGCCAAGCTTCCACTCAAAGAGCCAGCCAAGCCTATCACCAAAGATGGTGTGTTGAGGAACCCCCGAGAGCTCCTCCCAAGAACCCAGTTTGGCACCCAAGCCAAACCACCTCAGAAACAAGCTTGATGCTATGCCACCCATTCGTGAGGAGTTGCCACGAAGGGCAAAGGCAAAGTGAGCCACACCCACAGCCCTGGTCACCAACAACCCCCTGTGCGTGCGGTGAGGTACCAGTGTGATTTTTGTGGGAGAGATGGTCACTTGAGCGAGTTCTGCTTTCGGCGCAGAGAGGCGCGCAGGGCTCGGGAGATGGAGAACCCGGACATGTACCATCCAGCTCATGGTGGACATGTACCGAAGGCCCAGGGGAGAGCTGCTAGGTCCGGACGTCAAGGTCCCAGGCCTAGGCAGGAGATGAGAGCCCCTAGGAGGGAGACTAGGCCTAGAGGTCCAGCACCTCAGTTTGTTAGGCCTAGGCAGGAGAGAGCTCCGAGGAGAGACGCTAGAGCAGTTGAGCCCCAGGCTCCTAGGCGTAGACCTCGTAGAGAGCGTGCCCGACGGGGTCCTGCTTTTGCAGGTAACGGACCCCGTGGCGGAGGCTTAGTTGAGCGCTTTCCCCACCGCAGTTTGAGTATCGCGGTGAGCGCTTCTTCCCTAGCGGACCACGTTTTCCTCAGCGTGGTGATCGCTTCCCTCGTAGACGTGCTAGGAATGGTTTTTACACTAACCTTTCTTTTGAGCAGCCGGCCCAACACTGGTTTTCCCCTTACTTCACTAACCCCAGTGTTGGACCGTATGCTCACCCTATGTCTTTTTATTGATGTAGGTGAGACGGTTGGAGGACATTTGGTTGGTGGATTCCGGTTGTTCGAGGCACATGACCGGAAACACCAAGTGGTTCTCCAGCCTTAGCCCGGTCGCCGGAAAGGAGTACATAACCTTCGGCGACAATAGTAAAGGTAAGGTATTGTCTCGTGGACGGTGCGGGTTAATGAGCACTTTGTGTTGCGCGATGTTGCTCTTGTTTCTAACCTGCATTTTAACTTGCTTTCTGTTTCGCAACTTTTTGATGATGACTATGAGATTCGTTTTAAACCGAACCTTAGTCGCATCTTAGATCCTCAGGGCGATCTTGTATGTCTGATTTCGCCCTTTGGGAAAGTTTTTCGTGCGAATTTCTCGGATCGTTTGGTTCTTCTCGCTGTCTTTTGGCTAGTCCTTCTTCCTCCGATCTTTGGAAGTGGCATAGGAGGCTCGGTCACTTAAGCTTCGACTTGCTTGCAAGACTTAGCTCACTTGGCCTAATCCGAGGATTGCCCAAGCTTTCGATGGAGAAGGATCTAGTTTGCCATTCTTGCAGACATGGGAAGATGGTTGCCGCTCCCCACCATCCAGTGACTAAGGTCATGACCTCGCACCCCGGAGAGCTTTTACACATGGACCTTGTTGGTCCGGCTCGGGTGAGCTCGGTTGGTGGCAAGTGGTATGTTTTGGTTGTTGTTGACGACTTTTCGAGATATTCGTGGGTCTTCTTTTGACTGAGAAGACTGAGACTTTCTCATTCGCTCGCAATCTGATTTTGCGTCTTCAGAACGAGTTCCCTTTGAACTCGATGCGAGCTATTAGAAGTGATAATGGTTCCGAATTCAAAAATTCGGATTTTGAGAAGTTTTGTAACCGCCTTGGCTTGGAGCATCAGTTTTCTTCCCCCTACACACCACCCCAAATGGTGTTGTAGAGAGGAAGAATCGGACCCTTGTTGAGATGGCCAGGACGATGCTTGATGAGCATAGGACTCCTAGGCGCTATTGGGCCGAAGCTATGAACACTGCATGCTATATTTCGAATCGCATTTTTCTGAGAGCTTTTTGAAAAAGACTTCTTATGAGTTGCGTTTTGGCAAACAGCCCAAGGTGAGTTATTTTAGAGTTTTGGTTGCCATTGTTTTATACTGAAAAAGGGCAACTGGACAAATTTGAGTCTCGTTCTTCTGACGGTGTGTTTTTGGGTTATGGCACTCACACTCGAGCTTATCGTGTACTTAACCTTGACACTAACCGAGTCATGGAGACATCAGATGTCACCTTCGACGAGACTCTTGTTTGTCCCTCTTCTCGTTTTGAGCGTGCAGGTGATCATGAGGTTGGAGAGCCTCTTTTTGATGATGAGGAAGAGGGTGCTGAAGGTATAGATGAACCAGCACCCCCTCCACCTGCCGTGCCGCAAGGAGCGGCCTCGACGACGACTCACGGCCCCGACACCTTCTTCTTCCTGGGGGCCGTGGGATCCTCCACCTCGCGGGTACCTTTTGTACCCGGGGTGGAACCAGCTGCTGTTGAGGGGGAGGTCACTTCTTCCGGGAGGCGCCACGACACATCCAGCGCCAGCACCCCCTCAGCAGATGATCGGCGACATCAACGAGCGAGTTACTCGCTCCAGGTCACAGCACATCTCGCACTTTGCTCATTCTGCTTTTGTTGCGTCTTTTGAGCCCCGAGATGTTGGACACGCATTGACGGATCCGGATTGGGTCAATGCCATGCATGAGGAGCTAGAGAACTTTGAGCGAAATCGGGTTTGGGTTCTAGTGCCACCACCTCCTGACTGTAAACCTATTGGGACAAAATGGGTATTTAAAAACAAGCAAGGAGAGGAGGGCCACATTGTGAGAAACAAGGCCCGGCTTGTAGCGAAGGGTTATAGTCAGAAGAGGGGATAGATTATGAGGAGACCTTCGCTCCTGTAGCTCGTTTGGAGGCTATTAGGATACTCTTGGCTTATGCTGCATCCATGGGTTTCAAACTTTTTCAAATGGATGTCAAGAGTGCCTTCTTAAACGGCTACATTGAGGAGGAGGTCTATGTCCAGCAACCCCCCGGTTTTGAAAATCCCAAGTTTCCAAACCATGTCTTTAAACTCCACAAAGCTTTGTATGGTTTGAAACAAGCCCCTAGAGCCTGGTATGAGAGATTAAAAACCTTTTTGCTAGCTAAGGGTTTTAAAATGGGATGTGTTGATAAAACGCTCTTTCTCCTCAAGCAAGGCAAAGATACTCTCTTGGTCCAAATTTACGTGGATGATATCATTTTCGGTGGTTCTTCTCACGCTTTGGTTGCCAAGTTTGCAGATACTATGAGCAGGGAGTTCGAGATGAGCATGATGGGCGAGCTGACTTTCTTTCTCGGGTTGCAAATTAAGCAATCCCGAGAGGGGACGTTTGTGCACCAGGGCAAGTACACGAGGGACTTGCTGAAGCGGTTCGACATGGGTGAGGCCAAGCCTCTTCCGACGCCCATGTCGACGACGACTGCCCTGGATGCCGACACGGATGGAGAAGCAGTGGACCAGAAGGAGTACCGCAGCATGATTGGATCGCTGCTCTACCTGACGGCGACACGGCCGGACATTCAGTTCGCCGTGTGCTTGTGCGCGCGCTTTCAGGCTTCGCCACGCACTTCTCACCGTCAGGCGGTGAAGCGCATCTTCAGGTACCTTCGTTTCACGCCCGAGCTCGGGATTTGGTATTCTGCTTCTTCCACCCTCTCGCTTTGTGGCTTTTCTGATGCTGATTTTGCTGGTTGTCGCATTGAGCGCAAGTCCACTTCTGGGACTTGCCAGTTTATTGGATCTTCTTGGTGTCGTGGTCTTCTCGCAAGCAGTCTAGTGTCGCTCAGTCTACCACGGAGGCTGAATATGTTGCTGCGGCTAGCTGCTGTTCCCAGTTACTCTGGATGATGGCCACTTTGCGTGATTTTGGTTTGAGCTTTACTCGAGTGCCTTTGCTTTGTGACAGCACGAGTGCCATTAGCGTTGCTAAGAACCCCGTGCTTCACTCGAAAACCAAACACATTGATGTGCGCTTTCATTTCTTGCGAGACCACCAGAGAAGGGTGATATCGACCTTCGCCATGTCGATACTCATCACCAATTGGCTGATATTTTCACCAAGCCTTTAGACGAATCAACCTTTAATAGGTTGAGGGGTGAGCTTGGTGTGTGTTTCCCCTTTTAGATGGGGGAAGCATTTTGAGATGTACAGACTGACTCTTTTATTTTGAGGCTCTTTTCTTTTGAGTTTCTTGAGTCTTTCCAATTGGTATCTTCTTTCTTTCAGTTTTGTGTCGGGCATACGCATTTACATTCTGAGCTTCATGTCTATATTCACTAGAATGTAATTATGCTCTTGTTAGTATTGCTCCGATACTTATGATGATGCTTGTAGCTTATGCTCTTTCTGATCACTGTTACATGTTATGAGCGAGCTATTTTTGGAATGGTGAATTATGCCTAATGTATATAAATCTGAAAATGTTCACCATTGAGATATGCAACTAGCATGTGTAGGGTGTGTTGAGTCCATTCCTGCTTTTCATATATGCTAGGTTGCTATGTCTCTAGTTCTGAGTCATTCACTTGCTTGGTTGTTCATAACTTGCTTAAAATCTGAACCAAGTATTGTTGAATTGAAAAGATCGAGATGGGATTGCTTGTCAACACCTCATGGTATTGAGACTGTTTCTCATTGCACTTTGAGTTAAACTTGAGCCATGTAGTGTATGACCGAAACCGTTGCTTTAAGCTTCTGATTGCTTCGGCATAGGCTTCGCACGGTTGAAAAGTTAGGCGATGACAAGCTTTCAACCTCTCGCAATCACATGCTAAAAATGAACTTGTGAATTCTTTTACCGCTGCAACTCCGATATGAATTTGAAATCACAAGTATATGCTTCATTCCTATGCATGATGATTGAACTTTGCTAGGGGTAGTTCACCTTGTATATATGCTTAGCACTTGTTTGGATTCCTTCTATACATGTCTAGTGCTATTTTGATGGTGACTATCCTTTTTGGCTTAAAACTGCTCACATGCTCATATGCTTCATATTTCGTATAAGTGATCAGTTTGAGCCTTTGCTATTTGAGTGCTTAATTGAGATGTTGGAGCTATACTGATTAGAGCATCTTTGCACTCTTTTGACTATATACTTGAAGCTCCTAACTTGCATTTTGACCCATATGCATTTTGGAAGGAGATCTTGTGTTCAGGGGGAGTTTATGTGAAGGGAGTTGCTTCTCCGATACCTTTTGGCCTTGATAAGTGCATTTTCAACTAGGGGGAGAAATTTATGCAAATCATATGCTCCTGTGTTGATCAACTAGGGGAGAATCATTTGTCCTAGTTGCTTGCATTTGTCGAGGGGAGTTTGCTAGTTGTGTTGAGCCGTTGCCTCTGTCTTGAGGGACTAGCAAACGTTCCTAGCTTTTCATGAGCTTTCATAAGCTTTTTCATTTGGCTTTCAATTGGTATCGTCTGGTGTGCTTTCCCATTTGTTTGGGTTGATTTCCAATTGGTTCGGAGTGATTTTCTTGCTAGTTGTGTTGAGCCTCTGTGCCTCTATCTTGAGGGACTAGCATTTTGCTTCTGTTGTCCTCCGATCTTCAATTGGTATCTGCTAGCGGTGGTGAGCCTTTCTACCTCTTCTTGAGGGCTAGCTTTGCTTGGTTGCGTCGAGCCGTTGCCCATGTCTTTGGGGACCAAGTTTTCGCTTCATCCACTTGACCTTCTTTGGCTTTTGTTCGGCTTTTGGGTCATTTGGTTGGGTTTTCTCTTCCCACTCCTTCCTACCTCCTTCTTCTTATTTATGATTTGTTGTGGAGTTGACAATGCACTCATCAAGGGGGAGATTGCGGATACATGGGTGTATGCCGAGTCTCTGTGTGATGAGTGATTGTCAACGGAGATGATGCGCATGTTCTTTGGCTTGTGTTGTGCAGGTGTCGAGCACGGAGACAGTGATCGATGGCGGGTGAAGGTCAAGTTGCGACGTGCCGTGCCGACGGACCGGGCGCGATGAAGGATGGGCGTGCCGTGCGGCGGACGTGCCATGCCGATGTATCGGACGGTGAAGGGCGGACGTGGACTTGGACTGATGGACTGGAGGCCGGAGGATCAGCTGTGGTGGCTGGCAGCCTGCGACAGCGACAAGCGGAGAAGTGCGATCATGTCGGTGGAAGGGGTGCACAGGCGGTGCATCCCCTCTACGACGTCGGTTTGTTGGTAGAGCCAGGAAAAACCAACGGTGGACGGTTTCCAGGTTTGGGCCTCAAAACCTGGGTGCTGGGTTTCCAGGTTGAGCCACAAAACCTGGGCGCGACGGTTTCCAGGTTGAGCCTCAAAACCTGGGCGTGGGCCGGTTTCCGAGTTTGGGCCTCAAAACTCGGGCGCGGACGGTTTCCGAGTTTGGCCACAAAACTCGGGCTGGAGGCTGGTTTCCCGGTTTGGGCCTCAAAACCGGGGGCTGATGGAAAAGGCTGGTTTCCCGTTTGGGCCACAAAACCGGGGGTGCAGAGTGGTGGCGGCACGTGGCGGCGATCTGAAGGTTGCGTGGAGGCGACGCGGAAGACCGTGCGGGCGTGGCCGTCGGATCTACCTACCACCAGCGGGTGGACTAGAATAGCCTTAGGGTTAGGACTGGTCCGCTCTGTAAATACAGTAGTGAGGGGTAGAGTAGGAAATAGGCTTAGGCTAGGTTAGTATAAGTAGTCTAGGGGAGACACCCTCCTCCCCATCTCATCTCAGTTTAGCTATTTCAGTTAGTGCCTTCATTTGCTAGGGTTTCCACTCTCCCATCCCCTGCTTTAGCTAGTTGAGATCCGCAGAGAGACTCCACTCTGTGTACTGTTGATTCGAGGAAGTGAGGCCGTATCCTCACCTTGGATCCCATCTCTCGGTGTCAATTCGCGTTTTGATTTCATGTTCATCATGTTCTTCGCGGATTGCTTTGTGCCTTGAGTTTTCCCGTCGCTTGATCTTTGTGCTCGGTTCATCTTTTGCGATTCCGTTTGAACTGAGTTGTTCTAGATCGTGAGGCACTTCTTTCACCGAAGGAATCATCCTCTAACCTCACGGTCTAGGAGATCGATCGATTTTACGTTCCGGGTCAAGTTTTCTCCTTTCCCCGAATTTCTTCGATTCATCGATTTGGAGTTAGGTTCGAGCCATGATCTCTTAGGGATAGCTCACTATACTCCTTGTGACTCTTCTCACCAAGTTTGATCCCTAGAGGATTTGTTTTGGGTGAGTTTGAGTCGAATCGGTGAAGAACAGAGGGCTGTCGGGGTGACCGGACGCTGCTACAGTACGTCGGTGGTTGAACACTGTCAGAGTCCGGTCGTTGAGCACGGCGCCAAGCTTTCTGCGTACTGACCGGACGCACTCGACGGACGCTGGTGTTTTGACCGGACGCTGAGTACCCGTGTGTCCGGTCCAACACAGAGAGGTCCAAATCTCTGTTTTGGATGACCGGACGCGTCCGGTGCCATGTGACCGGACGTTCCGGCTCCACTGTTCATCGCGTTTGTTCACCTCTGACCGGACGCTGAGTGTTTGACGGATGCTGAGTACCTGTGCGTCCGGTCCAACACAGAGAGCTCCCAGAGCTGTTTTCTGACGACCGGACGCGTCCGTCCCTGCTGACCGGACGCTGGCCAGAGTCCGGTCGTGGTGTTTCGCGCCGTCTCGTCCGGGGTTCGTTCGTTCTTGATCGATTCGAGTTCCGTCTTTTTGGGTTGGCTTTCTAGGGTTGTCTAGTGTCCCGCTGTGCTTCTAGGAAGCATCCACCCTACATCTAGGGTCGTGGACATTAGCAAGCTCTAGGGTTCGCTTTTGGGGTTGAGTTTGGGACAGTGGCATCTAGTTTCCGTAAGGAAATTTTGAAGCTCCCATTCACCCCCCTCTGGTCGCTTTCGGGTAGCTTCTCGGTCCTTCACTACTAATATCTCGATGTCATGCAATCATGAAGGCTACACAAAATGTATACTAAGAAAGTGACACAATTTAACTAAACACTATCTACTCAAAATATGTTCTACAAGCAAGTAGACAAGGACAACAACTAGCTATGTATACAATGATATGAGCAAGATAAATGTCTACACAAGATATATAGCAAAGAATTGTACAAAAATACAATCGACTAGCTCAAGAATATGTAAACGTAATGAGAAAAGAGCTAGTAGGAGTTTTTCATCGAGCCTTCGGGAACGCCTATGAAGAACCAATCACCATTGAGAATTCCGAAGTGTAGAATCAATCACCAAAATATGAATGAAGTCTAATAAATATGATGATCAATCCAATACAATCAAGCACGCGGGACACAATGATTTATCCGAGGTTCCAGTTGTGTCGACCAACACTAGGTGACCCGGTGGCTAATTGGCACCAAGCCAAGCTCACAAAAGAGCGCCACAAGAATGTACCACTAGTGAGGTAGCTCAATGACACGAGCAATCCACTAAGGATGCCTCTTGTCGCTCCGGCGAGGTGAGGCTCCAAAACTCTCACAATCACGAACGGTGGTGGCCAAGAACAATCTCCTTCTCTTGCCAACAACACCTCAACGCCTCCAAGCCGTCTAGGCATCGGCAAATGCCAAGAGTAACAAGAACTCAATGCTGATGCGAAGAAGTAGTGCCACTAGAATGAACTATTTCAAATCTTAGCACTAGATCACTCACTCTCACTTGGTTTGAAAAATCAACACTAGAGATGAGTGGAGAGGCTTGTCTATGCTCACAAGAATGCTTAGGTGTAACATCCCGCGTCCACAAGGCTGGGCCCACTTACATCTTGCAGCTTTTCTAGGACAGACTTCCCTCACAAACCAACACTAGTCTTTTATGGGTACTTTGTCCTCACTCATGGTACCCGGGAAGAACTTCCCAGTCGGTCACCCATCCCTAAATTTCTCCAGGCCAAGCATGTTAATTTTAGAGTTCTTTGGAGATGAGCTTCTGGAAAGAAGTTGCAACTTGTTGGTATGGGTATCCTATTATTCCTATAAAGCCATGGGCCGGGATGTTACATCCTCAACCCCTTAAGGCCTTGTTTGGCTGCACCTAAATACACCCCAATCCACATGAATTGGAGAGGATTGGAGGGAAACTTGATCTAAATTACACCTCAATCCCTCTGAAACCATGTTGATTGAGGTGTATTATGTGCAGCCAAACAAGTCCTAAGAGATCGACGTCATCGTCGATCAACCCCAAGCCAGGAACGTCCTCTCTTGGGCACGTCCGTGTGTCTAGTGCCAGCACGTGTGCCATGTTGTGTGACCACTTCGGGTCCACACCAGCCATGTGCACCATGCCTGAGCAACTGTCTTTTCTGTGTACTTTGTCCTCACTCGTGCGCACCCGGGAAGAACTTCCCGGTTGGTCACCTATCCCTAAATTTCTCCAGGCCAAGCACGTACATTAGAGTTCTTTGAAGATGGGCTTCCAGAAAAAAAGTTGCAACTTGTAGGTACGAGTATCCTATTATTTCTATTAAGCCCTGTGCAGGGATGTTACATCTGCTCGAACCAACGACCACAAGGTTAAGAGCCTTGCGCTCTACTGACTGAGCTAGACGACATCTGACAGCTTTTCTAGGACATAGACTTCTCGCACAGACTAACACTAGTCTTTTTCTGCGTATTTGTCTTCACTCGTGCGCACCCGGGAAGAACTTCCCTGTCGGTCATCCATCCCTAAATTTCTCCAGGCCAAGCACGCTTAACTTTAGAGTTCTTTGGAGATAGCCTTCCGAAAAAAGTTCTACTTGTTGGTATGAGTATCCTATTATTCCTATTAAGCCCTGGGCCAGGATGTTACATTAGGGATAAAAATGTGCAAGTGCAAACACAAGGTTGATATGTGCACTTGTGGTTCCCTTCCTGAGTGATGAGCGATCGATCAACAGGCTTACCAGAAGTGGTGAGAGGCAACATGTCTCTTGGCTATGTTGATGTACAGGTTTGGAGCTCGGAGACAGTGGTCGAAGGTGAGGTGAAGGTCATGTAGAGACGTGCCATGCCGACGGACCGGGAGCGGTGAAGGGCGGACGTGAGGACAGCTGTGGAAGCTGGCACGTGGCATCGACGAGCGAGAGCACATGAGGATGGCGGTGCATCGGCCGAGTTGGAGGAGGTGATGGCGTCGTGACACTTGGCGGATGTCGAGAAGGAAGGCAAATGCACTGTGCCCGGCGTGGAGGCCGGACAGGCATCGGCATCGGATGCTGATTGGTCGGGGTTTTTTGAGAACCACATCCCGTCTACGGCGTGGGTTTGGTAGTTGAGCCTCGGAAAACTACCCTCGACGGTTTTCGAGTTTAGGCCACAAAACGGGGGATGGCGGGTTTCTGAGTTTGGGCCTCAAAACTCGGCGAGGACGGTTTCTAGGTTTGGGCCTCAAAACCTGGGCTTGCGGGTTCTGAGTTTGGGCCACAAGACCAGCTGGAGGACAGGTTTCCCGGTTTCAGCCTCAAAACCAGGGGGAGGTCCAAAAAGGACGGTCGACGCATGGCGGCGTGGAGAGGCTGGCGCGGCGATGAACCTATCCATGAGGAAGGCGCGGCGGTCGACAGGACGGCACGTGGCGGCATCCTGAGGCTTGCGTCGAGGCGAAGCTAAGGATGAGGAAGGCGTGTGACCGTCGGATCGTGACTCCTCAGAGTTGGACCGGGATACCCCTAGGGTTGGCCGCTTCACTCTTGTATCTTGGGGTAAATGGGGACTATTGTTATTAGGCTATAAATAAGAGAGGCGCACCTCCTCTCTCGCTATCCTGGAAGCCATTTTTTCCTGAGCTCTCTCTCTAGCCCTCGCTTAGGTTCTAATCATACCTTGCTGCCTGTGATTCGCAGAGACGGCTAATCATACCTCTGTGTATTTCGATTTTGAGGAAACGAGACTGTAATCTCGTTGTCTCCTAGTGTGGAGGAGTTTCGGCAGGAATCAAGATCGATTCGTGTCTTTGAGCTGTGTTCTTCGCGTTTTGTTTTTCGCCCCTCATGATGATTTGCTTCGTTCTCTCTCATCGTGAGTTGGTTTTCGATTCTACTTGAACTCACTTGTTCTAGATCGTGAGGTGCATCTTTCCACCGAAGGAATTCCTCTCTAACCTCACAAGCTAGTAGATCGGTCGATTTTCGTTTTTGGATCCTGTTCTTCTCGTTTCCTCGAACTTCTTTGATCCACAAATTGGAGATAGGTTGGAGCCATGATCTCCTAGGAGTATCTCACTATCCTCCTTGTGACTCCCCTCACCGAATTTGAACCCTAGTGGTTACAAATTGAGGGAGATCGAGTCAAATCGGTGGACGATCAACAAGAATCGGGGTGACCGGACTATTCCTGTTCAATGACCGGATGCTCCCTGGTGAGTGCGATCGTTGAACACCTCGCTGTTCAGTTCTGCAAAGGATCGACCAGACACACCAGCTTCACGTGACCGAACGCACAAATTGCACTGTTCATTGCATAGGCTGTGACCGGACACTTGCCTCAGTGTTGACCGGACGCTCGTATCTGTGAGTCCAGTCCAAACAGAGAAGGTCCAGAATGACTCTCTGCTGACCGGACGCGTCCGATCGCATCTGACTGGACACACTGGTGAGTCCGGTCAGTGTTGCTCAGAACGTTCTCGTCCGTAGTCGTTCGTTCATTGTCGGTTTTGGTTTCTGGCTTTTGCGTTGGGTTTCTTGAGTTGCGTAGTGTCCCGCTGTGCTTCTGGGAAGCACCCAACCTACATCTAGGGTCGTGGACACTAGGAAGCTCGTATCTTGCTTTTGGGGTGACTCTCTGGAACAAAGGCCATCTATTTCTCGAGAAGAAATTTGAGGCTCCCATTCACCCCCCCTTTGGTCGCCAATTCGGTCCTTCAATTGGTATCGGAGCCGGTTAAGGGATCTTCTCTACCTTGATCAGTTTCGGATACTAAGGGTGACATGGATTGAGGGAACGACAAGGCTCCCTACTTTGATGGGACGAACTATCCCTATTACAAGATTTGGATGTGTGGCTATCTCTGCAGCATCAGTTCTTCCGTTTGGGAAATATGCGAGAATGCTGAGTACGAGGTCCTTGCGGCTCATGTGGGTCAGATCCAGATTGACCAGCTCGAGGCCAATTCCAAGGCTCGTAATGCACTCTTGGCCAGCATCTCCCTTCCTAAGTTCGAGCGTGTCTCCGAGCTTGAGACAACAAGAGAGATCTGGGTGAAGGTTCAGAGCTATCAGGAGGGGACCATTCAGGTCAAGACTAGACTCTTCGAGACCTACAAGCGGGAGTACAAGAACTTTGTTCAGTTAGAGGGAGAGACGATTGACGCTATGTTCGCTCGTTTCCAAACAATTGTGAACATGATGCGTGCCAATCGGGCCAACCTACCTTATGATGATCATGAGAGGGCACTCAAGTTACTATATGCCCTGGATCATAAGGTTTGGGGGGTGAAGGTGTCGACCATCATAGAGTCTCCATCCTATGACACCCTCACCGTGGATGAGCTATTCAACAAGCCCAAGTCCACCAAGATCGATCACTTAACTCAGGCCAAGCTGAAGAACCCATCTTCACATTCCATAGCTTTGGTCTTTGGCAAGGGTGGATCGACTCTTTCCGCTGATGTTTCTCCACCTTTATTTGCTTTGTCTTCTTTGCTTTCAGTGATAGAGAAGCAGGTGGAGGCGTTGGGCGATGACGAGCTCGGCCTCATCATCACCCGGTTCTTGCGGTTCCAAAACAACCGCCTGAATCGCCGGCGTGGTGGCGCATGTGAGGGCTGCTACGGATGTGGAGATCCGGATCACTTCGTCGTTAGCTGTCCCAAGTGCAACAAGAGCTTCCCCGGCAAAAAACCGCAAACTAGCCGCAAGGGCAAGCCAGAGGGCAAGGCCGGGAAGAAGAATAAGGGTAGCTACCACTAGGAGGACGTGGAGAAGGTTTTCGACGCCGGCCAACAAGCCTTCATCGCCTCCATCAGCAACGTTGAGAAGAGCTCCGACGGGCGACCAGCGATGATGGGTCCGAGCACAAGACTGAAGAACGCTTCAACGGACTCTGCTTCTTTGGCAACTCCTCTAAGGGCTTCTACACCATGGCATTGGATAAGGACGACCACAAATGTCAGGACAAGGATGCCGACACCGACGACAACGACGACGCTTCCGAGGTATCATCCTCTTCTCTTGTTGATCATCTTACCGGTGAGCGCGACACCTTAGCTGACATAGTCCTCGGTCAAGACAAGCAACTTAAGCGTGCCATTAGAGAGCGCAACGAGTTCAAGGCTAAAATGGTAGAGGCGCTTAAGGAGCTTGAGAGTGCTAGGACTGAGGTGAAGGTGACCGAGGAGGAGGAGTGTGATGAGTGCACGATGCATACGACCAACTTTGCCACCATGCAAACCAAGTATGCCTCTTTGATCGAGGTGTATGATGAGCTGAAGAGTAGGCTAGACTTGGTTGGTGAGTGCAAAGTATGTGCCTCCCTGATGAAGGAGCTAGAGGAAGTGAAGGCGAGGTCTTCTTTGCTAGGTGTGTGCAAGTCCTGCCCAAGCTTGCGAACTGAGTTGGCAGAAGTCAGTAACAACTTGCTGAAGCCATGAAGGCCAGCTCAGTTAGCACCTTGTCCGCTCCATGTGAGCGATGCGCGGCGATGGAGCTTGAGATTGCCAACTGTCGGCATGATAGGATGCAAACCGAGGAGGAAAACACATACCTTTGGTCCATCCTGAGTTGGGTGTCATGTAGTGAGCCGCAGTTGGGCATGATGATCAGTCAGTTCAAGAGGGGAAATGGCGGTCCGGGAGTCGGATTTGCTTAGGGTGGGAAGGGCGCTAGCATCTTTGGCAAGATCGGTGAGTTTAGCGGAGAGAACCCAAGTGAGAAGCCATCCGCTACCCCTAAACTTACCAAGATCACCCCACCCGAGCCTCCCAAGCATATCACCAAGGATGGCATCCTTGATGAACCTCCCAAGCCTCCACCTCGCAAGCAAGTGCGGGTTCCCAAACCTAACCATCTTAGGAACACACTTGACACCCTTCCTGGCATCTCTTGTGATCCCCTTCCGAAGGGCAAGCAGACAGCCAGAATGAACAACCCTCGCAACCATAGGAACCAATAACCCAAGAGAGTAGTGAGGTTCGAGTGTGAGTACTGTCACCGCGAGGGTCACCTAGCTGAGTTTTGCTTTCGGAGGAAGAGAGAGGCTAGGAAGGAGTTGGAACTCAACAACCAGGCCAGGCAGCACACTCACCATGGTGTGCAGGATCAGGGGGTTCAGATGCAGGGCGCTAGGCCTAGAGGTGCATCCCCTCAGGCGGCTAGGCCCAGGCAGCTAGACCACGGGGTGGTGGTCATGCCCGTCGCGGGTCAGGTCGTCCTCAATATGACCGTGAGCTGAGTGTAAGAGGCTTTGCTGCTCAGTCCTGTAGCGGACCACCTTTTCAGTATGGTGGTGATCTCTTTGCTCAAATGGGACATGTTGGTGTGTTTGGAGGTTTTCCGTCCCATAGCGGACCACCTGTTCAGTTTGGTGGTGATCGCTATCCACCCATGGGACGAGGATAGTTTGGTGTTCCTTCTAACATTTTTTCTGGGCCTATGACATAGCACTGGTATTCTTCTCAGTATACTAACCCCAGTGTTGTGCCATATGCTCATTTCTTGCCTTTCTAATGATGCAGGAACTTCGGCTAGAGAACATGTGGCTCATGGATTCCGGGTGCTCGCGCCACATGACCGGAAGGAAGGAATGGTTCTCCAGCCTAGACCCTGTGGTGCACAAGCAGTACATCACTTTCGGGGATAGTGGTAGAGGTAAGGTAGTTTCTCATGGAGCTATTCGCCTCAATGAGAACTTCATGCTCAAGGATGTTGCTTTGGTTTCTAACTTGCATTTTAACTTGCTTTTGGTTTCACAACTCCTTGAAGACAATTTTGAAGTGCGTTTTAAGCAAGGCCTTAGTCGAGTTTTGGACTCTCTAGGAGACCTGTGTTTGTGGGTTGTCCCATTTGGCGTGTTTTCAGAGCCAATTTTTCTCGTTCTTTCGACTCTACTAGATGTTTGATGGCTGTGGTCCTTCTTCTGATTTGGTGGAAGTGGCATAGGAGGCTCAGTCATTTGAGTTTTGACTTGCTTGCAAGACTTAGCTCACTTGGCCTAATCCAAGGATTGCCCAAACTTAAGTTTCAGAAGGATCTTGTTTGCCATCCTTGTCGTCACGGGAAGATGGTTGTTGGTTCTCACCAACCTGTTAATCAGGTGATGACCAAGCAACCCGGTGAGCTTTTACACATGGACACTGTTGGTCCAGCTCGGGTTTGCTCAGCAGGTGGGAAGTGGTACGTTCTAGTGATCGTTGACGATTTTTTGAGGTACTCTTGGGTGTTCTTGATGGAGGCTAAGGATGAAGCTTTTTTCTTTGCTCGAGATCTTTTGAGGTTAAAAACTAAATTTCCCCCTGATACTATTTGAGCTATTCATAGCGATAATGGTACTGAGTTTGTCAACTCGCAATTTACCTCCTTCTGTTCTTCTCTTGGAATCGAGCATCAGTCATCGTCTCCTTATGTCCCCCAGCAGAACGGTGTAGTTGAGCGCAAGAACCGGACCCTTGTTGAGATGGCTAGGACGATGCTCAATTTGCGCAGGACTCCTAGGCGTTTTTGGGCCGAGGCGATCAACATCGCTTGCCATGTTTCAAATCGCATCTTTCTTCGAGCTTTCATGAAGAAGACATCTTATGAGTTGCATTTTGGACGGGTACCCAAGGTATCTCATTTTCGGGTGTTTGGGTGCAAGTGTTTCATCTTGAAGCAAGGCAATTTGGATAAATTTGAGTCTCGTTCTGCTGATGGTGTGTTTCTTGGTTATGTTTGCATTCTCGTGCTTATCCTGTTCTTAACTTGGACACTAACCGGATAGTGGAGACCTGCGAGGTCACATTCGACGAGACTATGTCTTGTTGTCTTCTGCTTTTGATGTTGTAGGAGATCAGGAGATGGGAGAGACGATCTTTGTGGAGGAGGAGCAGGAAGACGCTGATTGATCATGAGTCAACTCCACTGGCTGCCCCATTCGACCTTGCGACGACGACATCTGCTCAATGACCCGATCCCACTACTTCCACTACTTGGCGTCCTCTTGAGCCACCTCTCCACCGAGCACCGACTGCACCTGAGGGAGCGACAGCATCTGGCGACGGGGAGGCGACTTCGGCGAGGCAAGCGCCTCGAAGCGTCCAGTAGATCCACCCTCCACAGCAGATGATCGGCGGCATCGACCAGCGAGTCATGCGGCCGCGAGCGTATGAGATCTCACACTTTGCTCATTCTACATTCGTTGCTTCCTTTGAGCCCAATGATGTTGGACACACTCTTTCTGATCGTAATTAGGTTAATGCCATGCATGAGGAGTTAGAGAATTTTGAGCGAAACCAAGTTTCGCCCCTAGTTCCACCTCCACCAGAATGCCACCCTATAGGTACCAAATGGGTTTTAAAAAACAAACAGGGTGAGGATGGGATGGTTGTGAGAAACAAGGCTAGGCTAGTAGCCCAAGGTTTTTGCCTCGTTTAGTACAGAAATAGCCTTTAGCCCCGGTTGCGAAGGGGCTTTAGCCTCGGTTTTCCCACAACGGGACTAACAATCCGGGACTAAAGGTGGGAGCCTTTAGCCCTGGTTGCTCCCAACCGGGGCTAAAGGCTCCCACGAGAAAAAAATAATGTGTATTTGTGAGATTCGAACTCAGCACCTTTCGCCCCACGCACACTTACCAACTGAGCTACACAACCCACGTGATAGAGTTCTGAACATTTTCCTTTTGAATACACTTGTGAAGGACCTTTAGCCCTGTTTGGTACACCAACCGGAGCTAAAAGGACCTTTAGTCCCGGTTGGTAACACCAACCGGGGCTACAAGGTCACCCTTAATCCCGGTTGGTATTACCAACCGGGACTAAAGGTTGGGGGACCTTTAGTCCGGGTTAGTAATACGAACCGGGACTAAAGGTTCACCTTAGTCTCGGTGGTTTTACAAAGCGGGACTAAAAGTATTTAGCCCCGGACGCAATTTGTTGCCAAGACTATACCTCAGTTTATAGATCGTCCAAAGGCCATTTCTGTTGTAGTGAGCCTTTGCTGCTTCGAAGGGTTTTAAGCTTTATCAGATGGATGTCAAGAGTGCTTTCTTGAACGGGTATATAGAGGAATAGGCTTATGTGAGACAGCCCCCTGGTTTCAAGAGTCCCAAGTTTCTGAACCATGTTTTGAGACTTACAAAAGCTTTATGTTGTTTGAAACAAGCCCCGAGAGCATGGTATGATCGTTTGAAAATTTTTTGCTTTCCAAGGGTTTTAAAATGGGATGGGTAGACAAAACTCTTTTTCTCCTCAGGCAAGGCAATGACACCCTTTTAATTCAGATTTACGTGGATGATCTCTGTGACACCCTAGTGTCAAGCACTGCATTAGGAACAAGCATTAGCTACAAAATTGCCATGAGCATTGCATTACATTATCTCATGTGCATAGAAGTGCTTTTTGCCTTTTGTTTGCTTATGTGAAATTTTATTTTCAATAGGACTTGGTTGTTTAAATGAATTTTGTCTTGGCAAATAATTTTATAAAATAGATAATATTGAGTATAACACTTTTCTCATTGACATCTTGATCTAGTTCAGTATGGTTTAATAATTGAAAATAAGGGAACAAAAATGATTTACAGCTCTAAAATTAGCTTTAGTTATGTGGAGGTTGAGAAATGATTTTCAGAAAAAGTGTTCTATGTGAAATTTGTAGAGCAAATTATTTTGAGCAACTTTTTTTTGGGTCAAAGTCTAGTTTTGAGTTTTTGAAGTTGTTCTAAAATGGTCAAAGATTGGGAAAAATCGGGAAAAAAGAGAAAGGACCGCGCTTCACAACCGGCCCATTTGGCCTTTCGGCCCAGGCCCGCCCCGCGCCGGTCGTCCGACACGGCCGCGCCCTACACCGGCGACACGGCCACGTGGCCACAACCCTCTGCTCCAAATCCTCTCCGGCCACTCCCCGCGCGATCTTTCTTGCGCGATCACACAAAGATCCCGCATGGCCACTCCTCGCTCGCCCCGGCTGCCGCGTCCACGCCAGCGCCTGCCGCCCTCTGGCACCGCCTCTCGGCGCTCGCCGCACCGGGCCCCGCCACGACCTCCGGTCGTCCGCTGACCGGAGAAAAAACCGCGCGCCCCGCAATCCTCTCCCTCACTCACTCCACACTTGCCTGCCTCGCTCCCCAACGCCCTCGCTATCTCCCTTCTGCTGCGACGCGTGAGCCCGTGCACCACCCTAGCCGTGCCACCGCCGCGAGAGCGCCGTCGGCGTTCCGACCGAGCCCGACCTCCACCACCCAATCCAACTCGCACATCCCTCCGCCCTCGTGTGGGACACACGGTGCTCCCGTCAACATCACCGTTGAAGCCCCACCACCACCGGAGGACGAAGTGTCCCTTCGGTCCCCGTTCGCCTCTGAAGAGAGCTCAAGCTTGTTCCGCTCCCTCCAAAGCTCCACCGCCTCCGTCCTTCACCGACGAGCTCCCTCACGCCAAGGCTAGGTGAGAACACACCACCGCTTGGTCGCTACCGCTCCCTGGCTCTCCTCTCATCTATGACAGGGTGCCATTTGCGCCGCCGTGGCACTTGCACGAGGCCAAGCTTCTCCGAAGCTTTACCGGCCAAACCAACCCACCTGCTAGCTCCTTAGGGTTCACTAGCACTAGCGCGCTCGTCAATTTCTCCGGCGACCACCGGAGATGGCGTCGCCGAAACACACCGCCGCTGCCATCCGCCATGGCTCGCCGCCGGCAAGCTTCGGCCGTCCCCTAGCCAAACCATCACCACCAATCGGTTTGCCTCGTCGAGACGAACTCGCCAAGCCCCACCTCACCGCCGGCGACCTCACCGTCGGCGAGGAATCGGCGGTCAAAGCCGCTCCCCTGCTTGGCTCACACCGACAGGTGGGTCCCGTTGACCGCAGGGCCCCACGCGTCAAGCACATCTGGCCAATGGCCGAGTCCACGGAAGCTGGCCGGGAGATTTCAAATGTTTTTCCTTTTGCTTTTATTTTCCAGAAAACTTTGTTTAATTTGTGTAGCACGTTTTAATGATCCAAATGGAGTGCTTTCAGTTTGTTAATTTGTTCATGAGTAGATCTATCAGGGAAAAATGTGAAAGTATTTTGGTAGCAGTTTATGGCACTGTTTTTATTTAAATCAGTTTATGTGCATATTGTTAAATAAATGTGTTCATTTGTTTTCTGGCCAAATTAATTCATGGCAAAAATTGTGTATGCTTCTTATCAAGTTATGTGTTTGTGAAAAATTTATGAGGGCCTGCTTTTGTAGAAAAAGTATCTATTTAGATTTAAATTCCTTTTAGCCGTTTAGTTAAAATAATTGTCAAGAGAAATATTTGTGAAAAGTAGTCTTTGTGTACTATGTTCATGGTGAGAAAAATGCTAGCATGGATTGTTGTGTGTGGAAAAATATGGAGTTATAGTACAAAGTGTTTTTCTATGTTTTTCTTAGAATATTCATGCAGAAAAGAATATAAGGTTGCTGTTCAGGAACTTTCTTGATAAATAAGAAATATGGAGTAGAATCTGAGAAAATATAGTACTGGAGATTGCACCATTTTTCAGTAGGGTTGCAGTTCAAAGGGTTTATTTTGAAATAAACTTGTATTTTGTGTAGATTTACATGTTCATGCTTTAGCAATCATTTTCCTGCAATAAGGTTATTATACGTAGATGAGCTAGAGAAAAAATATGAAATCTGCAGTTTAACACAGTTCAAAATGAAAGTTAGTTCAAAGCATCTTTTTGGTAATTTATTTCATCTTTTCATATCTGTTGTTTAGTAATTTATCTGCGCATACATGGGTGTATGCCGAGTCTCGAGTGATGAGTGATTGTCAACTGGGATAATGCGCATGTTCTTGGCTTGTGTTGTGCAGGTGTCGAGCACGGATACAGTGATCGAAGGCAAGGTGAAGGTCAAGTAGAGACGTTCCGTGCCGACGGACCGGGGAGCGGGAAGGGCAGACATGAAGATTGGACTGAGGGACCAGTGGCCTGAGGATCAGTTGTGGTGGCTGACAGCCTGGCACAGCGACGAGCAGAGACTTGCGGGGCAAAGTGTTGCTTGGGTCGAGAACATGGGGTCACGTGTCGATGGACGGGTGCACGGGGGCGGTGCATCCCATCTACAGCGTCGGTTTGGTGGTTGAGCCACAGAAAAACCATCGGTGGACGGTTCCAGGTTTGGACCTCAAAACCTGGGCGCTGAGGGTTTCCGAGTTTGGGCCAAAAACTCGGGCTGAGGACGGTTTCCAGGTTTGGCCTCAAAACCTGGGTGCTGGCAGGTTTCTGAGTTTGGGCCACAAAACTCAGGCGATGGACTGCGGGTTTCCCGGTTTGGGCCTCAAAACCGGGGCGGAGTCCGTGAAAAGGACAAGCAGTGCTGGAGGTGGCGCACGTGGCTGCAACCGGTGAGGTTGCGTCGAGGCAACGCTATCAGTTGTGCGGGCGTGGCCGTCGGATCAGCATCTACTTTGAGTGGTCCCGAATAACCTAGGGGTTAGCTGGTTCACTCTGTAATTAGCAAGGCGTAGAAGGGGAATAATTGTATTAGGCTATATAAGGAGTGGCAGCCTGTAACACCTCTGGTGTTTAATATGTAATTAACCTGACATGTCATCATCTTTAGTCATTAATCGTTCTTGCCATGCATTTATGTTTGCCTAATGCTTGTTTTGCATTTACCTTTTCTGAGGTGACTTGTGTATTGAATCTCTTTTTCAAAAACCCTAAAGGCCAAGCCTTCCTATAAGGGCAAAATGGTAATTTCACCTCTGTGCCTAGCTTTGTGTAATTCTTGTTCAGTTTAGTGTCTTGAAGCTTTGTTGTGTTGGTCGAAAACCAAAATCAAAAAACAGATTTCAATTTCCTTTTGAAAAACCCTGATTTCCACACCCTGGTTTTTACCCCTTTATTAATTTAAAAACTATTCAAAATTTGAGGTTGATCCTTTTAGCAAAGTTGTAGATCTTGTCAAGAGGAACAACTTTTGTGTTTGAAGATTTTCGAGTTTCAATACAAAATCAGAAGTAATTTCAAATTCCTTCAAACTTCAATTTCGTTCCCTTTTCGGTTTTCAAAATTATCTCAAAACTATTGAGTTTCAGAAAAAGTTTTTTTTGGCAAAGTTGTAGGTCTCAAAGTTTTAAGCAACTTTGGTGTTTTGAGTTTTCTTTGTGTAGTTCAATTTTTGGGAGTAATTCAAAATTTCAGAAAGGGGTTAGATTTGGGTTTGGGCAACGTCTCTGTGCGGACTTTAATGCAAGGGGGCCCCGCCCGGCGGCGGCGCAGCCTCAGCCTCGCCGAGCCGGCAGACCCGCGTTCGTGTCGCCCGAGGTCGGCGCTAAGCGCTCAACCTCTCCGGTCCCTACCTACCGCCGCCTCGCCCATCCCCTACCCTCCTCCTCTTCCCCTCGGCCGCGGACAACGCGCAGCTGCCGGCCGCCGGCAAGCCGCCGCGCCGCGCGCGAGCTCCCCGCCATGCCGAGCCGCCCTACCCTGCTCCCTACCTCCATTAATGTCGCCCGAACGCTCCCCACCCTTCTGACCGGATCAACCCAGCTCCGTCCCGCGGCTATAAAAGCCGCCGAGTTCCGCCATTGCCGCCACCACGGCGCCCCGAGTCACCAGACCACCCCAGCGCCAGCCGAGCCCGCCGCTGCCATCGCCTTGGCCTCTCCACCTTCCGGAGCAACCAATTTCACCCCCCGCCCCTCCTTTCGCCGGCGCGAACGGTTCTTCCCCGACTCCGGCATACGACCGCGTTTCGGCTAAGCGAGAAATTCGCCGCGTGATTGCTTCTCTTTCCCCCGGCCCCTGCCCTTCCTTCCTCACCTTCCGTCTCGCCCGAGCCTCCGAGCCAGGCCTCGGACGAAGCAGTCGCTTCCGTCTCGCCCGAGCCTCGCGAGGAAAGAGCAGAGTGCTCTTTTTCCTTTTGGAGGATGTGAATAGTATTCCTTTTTCTTCTTTTTGTGTGATTTTCTGTGTTGCTCCAAAAATTCTGAAAATTTGATGGTAGACTCTGTATACCATGTAGTATTTAGAAAAATATGAAACTTTGATTTTGTGCAAAAATTTGAAAATGAAAATCTTCCTTTTAATTAAGAAATGAATGGTTTTTAGATTTTTAGAAAATCATGTGTAGCTCCAAAAATCATGAGATAATTTTTTATGTGCTAGTGTGTCATGTTTAGTCTCTGGTGAAATTTTGAGGCCTTTGGAGCAAGTGATTTTGGGTATTTATTTAAATTGTTAAATAGTGCCTTTTGTTAATTAATGTTTGATTTTTTGTTAAGCACCTTAATGATCTCCAAAATTTATGAAATTTGTTTGACATCTATTTATACCATAATGAACCTATGAGATAATGGGTAAAATTTTGGAGCAACTGCATAAGATGACCTTTTGAATAATTAGGAAAAAGAAAATCAAGTAGAGTTCATGTTGAATGCCCTGTTATGTGACTTTTGGGATTGTTGCTGTTCATAGACCCCCACCCCTTTGGTCTATGATGTTTGTGATGCCATTCTTGTTTCATGGTTAGGTCGATAATGATGCTTAATAGGTTGACTAATTTGCTTAAAGATCAGATAAGTAACTTGTGTCTGTTCTAGAAGTTAATTACACGATAGAAAGTTGTATTCTAGAATCCATGGTTTTGTCTTGTGCTGTATTGTTCATGTCAGCATCCTCATAAGCATACATCATTGCATCCGTATAGTACCGAAGGAGAAGGCGTCAAAGTCAAAACAGCCGCTGACGAACCTACCCCGAGGCGACCCCGAGCTCCGACACCTGCACTGCCGACCCCGAGCCCGTCCTCTTTGCTCTTCAAGGCAAGCCCGGTGCATTTAACCCTTCCTTGCTTTTATAAAAGTTTTCTTAAAATACTTTTGAGTTAAACTACTGCATTAGGTTATAGGAGTTGTGTGATGACCTATTACCTGCCCTGTTTAAAAACTATTTGCAAAATGCTTAGCGATGCTATACAATAGATTTTCAATAAAATGTCATTTTCAAAAGTGTGATCACTTAAAGAATTTTTGATGGGAATTTGGCTTTACTCCCCGACCATTGGCTAGGTATCTGATCCGTACCTAGTCAATCGCGAGGAGGGGTGTCCGAGCGTACGGTGCCGTCATGTTGTAGTCCGGGACTCAACAGTTGACACCGACCGGGACAGGGTTGAAAAACTGACAGGACTATTACGCTTGGGTGAGATATGACCAAGGTATAGTTCTGGCTAGAAAATTAGGGACCATCCGTATGGGGGCCTGCTGGCCAAGACTTGCAACTATTCACATACTTCGGAAAGCTCTGGCTCGAGGAATCCTTTATTGGACCGACAACCGCGCACTGGGAGTGGAGAGATGGCGGAAGTAGCATGTACCCACGTGTCGTCGTACCTAGATAGGATTGGTGTACTGTACTTCCGGGTGGCGTAGGACCGGGCCAATCTTGGAGGAATCGTGGTAGACGAGTTGGCATATGCAAGCTTGGGTGCTACATATGCAGTGTGGATAGGGATCCTCAGCTAAGTATCATTTATCCGGTTAACGTTGCTCCTCGGTTATGGAGACTTGCTCACTGACTGTCAACGGATAGTGGTTCTCAACTAGGTATGTTTTTGAAGGTAAAATAATCTTGAACAATGAAGAATTGAGAAATACTAAGATTTCTTTCAAAAATAAAACAAGGATTTCAAAATGCTTTTCTGCAAAATACTTGATCTTGCTTAAGCCTTACCTTGACTACCTAAGCCTCTCATTCCTGAGTCTTCTCCCCTTTTCTTTAGTCGGGTAAGTCTTGTTGAGTACCCCAGTACTCAGGGTTTGTTAACCCCATGTTGCAGGTTTCTCCTAAGTGACGTTGATCATGATCGTGTTAGTGGGCTTGACGTGATCCGGTCGTTCTTCTTCTCCAACTTAGGTACTCCGCCTAAGCATGGTTCTGTAATACTATTCTGGTTCCTCGATGCCGGTTATATTTATGCAAAAGTAACACCTTCGTGTTTTATAAAGGTTATCTATCTTGCTTCCGCACTCCGATGGTATTTTTGTATCAAATGTTGTAATGTTGTAATTATTCCAACCTTCATGATGATGATCCTGTGGCTCGTGGATAATTCGGGGTTCCCTCGGGGACACCCGACAGATCTTTCCTGTGATGTGGTACATGTGCACAGTCATTAGAGCTCGGAGATGGTGACGTGTGCGGTGGGCCACATTACCGGGAGGTTCTGCCACACAGCCCCTCCCTCCAGATCATCTCAGCCATTGCTATTTTCACTCTGGGTTTTTCCTGCTTCCCATTCCCTGCTGTAGCTACTGAGATCCGCAGAAATGGTGAACAATAGCTCTGTGTATTTGCTTTTGAGGAAACAAGACCGCAATCTCGTTGTCTCCTCGTGGGACGAATTTCAGCTGGCAATTCGTGGTTCGATTCGCCTTTTGAACTTGTTCTTCGCGTTCTTCATTTTCTCCATGATTTTCCCGTCACTCGTTCTGCCTCCTCGTGAGTCTTCTTTCGTGATCCGTTTGAACTGAGTTGTTATAGATCATGAGGCTCATCTTTCTACCGAAGGAATTTGTCTCTAACCTCACGAGCTAGTAGATCGGTCGATTTTCGTTTCGAATCGAGTTTTGTCTCCTTTGCCCTCAATTCTTCCAATCACCGATTGGAGTTAGGTTCGAGCCATGATCTCTTTTGGATAGCTCACTAACCTCCTTGGAACTCCTCATACCAAGTCTAAGCCTTAGAGCTTTTTCGAAGGACATCAGGTTGAATCTGCGGAAGAACAGTGCAGTTTCGGGGGCAATCGGACGCTGACGTCGGGAGCATCGGACGCTGTGTTTCATCACATCGGACGCGTCCGACACCACGTGTCATCTGACAATGTTTTCTAAGGAGCATCGGACACTGACCATCGGTGCGTCCGTTACCATCGGAGCGTCCGCGGGTCTAACATCGGACGCTAGGGCTTCACTGTAGCCAGCGTTCGATGCCTATGCAGTAAGGTTCCAGACTTGGCAGTTTTACATCGGACGCGTCCGCGCCTGACCAGCGTCCGATGCAGGTTCTTCTGCACTGTTTTGTCCGCAGTTTGTTTGCCTGACTTCGGATTTGATTTTGGGTTTTTGCATTGGATTCCCGTTTTCATGCTCTACTGAAATCGGGCTTCCCGCTTTGCAAAATTGCCTGAATGTCCATCTTGTCACTAGTTGACTCGTGGGATTTGGGAGAGAGATTTTTTGTGGTGTCTCCGCTGTGTTCCTAGGGAACATCCACCCATTCTCTTGGGTCGTGGACATCATGCTTGTCTGCTTTGCTCTTGGGGTTGATTTCTGGGGACAAGGCTTAACCACATTTCGAAAAAAATTGAAGCTCCCATTCATCCCCCTCTGGTCACCTTGCTTTAGCATTCTCAGTTATTCAATGGTATTAGAGCAGGTTAAGGATCTTCACCTTAGCCGGTTCGAGATCCCCCAAAGGCGACATGGATTGCGGCGTGGGCAAACCGCCGTTTTCGATGGGGCGAACTATGAGTATTGGAAGATACGCATGTTGGCCTATCTCCAGAGTTTGGGTGCCTTCATCTGGAATATTTGCAACTCTGCAGATTACGTGGTCTTGGCTGCTCGTGCGACTCAGCATCAGATCGATGAGCACGATGCCAATAACCGATCCTGTAATGCTCTTTTCTCTGGCTTGAGCATGACGGAGTTTTATCGCATTTCTCTCCTCGCTACAGCTCGGGAGATTTGGGCTACCCTCATGCGTTTCCATGAGGGAACCACGCAAGTCAAAACCCGTCTCTACGAGTCGCACAGCGGGAGTATGAGAACTTTCGACATATGCCTGGCGAGAGCATAGAGAGTTTATTCGCTCGCTTTCAGGGTGATTGTCAATAGGATGAGGGCTAACAAGGAGTTGTTGCCTTACGATCATGAGACAACTTGAAGCTTTTGCATACTCTCGATCGATTGGGTGTGGGACTCGAAGGTCCAGGCGATCATCGAATCGCCTAACTATGAGACCCTCACATGCGACGAGCTCTTTAGTAAGCTCAAGTCCAGTGAGATTGATGCCATGGCGAGGGCTTCTTATGAGAATCCTTTTGGCCCATCGATGGCTTTGCTTTCTGGCTCTTCTGCTAACCCCTCTGGAGGATTTTCACTTTCTTCTCTCCTCTCTGTCACAGAGGAGCGGCTAGAGTTCGTGGGGGATGACGAGTTGGCTTTGCTTGCCAACCAGTTCTCGCGGTTCCACAACAACCGCATGAACCATCGCCGCGGAGGAGGACGCTCAGGATGCTTTGACTGTGGCGACCCCGATCACTTCATCGCCAACTGTCCCAAGAAGAACAAGCAAGCATTTGGGAAGGGCGATCATGGGCACAAGTACGACTTCGGCTAGCGCAAGGAGAAGTACATCCCCGCGAAGCACAAGCGGAAGGGCGGTGTTGACGTTTGTTAGTGCAAATAGAATATGAAAGATTCCGCAAGCGCACAGAACACCATCGTGGCATTTTACTGGGAGTATTCCAGGATCGTTATTTATATTTTACCACAGAAGCTAGGTTAAGAATCTGATAACTCACTATCATGTATCTACTAACTCAGAGTAGTAAATAGACTAAAGCAGGAGTAACTAATATATGATATGATAATAAATGTAAGCACATAAATGAGAGTTCAATGATAAATGTAAAGATAACTATAGTGGGAGGACAATGGGAGAGATCAAGGTTCCTATGCACTTGTCTATTACTTGGGTTCTAAGGTTACAAGGATGAAAAGATATAGCAGTCATATAATAACACCTCGGGACATCAGAACACCAACCACAGAAAGGGATGAGAAGGGGGTTTGGGAAGTTCTGACTCTGGTCCTACGAACATCAACCCGAATGTGGTGGAATACGTCGGCCATCAGGGCTGTCACCACCTAGGGCTACCACAACTATCCGTGGGGTTGAGCGCAACCTCAGGTAACCTATAGACTAAACACCAAGTCTAATCTATCGATTACTACTCTAATTATGGCCTATAACTAGAGCACTCGATACGAGCGGAGATCCTATGCTAGAACATAACAACTATACTAATCATAATATGAAAGGCATAAAGTAAATAGAGAAGATAAATATATTAAAGCATAAGTCTTACAAAGAATAGATACAAAGACATACCAAAACTCTGAAGACTCCTCCGGAACCGGAGCGCAGCTCCGCTCTCCCTAACTCCCGACTAGAGCTAATCTATTACATTGGAAAATCTAAACCTAATTACATAGAGAAGAAAGATCATCCATTCAGGGACGCCTCTACAACTCCATGATGATGTTTTGCCTCAAGGGGGTCCTGGGTTTATTATATAGGGGCTCCTGGCCTCCCCTCCACCTTGGGCAAGCGATGTGGGACTAAATCATTCGCCATATGCACATGGGCCTTAATGGGCCAAAACGCGTTGGAGAGGTCGATTGGAGTCCGCCACGCGAAGGGGGGCGAGTTTGGGCCCTATAGCAGACCGACCGGCCCAGGAGGGAGACTGACAGGTCTGCCTCAATGACAGGTGGGCCCCGCCTTCCGTGGGTCGCCTTCTCGTGTCTTCTGGAATGTTCTAGAATCTTCCAAGTCGTATCCATCGAGGACTCTCGCTCTGGGACTCCAATATAGCAAATCATATGTTCGTTTCGATCGTCTCGACGAGGTCTTCGCAATGGTGTGCTTTGTTTCATCACTTGAGATACTTTTATATGGTAAAAACATGGATGTCCTACAAAACAAGTGAGAGCACCAAAACTCGTGGCACTTGTTACTTTCAAACCCTACAACTATGCTTTGTGATTCATTTAGTGTCATTTCATGCAATAGTTGATGGTTAATTATGAGCAATAGTGAGTGTCAACAAGTTCCCCCAAGCTTAACCTTTGGTAGTCCCTTAGCAAAGTCAAACTCAACAATGGATCAGGAGTTGCTACAATATCTATATTTCTAACAAGTACTCATGGATTCAAACAAAAGTTCTCATTTGGATTAGAAAAAGATATCATATTATTCATCATGGGTCTTGGTACTTTACCTTGAATCTTGAGTAATTGAAAGATAGAATGATCAAATCAAGCACTATGTCTCTTGCTCTTTCACTTCACACCATTATCCCGGAGTTTTTATGAATTTTCAAAAAGCTTAGAAACATATGTTGCCAAACTAAACAATGGATCCAAAGAGAAAGTCAACCATACATTGAATCGAGAAGTGCATGTGTATGGAAAATGGAGGCGGATGCTCTTTTGAATATATCACTCTCTTTTGTCTATTAGAAACACGTGGCTATGAGGCTAATTCTACTGTCGAGCACGTGCCCATTTTTCTGATATTCTCTTTTTTTTTCTTCTTTTTTCTCTTTCTTTTTTCGAGGTTCCGGACACTTGTCCCTTTTTATTTCCTCGGGATCTATCTTTTTGAGTTTTGGACACTTGTCCCTTTTTATTTCCTCGGATTTTTTTTTTGTCTCTTTTTTCAATAGCCACATGCTTCCAACAAACTTTTGAGAGGATAGGAATAGATAATCATGAGCATTTATGCGAAAGATGGATGAAATGTGTAAGTGATCTCAATTCAATAGTATGATAACTTCTCATAGGGTCAACAAAGCTTAATTTAACTCAATGCAATTATTGTCATATTAATATTGGTAAATCTCCGGAACTCTAGTGTTGTTTTAGAACAAGATAACAGTAGCTCAGATCATCACATATCATATCTGTCAATTACCTAGACTCTGGATCAAGCATTTACTACCCACATATTTAATTTCATTTTAAAGCATCATTAATTTTTAAACTTAGGAGAACTCATGCTTAAAGGCTAGGTACTAGAAAGAAATACAACAGAGCAACTATTCATCATTTCCATTTTAAGAAATTAGAGAGAGAGTTCTTCAGATTAGATATGCTTAATTTATTTAATCTAACACACACTATAATATATTACTTAAAGATATTAAGATAGTAGTAAGACATACCTCAATTACGAAGATAACGGGGTGTGTCTCCCTAAGCTAATCCCTTCGATCACATGAGCCTTCATGTGCCGAATATTTTTGTTCTTTTTCTTTTTAAGGGAGCCTTCATGTGCTCATATTTTTTTTATTTTGATTTTATTTATAAAAGAAAAATTAAGGGTCAAAAATACTTACCTGGATACATGGGGGTGCTTTCCCCCAAGCTGAATGTTGACGTAGTCGTTCGATCTTGCAATGTAGCAGACTGGCAGTGAAAATGTTCTTCCTCTATCAGAGCATTGATTGATGTTGATGGTTGTTGAAATAGTGCTCCAACAGTGGATGGAACATCCACTTGCTCGTCAGCTTTTCTTAGTCTTTCAATCCTATGAAACTCAAATAGACAACAAAAACTTGTGGAACAGATTAAGCATCAGTGGTTGGCCACTCAAGCCTTAGTTGTCCAGAGTTTCAGTAAGATCTCTTTCTTAATATTTTTGTTTTTTATATTTTTTTTTGATGCAAAAATGCAAGAAATGAATGCATATTTATTTTATTTTTATGCCACCATAGTGAATATTTCATGTTGGTTTTTACACATCACAGAATTATTCACATGGGACTTTAGGTTTTATGATTAGTGCAATATGTAAAATATTTTCATTTTCTTTTTTATGCAATGCTAATGCAGAAAAGTAAATATGCTATGGAGAATAATAATGGAACTAAATATGCAAAAATAGAAACTAATGCAGAAAAGATAAATATGGATAACTACCGATTTTACCTTTCGGTGAGGGTTCAATGTTTTAAGTCCTCTGAACAGACTTCTCACCATGTTCATTCCTGAGGTGCATCATTTGATTTGATATGTAGACCTTGATAACTACACCTCTTGATATGGTGTCACTCATGTTCTTCGTTCGTCCAGCAATTTGAAGTGAAGCATTAGTTGTGGAAGCTGGCAGCATCTTGCTCAGTGTGCATGTTCTTGTAGATCCAGGACCTTTACTCTGTAGAATTTTGGAGTTGACAAACCCTCCATGTTTTGCTCAAGAGTGTGTCCTGCTCATAAATACAAGGTAGAGATCAAGTGCATGGGCTCTGTTGGTGGAAAAACACCAACAGAACCGAAAGTTTTGTTCATTCCTCTCTAACCTTAGGCACATTGATCAAGATAAACTTATTATTTATGTATTCTATTCAATCTTAACATGAGTGATAGGATCAAGATGAGCATGAAAGTAGCATCTTAAAATATTTAACAGATCAGATTGCTTAACCCAAGGAAGGATAATCTATGCATAATGTGTCGATCTTTTCATGATTGTGATATATCATCTTCCAAAGGTTAGATGCATAACATTTTAGCTCATTTAGATAGTGAGATGGTGAGAGAGTAAAGCCATGAATAAAGAGTAAAGAACTGAACATGTTGATTGATTAGGTTGGATCATGTGAGGTGCAACTTAAACATGTTTGGTTCTTTATTTATGCGCATACCAGAAACAAGAGAAGCTTTTAAAGTGATGGTCACTTACCTTGAAATGTTACTTTATCATTGAAGAGTGATTGTGTCGAACCACCTTGTGAAAGCTTCTCTTGTCTTGCTGGTTGTTGTTCATAAATGGCTTGTCTTCTCTTGCTTATCTCCAGTGGGATAGCTGAGTCTTGTTCTCAATAAGTCCAGACGATGGAGACTTTGTCAGCTATTCTTTTGATTTGTTGACTCCGGTACTATCTCTTCATCTTCTAATTCTTACAGTGCAGTGGCTTCATCCTTCATGATGTCTCCCTCAATTCCTGGCAGTTGGTTCTTTCTTTGTTAGTTAAGTCAACGTCTTCTCTTGGTTTCCTTCGGCTGCTCATAAATGGTGTAGTTGTTGATGAAGCAGCAATCCTTTTGATCGAAGATCCAAAAGTGGATGTCTCCAGGTCCGACAAAGATGATAACTTTGGTGGTGTTCAAGAATGTTCTTCCAAGAATGAGTGATGGATCATATTCTTCTTCTTGGCTGGGGCAGTGTCTAGTACTTGTACTGATCAAAGTGTTGAAGCTGGATTTCTCCTTCCTTTCCTTGATTGTGAAGCAAATCTAGACAACGGAATTGTGCCTCCCCTAAGCTGGCTTGTGAAGTAGGTGGATGCCCAAATTGGTTCAACAACATGTTCATGTGTTGAATCTGTAGACCTTGTTGTTGTTGAAGTCGTTCCACCTCATACTCCAAACTAACTTTTGTGTTGCAATGATTAAAAGTGAGGAGAACTTCCACTACTTGTCTTCATAGTGAATCACCAACAAACTTCCTTCGGACGACACATAGATGTTATGATGTAGTTGCATATTGTCTCCCTGATATTTGTTGTTGGTGTCGGTGTTGATGTCTTCGACAATGATGAGTGTAGGCATAGATTGACCCATACAGGGCGAGTTGCATCACCTCGTCATCAGTGTCCTTGCTTAGGCCTTGGGATCGCTCAAAGCTTGGCTACCTTCAACATCACTAGTGACTTGTCTGATGATGAGTTTTGCCTATCCACGGGTTGGGTTTTGGATCTTTAAGTTCACACCATGAACAACAAATCTCATCTCCTACAAAATGTTAGTGGACACATACCCGAAGGATTGCACTGAATTTGAAATATGGGTTGTTATCCACAACTTATGTATTATTCATCCATGCTAATAACAGAAATGTTGATTTTAGGATTACTTTAGCATAGAGAGTATCTTATGTGTTGGCTGCATTTTTACATGGTTCAAGGAAAAATATACTTGTAGTAGAAGATAAATTGAAATAAACTTTAATACTCACAGTTCTTTCATCCATGATGAATGAGCTGAGTCTTCATTATGCAGTTCACCGTATGCCTTGCTTTATCTCTGATGTGAATTCATCTCAGGACTTTCCCAAAGTGTATTTAGAGTTCTCTGCAGGGGTTAGTCCAACAAAATATCCAATGTCTACACAAGCTAATTTCAGATCAATAATCAAACTAGACTCCATGTCTAATTGGATTAAGGAAGGCATTTTAACCTAAGCACCACACTTAATTTAAAAGCCTATGAAAGTACCCTAGGAAGTACCTTCAAACCAAAATATATACTAGCATAACAAAGGTAGCATGAAAGCATAAAAGAGATTTATCCAAAAAGAGATGAAAGAGTATGATCACAGTGAGGGATATTTTTTCTCATTTTTTTATTTTTTATATTTTTTTTTGTTAGATGCAGATGACATGCATGCAAGGAACTAAACATGATGAGGATTTGATATGAGGAAACGTAAACTAAATGGGTGGATGAGTGATTAAAAGTAAACATGCAGTGGTATGCAAGAATTAAAAAGATAACTACTCATAAAGTTTAAAGTCCATGAGCAAGACTGTCTCACCTTGATCATACTTACCATGACTCACAACTGGGATTTGTGAGTGTGCAGCGTAAATATCCGTCACATGGGATGAGAGTTGAATTCTTGTGACGACGACCTTTTCTCCAATCTACACATGGTTAGAATAATATATATGTATACACAAACCTGTGAGATGGCAGGGTTCTAGACTTAATGATGGATCTTGAATGTTCAAGCACCCTGGGTTCTTCATTCTTGTGGAATCTTGCCATAAGGTCAAAACGACATCTGATGTCCTGTCTATTCCACACTTAACAGAACAAGGGGTAATCCTACTAAAGCTAGTGGTACACTAAATTAGCGGACATCAAGATTATTATCAAAATCTTTACACCAATTGCTTCCCCGGCAACGGCGCCAAAAATGCTTGTTGACGTTTGTTACTGCAAATAGAATATGAAAGATTCCGCAAACGCACAGAACACCATCGTAGCATTTTACCGGGAGTATTCCAGGATCGTTATTTATATTTTACCACTGGGAAGCTAGGGTTAAGAATCTGATAACTCACTATCATGTATCTACTAACTCAGGGTAGTAAATAGACTAAAGCAGGAGTAACTGATATATGATATGATAATAAATGTAAGCACATAAATGAGAATTCAATGATAAATGTAAAGATAACTATAGTGGGTGGACAACGGGAGATATCAAGGTTCCTATGCACTTCTCTATTACTTGGGTTCTAAGGTAACAAAGATGAAAAGATATAGCGTCATATAATAACACTTCGGGACATCAGAACACCAACCACAGAAAGGGATGAGAAGGGGGTTTGGGATTCTGACTACGGGCCTACGAACATCAACCCAGACGTGGTGGAATACGTCGGCCATCAGGGCTGTCACCACCTGGGGCTACCACAACTATCTATGGGGTTGAGCGCAACCTCAGGTAACCTATAGACTAAACACCAAGTCTAATCTATCGATTACTACTCTAATTATGGCCTATAACTAGAGCACTCGATACGAGCGGAGATCCTATGCTAGAACATAACAACTATACTAATCATAATATGAAAGGCATAAGTAAATAGAGAAGATAAATATATTAAAGCATAAGTCTTACAAACAAAAGATACAAAGACATACCAAACTCTGAAGACTCCTCCGGAACCGGAGCGCAGCTCCGCTCTCCCTAACTCCCGACTAGAGCTAATCTATTACATTGGAAAATCTAAACCTAATTACATAGAGAAGAAAGGTCATCCATTCGAGGGATGCCTCTACAACTCCATGATGATGTTTTGTTGCCTCAGGGGGGTTCATGGTATTATATAGGGGCTCCTGACCTCCCCTCCACCTTGGGCAAGCGATGTGGGACTAAATCATTCGCCATATGCACATGGGCCTTAATGGGCCAAAACGCGTTGGAGAGGTCGGTTGGAGTCCGCCACGCGCGAAGGGGGGCGAGTTTGGGCCCTATAGCAGACCGACCGGCCCAGGAGGGAGACCCACCGGTCTGCCTCTATGCAGGTGGGCCCCGCCTTCCGTGGGTCACCTCCTCGTGTCTTCTGGAATGTTCTAGAATCT
Source organism: Coix lacryma-jobi var. lacryma-jobi (assembly GCA_009763385.1). Taxonomy (NCBI): domain Eukaryota; kingdom Viridiplantae; phylum Streptophyta; class Magnoliopsida; order Poales; family Poaceae; genus Coix; species Coix lacryma-jobi. The sequence continues at coordinate 65,429,770 of CM019825.1, forward strand.
TCTAAGTCGTATCCATCGAGGACTCTCGCTCCGGGACTCCAAATATAGCAAATCATATGTCCGTTTTGATCGTCTCGACGAGGTCTTCGCAATGGTATGCTTTGTTTCATCACTTGAGATACTTTTATATGGTAAAAACATGGATGTCCTACAAAACAAGTGAGAGTACAAAAACTCGTGGAACTTGTTAGTTTCAAACCCTACAACTATGCTTTGTGATTCATTTAGTGTCATTTCATGCAATAGTTGATGGTTAATTATGAGCAATAGTGAGCGTCAACAGGTGGCTTCAAAAGGAGTACATCAAGAAGAGTACTTGGAGAAGGCCCAGGCTGAGCAGCGTGCTATCTTCGCCACGCTCAGCGACGTCGGCGGCTCGGATGATGACTCCGCTTCCTCAAGCGACGACGAGTCCGAGAAGAAGAAGAGAATCGAGGCCAAGCTGAACGGCCTCTGCTTCTTCGCCGACAATGAGGGCTTCTGCACCGTGGCCCTCGGCAAGGAGGTCGACAACCAGCTGGAGGACATCCCTCAGGACGACGACGACGACACCTCTCATGTATCTCAGACCCTCGATGAGCTTTCTGCTGAGGTCGAGAAACTTACTGCCACCCTTCTTAGTCAAGATAAGCTGCTTAGGCGTGCTGCTAGAGAGCGAAAGGAGTTTAGGCAGAAGTGGGAGGATACGGTGAAGGAGCTTGAGTTTGCCAAGTCCACCGTAGTTGTCTATGAGGAGGGTGAGTGCGAGATGTGCACCACGCACATGACTGACCTTCTCACTTGAGAGGTAAGTATGCTGCGTTGGTTGGAGAGGTGGATGAGCTCCGGCAAGACTCATGTTGTTGGGTGCGTGCAAGTCTTGTGCAGGCTTGCAATCCGAGTTGGCAGAGAAGAATGCCAAGATTATATCTTCTGAGAAGGCCAGCTCGGGTAGCACTTGTGTGACTAGGTGCGTTCTGTGTGAGGGTTTGGAGATGGAGATTGCGAACGTGAAGCATGACAAGATGCAAACCGAGGAGGAAAACACATACCTTCGGACCATCTTGTCATGGGTGTCTTGTGGTGAGCCGCAGCTTGGGATGATGATTGCCCAGTTTAAGCGTGCTGCTGGAGGTCCAGGTGTAGGTTTTGCTCAAGGTGTTGAGTGCTCTTCATCTTTTGGCAAGATTTGAGAGTCGAGTGGTCTGAACCCATGTGAGAAGCCCAACTCCACCACTACTCCCAAGCTTACCAAGATTCCACCCAAAGAGCCTCTCAAGCCTAACACCAAGGATGGGGGTTTTGTTGAACCTCCGAGAGCTCCACCCAAGAAACAAACATGGGCTCCAAAACCTAACCACCTCAAGAACAAGCTAGACACCATGCCACCTATCCAAGAGAAGCTCATTCCACAGAAAGGCAAAGTGATCCCCACCCACTACCGTGAGTACCAACAACCCCCTATGAGAGCGGTGAGGTACCATTGTGAGCATTATGGGAGCGATGGACATTTGAGGGAGTTTTGCTTTCGGCGCAAGAGATGAGCGCCGTGCAAGGGAGATGAACAATGCGGACAGGTACCATCCTTTCCATGATGTACATGTGCCCAATGTTCAGAGGAGAGTTGCTAGGCCTAGAGGTCCAATGCCTCAAGGTCCTAGGCCTAGGCCGCAAAGAAGACGTGCCCGGCGGGAGCCTGCTTTTGTAGGTTTTGGACCCCGTGGCGGTGGCTTTGCTGTTGAGCATTTTCCCCCACCCGCATTTTGAGTATCGCGATGGACGCTCTTCCCTAGCGGACCATGTTTTCCTCAGCGTGGTGATCGCTTTCCCCGTAGGCATGCTAGGAATGGTTTTTCTACTAATCGTTCTTTTGAGCAGCCGCCCAACACTGGTATAATTCCCATTTTACTCACACCAGTGTTGGACCGTATGCTCACCCTATGTCTTTCTATTGATGTAGGTAAAACGATTGGAGAATGTTTGGTTGGTGGATTCCGGGTGCTCAAGGCATATGACCAGAAACGCCAAGTGGTTCTCCATTCTTAGTCCAGTCGCCGGAAAGGAGTTTATCACCTTCGGCGACAATAGCAAAGGTAAGGTGTTGTCTCGAGGGTCCGTGCGAATTAATGAGCACTTTGTGTTGCGCGATGTTGCTCTTGTTTCTAACTTGCATTTTAACCTTCTTTCTATTTCGCAACTCTTTGATGATGACTATGAGATTCGTTTTAAACCGAATCTTAGTCGCATTTTGGATCCTCAGGGCAATCTTGTATGTTTGATTTCGCCCTTTGGGAAAGTCTTTCGTGCGAATTTCATGGAGTCTTTTGGCATTTCTCATTGTCTTGTGGCTGGTCCTTCCTCCTCTGACCTTTGGAAGTGGCATAGGAGACTTGGACACTTGAGCTTCGATTTGCATGCAAGGCTTAGCTCACTTGGACTAATCCGAGGATTGCCCAAGTTGTCCATGGAGAAGGATCTTGTTTGCCATTCGTGTAGACATGGGAAGATGGTAGTCGCTCCCCACCATCTAGTGACTCAAGTCATGACTAAGCGCCCTCGAGAGCTTTTGCACATGGACCTTGTTGGTCCGGCTCGGGTGAGCTCGGTTGGTGGGAAGTGGTATGTGCTTGTTGTTGTTGATGACTTTTTGAGATATTTGTGGGTTTTCTTTTTAGCTGAGAAACCGAGACTTTCTATTTTGCTCGCAATCTGATTTTGCGTCTTCAGAACAAGTTCCCTTTGAACTCGATTCGAGCTATTCGTAGTGATAATGGTTCCAAATTCAAGAATTCGGACTTTGAGAAGTTTTGTAACTCTTTGAGTTTGGAGCATCAGTTTTATTCCCCCTATACACCGCCACAAAATGGTGTAGTAGAGAGGAAGAATCGGACCCTTGTAGAGATGGCCAGGACGATGCTCGATGAGCATAGGACTCCTAGGCGATATTGGGCCGAAGCTATGAACACTGCATGCTATATTTCCAATCGCATTTTTCTCTGAGCTTTCTTGAAAAAGACTTCTTATGAGTTGTGTTTTGGAAAACAGCCCAAAGTGAGTTATTTTAGAGTTTTTGGTTGCCACTGTTTTATACTCAAGAAAGGCAACCTGGACAAATTTGAGTCTCGCTCTTCTGACGGTGTATTTTTGGGCTATGGCACTCATACTCATGCGTATCGTGTACTTAACCTTGATACTAACCGAGTCATGGAGACATCCGATGTCACCTTCGATGAGACCATGGTTTATCCTTCTTCTCGTTTTGAGCGTGCAGGTGATCATGAGGTTGGCGAGCCTCTTTGGATGACGAGGACGAGGGTGCTGAAGGGATGGATGATTCAGCACCACCTCCACCTGTTGTGGCCACAAGCATCGGCTTCTACTACGACGACTCACGAGCCCAACCCCTCTTTGTCGACTACTTAGGGGCCGTGGGATCCGCCGCCTCGGGGTGTACCTTTTGTACCCGAGGAGGCACCAGCTGCTGTTGAGGGGGAGGTTTCTTCAGCTCGGGAGGCGCCACGACACATTCAGCGCCAAACACCCGCCTCAACAGATGATCGACAGCATCGACGAACGTGTCACTCGGTCAAGGTCACAACAAATCTCTCACTTTGCTCATTATGCAGTTGTTGCTGATTTTGAACCCCGAGATGTTGGACATGCTTTATCTGATCCGGATTGGGTTAATGCCATGCATGAGGAGCTCGAAAATTTTGAGAGAAATCGGGTTTGGGTTCTTGTACCTCTTCCTCCTGAGTGTCACCCTATTGGGACAAAATGGGTGTTGACACTAATTAATTCTTATTATTAAAAGTCAATTAAGCATGAAAATGGATGAATATATAAACTCCACCTTAGTATAGGGTTTAAAACTAACAAATTCCATGAGTTTTGGTGAATTGTGAATCCGCAGGGACTAAACCAGGAGACAACCTTCGATTCCTTCCCTTAGAAGGAAACCGACGAGAGATAACGCATTCGGCAAGTCAGGAACCTTCCGAAAGACTCCAGAGAACACCTAGAGACACCACGAGGAAAGGCACCCGGTTCACTTCCAGGTGGGACCGACCGGTCCCCTAGGCCCACCGGTCGGTCTCCCCCACGAGGAAAGGCTACTTCCACCGCCTTTGAGGATCAATCTCAGCCCTCCGTGAAGTCGGTTTGATCCAACGGTCGCGGTTGATCCCTCAGGCTATATAAAAACGACCCCAGGCCCCAGGTCAGAGAGAAGGTCCCTCTTCGGAAGACTATGCTTCAATTAGAAACCCTAGAAGAGACTTCAGGAGTCAGCTCTCAATTAGAAGACTAGATATCCCTCTAGTAGGATTAGAACCTAGTCTTATTCTAGAACTAGAAGAGAGAGAGAGGAAGAGATCAAGAGGAAGCTCCGGCCTGTCGGATCAACTCTTCTTCATCTTGTACCTGTGGATTCAAGTTCTTCATCGACTTGCTTCAACGATTGTTTCGGTAATCAACATCTATATTTAAGATTGAGCCATTTTCTTATTGTTCTCTAGGTTTATGACTCTCTTTTGAGTACTTTAATTCTAGTCGCTCTAGAGTTGGAGTAGTTGGATAGTTTAAGCGTGGTGCTTAGACTTGGTAGCTCATATTAACCTCCTATAACGTCGGTAGTAGTGGTAGTTCGCAAGGGTGACTCTTATAGCCTTGTTGATTCTTCTCTATAGTCCACTTACCCGTGTGTAGGCTCGATAGGATTATACATTTGCATAAAAGAATCATACTCTGTTTGTGACCTTTTATGGCAACTTCCTCAATAAGAATAATATAAACATATCACTCTTAAGTTGGATACAGATAACCTTAGTGATCCCCTCTATACTTTTAGCTTCTCCGTCCTTGTTAGTTACTCAGGGTTATACACTTGAGACTCATCGCTATCCGTTCCTTTGGGTTCGATATTAAAACTGGGTTACTCCGGTGAAGTGCTACATCGGTAGATTTTATCTGTGCGCTTGCGGATAAAGTAGAGTGTGCATTAATTTATACCAACAAGCATTTCTGGCGCCGTTGCCGGGAACGGTAGATCATTTTACGTCTTGAGTACAACCTTGTATTATACTTTATCTTTATACTTTATCTTTTTACCTTTATACTTTACTTTATATCCGCCTTTGTTTTTTATATATCTTTTTATTCTTTTCACAATGGATTTCTTAGAGCCAACCACTAGCTCCACAGATTCCATTCCACTGAACCAGTATACCTATCACATGTCGTAGACTTAGAGTTGCCCAAATCTGCTAAGCCTATCCTTTCAGACAACTACGAGCTACGCCCATGTTTGATAGAAATGGTTAAGAATCAAATTTTTTCTGGCTTAGAAGACGAAAACCCACACATTCATTTAAATGAGTTTGAACAAACCTGTGCGTGCCTACATATCGCAGGCATGTCTAACGAAAACCTTAGATGGAAACTTTTTCCATTCTCCTTAGAGGGAAAAGCCAAAACATGGTACCTTCAAACCGCACCAAGTACAAATGGGGATTAGAAAGAACTCTACTCTAGCTTTTGCTTAGAATACTTCCCTGTCTCCAAAATTATTTGTCTTCGCTTAGAGATTTTGTCCTTCATCCAAAGGATAATGAGTCTCTAATTGCAGCCTGGGAAAGATTCAATAATCTTGTCCGCTCTGGTGCAGCCTTATCTATTCCAGATCCTGTCTTGCTTCAACACTTTTATAATGGTCTGAATAGAAAACTTCTAACTACCTTAACTTAGCTTCAAACGGATCATTCCTACATACCCCAGCCTCCAAGGCAAGGGAAATGTTACAAAAACTTATCTCAAATCACTCCTACTCCTGAAGCTAAACCACAAGAACCACTAGAAGTAAATCTAGAAGCTGAGCCTATATCTATTCTTAATCATGAACAAACCTCAGTTTTAATTCCTAGTGAGAGGGAAACCTCAATCTTAGGAGACATCTTTGATTCGAGGATGAATATCTTACCGAATTCGGTAATACCTCAAAATAATCACACAATTAGGAAACCTCAAAATCAAAAATCATCTTTAGAAGAACTTACTGATAAGGTTTTCCTAAAAGACTACGAAGAAACTAATCTCTATAATAAGTCATGAATGGTTAGAAGAATTAGAACTTTCCACTGATATGATCCACTTAAATTGACCATCTACACACATTCAATGTCAAATCCATCAACAACCCTTCGAAGCTCTCTATATATCCTGTTGTGGGAATCAACATTATGTCTGAAACCATTGCTCAAGTTTATTAAAACAATACCACCTACCCCAACAGTTAAACTTTTAAACCCCCTTTAGACTGTTATTCCTAGCTCAGGAATCATGTATGTCCGCCTGTCAAATAGATAACACTCCACTACACTTAAGTTTTTAATCTTTGATATTAAAGAGTTCAATCTGCTGATAGGCCCGCAACCACTTAAGCAACTCATTCATGAAGGACAATTAGGGATCTTAAACTTCCATCTTGAGAAAAATCTTAAAGGAACCATACCTATCACCCACTCTCTAAACACTGAGAACGAATCATGTCCCGAGCCAGATCCTATGGAAGAAATTAAGGAAGCATCTTTTGAAATAATAAATGAATCCGAATATGAAGAAGATGCTCAGTTCTTCACTGAGGAAGAAGATAACACACCTGATCCAGATCCTTTAGATTCCTTAGAAGAACCTCCTAAACCTCCCATAGAGTTAAAACCCTTACCTTCTGGGCTTCGATATGCTTTCTTGAATAATGATCCTGAATCTCCTGTCATCATAAATAATAATCTTACTCAGGAACGAACTTCTAGGTTGATCACTGTCTTAGAAAAGCATAAGTCAGCCTTTGGCTATTCACTCCATGATTTAAAGGGATCAACCCCGCTTTCTGCACCGGTCGCATTCCTACTGATCCTAACATATCACCATCCAGAGAGCCACAATGCAGGCTTAGCAATGCGATGAGAGAAGTAGTAAAGAAAGAGGTTTTGAAACTCTTGCACGCCGGGATCATTTATTCTGTGCCACACAGTGAGTGGGTAAGCCCTATTCAAGTTGTGCCTAAAAAGGGAGGCATGACTGTGGTAAAGAATGAGAAGAACGAATTAATTCCACAAAGAACTATTATTGGTTGGAGAATGTGCATTGATTACAGAAAATTAAACAAGACAACTAAGAAAGATCATTTCCCGCTACCTTTCATAGACGAAATGTAGAACGGTTAGTCAATCACTCTTTCTTTTGTTTTCTTGATGGATATTCTAGATATCACCAAATCCCAATCCATCCAGATGATCAAAGCAAAACCACTTTCACATGTCCATACGGAACTTATGCTTACCGCCGAATGTCTTTTGGATTATGTAATGCACCTGCTTATTTTCAAAGATGTATGATGTCTATATTTTCTGATATGATTGAAGAAATCATGGAAGTTTTCATGGATGACTTTTCTGTTTATGGAAAAACTTTTGATGATTGTCTTGAAAATTTAAATAAGGTTTTACAAAGATGTGAAAAAGCACTTAGTCCTTAATTGGGAAAAATGTCATTTCATGGTTAAGGAAGGCATAGTGCTAGGTCATTTGGTATCAGAACGAGGAATTGAGGTAGACAAAGCTAAAATTGAAGTAATTGAAAGTTTGCCTCCACCAATTAATGTCAAAGGAATTCGAAGTTTTCTTGGCCATGCCGGTTTTTACCGTAGATTTATAAAAGATTTTTCTTACATTGCTAGACCACTTACAAATCTTTTGGCCAAGGATGTTCCTTTTGACTTTGATGATTCATGTTTAGAATCTTTTAACACTCTTAAGAAAGCGCTCACTTCTGCACCTATCATTCAACCTCCTGATTGGTCTCTACCTTTTGAGATCATGTGTGATGCAAGTGATTTTCCTGTAGGAGCTGTGCTAGGACAATATAAGGATAAAAAGCATCATGCAATCGCTTATGTCAGCAAAACTTTAACAGGACCTCAACTTAATTATGCTACTACTGAAAAGAACTTTTGGCTGTTGTTTTTGCTATAGACAAATTTAGATCTTATTTAGTGGGATCAAAGGTGATTGTTTTTACTGACCATGCTGCATTAAAATACCTGCTCACTAAGAAAGATGCTAAGCCATGCTTAATAAGATGGGTTTTGTTACTCCAAGAGTTTGATTTAGAAATAAAAGATAAGAAAGGAGTAGAAAACTCTATAGCTGATCACTTGTCTAGAATGTATTTTGAAAATCCGCAGGATTGCCTATAAATGACTCACTCAGGGACGACATGCTTTTTCAAATCTCTAGATCTGACCCCTGGTATGCAGATATTGTCAATTTTATAGTTGCAGAGTATGTACCACCAGGAGCAAATAAGAAGAAGCTGGTCTATGAGAGCAGGATCCACATATGGGATGATCCATATCTATTCAGAGTTTGCTCTGATGGATTACTCAGAAGATGTGTGCCAGCTGAAGAAGGAATCAAATCATTGAACGCTGTCACTCTTCACCATATGGAGGACATTATGGGGCATTCCGAACACATGCAAAGATCTGGCAAAGTGGATTTTTCTGGCCAACTATGTACCAAGACACAAAAGACTTTGTCCAGAGGTGTGGATCATGTCAGAGGCACGGCAGCATCAACACCAGAGATTCCATGCCACTCACTAACAACCTTCCGATTGAGCTCTTCGACGTCTGGGGAATTGACTACATGGGACCATTCCCTAAATCAAGGAATCATGAGTATATTCTAGTTGCTGTCGACTACGTCTCAAAATGGGTCGAAGTAGTGCCATGTAAGTCTGCTAATGCAAGAAACTCTTAGAGGATGTTCGAGGAGATAATATTTCCAAGATTTGGAGTGCCAAGGATGGTAATTAGTGACGGAGGAACCCACTTCATTGACAAAGGCCTTCATAAATATCTGACAAATCATGGGATCCATCACAATGTTGCCACTCCCTATCATCCTCAGATAAGTGGCCAAGCTGTGGATACATGGGTGTATGCCGAGTCTCTGAGTGATGAGTGATTGTCAACTGGGATGATGCGCATGTTCTTTGGCTTGTGTTGTGCAGGTGTCGAGCACAGAGACAGTGATCAGAGGCAAGGTGAAGGTCAAGTAGAGACGTGCCGTGCGATGGACCGAGAGTGGCAAAGGGCGGACGTGAAGCTTGGACTGAGGGACCGGTGGCCCGAGGATCAGCTGTGGTGGCTGGCAGCCTGGGACAGCGACGAGCGAAGACTTGCGGTCATGTGTTGCCTGAGTCGTGGACTTGGGGACACGTGTCGGTGGATGGGGTGCATGGGCGGTGCATCCCCTCTACGTCGTCGTTTGGTGGTAGAGCCAGAAAAACCATCGGGTGGACGGTTTCCAGGTTTGGGCCTCAAAACCTGGGTGCTGAGGGTTTCCGAGCTTGGCCACAAAACTCGGGCTGAGGACGGTTTCCAGGTTTGGGCCTCAAAACCTGGGCGCCGCGGGTTTGCTGAGTTTGGGCCTCAAAACTCAGATGCTGGTGGGCTGGTTTCCCGGTTTGGGCCTCAAAACCGGGGTTTGCTGTGAAGGCTGGTTTCCCCGTTTTGGGCCTCAAAACCGGGGGTGCGACGTCCAGGAAAAGGACGCGGAGCGGTGGCGGCACGTGGCGGCAATCAGGAGGTTGCGTCGAGGCAACGCTACGAGTTGTGCGGGCGTGGCCGTCGGATCTACCTACCACCGAGTTGGTCCAGAATAACCTTAGGGTTTAGCTGGTTCGCTCTGTAAGTAGAGAGGGGTAGAATAGGAATAGAGTAGGAATTAGGAATAGGTTAAGTAGGGGGAGACACCCTCCTCCACAACTATCTCAGTTCATTTGCTCTTTGCACTTAGGGTTTCCTGCTCTCCCCCAATCCCCTGCTGTAGCTAGCTGAGATCCGCAGAGAACCATACCTCTGTTTACTGGAGACTTTGAGGAAGTGAGGTCGTAACCTCACTGTTGTAGTGTGTGCTAGCCACACGGTTGCAGATCGATGTGTTGATTCGCATTTTGTTCGTGTTCTTCGCGTTCTTCGTTCTCCATGATTTTCCCGTCACTTCGATCTCTCTCCCTACTGCGTCTTTGCAAAATCCGTTTGAATCAACTTGTTTGTATTTGAAAGGAGATCATTTCCACCGAAGGAATTTATCTAACTCCTTACGAACAAGTAGATCAGGTTGATTTCATTTTCGTGGCGCTTTTCATTCTTGATCTTCCCTTTCGATTTCCCGTGATTAAATCGATTTGAGCGATGATTACTTGGAGATAGTCTCCTAACTACCCGTGATCATCTTATCCAAGTTTGAGAACGTGGGATTTTGATTAGGATCGAATTTGGAGAGATTCGTGAGAGGGGTGACTGAAATCACCCTCTCTGTTCATCCGCGGACAGTCCGCCGTTGGACCCGGGACAGTCGGCGCGTCGGGATCGAGCCAGGTCAGTGGCTGCGGGTCTCGGTCGCGTTACTTGACCGGCGGACAGTCCGCCGAAGGAACTCGCGGACAGTCTGGGAGACGTCCAGGGACTGTTCAGCACCTTCGCTGTTTTGGCATTTGATCGGCGGACAGTCCGCCGTTGGGTCTCGCGGACAGTCCGGAAACGTCCTGTGGACTTGCAGCAGCAATGTGGTTTTGCTCGTTTGGCCGGCGGACAGTCCGCGACCTGAGCCCGGACAGTCCGCCACTAGGCAGACAGTCCGCGACCGTACTGCCGGACAGTCCGGGACTTGCTTGCAGCTTCCGGTTTTGTGCGTTTTGCTCTCCCGGCTTCCTCGCTTGGTTTTCGAACTTCTCGTTTGACCTTGTAGTTAAACAAGGAACCTCTCTAGGTATCTTTGCTACTTGTTAGCATCGGTATTTGGAGATTTCTCGACGTAGCCGTCTATCTACGTTCGAGACATGGTTTTAAGGATCGAACTTGTTCGAGTGCTTTTGCCGTTTGGTTCCAAATCGCCTTGTGGTACCTCGTTGTGATCCTAGGGATCATCCACCCTCTTCCAAGGGTCGTGGGCATCACGTTCTCGGTCATAGCTCTTGGGGTTGATTTTGGGACAATCGACCAAAGTTTCGAAAGAAATTTTTGAGCTCCCATTCACCCCCCCCCCCTCTGGTCGCCTTGCTAGTGCTTTCTCGGTCCTTCAATTGGTATCGGAGCAGGTTAAGGATCTTCCACCTTAGCCGGTTCCAGATCCACAGAAGGAGACATGGATCGCGGCGTGGGCAAACCGCCGTTTTTTGATGGGACGAACTATGCGTATTGGAAGATACGCATGTCGGCCTATCTACAGAGTTGGGTGCTTCCATCTGGGATATTTGCAACTCTGCCGATTACGTTATCTTGGCTGCTCGTGTAACTCAGCATCAGATCGATGAGCACGATGCCAATAGCCAAGCGCGTAATGCTCTTTTCTCATGTTTGAGCATGAGTGAGTTTGATCGTGTTTCTCACCTCGCTACGGCTCGGGAGATTTGGACTACCCTCATTCGCTTTCATGAGGGAACCTCTCAAGTCAAAACCCGTATCTATGAGTCGTTCAAGCGAGAGTATGAGAACTTTCGACATATGCCTGGCGAGAGCATAGAAAGTTTATTCGCTCTCGCTTCAGGTGATTGTCAACAGGATGAGGGCTAACAAGGAGCTGTTGCCTTTCGACGATCATGAGAGAGCTTTGAAGCTACTCCATACTCTTGATCGGTCGGTGTGGGATTCCAAGGTTCAGGCGATCATCGAATCACCTAACTATGAGACCCTCACGTGCGACGAGCTCTTCAGTAAGCTCAAGTCCAGTGAGATCGATGCCATGGCGAGGGCTTCTTATGAAAATCCTTCTAGCCCGTCGATGGCTTTGCTTTCTGGCTCTTCTGCTAACCCCTCTGGAGGCTTTGCTTTGCATTCTCTTCTTTCTGTCACAGAGGAGCAGTTGGAGTCTTTGGGAGACGAGTTGGCTTTGCTTGCCAACCGGTTCTCGCGGTTCCACAACAACCGTATGAACCGTCGCCGCGGAGGAGGACGCTCGGGATGCTACGAGTGCGGCGACCCCGACCACTTCATCGCCAACTGTCCCAAGAAGAACAAGCATTCTGGGAAGGGCGATCATGGGCACAAGTACGACTCCGGCAAGCGCAAGGAGAAGTACGTCCCCGCGAGGCACAAGCGGAAGGGTGGCTTCAACAAGGAGTACATCAAGACCAAGTACTTGGAGAAGGCCCAGGCTGAGCAGCATGCATTCTTCACCACGCTCAGCGACGTCGATGACTCATGACGACTCCGCTTCCTCAAGCGACGACGAGTCCGAGAAGAAGAAGAGGATCGAGGACAAGCTCAACGGCCTCTGCTTCTTCGCCGACGACGACGGCCTCTACACCATGGCCCCCGATGAGCTTTCAGCTAAGGTCGAGAAGCTTACTGCCGCGCTCCTTAGTCAGGATAAGTTGCTTAGGCGTGCCGCTAGAGAGCGCAAGGAGTTTAGGCAGAAGTGTGAGGACACGGTGAGGGAGCTTGAGTTCGCTAAGTCCACCGTGGTCGTTTCTGAGGAGGTGGAGTGCGAGATGTGCACCACGCACATGACTGACCTTCTCACTTTGAGAGGTAAGTATGCTGCGTGGTGGTAGAGAGGTGGATGAGCTAAAGGCTAGACCCTCGCTGTTGGGTGCGTGCAAGACTTGTCCTATCTTGCAATCTGAGTTGGCAGAGAAGAATGCCAAGATTGTGTCTCTTGAAGAGGCCAACTCAGGTAGCACATGTGTGGCTAGGTGTGTTCTTTGTGAGGGCCTGGAAATGGAGATAGCCAATGTGAAGCATGACAAGATGCAAACCGAGGAAGAAAACACATACCTTCGGACCATCTTGTCATGGGTGTCTTGTGGTGAGCCGCAGCTCGGGATGATGATCTCCCAATTCAAGCGAGCTGCTGGAGGTCCTGGTGTAGGTTTTGCTCCGGGTGTTGATCTTTCTGCTTTTGGGAAGATTGGAGAGTCGAGTGGTTTGAACCCAAGTGAGAAGCCCAACTCCACCACTACTCCCAAACTTACCAAGCTTCCACTCAAAGAGCCTCTCAAGCCTAACACCAAGGATGGAGTGTTTGAGGAACCTCCGAGAGCTCCACCCAAGAACCAAGTGTGGCATCCCAAACCCAACCACCTAAAGAACAAGTTGGACACCATGCCACCCATTCAGGAGGAGTGTTTGCCACAAAAGGGCAAAGTGATCCACACCCACAACCAAGTGTACCGACAACCCCCTTTGAGAGCGGTGAGGTACCATTGTGGGCATTGTGGAGAGATGGACACTTGAGTGAGTTCTGCTTTCGGTGCAAGAGAGAGGCGCGCCGTGCTAAGGAGATGAACAATGTGGACATGTACCATCCTTTCCATGATATACATGCGCCAAATGTTCAGAGACGTGCTGCTAGGCCCAGAGGTCCAGAACCTCAAGTTCCCAGGCCTAGGCAGAAGAGAGCTCCGAGGAGAGATGCTAGGCCTAGAGGTGCAGTGCCTCAAGTTCCTAGGCCTAGGCCTCGTAGAGAGCGTGCCCGGCGGGAGCCTACTGTTGTAGGCTATGGACCCCGTGGCGGTGGCTTTGTAGTTGAGAATTTTCCCCCACCGCGTTTTGAGTTTTGCGATGGACGCTCCTCCTTAGCGGACCACGTCTTTCTAAACGTGGTGATCGCTTCCTCCGTAGGTGTGCTAGGAATGGTTTTTCTGCTAACCATTCCTTTGAGCAGCCGGCCCACACTGGTATTCTCCTTACTTCACTAACCCCAGTGTTGGCCCGTATGCTCACCCTATGTCTTTTTATTGATGTAGGAAAAACGATTGGACAACGTTTGGTTGGTGGATTCCGGGTGTTCGAGGCACATGACCGGAAACGCCAAGTGATTCTCCAGTCTTAGTCCGGTCGCCGGAAAGGAGTATATCACCTTCGGCGACAACAGCAAAGGTAAGGTGCTATCACGATGTTGCTCTTGTTTCTAACTTGCATTTTAACCTTCTTTCTGTTTCGCAACTCTTTGACGACGACTATGAGATTCGTTTTAAACCAAATCTCAGTCGTATTTTGGACCCTCAGGCCAATCATGTTTGTGTGAATTCGCCCTTTGTAAAGTCTTTCGTGCGGATTTCTCGGAGTCTTTTGGCATTTCTCATTGTCTTGTGGCTGGACCTTCCTCTTCTGATCTTTGGAAGTGGCATTGGAGACTTGGACATTTGAGCTTCGACTTGCTTGCAAGGCTTAGTTCACTTGGCCTAATCTGAGGATTGCCCAAGTTATCTATGGAGAAGGATCTTGTTTGCCACTCTTGTAGACATGGGAAGATGGTTGCCGCTCCCCACCATCCAGTGACTCAGGTCATGACCAAGCGCCCTGGAGAGCTTTTGCACATGGACCTTGTTGGTCCGGCTCGGGTGAGCTCAGTTGGGGGGAAGTGGTATGTGCTTGTTGTTGTTGATGACTTTTCGAGATATTCGTGGGTCTTCTTTTTAGCTGAGAAGACCGAGACTTTCTCCTTTGCTCGCAATCTGATTTTGCGTCTTAGAACGAGTTCCCTTTGAACTCGATGCGAGCTATTAGGAGTGATAATGGTTCCGAATTCAAGAATTCGGATTTGAGAAGTTTTGTAACTCTTTGGGTTTAGAGCATCAGTTTTCTTCCCCTTACACACCCCCTCAGAATGGTGTTGTAGAGAGGAAAATCGGACCCTTGTAGAGATGGCCAGGACGATGCTCGATGAGCATAGGACTCCTAGGCGATATTGGGCCGAAGCCATGAGCATTGCATGCTATATTTCCAATCGCATTTTTCTTCGAGCTTTCTTGAAAAAGACTTCTTATGAGTTGCGTTTTGGAAAACTGCCCAAGGTGAGTTATTTTCGAGTTTTTGGTTGCCACTGTTTTATACTAGAAAAGGCAACTCGGACAAGTTTGAGTCTCGCTCTTCTGACGGTGTGTTTTTGGGTTATGGCACTCACACTCGAGCTTATCGTGTACTTAACCTTGACACTAACCGAGTCATGGAGACATCAGATGTCACCTTCGACGAGACCATGGTTTGTCCTTCTCGTTTTGACGGTGCAGGTAATCACGAGGTTGGCGAGCCTCTTTTCGATGATGAAGAAGAAGGTGCTGAAGGGATAGATGACCCAACACCTCCTCCACCTGCTGTGCCGCAAAGAGCGGCTTCTACGACGACTCACGGCCCCGACACTTCTTCTTCCTGGGGGCCGTGGGATGCGCCACCTCGAGCGGTACCCTTTGTACTCGAGGAGGCACCAACTGCTGTTGAGGGGGAGGCCACTTCGGCAAGGGAGGCGCCACGACACATTCAGCGCCAGCACCCACCTCAGCAGATGATCGGCAGCATCGACGAACGCGTCACCCGATCAAGGCAAATCTCTCACTTTGCTCATTCTGCATTTGTTGCTGATTTTGAACCTCGGGATGTTGGACACGCTTTGACGGATCCGGATTGGGTCAATGCCATGCATGAGGAGCTTGAGAACTTTGAGAGAAATCGGGTTTGGGTTCTAGTGTCTCCACCTTCTGAGTGTCACCCAATTGGGACAAAATGGGTTTTCAAAAACAAACAAGGAGAAGATGGCCATGTTGTGAGAAACAAGGCCAGACTCGTAGCCCAAGGATATAGTCAGAAGGAGGGGATAGACTATGAGGAGACGTTTGCTCCTGTAGCTCGTTTGGAGGCAATTAGGATACTCTTGGCTTTTGTTGCTTCCAAAGGTTTCAAACTTTTTCACATGGATGTCAAGAGTGCCTTCTTAAATGGCTACATAGAAGAGGAGGTGTATGTTAGACAACCCCCCGTTTCGAAAATCCCAAGTTTCCAAACCATGTCTTTAAACTTCACAAAGCTTTGTATGGTTTGAAACAAGCCCCTAGAGCCTGGTATGATAGGTTGAAAACATTTTTGCTTGCTAAGGGTTTTAAAATGGGATGTGTAGATAAAACGCTCTTTCTCCTAAAGCAAGGCACTGATACTCTCTTGGTTGCGTGTAGATATGACTTTCTCTTCCATCGTTTGATCCTATCTCTTTCTCTTTACATGGATGACGGATCATTTTTGGTGGTTCCTTCTCACGCTTTGGTTGCCAAGTTTGCAGATACTATGAGCAGGGAGTTTGAGATGAGCATGATGGGCGAGCTGACATTTTCTCGGGTTGCAAATCAACAATCCCGAGAAGACGTTTGTGCACCAGGGCAAGTATACCAAGGACTTGCTGAAGAGGTTCGATATGGGTGAGGCTAAGCGTCTTCCAACACCCATGTCGACCACGACGGCCCTGGATGCGGACAAAGATGGAGAAGCTGTGGACCAGAAGGAGTACCGAAGCATGATCAGGTCGCTGCTCTACCTGACGGCGACATGCCCAGACATCCAGTTCGCGGTGTGTCTGTGCGCGCGCTTTCAGGCGTCGCCACGCACTTCTCACCGGCAGGCGGTCAAGCGTATTTTCAAGTACCTTCGTTTCTCACCTGAGTTCAGGATTTGGTATTCATCTTCCTCCACCCTCTCCCTTTGCGGTTACTCCGATGCCGATTTTGCTGGTTGTCGCATTGAGCGCAAGTCCACTTCTGGGACTTGCCAATTTATTGGTTCTTCTCTTGTATCATGGTCTTCTCGCAAGCAGTCTAGTGTCGCCCAGTCTACCACGGAGGCTGAGTATGTTGCTACGGCTAGCTGCTGTCCCCAGTTGCTTTGGATGATGGCCACTTTGCGTGATTTTGGTCTGAGCTTTTCTCGCATTCCTTTGTTTTGTGACAGCACAAGTGCGATTAGTGTTGCTAAGAACCCCGTGCTTCACTCGAAGACCAAACACATTGATGTGCGCTTTCATTTCTTGCGAGATCACCAAGAGAAGGGTGATATCGACCTTCGCCATGTCGATACTCATCATCAACTGGCTGACATTTTCACCAAGCCTTTGGATGAATCAACCTTTAATCGTTTGAGGGGTGAGCTTGGTGTGTGTTTCCCCTTTAGATGGGGGAAACATTTTGGTTCTTGTATTATAGACTGACTCTTTTTCATTTGCCTTTGTTTCCTTTTTCCATTTTAGCATACGCATTTACATTCTGAGCTTCATTTATATAATCATTAGAATGTAACTATGCTCTATGAAGTATGCTCCAATGCTTATGATGATGCTTGTGGCTTATGCTATTTCTGATCACTAGTACATGTTGTGAGCTGAGCTATTTTTGAATGGTGAACCTGCTTAACAAACTTAAAATTGAAAATGTTCACCATTGAGATAGGCAACTAGCATGTGTAGGATGTGTTGAGTTCACTCTTGCTTTTCATATATGCCAGGTTGCTTTGTCTCTTGTTCTGATTCTCTCACTTGCTTGGTTTGTCCATATTTTGTCAATAAAATTGAACCAAGTTACAGTAAACTGAAAAGATCGAGATGGGACTGCTGCTTGTCAACACATCACGGTATCGAGACTGTTTCTCATTGCACACATTTGAGTCAAACTCGAGCCGTGTAGTGTATGACCGAAACCGACGCTTTAAGCTTCTGATTGCATTTTGCATAGGCTTTGCTCGGTTGATAAGTTAGGCAATGACAAGTTGTCAACCTCTCGCAAACATCTGCTAAACTTCTGAACTTGTGTTTTTCACACCGCTGCAATTCCGATCTAAAACTGAAATCACAAGTGTATGTTTAATTCTATAGCATGATGTTTGAACTTTGCTAGGGGTAGTTCACCTTGTATACATGATTAGCACTTGTTGTTCTCCTGTCTATACATGTGTAGTGCTATTTTAATGGTGAATGCCTTTTGGGTAAAAACTGCTCACTCTGCTCATATGTTCATAGTTCATATTTGGTGATCAGTTTGAGCCTTTGCCAGCTTTTATGCTTTCCAGTGAGTCATTGGAGTTATACTGTACAGAGCATCTTTGCATTCTCTTGACTCTATTCCTGAAGCTGCTAACTTGCATTATGACTCATATGCATTTTGAAAGGGGGAAAACTTCTCTTGTGAATCGGAGAACTTCTCTGGTTGGCACTCTTCCTGGTGCAGTTTCCGAGGGGAAGACAATTGCTTTCAGTTTCTCTTGCTTGATGGTGCATTTTCAACTAAGGGGGAGAATTGGCAAATCATATGCTTCCTGGAAGTGTCTTAGTTGTGTGCACTATTCGAGGGGAGTTTGACCGGTTTTTGGTATCGAGCTTTCTTGCTAGTTGTGTTGAGCATCTGTGCCTCTATCCTGAGGGACTAGCATTTTGCTTCAATTTTTCAAATTGGTATTTGCTAGCGGTGTTGAGCCTGTTCTACCTCTTCTTGAGGGCTAGCTTTGCTTTGCTTGGTCGCGTTGAGCCATTGCCCATGTCTTTGGGGACCAAGTTGTTTTGCTCTTTCCACTTGACCTTCTTCGGCTTTGCTATGCTTTTGGCTCATTTGGTCGAGTTCTCTCTTCTCCTTCTTCTTCTTTTCTTTCTTCTATTATGATTTGTGTTGGTAGTTGACAATGCACTCATCAAGGGGGAGATTGCGGATACATGGGTGTATGCCGAGTCTCTGAGTGATGAGTGATTGTCAACTGGGATGATGCGCATGTTCTTTGGCTTGTGTTGTGTAGGTATCGAGCACGGATACAGTGATCAGAGGCAAGGTGAAGGTCAAGTAGAGACGTGCCGTGCTGATGGACCGAGAGTGGCGAAGGGCGACGTGAGGCTTGGACTGAGGGACCGGTGGCCCGAGGATCAGCTGTGGTGGCTGGCAGCCTGGGACAGCGACGAGCGAAGACTTGCGGTCATGTGTTGCCTGAGTCGTGGACTTGGGGACACGTGTCGGTGGACGGGGTGCATGGGCGGTGCATCCCCTCTACGACGTCGGTTTGGTGGTAGAGCCAGAGAAAAACCATCGGTTGGACGGTTTCCACGTTTGGGCCTCAAACCTGGGTGCTGAGGGTTTCCGAGTTTGGCCACAAAACTCGGGCTGAGAACGGTTTCCAGGTTGGGACTCAAAACCTGGGCGCTGCGGGTTTGCTGAGTTTGGGCCTCAAAACTCAGATGCTGGTGGGCTGGTTTCCCGGTTTGGGCCTCAAAACCGGGGGTTGGCTGTGAAGGCTGGTTTCCCTTTGGGCCTCAAAACCGGGGGTGCGACGTCCAGGAAAAGGACGTGGAGCGGTGGCAGCACGTGGCGGCAATCGGGAGGTTGCGTCGAGGCAATGCTACGAGTTGTGCGGGCGTGGCCGTCGGATCTACCAACCACCGAGTTGGTCCAGAATAACCTTAGGGTTTAGCTGGTTCGCTCTGTAAGTAGAGAGGGGTAGAATAGGAATAGAGTAGGAATTAAGAATAGGTTAAGTAGGGGGAGACACCCTCCTCCCCAACTATCTCAGTTCATTTGCTCTTTGCACTTAGGGTTTCCTGCTCTCCCCAATCCCCTGCTGTAGCTAGCTGAGATCCGCAGAGAACCATACCTCTGTGTACTGGAGACTTTGAGGAAGTGAGGCCGTAACCTCACTGTTGTAGCATGTGCTAGCCACACGGTTGCAAATCGATGTGTTGATTCGCGTTTTGGTTCGTGTTCTCGTTCTTCGCGTTCTTTTCGTTTCTCTCCACGTTTTCCCGTCACTCGATCTCTCTCCCTACTGCGTCTTTGCGAAATCCGTTTGAATCAACTTGTTCGTATTTGAAAGGAGATCATTTCCACCGAAGGAATTTATCTAACTCCTTACGAACAAGTAGATCAGGTTGATTTCGTTTTCGTGGCGCTTTTTCGTTCTTGATCTTCCCTTTCGATTTCCCGGTGATTGAATCGATTTGAGCGGATGATTTCTTGGGGATAGTCTCCTAACTACCCCGTGATCATCTTCGCCAAGTTTGGGAACGTGGGATTTTGATTCGGATCGAATTTGGAGAGATTCGTGAGAGGGCGACTGAAATCACCCTCTCTGTTCATCCGCGGACAGTCCGCCGTTGGACCTGCGGACAGTTCGCGCGTCGGGATCGAGCCAGGTCAGTGGCTGCGGGTCTCGGTCGCGTTACTTGACCGGCGGACAGTCCGCCGAAGGAACTCGCGGACAGTCCAGGAGTCGTCCAGGGACTGTTCAGCACCTTCGCTGTTTTGGCATTTGACCGGCGGACAGTCCGTCGTTGGGTCTCGCGGACAGTCCGGGAACGTCCAGTGGACATGCAGCAGCACTGTAGTTTTGCTCGTTTGGCCGGCGCGGACAGTCCGCCCCTGAGCCCGAACAGTCCGCCACTGGGCAGACAGTCCGCTCCCGTGCTGCCGGACAGTCCGGGACTTGCCTGAAGCTTCCGGTTTTGTTGCGTTTGCTCCTCCGGCTTCCTCGCTTGGTTTTCGGACTTCTCGTTTGACCTTGTAGTTAACCAAGGAACCTCTCTTGGTATCTTTGCTACTTGTTAGCATCGGTATTTGGAGATTTCTCGACGTAGCTGTCTATCTACGTTCGAGACTTGGTTTTATGGGTCGAACTTATTCGAGTGCTTTTGCCGTTTGGTTCAAAATCGCCTTGTGGTACCTCGCTGTGATCCCAGGGATCATCCACCCTCTTCCAAGGGTCGTGGGCATCACATTCTCGATCGTAGCTCTTAGGGGTTGATTTTGGGACAATCGGCCAAAGTTTCGAAAGAAATTTTTGAGCTCCCATTCACCCCCCCCCCCCTCTGGTCGCCTTGCTAGTGCTTTCTCGTTCCTTCACAAGCAGAAACATCAAATAAGCAAATCAAGAATATTCTGCAGAAAATAGTTGACGAGATGGGAACACAATGGAAAGATAGACTACCTAAAGCACTGTGGGCTTATCGTACTGCCTAGAAAACACCGTTGGGGATGTCTCCATATCAACTCGTCTACGGAAAGACTTGTCACTTACTAGTAGAACTAGAATTCAAAGCTCACTGGGCAATCAAAAGATGGAACATGGACTTAGAAGCCGCAGGAGTCAAGAGGAAAATGCAACTCTCTGAACTAGATGAATGGCGCGAAAAAGCATATCATAACACGAAGATCTACAGAGAGAGAACAAAGAGGTGGCATGACAAGAGAATCAAGAAGAAGAGTTTCACTCCTGGAGACAAGTATTACTTTTCAATTCCAGGTAAAATTATTCGGGCATGGAAAACTACGCAGCAAATGGAAGACCTTTCACGGTGGTAGCCACTTCATCACATGGAGCCATTACACTTCAAAATGACGAAGGTACGCTATTCAAGGTAAATGGACAACGTCTTAAGATTTTTCTAGAACCTGAAGAGAGTCCTGAAGGTTGGATGTCATCCATTCTTCGCTATCCCATAGATTTACACCATCGTCATTTTTCTGATAAGTTTGCACATCGGGGATATATTTTCTGGGATTAAGATCAAGTTTGAAGACACCACGAGCAACGGACCCGCGAGATCCCACAGGGAGGGACCGACCGGTCTGCCCTGGAAGCCCCTCGCCCTCTGCCTTCTTTTGTTACGTGTCCCGACTCTTTCTCGTACCCATTCTGGTAACCCGATCCGTAGAATCGATAACTCCCTAACGAACCTATCATACTTATCATTCAAGCCTCCTCAGCTATAAAACCAACCCCATACCTGCCTCTAGATTCATTACAACCTCTTCCTAGAAAACCAGCAGCAACAGAGCTCTCCTCCCACCAGCGCTAATGGCCTCCTATCCAAGATCGACCTCAATGAGCCCGCCGATGACTCGATGGCTCTTGTCGTCACCGCATCTAAGGAGCTCGCCGTAACACCAACATCAAAGGAGATCGCTCCTGTTGACTCGCCAACACCTGTAGATATGATCCCGCCAGAAGAGACCTCGTCGCATCGTCAACAAGCTTTCTACGCTCAAGCGGTGCCGGCAAGAGGACTTCCGACATTCTCCGTCTCCAAAGAGATCCCGCTCCTTCCTCCTAGGCCCAATGACACACTCGTCGGCTGAAGACGAACAAGCATGGGGAACCCACTGTCATAAAATACACATCTACAAATCCGCGTCCGCGTATTGATGGAGTATGTGGTCACCCTGAACAGATCAAGGTCACTCCACCAGTAAAAGGGCACCCACCACTCCCTAATATCGCGGCTAAACACAAGAGGACCACCCAGCTAGATCGCCTAGGGGACAGAATTGAAGACCTTGAGAGAGATAACTTAGAGCTCAAACAGAGATACGCTTCTCTAGCCAAAACTACAAAAAAGGCGACTGATGTGCTGCATAAATATGTAACTAAACACATTAGCTTAAAGGATAAGGTTGTCAGTGTAGCCACTATGCTAGGAAATCTACTCGAGGGAGAGAAGTGAGAGATAGTTTACCAATAGTTTGTCAGGCACTCGTGTTCACAGAGTTTCGTGTTTAAGTCTTGTTTTGTTTAGTTAATTCATTGTGTAATAAAAGTGCCTTGAATATCAATAAAGTTTTTGTCAGAATTATCTTTTATTTTGTTATTTTGGATATATGTCTTGTCTCCACATGTTGTGATTAACAGAAAACAGAAAATAAGTGTGGGGGAAGAAGACGACAACAGTATTACCGAAAAATGATCGCGAAAGCTGCATGGAACAGAAGACAACGTTACCAAGATCATGCACCACGAAGCGGGCCACGGTTGGGCCCTAAGCCCAACCGACCGGTTGGTTGACCCCCCCGGTCGGTTAGGGGTTGACCCCTCTTGCCTCCTCCTTCGTCACGGTTGGTACGCAACTACTACACTCTATTTTTCTGATTTTCAAGCTTCTGTCAAATTAAAACCTATTGTTCTTGCAATTCATGAATTTTAAATAAAAAGGAAAAGAATATTTTGACATACTCATGGTATAGAATCTCACAACACCCTTTCTGAAAAGACCTGTTTTGATATTTTAAGAAACCCATATTATCTAGAGTTGTTGTGGAATATGATAGGGAATAATGAGAACTCAATTCTTAAGGTATGAGCATTGGAGAATTTTACTTGCAAAGTTAAAAAGAGATTAGCAACACTTCTCCTTTGTAGTAAATAAGTTTCCTGCCAAAGTCATCAATCAATTATTGTTTACTTTAATACTAAGTTCTTTGTTGAGAAATTTATTATGCTCTAAAGATCGAGATCCTTACAAAGTAAAAAGAAAGATTCACTCTTCCGAAGTAGTATTGTATTAGAGGCATGGGCTATGCAAAAGTATGAAATATGAGGAAAGAAAAAAGGACAAGTGTCCAACATACCTCAGAAAAAAATATAAGAAAAAGTATTATGATAAAAGTATGATAAAGAGAAAAAGAAGATAGCCCATGGTCCCTCTAATTGCAATATACCAGTAAGAGTGACAAAGTTTAAAAAGATTAATGTCTTGATCTAAGAGTATAGTATTCTTCTCCATTGGCTTAGTAACATAAAACTGCTCTTCATAAGTCAAATGCTTTGGTAAGGAATTGAAATGCTACAAAAGGAGAAGGAAAGCTGTGACTTGTTTCAGAAATTTCAAAAACTCCAATGTCTTAACTAAAAAGGAAAGGGTGATCTGTTTCAACTATTCTATTCTCCAAACTTCTCAAGGTTTTATGGTAAACACAGAAAGGTTTAATGTTTGATATTTTATGATCTAACCTTTTATCGAGGACGAGTAAAAGTCTAAGTGTGGGAGAGCTTGTTGACACTAATTAACTCTTATTATTAAAGGTCAATTAAGCATGAAAATGGATGAATATATAAACTCCACCTTAGTATAGGGTTTAAAACTAACAAATTCCATGAGTTTTGGTGAATTGTGAATCCGCGGGGACTAAACCAGGAAACAACCTTCGATTCCTTCCCTTAGAAGGAAACCGACGAGAGATAACGCATTCGGCAAGTCAGGAACCTTCCAGAAGACACCAGAGAACACCTAGAGACACCACGAGGAAAGGCACCCCGGTTCACTTCCAGGTGGGACGGCCGGTCCCCTGGGGCCCACCGGTTGGTCTCCCCCTGACGCAGCTGGCTTCCATCTTCTGCAACTACTTCCACCGCATTTGAGGATCAATCTCAGCCCTACATGAAGTCGGTTTGATCCAACGGTCGCGGTTGATCCCTCAGGGCTATATAAACAGACCCCCAGGCCCTAGGTCAGAGAGAAGGTCCCTCTTCAGAAGACTACGCTTCAATTAGAAACCCTAGAAGAGACTTCAGGAGTCAGCTCTCAAGTAGAAGACTAGATATCCCTCTAGTAGGATTAGAACCTAGTCTTATTCTAGAACTAGAAGAGAGAGAGAGAGAGAGGAAGAGATCAAGAGGAAGCTCTGGCCTATCGGATCAACTTCTTCATCTTGTACCTGTGGATTCAAGTTCTTCATCGACTTGCTTCAACGATTGTTTCGGTAATCAACATCTATATTTAAGATTAGCCATTGTTCTTATTGTTCTTAAGGTTTATGACTCCCTTTTGAGTACTTTAATTCTAGTCGCTCTAGAGTTGGAGTAGTTGGATAGGGTAAGCGTGGTGCTTAGACTTGAGAGCTCATATTTACCTCCTATAACGCCGGTAGTAGTGGTAGTTCGCAAGGGTGACTCTTATAGCCTTGTTGATTCTTCTATAGTCCACTTACCCGTGTGTAGGCTCGGTAGGATTATACATTTGCATAAAAGAATCATACTCTGTTTGTGACCTTTTATGGCAACTTCCTCAATAAGAATAATATAAACATATCACTATTAAGTTGGATATAGATAACCTTAGTGATCCCCTCTATACTTTTAGCTTCTCCGTCCTTGTTAGTTACTCAGGGGTTATAGACTTGAGACTCATCGCTATCCGTTCCTTTGGTTCGATATTAAATCTGGGTTACTCCGGTGAAGTGCTACATCGGTAGATTTTATCTGTGCGCTTGCGGATAAAGTAGAGTGTGCATTAATTTATACCAACAATGGGTTTTCAATAACAAACAAGGAGAAGATGGCCATGTTGTCAGAAACAAGGCCAGACTTGTAGCCAGGGGTATAGTCAGAAGGAGGGGATAGACTATGAGGAGACTTTTTCTCCTGTAGCTCGTTTGGAGGCAATTAGGATCCTCTTGGCTTTTGCTGCATCCAAAGGGTTTAAACTTTTTCAAATGGATGTCAAGAGTGCCTTTCGAAATGGCTACATAGAAGAGGAGGTGTATGTGAAACAACCCCCGGTTTTGAAAATCCCAAGTTTCCAAACCATGTTTTTAAACTTCACAAAGCTTTGTATGGTTTGAAACAAGCCCCTAGAGCCTGGTATGATAGGTTGAAAACATTTTTGCTTGCTAATGGTTTTAAAATGGGATGTGTGGATAAAATGCTTTTTCTCCTCAAGCATGGCAATGACACTCTCTTGGTCCAGATTTGCGTGGATGATATCATTTTCGGTGGTTCTTCTCACACTTTGGTTGCCAAGTTTGCAGATACAATGAGTAGGGAATTTGAGATGAGCATGCTGGGCGAGTTGATATTCTTTCTCGGGTTGCAAATTAAGCAATCCCGAGAGGGGACGTTTATGCACCAGGGCAAGTACACCAAGGACATATTGAAGAAGTTAGATGGGTGAGGCCAAGCCTCTTCCGACACCCATGTCGACCACGACGGACCTGGATGCGGACAAGGATGGAGAAGCTATAGACCATAAGGAGTACCGGAGTATGATCGGGTCACTGCTGTACCTGACGGCGACAAGCCCGGACATCCAGTTCGCAGTGTGTCTTTGTGCGCGATTTCAGTTGTCGCCGCACACCTCGCACCGTCAAGCGGTCAAGCGCATTATGAGGTACTTATGCTTCACACCTGAGTTTGGGATTTGGTATTCTGCTTCTTGCACCCTCTCCCTTTGTGGTTACTCGGATGCTGATTTTGCTGGATGCCGACTTGATCGCAAGTCCACTTCTAGGACTTGCCAGTTTATTGACCCTTCTCTTGTATCATGGTCTTCTCGCAAGCAGTCTAGTGTCACTCAGTCTACCACAGAGGCTGAATATGTTGCTGTGGCTTGCTGCTGTTCTCAATTGTTGTGGATGATGGCCACTTTGCGTGATTTTGGTCTGAGCTTTTCTAGAGTTCCTTTGCTTTGTGACAGTACGAGTGCGATTAGCGTTGCTAAGAACCCCGTGCTGCATTCTAAGACCAAACACATTGATGTGCGCTTTCATTTCTTGCGAGACCATTATGAGAAGGGTGATATCGACCTTCACCATGTCGATACGCATCTGCAGTTGGCAGATATTTTCACCAAGCCTTTGGACCAATCAACTTTTGCTAGGTTGAGAGGTGAGCTTGGTGTGTGTTTCCCCTTTTAGATGGGGGAAACATTTTGTCTATTGTATCATAAACTGACTCTCTTTCTTTCGCTTTGTTTTCGTTTTGGGTAGATTAGTCTTTACATTTCATCATGCATATATGATCTTAAGAATGTATATAATCTTTAGAATGTGATTATGCTCTGTCTAGTATGCTTTGAAGCTATATGATGATGTGTGTAGCTTATGCTTTCTCTAATCACTGATACATGTGAGCTGAGCTATTTTTGGTGTACTTGCTTAATGAACATAAAATTTGAAAATTGTTCACCATTGAGATATGCAACTAGCATGTGTAGAATGTGTTGAATTCACTTGTGCTTCTCATATATGCTAGGTTGCTATGTCTCTAGTTTTGAGTCATTTACTTGCTTGGTATGTTCATATTTGTTTTTAAATTGAACCAGCTTTAAGTAATTGGAAAGATCGAGATGGGATTGCTTGTCAACACAACACGGTATCGAGACTGTTTCTCATTGCACATTGTGAGTTAAACTTGAGCCGTGTAGTGTATGACTGAAACCGGTGCTTTAAGCTTCTAATTGCATTTGCATAGGCTTAGCTCGGTTGAAAAGTTAGGCAGTGACAAGCTTTCAACCTCTCGCAATCACATGCTGAATTTTGAACTTGTGTCATTTTCACCGCTGCAAACTCCGATTAAAATCTGAAATCACAAGTATATGTTTCATTCTATAGCATGATGATTGAACTTTGCTAGGGGTAGTTCACCTTGTATACATGTTAGCACTTGTTTGACTTCCTGTCTATACATGTTTAGTGCTATTTTTATGGTGAACATCCTTTTCTGATGGCTAAAATGCTCATTTGCTTATATGTTCATATTTCGTATCTGGTGATCAGTTTGATATTGTTTGCATGTATGCTTCTTGTTGAGTCATTGGAGTTATACTATGTGAAGGACCGAGAAGCACTCAGAAAGCGACCAGAGGGGGGGTGAATGGGAGCTTCAAATTTTCCTTACGGAAACTAGTAGCCACTGTCCCAAGAATAAACCCCAGAAGCAAACCCTAGAGCTTGCAAATGTCCACGACCCTAGATGTAGGGTGGATGCTTCCAAGAAGCACAGCGGGACACTAGACAACTCTAGAAAGCCAACGCAAAAGACAGAAATCAATTCCGTCAACGAACGAGCGAACCGCGGTCAAAACCGTGTGAAAACAGTAGCATCGGATGCTGCCTGCGTCCGATGCCAGACCACCGGACGCGTCCGATGCGAAAACTGCCTCTCGGGAACCTTACTGTTCCACCATCGGATGCTGTGAACAGTGAACAACCAGCGTCCGATGCTTTGGCTCCGGCGCGTCCGATGGCCAACAGATGCGTCCGATGCCTAGCGTCCGATGCCACTACAAACACTCAGAAAGTGACACGCGTCACCGGAGCGTCCGACGCTTAGAACCCTAGTGTCCGATGCTCCCGTGTCAGCGTCCGATGCCCCCGAAAACTGTGTTGTTCTTTGATGATTCAACCCGATTTCCTCCGAATCAAAAACTCTAGGCCTGGGATTCGATCTGAGGGGTCACAAGGATGTTAGTGAGCTATCTCTAAGAGATCATGGCTCGAACCTAACTCCAAATCGGTGAATCAAGAAATTTCGGGACAAGGGAGCAAAAAACACGATCCAGAACAAAAATCGATCGATCTCCTAGACCGTGAGGTTAGAGGTTAATTCCTTCGGTGGAAAGAAGTGCCTCATGATCTAGAACAACTTGGTTCAAACGGTTTTGCAAAAGATGAACCAACCAAAGAGATCAAGCGATGGGAAGAACGTGAAGAAAAAGGATTCCGCGAAGAACACCAATGAAACGCGAATCACAAACACGATCTTGCAGCCGAAGCGCAAACACACGCTACGACAAGGAGGTTACGGCCTCCTTTCCTCAAAATCACCAGTACACAGAGTCAAGTCTCTCTGCGGATCTCAGCAGGCTACAGCAGGGGATGGGAGAGCAAGAAACCCTAAGTGTGAAAGAGCAAAATGACTGAGATTCGGGAGGAGGGTGTCTCCCCTGACTACTTATCCTATTCTAGACTAAGTCTATTTCCTACTCTACCCCTCTCTATTCTAATTACAGAGCGAACCAGCTAAACCCTAAGGTTATTCTGGACCAACTCAAGTGGTAGGTAGATCCGACGGCCACGCCCGCACAAGTCGTCCGCGTTGCCTCCACGCAACCTTCCGATTGCCGCCACGTGCCGCCCTCGCTCTGCACCCCCGGTTTTGTGGCCCAAACCGGGAAACCAGCCTTTTCCAGCAACCCCCGGTTTTGAGGCCCAAACCGGGAAACCAGCCCACCAGCCTGAGTTTTGTGGCCCAAACTCAGAAACCCGCAGCGCCCGAGTTTTGAGGCCCAAACCGGAAACCGGCCCATCGCCCGAGTTTTGTGGCCAAACTCGGAAACCGTCCGCGCCCAGGTTTGGTGGCTCAACCTGGAAACCGAGCACTCGAGTTTTGAGGCCCAAACTCGAAACCGTCCACCCGGTGGTTTTTCCCTGGCTCAACCACAAACCGGAGCTGTAGAGGGGATGCACCGCCCGTGCACCCCGTCCACCGACACGTGTCCCCAGGTCCTCGACCCGAGCAACACCGTGCCCCGCAAGTCTCCGCTCGTCGGTGTCCCAGGCTGCCAGCCACCACAGCTGATCCTCAGGCACTCCGGTCCCTCAGTCCAAGCCTCACGTCCGCCCTTCACTGCTCGGACATCGGCATGGCACGTCCGCCGCACGGCACGCCCATCCTTCATCGCACCCAGTCCGTCGGCACGACACGTCTCAACTTGACCTTCACTTTGCCCTCGATCACTGTCTCCGTGCTCGACACCTGCACAACACAAGCCAAAGAACATGCGATCAAACCCGTTGACAATCACTCATCACTCAGAGACTCGGCATACACCCATGTATCCGCAATCTCCCCCTTGATGAGTGCATTGTCAACTACACACACAAATCATAATGAAAGAAAGAAGAAGAAAGAAGAAGGAGAAGAAGAGAACTCGACCAAATGACCCAAAAGCATAGCAAAGCCGAAGAAGGTCAAGTGGAAGAAGCGAAAACTTGGTCCCAAAGACATGGGCAACGGCTCGACGCAGCCAAGCAGAGCAAAGCTAGCCCTCAAGAAGAGGTAGAACAGGCTCAACACCGCTAGCAAAATATCAATTGAAAATCAGAGCTAAAAATGGCAAAATGCTAGTCCCTCAAGATAGAGGCACAGAGGCTCAACACAACTAGCACGAGAAACCACTCCGAACCAATTTAAAACCAAACGAAAGGTTTCCGAACCAATCAAAATCAACCTCAACGCCAAATGAGGAAAATGTTTGCTAGTCCCTCAAGACAGAGGCAACGGCTCAACACAACCAGCAAACTCCCCCTCGACAAGTGCAAGCAACCAGGGACTCTCCCTTAGGTCCAACAAGAGAAGAGTATAAAGATTTGAAAATTCCCCCTCAGCAAAAACTCCCCTTAGTTGAACGCCAGAAGACATATGATTTGCAAAAACTCTCCCCCTTAGTTGAAAATGCACTTATCAAGCACAAACTCTTCCCTTGAGCCAACACAACTCTCCCCTTCCAAAATGCATATGAAGTCAGAAATGCAAGTGAGCATCTTCAGGCATATAATCAAAAGAGTGCAAAAATGCTCTAATCGGTATAGCTCCAATGGCACAACTAAGCACTCAAATAGCGAAGGCTCAAACTGATCACACATACGAAATATGAAGCATATGAGCAAGTGAGCAGTTTTTAGCCAAAAAGATAGTCACCATCAAAATAGCACTACACATGTATAGATAGGAATCCAGACAAGTGCTAAACATGTATACAAGGTGAACTACCCCTAGCAAAGTTCAATCATCATGCATAGGAATGAAGCATATACTTGTGATTTCAGTTTTATATCGGAGTTGCAGCGGTAAAGAATTCACAAGTTCAATTATTTAGCATGTGATTGCGAGAGGTTGAAAGCTTGTCTTTGCCTAACTTTTCAACCGAGCGAAGCCTATGCCGAAGCAATCAGAAGCTTAAAGCTACGGTTTCGGTCATACACTACACGGCTCAAGTTTAACTCAAAGTGCAATGAGAAACCGTCTCGATACCGTGATGTGTTGACAAGCAATCCCATCTCGATCTTTTCAATTCACTAAACTTGGTTCAAATTTTAAACATGATATGAACAGACCAAGCGAGTGAATGACTCAGAACTAGAGACATAGCAACCTAGCATATATGAAAAGCAGGAATGGACTCAACACACCCTACACATGCTAGTTGCATATCTCAATGGTGAACATTTCCAGATTTTATATACATTAAGCAAATTCACCATTTCAAAAATAGCTCAGCTCATAACATGTATTAGTGATCAGAAGGAGCATAAGCTACAAGCATCAATCATAAGCATCGGAGCATACTAAACAGAGGATAGTTACATTCTAGTGATTATAAACATGAAGCTCAGAATGTAAATGCGTATGCTAAAATGCACAGAAAAGAAGATCTAAGTAAAAGAGTCAGACTAGGATACAACTCAAAATGCTTCCCCCATCTAAAAGGGGAAACACACACCAAGCTCACCCCTCAACCTATTAAAGGTTGATTCGTCTAAAGGCTTGGTGAAAATATCAGCCAGTTGGTGATGAGTATCGACATGGCGAAGGTCGATATCACCCTTCTCCTGGTGGTCTCGCAAGAAATGAAAGCGCACATCAATGTGTTTGGTTTTCGAGTGAAGCACGGGGTTCTTAGCAACGCTAATAGCACTCGTGCTGTCACAAAGCAAAGGCACTCGAGAAAAACTCAAACCAAAATCACGCAAAGTGGCCATCATCCAGAGTAACTGGGAACAGCAGCTAGCCGCAGCAACATACTCAGCCTCCGTGGTAGACTGGGCGACACTAGACTGCTTGCGAGAAGACCACGAAACAAGAGAAGATCCAATAAATTGGCAAGTCCCAGAAGTGGACTTGCGCTCAATGCGACAACCAGCAAAATCGGCATCGGAATAACCGCAAAGCGAGAGGGTGGAGGAAGCAGAATACCAAATCCCGAATTCAGGTGTGAAACGAAGGTACCTGAAGATGCGTTTCACCGCCTGACGGTGAGAAGTGCGCGGCGACGCCTGAAAGCGCGCGCACAGACACACCGCGAACTGAATGTCCGGGCGTGTCGCCGTCAGGTAGAGTAGCGACCCGATCATGCTGCGGTACTCCTTCTGGTCCATTGCTTCTCCATCCACATCCGCATCCAGGGCAGTCGTCGTCGACATGGGTGTTGGAAGGGGCTTGGCCTCACCCATATCGAACCGCTTCAGCAAGTCCTTCGTGTACTTGCCCTGGTGCACAAACGTCCCCTCCCGGGATTGCTTAATTTGCAACCCGAGAAAGAATGTCAGCTCGCCCATCATGCTCATCTCGAACTCCCTGCTCATAGTATCTGCAAACTTGGCAACCAAAGCGTGAGAAGAACCACCGAAAATGATATCATCCACGTAAATCTGGACCAAGAGCGTGTCTTTGCCTTGCCGGAGGAGAAAGAGCGTCTTATCTACACATCCCATTTTAAAACCCTTAGCAAGCAAAAAGGTTTTTAACCTATCATACCAGGCTCTAGGGGCTTGTTTCAAACCATATAAAGCTTTGTGAAGTTTAAAGACATGGTTTGGAAACTTGGGATTTTCAAAACCGGGGGGTTGCTCAACATAAACCTCCTCCTCTATGTAGCCGTTTAAGAAGGCACTCTTGACATCCATTTGAAACAATTTGAAACCTTTGGATGCAGCAAAAGCCAAGAGTATCCTAATAGCCTCCAAACGAGCTACAGGAGCAAACGTCTCCTCATAATCTATCCCCTCCTTCTGACTATAGCCTTTCGCTACAAGCGGGCCTTGTTTCTAACAACGTGGCCATCCTCTCCTTGCTTGTTTTTGAAAACCCATTTTGTCCCAATAGGCTTACAGTCAGGTGGAGGTGGAACTAGAACCCAAACCGATTTCTCTCAAAGTTTTCTAACTCCTCATGCATGGCATTGACCCAATCCGGATCCGTCAAAGCGTGTCCAACATCTCGGGGCTCAAAATTAGCAACAAAAGCAGAGTGAGCGAAGTGAGAGATGTGCTGTGACCTGGAGCGAGTGACTCGCTCGCCGATATCGCCGATCATCTGCTGAGGGGGGTGCTGGCGCTGGATGTGTCGTGGCGCCTCCCGGGATGATGAAGTGACCTCCCCCTCATCAGCAGCTGGTTCCACCCCGGGTACAAAAGGTACCGCACGAGGTGGAGGATCCCACGGCCCCCAGGAAGAAGAGGTGTCGGGGCCGTCGTCCGAGTCGTCGTCGAGGCCGCTCTTTGCGGCGCGGCAGGTGGAGGGGGTGCTGGATCATCCATACCTTCAGCACCCTCGTCCTCGTCATCAAAAAGAGGCTCTCCAACCTCATGATCACCTGCACGCTCAAAACGAGAAGAAGGAGAAACAAGAGTCTCGTCGAAGGTGACATCTGATGTCTCCATGACTCGGTTAGTATCAAGGTTAAGTACACGATATGCTCTCGTGTGAGTGCCATAACCCAAAAATACCCCGTCAGAAGATCGAGACTCAAACTTGTCCAGGTTCCCCTTTTTCAAAATAAAACAGTGGCAACCGAAGACTCTAAAATAACTCACCTTGGGCTGGCGACCAAAACGCAACTCATAAGAAGTCTTCTTCAAAAAGGCTCTCAGAAAAATGCGATTTGAAATGTAGCATGCAGTGTTCATAGCTTCGGCCCAATAGCGCCTGGGAGTCCTATGCTCATCGAGCATCGTCCTGGCCATCTCAACAAGGGTCCGATTCTTCCTCTCTACAACACCATTTGGGGCGGTGTGTAGGGGGAAGAAAACTGATGCTCCAACCAAAGCGGTTACAAAACTTCTCAAAATCCGAATTTTTGAATTCGGAACCATTATCACTTCTAATAGCTCGCATCGAGTTCAAAGGGAACTCGTTCTGAAGACGCAAAATCAGATTGCGAGCGAAGGAGAAAGTCTCAGTCTTCTCAGTCAAAAAGAAGACCCACGAATACCTCGAAAAGTCATCAACAACAACCAAAACATACCACTTGCCACCAACCGAGCTCACCCGAGCCGGACCAACAAGGTCCATATGTAAAAGCTCTCCAGGGTGCGAGGTCATGACCTTAGTCACTGGATGGTGGGGAGCGGCAACCATCTTCCCATGTCTACAAGAATGGCAAACTAGATCCTTCTCCATCGAAAGCTTGGGCAATCCTCGGATTAGGCCAAGTGAGCTAAGTCTTGCAAGCAAGTCGAAGCTAAATGACCGAGCCTCCTATGCCACTTCCAAAGATCGGAGGAAGAAGGACTAGCCAAAAGACAGCGAGAAGAACCAAACGACTCCGAGAAATTCGCACGAAAGACTTTCCCAAAGGCGAAATCAGACATACAAGATCGCCCTTGAGGATCTAAGATGCGACTAAGGTTCGGTTTAAACGAATCTCGTAGTCATCATCAAAAAGTTGCGAAACAGAAAGCAAGTTAAAATGCAGGTTAGAAACAAGAGCAACATCGCGCAACACAAAGTGCTCATTAACCCGCACCGATCCGCGAGACAACACCTTACCTTTACTATTGTCGCCGAAGGTTATACTCCTTTTCCGGCAACAGGGCTAAGGCTGGAGAACCACTTGGCGTTTCCGGTCATGTGCCTCGAGCAACCGGAATCCACCAACAAATGTCCTCCAACCGTTTTACCTACATCAATAAAAAGACATAGGGTGAGCATACGGTCCAACACTGGGGTTAGTGAAGTAAGGAGAATACCAGTGTTGGGCCGCTGCTCAAAAGAACGGTTAGCAGAAAACCACTCCTAGACTGTCTACGGGGGTAGCGATCACCACGCAAAGGAAAACGTGGTCCGCTAGGGAAGAAGCGCTCCCGCGATACTCAAACTGCGGTGGGGGATAGCGCTCAACTACAAAGCCTCCATCACGGGGGTCCAAAACCTGCAACTGCAGGCTCCCGCCGGGCACGCTCTCTACGAGGCCTAGGCCTAGCAACTTGAGGCACTGCGCCTCTAGGCCAAGCAGTACGTCTCGGTGCTCTCCTCTGAACATTCGACGCATGTACATCATGAAAAGGTGGTACATGTCCGGGTGTTCATCTCCCTAGCACGGCGCGCCTCTCTCTTGCGCCTAAAGCAGAACTCGCTCAAGTGTCCATCTCTCCCACAGAAATCACAATGATACCTCACCGCACGCAAAGGGGGTTGTTGGTACTCATGACTGTGGGTGTGGATCACTTTGCCCTCTGTGGCAACTCCTCATGGATAGGTGGCATTGTATCCAGCTTGTTTTTTAGGTGGTTGGGTTTGGGATGCCACACTTGGTTCTTGGGTGGAGCTCTCGGAGGTTCCTCAAACACCCCATCCTTGGTGATAGGCTTGACCGGCTCTTGGATGGAAGCTTGGTCAGTTTGGGAGTAGTGGTGGAGTTGGGCTTCTCACTAGGATTCAGACCACTCGACTCTCCAATCTTCCCAAAAGCAGAAGATCAACACCCTGAGCAAGACCTATACCATAATCTCAGCAGCTCGCTTAAATTGGGAGATCATCAGCGAGGGAGGCTGCGCTCACTACAAGAGACCCATGACAAGATGGTCGAAGGTATGTGTTTTCCTCCTCGGTTTGCATCTTGTCATGCTTGACATTCGCAATCTCCATCTCCAAACCCTCACACAAAGCGCACCTGGCCACACTAGTGCTACCTGAGTTGGCCTCTCGAGAGACACAATCGGGCTTCTTCTCTGCCAACTCGAGATTGCAAGACAGGACAAGTCTTGCACGCACCTAACAGAGAAGGTCTAGCCTTCAGCTCATCCACCTCTCCTACCAATGCAGCAGCATACTTACCTCTCAAAGTGAGAAGGTCAGTCATGTGCGTGGTGCACATCTCACACTCAACCTCTTCCGACACGACCACGGTGGACTTGGCAACTCAAGCTCTCTCACCGTGTCCTCCCACTTCTGCCTAAACTCCTTGCGCTCTCTAGCGGCACGCCTAAGCAACTTGTCCTGACTAAGGAGCGCGGCAGTAAGCTTCTCAACCTCAGCAGAAAGCTCGTCGTGGGTGAGGGATACCTGGGAGGTGTCGTCGTCGTCGTCGTCGTCCGAGGGTGTGCTCCAGCTTGCCGTCGACCTCATCACCAAGCGCCATGGTGCAAAAGCCGTCGTCGTCGGCGAAGAAGCAGAGACCGTTCAGCTTGTCCTCGATCCTCTTCTTCTTCTCGGACTCGTCATCGCTTGAGCAAGCGGAGTCGTCATCCGAGCCGTCGACGTCGCTGAGCGTGGCGAAGAACGCACGCTGCTCAGCTTGGGCCTTCTCCAAGTACTTCTTCTTGATGTACTCCTTGTCGAAGCCGCCCCTCCGCTTGTGCCTCGCGGGGACATACTTCTCCTTGCGCTTGCCGGAGTCGTACTTGTGCCCATGATCGCGCCCTTCAGATGAATGCTTCTTCTTGGGGCAGTTGGCGATGAAGTGTTCGGGGTCGCCACACTCATAGCATCCTGAGCGTCCTCCTCCGCGGCGACGGTTCATGCGGTTGTTGTGGAACCGCGAGAACCGGTTGGCGAGCATTGCCAACTCGTCATCCCCCAACGATTCAAGCTGGTCCTCTGTGACAGAAAAGAGTGAAGAAAGAGCAAAGCCAGCAGAGGGGTTAGCGGAAGAGCCAGAAACCAAAGCCATAGTCGGGCCAGAAGGATTCGCATAAGAAGCCCTCGACATGGCGTCAATCTCACTGGACTTGAGCTTACTAAAGAGCTCA
The DNA here is from genome assembly GCA_009763385.1 of Coix lacryma-jobi var. lacryma-jobi. Taxonomy (NCBI): domain Eukaryota; kingdom Viridiplantae; phylum Streptophyta; class Magnoliopsida; order Poales; family Poaceae; genus Coix; species Coix lacryma-jobi. The sequence goes on from CM019825.1 coordinate 65,465,848, forward strand.
TCGCATGTGAGGGTCTCATAGTTAGGCGATTCGATGATCGCCTGAACCTTGGAATCCCACACAGATCGATCAAGAGTGTGCAAAAGCTTCAAAGCACGCTCATGATCGTCAAAAGGCAACTGCTCCTTGTTAGCCCTCATCCTGTTGACAATCACCTGAAAGCGAGCGAATAAACTTTCTATGCTCTCGCCAGGCTGATGTCGAAAGTTCTCATACTCACGCTTGAACGACTCGTAGAGTCGGGTTTTGACTTGAGAGGTGCCCTCATGGAAACGCATGAGGGTGTCCCAGATCTCCCGAGCCGTAGCGAGGTGAGAAACACGATCAAACTCACCCATGCTCAAACAAGAAAAGAGAGCATTACGGGCTCGGCTATTGGCATCGTGCTCATCGATCTGTTGCTGAGTAACACGAGCAGCCAAGACCACGTAATCAGCAGAGTTGCAAATATCCCAAATAGAAGCACCCAAACTCTGCAGATAGGCCGACATGCGTATCTTCCAATACGCATAGTTCGTCCCATCAAAGAACGGCGGTTTGCCCACGCCGCGATCCATGTCGCCTTCTGTGGATCTGGAACCGGCTAAGGTGGAAGATCCTTAACCCGCTCCGATACCAATTGAAGGACCGAGAAGCACTCAGAAAGCGACCAGAGGGGGGGTGAATGGGAGCTTCAAATTTTCCTTACGGAAACTAGTAGCCACTGTCCCAAGAATAAACCCCAGAAGCAAACCCTAGAGCTTGCAAATGTCCACGACCCTAGATGTAGGGTGGATGCTTCCAAGAAGCACAGCGGGACACTAGACAACTCTAGAAAGCCAACGCAAAAGACAGAAATCAATTCCGTCAACGAACGAGCGAACCGCGGACAAAACCGTGTGAAAACAGTAGCATCGGATGCTGCCTGCGTCCGATGCCAGACCACCGGACGCGTCCGATGCGAAAACTGCCTCTCGGGAACCTTACTGTTCCACCATCGGACGCTGTGAACAGTGAACAACCAGCGTCCGATGCTTTGGCTCCGGCGCGTCCGATGGCCAACGGACGCGTCCGATGCCTAGCGTCCGATGCCACTACAAACGCTCAGAAAGTGACACGCGTCACCGGAGCGTCCGACGCTTAGAACCCTAGCGTCCGATGCTCCCGTGTCAGCGTCCGATGCCCCCGAAAACTGTGCTGTTCTTTGATGATTCAACCCGATTTCCTCCGAATCAAAAACTCTAGGCCTGGGATTCGATCTGAGGGGTCACAAGGATGTTAGTGAGCTATCTCTAAGAGATCATGGCTCGAACCTAACTCCAAATCGGTGAATCAAGAAATTTCGGGACAAGGAAGCAAAAACACGATCCAAAACAAAAATCGATCGATCTCCTAGACCGTGAGGTTAGAGGTTAATTCCTTCGGTGGAAAGAAGTGCCTCATGATCTAGAACAACTTGGTTCAAACGGTTTTGCAAAAGATGAACCAACCAAAGAGATCAAGCGACGGGAAGAACGTGAAGAAAAAGGATTCCGCGAAGAACACCAATGAAACGCGAATCACAAACACGATCTTGCAGCCGAAGCGCAAACACACGCTACGACAAGGAGGTTACGGCCTCCTTTCCTCAAAATCACCAGTACACAGAGTCAAGTCTCTCTGCGGATCTCAGCAGGCTACAGCAGGGGATGGGAGAGCAAGAAACCCTAAGTGTGAAAGAGCAAATGACTGAGATACGGGAGGAGGGTGTCTCCCCTGACTACTTATCCTATTCTAGACTAAGTCTATTTCCTACTCTACCTACTCTACTCTATTCTAATTACAGAGCGAACCAGCTAAACCCTAAGGTTATTCTGGACCAACTCAAGTGGTAGGTAGATCCGACGGCCACGCCCGCACAAGTCGTCCGTTGCCTCCACGCAACCTTCCGATTGCCGCCACGTGCCGCCCTCGCTCTGCACCCCCGGTTTTGTGGCCCAAACCGGGAAACCAGCCTTTTCCAGCTATCCCCCGGTTTTGAGGCCCAAACCGGAAACCAGCCCACCAGCGTCTGAGTTTTGAGGCCAAACTCAGCAAACCATCCGCGCCCAGGTTTTGAGGCCCAAACCTGGAAACCGTCCTTAGCCCGAGTTTTGTGGCCAAACTCGGAAACCCTCAGCACCCCAGGTTTTGAGGCCCAAACCTGGAAACCGTCCACCGGGTTTTTCGCTGGCTCAGCCACCAAACCGACGCTATAGAGGGGATGCACCGCCCGTGCACCCCGTCCACCGACACGTGTCCCCAGGTCCTCGACCCGAGCAACACCGTGCCCCGCAAGTCTCCGCTCGTCGCTGTCCCAGCTGCCAGCCACCACAGCTGATCCTCAGGCACTCCGGTCCCTCAGTCCAAGCCTCACGTCCGCCCTTCACTGCTCGATCCATCGGCATGGCACGTCCGCCGCACGGCACGCCCATCCTTCATCGCACCCAGTCCATCGGCACGGCACGTCTCAACTTGACCTACACCTTGCCCTCGATCACTGTCTCCGTGCTCGACACCTGCACAACACAAGCCAAAGAACATGCGATCAAACCCGTTGACAATCACTCATCACTCAGAGACTCGGCATACACCCATGTATCCGCAGGAAGTGAGCTTGGACTGACGGACTAGAGGCCAGACCAGCTGTGGTATCTGGCACGTCAAATCGGCGAGTCGAGAGCACATGGCGAATGTGCGATGCATCGGCCGAGTCGGGAGGAGACGATGTTGTCGTGGCACTTGGCGGGAGTCGGACACAGTCTTGCGTCCGGCGCAAGTGCCGTCGGCCGAGTCAAGAGAAGGCCGAAGGCGTTGTTTCCCTGCGTGGAGGCTGGACATGCATCGGCATCGGTGCCGGGTGGTCGGGGTGTGCGAACCACATCCCGTCTATGGTGCGGGTTTGGTAGTTGAGCCTAAAAAAGCTACCGTCGACGGTTTCCGAGTTTGGGCCTCAAAACTCGGTGTGGCCGGTTTCTGAGTTTGGGCCTCAAAACTCGGGGTGGACGGTTTCTAGGTTTGGGCCTTAAAACCTGGGCTCGCGGGTTTTCGAGTTTGGGCCTCAAAACTCGGGGCGGACGGTTTCTAGGTTTGGGCCTCAAAACCTGGGCTGGCAGGTTTCCCGGTTTGGGCCTCAAAACCGGGGGAAGGTCCAAAAGGACGGTCGACGTGTGGCGGCACCGAGAGGCTTGCGTTGCGGCGAAGCTATCGGTGAGAAGGCGCGGCGGTCGACGGTGACGGCACGTGGTGGCTTCCTGGAGCTTGCGTCAAGGCGAAGCGAAGGATGAGAAGGCGCGTGGCCGTCGGATGAAAACTGCTAGGGTTGGTCAGTTGTACCTCTGGGGGTATTTGGGTTGAGTACTTCATGAGAGGGTGTTCTGTCTGTCTTCGGACGTGCGCCTATATATATGAAGGGGGCTGGTTAGGTCAGCCTATCCTTGGAGGTGTCACTCTCATTTTGTTTAGGTGAGAGGAGGCTAGGGTGAGAGGAGAGACCGGCTCTTGTTCTTGAGCTTTTCGCCATCCGTGTTTTGTATTGCGAGGAGTGGCTTGTAACCCGACACCGAGTGATAATACAAATCATCATCTTCCCAAATCCAAGGATCAAATTCGTCCTCCTCTTGTTGGCTGCGATTTTGGATCGAATTCGCGTTATTGTTCTTCGCGTTTTGGTTTTCCCCTCCCCCCGGAGATTTGTCTCGTTCTCCCTCTCCGAGCCACCATTTGTGATTCTGTTTGAATCAATTTGTTCTATGTCGTGAGCTCCTTCTTTCCACCGAAGGATTTCCTCTTTAACCTCACGAGCACATAGATCGGGTCGAAATCGCGTTCATTCTTCGTTCTTTCCCCTTTTCTAGTGTTCTTCAGATTTCTCATGGATTAGTTGGTTTGGAGAGATGATATCCTAGGATTAGCTTCTCAACACGTATAAGAACACTTGGGAGTAGTTTGGTTGCAGCCCCATTCGATTTGGTGAAGATCCAATCGATTTTGGTTTTGTCCCGAGCTATTTTGGGCTTTCTGGATAGTGGCGGACTGTCCGGACTTATCTTATCCCCGGACTGTCCGGGGGTCGGGGCTGTTCACGGGCAGCGAGGTCGCTGTTTTCATTTTTGAACGGCGGACTGTCCTGGACTCATTCCCAGACTGTCCGGGGTTCAATAGCGAACAGTCCCGCGTTCACTAGCGGACAGTCCGCGACTGCACAGTTTTGCTGATTTCGTCCGTATCTTTTGCATACGAGCTCCGATTTGTGATCCGTTTGTTGCATTGGTTTCCTAACTTCTTAAGGATCATTCCAAAGTACTTTTTGCACCATTGGTCAAAGTATTTTTGGTCAGACACTTCCTTCTTCTCCATAGGAGTTCAGTGTTCCGCTTTCGGAGTTTCGTTTGTTCTAGCGGCCGTATCTTTTGCGTTCGAACTCCGATTTGAGATCCGTCTGCTGCATTAGTTTCCTAACTTCATAAAGATCTTTCCAAGGTGATTTTTCCACTAGTGGCCTAAGTAGTTTTGGTCGAACACTTTTCTCTTCTCCATAGGAGTGGGGTGTTCCGTTAACGGAAGTTTGATTGTTCTAGGAGCTTGCTTGTGCAGTTTTGCCCCGTTGCTTTGGTGCTTTGTTTTGGGGGTTCTTTGGTAGTTCCGCTGTACCTCTAGGACACCTCCTAGGGTATCCACCTATTCTTAGGTCGTGAACTCACCGGTTGTTTGAGTCTTCGCTTTTGGGGGGGTGATTTTCTAGGACAAGGGCCATCATTTCTCGAGAAGAAATTTGAGGCTCCCATTCACCCTCCCCCCCCCTCTGGTCGCCAATTCGGTCCTTCAGCTCCAAAGTAAGTAAAGTGTAGTGAGCCTTTAATTAGATAGACCAACTTAGAAAACCCTTATATCCCTCTCTAACCGCATTACCATTCTTTTCTTTGACGTTCTTAATTCTTCTAGTACACTTCACGTTCCTCGTGGAAATCGATACCCTAGAATACTCTCGGGTGAAAGCTACTTTGGTATCCGTGCGCTTGCGGATTTTTCTGTGTGCGTTTAAAATACCCCAACAGATACCTGAGACTAGCTTGGGTGAAATGCTTCTACAATGGGTGTATTTATCTGTGCACTTGCGGGTAAATATTTATCTTTAGATCCGGTGCTTTGATATAATCACATTGCTAGCTTCATGTTGGGGATGACAACTTGACCTTAAGTGAAGTTAGTAGTGTCCCGTACACTCCTTAGTGCCTTCACTAGGTTTGTTTATGAGTTTCATTCTTAGGGTGATTCCATTAAGGAGTGTCAACATTTATGTTTTAAAGGCTAGGTACTTGGAAGAAATTGGATAGAGCAACTATTCATCATTTTCATAAAGATTTGACCAGGTTCTTTTTATTCTTAAGCAATAATAATTATCTAGACAATAATATTAGCTAAGACACAAATGATTAAAGGAGTGAGTCTTCATGTACTCACATTTTTTATTTATTTGTAAAGAAAACTTTAAAGGGATAAAGATACTTACCTGGATACACAGGGGTGGCCTCCCCCAAGCTAGATGTTGACGTAGTCATTCAATCTTGTAGTGTAGTAGACTGGCAGTGGAGGTGTACTTCCTCTATTGGAGCATTGATTGATGATGATGACGGATGAGACAGTGCTCCAACAGGGGTAGAGCATCCACTTGCTTGTCAACTCTCCTTAATGATCCTGCATAGCTCAAATAGACAACAAAACTCATGGAACTGAATAAATGTTAGGCATATGAGTTTTCATTGTCTAGAGCCTTGGTGATAGATTGATTTTTAGATAGGATCTTTAAACTGTAAAAATTCAATCACATCAATTTCTTCTAAATTTTCAGGTTCTAGAAAAACTTTCAAACATTGACCATTTACTTTCAATGTGTTACCTTCATCGTCTTGGATTGTGATGGCGCCATGTGATGAGGTTTCCACTACTTTGAATGGTCCTTCCCATTTACTCCGAAGTTTTCCATGACCAAAAAGCTTCACTCTTGAGTTGAACAGAAGTACTTTGTCACCAGGCTTGAACTCCTTGTGCTTGATTCTCTTATCATGCCACCTTTTTGTTCTTTCTTTGTATATCTTAAGAGCTATGGTAGGCCTTCTCTCTCCATTCTTCTAGCTCTGATATTTGCATCTGATGATTCTTGCCAGCTAGGTGGAGATCCATGTTCCATTTCTTGATTGCCCAGTGAGCTCTGAATTCTAATTCAACAGGTAGGTGACATGTTTTCCCATACACAAGCTGATAAGGTGACATTCCTATGGGTGTTTTGTATGCTGTTCGATATGCCCACAGTGCATCGTGAAGCTTGTACTTCCATTTCTTCCCCATTTCATTCACAGTCTTTTGTAGAATGTTCTTGATTTGCTTATTTGATGTTTCAACGTGACCGCTTGTCTGTGGATGGTATGTAGTTGCAATGTTGTGTTTGACTCCATATTCTTCTAGGAACTTTCTGAAGGTTTTGTCAATGAAGTGTGATCCTCCATCACTTATGACCAGTCGAGGTGTTCCAAATCTTGGGAATATCACTTCATGGAACATTTTTTAGCATGCTTGGAATTTGCAGCTCGACATGGTAATGCTTCTACCCATTGAGACACGTAGTCCACAGCCACCAGTATGTATTCAGTATCTCCAGACTTAGGGAATGGTCCCATGTAGTCAACTCCCCAGACATCAAACAGTTCCACTTGGAGGTTGTTCTAGAGTGGCATCACATCTCGAGCATTAATGTTTCCATGCTTTTGGCATCTGGCACATCTTCTGACAAACTACTTTGTATCTTGATACATCGTTGGCCAAAAGAATCCACTCTGCCAAATCTTATCATGTGTACGGTATGTTCCATAATGTCCTCCATAGGGTGATGCACGACATCTGTCTATGATCTTTGTGGCTTCTTCCATTGGGACACATCTCGTTAGCAATCCATTAGAGCAGACTCGATAAAGGTATGGATCATCCCATAAGTGGCAGTGGGCATCGTATTTTAGCTTTCTCTTGTTTCCTCCTGGTGGAACATAACCTGCAACCATAAAATTCACAATATCCGCATACCAGGGGTCCGAGTGTGTTACCGCGAGGAGTGTGTCGTCCCTAAGATAGTAATTAATGGGTAATTCATGTGTTTCCTTATTGCAACCTAGACAAGTGATCAGCTACCGAGTTCTCTACTCCTTTCTTATCTCTTATTTCTATGTCAAATTCTTAGAGTAGGAGAATCCATCGGATTAATCGAGGCTTAGCATCTTCTTAGTGAGGAGGTATTTAAGAGCAACATGATCTGTGTAAATGGTTACTTTTGCTCCTACTAAGTAAGACCTAAACTTGTCTATTGCAAAGACAACAGCTAGCAACTCTTTTTCAGTGGTAGCATAATTGAGTTGTGGCCCAGACAAAGTTTTACTACTAGCATAGGATATAGCATAGTGCTTTTTATCTTTAGTTTGGCCAAGAACAGCTCCTACAGCAAAGTCGCTGGCATCACACATGATCTCAAAGGGTAGCTTCCAATCAGGTGGCTGGATGATTGGTGCTAAAATAAGTGCCTTTTAAAGATTTGAAAAGATTCATGACACTCATTATTAAAGATGAATGGCGTATCTTTAGCTAAGAGGCTTGTTAGGGGTCTAGCAATTTGAGAAAAGTTTTTAATGAAACGCCTATAGAACCCTGCATGGCCTAAAAGCTACGAACACCTTTCACATTTGTGGGAGGTGGAAGTTGTTCTATGACTTCAATTTTTTGCTTTATCCACTTCTATCCCACTCTCAGAGATCTTGTGTCCTAGCACTATTCCTTCCTGAACCATTAATTGACATTTCTCCCAGTTTAGGACTATACACCGTTGTAAGACTCTGTCTAAATTCTTAAGACAATCATCGAAGGTTTTGCCATAGACGGTGAAGTCGTCCATGAACAACTCCACAATTTTCTCAATCATGTTAGAGAAAATAGACATCATGCACTGTTGGAAAGAAGCTGGAGCATTGCACAATCCAACCGACATTCGTCGGTATGCGTAAGTTCCATATGGGCAAGTAAAAGTGGTCTTACTTTGGTCATCTGGGTGGATTGGGATTTGATGATACCCGAAATACCCATCAAGGAAACAAAAGAAAGAGTGGTTTGCAAGCCGTTCCAGCATTTCATCAATGAAGGGTAACGAGAAGTGATCTTTCTTTGTAGCCTTGTTAAGTTTCCGATAATCAATGCACATACGCCACCCAGTGATAGTTCGTTGAGGGATAAGTTCATTATTTTCATTTCCAACGACTGTCATTCCTCCCTTATTCGGCACGACTTGCACTTGGCTAACCCACTCGTTATGTGGCACATGATAGATAATCCCAGCATGTAAAAGCTTCAAGACCTCTTTCTTAATAACTCTCGCATAGCATTATTAAGTCTCTGTTGTGGCTCCCTCGAAGGTGTGCAAATAGGATCAGTGGGGATGCGATGAGTGCAGAGAGCGGGACTAATGCCTGTGAGGTCTTCAAGTGAGTAGCCTATATCAGATCTATGTCTTTCTAGAATAGTGACAAGTTGTGTGTTTCATCTTTTGTGAGCTTGTCACTAATGATCACAGGGGTTTCTCGATTATTATATTAAAAGACATATTTCAAGCCTGGAGGAAGAGGTTTTAATTCAATTGAGGGTTGGGATGGCACCTCCATTGGATCTATCATAATTGGGTCTGCTAACTCTTCCTCTTCTAGAATGAAGTGTTCATCATCGAAGAGTGGTTGGGCCATGTCTTCTAAAGATGCCATTAGGACTTCCTCAATAGGATCTTGTTCGGGCTTGGGTTCTACTATTGCATTGTGCGAGCGTGCAAGTGAGATATCAATAGTAGATTTTCCTAGCTTTAAAGTCAAGAGGCTTTGATTTGGTCGCTCTTGAAATAGTGTGCCAAAAGGTACACACCAATCAAGAGAGACATGTCCGAGATGTCATAGATGCGAAAGTCTAGACGATACTCAGATCCTCTTATGCGCATTGGAATAGACCTCATGATCCCATAACTTTCAAGTGTAACTCCACAAGGACTTCTTAGAAGCCTATGAGATGGGATCACAGATTCGTTGGGAGTAATTTTTTAGCCAAAGCTTTTGAAATTATGTTCATTCCAACAGTAGGACTATAGTGAGCCTCTATGGTTGTGTTCTTTAGGATGCATGTTAGAGCTTCTAAGGGGGCAATAATTTGGGCTACCCCAGTGGATAACTCTGTTTTCTGCCAACCACTCATGGCTCATGATGGTTGAAAGTCCTTTAATATGTTCTAAAAGGAAGGCATCATTATTCGGGCCATCGTCATCCTCAAGTGGTGTAGAATACACTAGAGGCTTCATTTGGACTGGAAAATTCGCGGTGTTCCCAAAATCTTCAAAAATACCATCCTTGATTTCAAAAGGGAACAAGTGAGGATTAGGTTCATCATTTTCTAAAGTGTGGTTTATTCCATAATGGGAGGTTCTATGACAACCAATTCATCGTTAAGATCTAAAGGAATTTTAGATTCAGTTTCGGTTGTGTGTATCTCCTCTAGTTGGTCGGGGCATGGCTCGACTTCTTCCTCAGGGAATTCATCAAAAATGCCAGTGTAAGGAGTGTTTTCAAGGATTCTTTCTAGGATGGCTTTCCCTTCACTAACGATTTTATGTGAGAATGACCCTCCTGAGGCAGTGTCAAGATGCAGAGCAGCCTCCTTGTTAAGATCACAATAAAAGTGATAGTGTAGGACATGGTCAGGCAAGGAAAGGTTTGGATCGGAATTAGTAAGACATGCAAATCTAGCCCAGGCTGCTCCTAGAGTCTCCTTCTCTTTTTGTTTGAATGTAAGAACTTCTAAGGTCAGTGATTCGATAAAGAGGGAAGAAAGCAAGACAAAAATTGTCTCGATGTTCATCCCAACTTCCATTTGCGTCTGTTACGGAATGAGTATACCACTTTTTCGCTCTATCCAAAAGGGAGAATGGAAATAATTTCCATTTAAGTGTCTCTTGTGTCATGCCAGCAATAGTGCGACAAGAACACAACTGCTCAAATTCCCTAAGGTGTGTGTATGGATCTTCGTCTGCTAACCCAGAGAAGGATAACTCTCTAATGATGTCTATGAAAGCAGGGCGAAGCTCATAGTCATCTGTAGGAATGGGTGTGATGATGGTGGAGGCTCCAACAAGTCACCCTTTGGAGCAAAGAATTTATATATAGGAGTTAAGTCCATGTGGGATGGTGGTAGTGAAAAAGAAAAAAAAGATAAATGGATGAACTTGGTTCTAAAGTAGAACAACTACTGTTCCCCGACAACGGCGCCAGAAAGCTTGTTGGGTAATTTAAACGCACAAAGAAAAATCCGCAAGCGCATGAATACCGATGTAGCTTTCACCCGAGAGTATTCCAGGGTATCGATTTCCATGGGGAACGTGAAGTGTGCTAGAAGAATTAAGAACATCCAACAAAAGAATGATAATGTGGTTAGAGAGGGATATAGGGTTTTCTAAGTTGGTCTATCTAATTAAAGGCCATTATACTTTACTTACTTCGGAGCAGCAGTACCTTTCCGATTCTCGAAAAAGACTGGGAAAAGGGTAATCGGGAGAAGGCTGCCAAAAAGCTCTACGAAACACCAATCCTAATGTGGTGAATTATAACAATCTACAAAGCTGTCTCCCCTGTAGCTACCACAACTAACCGGAGGATTGGGCGCAAACTCAGGTAAACACTATCCTAGACACCGCGTCTACACTAACGCTTACTACTCTAATTACTGTAGATAACTAGAGCACTCAATACGAACGAAGATCCAGTAAATAAAGAACTGAAATTAAATATAATACTTAGAAATAGTAAATGAAGAACCTGGAGATTACTTGAAGACGAACCAGATGCTGCACCAATACAATGTCGAGGAAGATCTGACAGATCCGGCTCCTCCTCAGCTCTCTCCTTCTCCTCTCTCTAATCCAATCTCTAATTACAACTAGATGAACTAGACAACTAGAACAAGAACTAGAACTAGAAGAACTAGATCTAGATGAACTAGAAGAGATTCATCTAGAGGGACCTGTTTACACCAGATTTTGGACCAAGAAGATTATTATTTTGTAAGCATAAACGGCTGGTTTATTAAAGAAAGAATCGGCCAGAAAATTAAAGAAGCTCGTGTGTCAAGCGTAACCAGAAGGATTATGTGGACCAATGCAACGGGCTTCAGAGGCGTGTCGGACTCGACCAAGGAGTTCAAGTTTGGGTCGTCTTTTATTTTTACCTTTTTTGTAATCTACTCGTGCTAGGGCAATAGTCAACCGGGTTATAAATAGCTAGAAACCCAGATTTTGTAAGGACATCCAATTAATCAATACATCGGCCTTCGGCCAAAACCCTAGGAGTAGGAGTAACGTAGATCTCGGCGAGACCTTCAATCAAGCAGGGCTGCATCGGCATCGATCGACCTCCGGTTTGCTTGTAAGTTTCACCAATGGCTTGTGTCATCATGTAATAAGGCTGAATTGGCATCGACCAAACTCTTGTTAAGCTATGGCATGGCTAGTTATCGGTCTAAGTTCGTCTTTTGTGAGACTGTCTTGACTCTAATCAATCTCTTGCTTTAGTCGATCTTGACTAGTTATCGGCTCTACTACTGGCTTGGCAAGCTAGTAGATTCATTAAGTTACCGATGTTGTTTTATGATTTAATTTATTTATTTATGTTTTAAAACAAACATCTTGCCCAATCAAGATTGACAAAGTAGTCCAAGCCTACAAGATGCTTGGTTTCGGCTGTTTTGAGATTTACGTTCACAACAGAGGAAACAACCGATATAAAGCCTCTCATCGACTATTTTGTCAATCTTGGTTGTTACATGTTTTGCGTTCGAGATATCCGGTAAAACCATGATTTAATCTAGGAGTAATAGATTTAATCTAGCATGTTTATTACGGCTGTATTTCCGAACCCTACTGATATATATGATATAGATTAAGTCTGTTTGTTTTAGATTGAATCATGGTTTTGACGGATAGATCTTGTTCGTGTCTCATGGACCTTGCTTCGGCTGAAATAGTTGATACAGTTATGCTTTCCTCATAATGTGTACTTTTAAATGGCTTGGAATCAATGGATCGACTCTTGGCATAAGACATGATCTAGCTTGACCATCATTATGGCTGCATGGAGACACCCCACTATTGATGTTTAAGCTTTTTTATCGATCTATTTGTTATTATGGCTGCATGGAGACACCCCACTGTTAACGAATAGAATTGCTTGTGCAATTAGTCGATATGTTGTTTTCATGCTGTACCTTTAAAGTTTATCGGTTGTTTATCTATTACAAATATTCATCTTATATATGTCATAGCCGTATGCTTCATATCTTTTTCAATGCTTTTCATGCAATTTCATGGGAGTTGACTTTGTAGTCAATATCTTAAAGACAAGTGGCTATATCAGAGCCGTATAATTGGGAACTGTCTGGCATCAAACCGACAGGTTCCACGATTTAACAATCTTTTTCTTCTCCTTGTCAATTACAGGTCAAATTGACTGGCACGCCCGAAGTCGATTTCGCTGAGAATCGGCACCACCGCTTGTCGAAGGTTCAGCAGGTCAGGACCTTGCTCTGTACTCCTTTGAGAACCATGAGCCTCGAGTGTGTTGGCGTGACCGACCGAGATTTTGTGTCAACACATTCTTTTGGCACGCCCGCTGGAACACAGTCGTCTGAATCATGACGTTTGACAATGAAGACATGTTGAACGTGACAATGGATGATCTTCCCGAAGAGACTCAACGCTTGGTAGAACAGGTTGTTGAGCAATATCGACACTTGTGTTTACTAAGTTACAGCAAGACTAGGGATAAAAAGATTATTCAAAATACTCGTCTTCCAAGGGTGGTTCTGGAAGGACATGAAGATCCGATGGTTCAGGTCCAGCACAATGTCATGCAAGAAGTAATCAGCAAAGCAATGTCTGCCACCTTAATGAATCATAATGAGGTTTTTCTCAGCAGCCTCACAAACGCCATTAAAGAAGTTTTCAACTTGGGTGGTGACAGAAGGGGTCCAACATATACTGTTGGAAACAGTCAATGAAGCGAACCGGGATTTCTAAAATAGAAATTCCACTCTCTTGCCCCTCTGAGATAGTCCCAGGATACCTCAGCTATCACGGGCGTCCAATTTCAGATGTTTACAAAGTCATACAACACATCAGAGTACAAAGACTAAGCCTAATACAAGGATCTAGTTACAAGCTCTACGCTAAAAACAAACAAAACACCGTTAACTAGTCGTAGCAGCGAAGCTTTGTGAAACTTCCAGTCCAAAGGCATCCTTGAGTGTAGATCACAAACCAACAACCAGTCTCAACACCACTGCAAGTCAAGAAATCTGCACACCGCCAGATGTGTGCAGGCCATGGTCAGCATCAATGAGCTTTAGTGGAAAATAGAAAATAAGAGATCTGGCGATCCTAATAGTTTGGTTGTAGTTTGCATCCTAGCGCATGCAGCAAGGCAATAAAGTATAAGTATATATATATCATCATCTCAAACCCAACCCAAACCAAATCTCACATCACATCACAAGTATCACCATGTATCCACATATCTCTTCACTTCCCTCACATCACCCTCAATCTCTCAGTCTAAGCGATGAGGCGGCCTCCGCACGCCCCTCATCTCAACGGCCTCCAGCCGGACCTATCTTCGGGGGAGAGAAGCAGAAGAAGAGAGAGACTAGAGAGCTGAACCCTGCACACAGGTAACTGATCGTAACGGAGATCGTGGCTATACGTATAGATTGTGAAACTCTGCAGAGTGTACACCGTTACCCCACATGAACACCGTCAATGAATCACCGTCACATGAACACACTCACCGCCACAACTAGGCCGACTAACACCAGTCCTGTCAACCAACCGGAGTGAAGATATAGGAACGCCACCTCATAAGCTGGGGTCGTGTCATTCGAGGTAATAGGAGTAAACTTCACCCTCCTTACACTAATTGCACAGGGTCACCGACCGCGTGCCTACTAACTCCCACAGAGACTGGTGGTCACCTACACATTGTTGGGCACGAGCCATACCCACTTAGGCATGTGGTGTGTACGAAAAGAACCCGTGATTTATGGTTGCAACCTACAACAGTTCTAGGTTGGCTAGAGCGAGCTCCTTCACCAAACCGTGTGCCTCAAGCACAAGACTCACCCATCCGAGGTGATCTATCCATCCACCAACTCCTCATACCAATGCCCCTCAGGGACCGTCGTCCTCCAGGACTCTGTGTTCCCGCCAGAGGAACTACCTTTGGTGCACTCCGTACACCACAGCATCCTCTCACTCCAGCCAGTATCTCCAAAGAATCAGGTCGAAGCAAGGAATATCTCCAGATCTCCTTATATCACCACCACCCACTCAGGATTCACCGCTCCCGTCACGTATCGAACCAAACCCGTCGAGGTGCCCCACGGCAAAACCCCACTCGCCATCCACATATCACCAAACCATCCATCACACATCACATAACAAGGCATTTATGTAATTATGACGGAAGTAAATGCAAGCAAGCAGGCAGTTATATATATAAGTGTGAGCGCGGAGCTGGGTAATCAGGGTGAAGTGGTTTCAAACAAGGCATGGCTCAGGCAAGGCATGCATCTCTATAGTAGCAATGAATAAAATAAAAAGCGCTGGCATTTCTACTTTGCAATGTCTAATAGGTTCTCTAAATAAGGGTGATGCCATGACACCTGCGGTGTAGAGGTAGTAGTGGTACGCGTCTCCGGATGTCGAGATCGTCCACCAACAGGGTCCATCTTCTCTGAGGGTGTCGTCGGATCCATCCAAACTCGAGTCGTCGCTACGCAAAAATAAAGACGACAACGATCACTAAGAAGAAGCAAATAAAACCACACAACAAAACTTAACTCAACTAGACAAATGGACTGCACTAGGAGGTAGATTGGAATTAAGAAAAATTATGGAGCTAGGATGAATTTTCTATGAATTTTTGAATTTGACAGGATTTCTGGAGATTGGAGAAAAAAAGAAAAAGACAAAGATTTCAGCTGGGCTGATTTGCTCTGCTGGAGACCGAACTAGGGCCACTGCGGGATATGGACTTCGGGCTACTACGGGGTCGGGTTCAACTGTTCAAGGAGGGGACGGAGAAGCAGCCGTGCACGCCAGGTGCTCGACTCAAACTCGACCGAGCTGTGCGGTTCCGCGTGCAAGTGTGCGTGCCTATGGGGCGCACCGTTGTGGTGTGCGCGCACGCTCCTGCGGTGTGCCCGATGCAGTGGCTTGTGTGGTGCCCGTGACCGTGTGCGTGCGAGGGCACGGGCCGCGGACGAGCGTTTGGCAGGCGCGTAGGAACGAGCGACGCTCTTGCAGGTGCTCAGAGGAAGAGTCTGGAGGCCTTGGTGTGTGTATCGTGGAGTCTGGCTCGCGCACGGACCTGAGGTCGATGGTGCGTGTGTGGGCTTTGGTGGCCACGACCTGCTGGCTGGCACTGGAAAACAGGGCGCCCGCAAGGTGTTCGGCGCAATGCCCGTGGGTTTACCGAGGGCTGGGGCTCACGTGCTCAGGGGGTGTCTTCGGCAACAACACTGCCATGACCATGGCGGGGATCGGCGACGGCGTGCAGGTTCGTGACGTGCTGGCGCTGACGCCCCGACGTGTTGGGCATGGCCGCTCGACACCACGTGCGAGCGTGCGTGTGTGAGTGCGCTACTCGAGTGAGTGGCAACGCTTGACCGTGCGGCGGCCGTGGGTGGCCATCGACATGGCTCTGCGCCCTGCAAGGGAAAAGACGGCTCGAAGGCCGGGACAAGCATCGACGGTCGACCAAGGCGAAAAGGTAGGGCTTTGGGTCGGCCATGCTTACCAGAGGGCTCGTCGGCGGTAGATCGCCTGGTGCAGGTCGGGGTCGAGGCTGGCAGAATGCGTGCGCCGGCGCGACGTCCTGACAAGATCACGGTCGCAGGGTTGACGAAGGCGTCCCCCGTGACGCTGCTTTAGCTGGTGGCGATGCGGCCATCGAGAGGCGTCGCAGGCCCTAGCATTATCGGAGTGGTCCCTGGGCGATGACTCTGGCGTTCGGCTCCGACGAGGAAGAGGTGTCTTGAGGTAGGCGGCTTGACGTGGTGTTGGGGTGGTGCTCTGGTTCTCGAACAAAGATCAAGGCGACGTCGAGGGGTCGGCAAGGCTACAGAGTCGCCATGGCCGCGCGGCTTGACGACGCGACCACCGCTCCACGGCTTGCCGGGAACGCAGGCACCAGCTCGGCGTTGCGGCCACGGTTGACCCTAGCTGAAGTGGTAGGGGGCTCAGAGGCTACGCAGTGGCACCACCGCGACGTCCATCGCGCGTTCGCGACAGTCGCGGCGAGCTCGGACGGCGTCTCCTGCGATGGGGTGCCCAGGTATGCTACTCGGCACGACTTTGGTGGCCACGAGGTTGTGCACTGCGCTGCTGGCTCCGGCAGGCGGGCGCAGAGGCCATGCTGCGGCGCGGCGTGACGAAGGAGCAAGGGAGGGCAGAGCAGAGAGCGTCCTTGTGGCGGCGGGCAGAGGGAGATCGCGAGGGGATGGTGGCTGGTTGGAGGATTTTATAGCCGGGTTCCGCAGAGTAGGAGTGCTCTACGAGCGGCGACGATCTCCGCGTCCGCGCCGCAGGGACACGCGGCGGGCATCCATGGCACGGACGAGTGCCCAGACTGGGAAGGTTCACGAAGGGAGCGTCGGGGTTTGGTCTGGGTGCGGTCAAGATGACGTGCAACCGGGGTCTGCAGTCTGCACTTCGGTCCTTGTGCTCCCTTTCGACGGACGGAAAGCAACCGCGAGAGAACGGAAAGGAGAAGGGAGCGGTTGGTCGTGAGGAGGAAGAAGGCGAAACCAGGACGGAAAGCTACGAGAGAGAGACGGAGGGGCATCGGGCGCGGTTTCCCATTTGCTCTCCTGGCTGGCAAGCGGGACCCATGCACAGGGTTATGCAGATGCGGGAACGGTGACGTTTGCGGCTCTTGCTTGTGCGTACAGCGGACGCAAGAGGCAGGGAGAGGGTGCGAGATGGGCTGGCCAACGGCGCAGCGGACTGGGCCGGAGGGAGATGAGCTGCGTGCTGGGCTGGTTGCTCGCGGTTTGGGCATTAGCACATACTATATGCATACGTACAAGGCACAGCGCCATGCCGCCGGCCGGCTTGAGCATGCACGCTACTACTAGCTTCCTGTGTGGTTGGGCTTTGGTGCATACATGGTACATGTACGTGTAGAGCCTTTGGACGGTGGTGCACGTTGGCTTCATCTCCTAGCGCCGTGCATGCTCCTGTTCTTGTGAATAAGCGAAGGGGTTTGGCTGCCTAGATACGTGCTAAAGAGTCGTGCTTGTATGATTGTGCAAGACAACTAGCTTAGGAGCATTATCATTAGGTATAGGCTGGATACGTGCTGGTGCTTGATTTGTCCCCACGTGCTTTATGAAATTAAGCAACGGACATAGGTGCAAGCAAGGCCGTGCAGCCAGCTGGCCAAGGGATTAAGAAGAAAGGATCATCTATTTTCTACACAAGGATTTTTAGGGAAGGTTACCTCCAAGCACAAACAAGCAAGAATCAAATCACACGTGCATCTATACTACTTGCAGTGCACAAGATCTTTGTAAATTCGGTTGAATAAAGATAGACGAGATTTAGTGTTCTTGTTTTAGAAATTATAAATCATGACGAGGTGGACCTGTGTTGAATTCGAGCGGAGCTTGAATTCAACTCAATTTAATTGTATTAAGAATATTTTATTTGTGAAAATTCCTTCGCCATGGTGTTGACAGAGCCAACAACATGACAAAGGTGTTTGATGTTATGAAAATTTTGAAATCACGATTTTGAATTCGGGATTAGAAGGAGAAAAAGGTTGACTTAGTTTATCTACACACCTACATGCAACCACATTGCAAACAAAATTTTTTGAAAGCTCGGATTTTCATTACACAAAAACACGGAATGTTACAGTCCTCCCCCCTTACAAGAATCTCGTCCTCGAGATTAAGGCGATGCTCAGTCGGTGAAGAGGTAGGGGTGCTGCTTCCGAAGTTCTTCTTCTTTCTCCCATGTAGCTTCTCTTTCAGTGTGGTTGCTCCACTGAACTTTGCAGAGGGGGATGGTTGTTTTTCTTGTCTCCCTGACAGCTCGATCGAGAATCTTCACAGGGTGTTCAACGTACTCAAGCGTGTCAGTAGATCTAGGGCTTCTGTATGAACCTGTTCTTCCGGCACTCGTAGACATTGCCTCAGCTGTGAGACATGAAACACGGGATGTACTCCAGCTAGGTTAGCTGGTAGTTCCAACTTGTAGGCAAGTTTTCCAATTTTCTTCAAGATCTTGTAGGGGCCTACAAAGCGGGGTGCTAATTTTCCTTTCACGTGGAACCTCACGGTGCCTCTAAGAGGTGAAACTTTGAGATACACATAATCCCCAATTTGAAGGTGAGATCCCTTCCTTCTCTTGTCAGCATAGCTCTTTGTCGAGTCTGAGCTATCTTCAGGTTCTCCCTGACTTTGGCTACTTGCTCTTCGGCATCTTTTATCAATGCTGGTCCAAAGAATTGTCTTTCTCCAACTTCTGACCACATGAGCGGGGTGTTGCATTTTCTTCCATACAAGCTTCAAAGGGTGACATCTTCAAGCTAGCTGGTAACTGTTGTTGTAGGAGAACTCAGCAAAAGACAAGCTTTTCTCCCAATCTTACCGTATGTCATCAACACAAGCTCTAAGCAAGTCTTCCAAGATTTGATTCACTCTTTTAGTTTGACCATCAGTCTGGGGCTGAAAGCAGTACTGAAGTCCAATGAGGCACCCATAGCATCACAAAAACTCTTCTAGAACTTAGCTGTGAACTGAGGTCCTCGATCTGACACAATACTCTTGGGAGCTCCATGCAAACGCAAGATATTATCAATGTATAGCTCTGGCTAGCTATCCACAGAGTAACCAGTCTTGACAGGTATGAAGTGAGCCACTTTGGTCAAAACGATCCACAATTACCCATATCGAGTCATGTCCCTTTTCAGAGCGGTGAAGACCGACTATGAAGTCCATACTGATATCATCCCACTTCATACTGGAATATCCAAGGTTGGAGTAGTCCAGCGGGTCTCTGATGTTCGGCTTTCACTCTCTGACAGATATCACAATGTGCCACATAAGAAGCTATATCTCCTTCATAGACTTCCACCAGAATCTGCTTCTGAGATCACAATACATCTTGGTACATCCAGGTGGATTGAGTACTTTGAATTATGTGCCTCTGATAAGATAACATCACGAATCTGCTGATCCTGAGGAACGCATATCCGCTGTTTCAGCCACAAGGTTCCTTGTTCATCAATTTTGTAATCTTGGCATTGACCTTTCTTCATGGAGATTTTGATCTTCTTGATTTCAGGCATTTCTTTTGAGCTTCTCTGATCTTATCTTCTAGGTGTAGGTGACTTGGAGACTGTGTAGGTAACCACTATCATAACTTCAATTCTTAGCTTTTCAATCTCATCATGTAACTCACAATCGGTCTTTGGCAACCAAATTATTACAATAACTCTTTCTTCTGCTCAAGGCATCAGCCACAACATTTGCTTTAACCTAGGATGATATGAATTTCCAAATCATAGTCCTTGATCATTCTAGAATTCTAGCCATCTTCTTTGTCTCATGTTTAGCTCATTCTGTGTGAAGAAATACTTGAGACTCTTGTGATCGGTGTAAATATCACACTTGTTGCTAATCAGATGGTGTCTCCAGATCTTAAGAGCATGAACAACTGCAGCTAACTCAAGGTCATGTGTGGGGTAGTTCTTATCATGATCTCTCAACTGTCATGAAGCATATGCAATCACTCTGTCATTCTGCATGAGAACACATCCTAAACCTTGCTTGGAAGCATCACAATATACCACAAAATTCTGGTGAATATCATGTAAGGCAAGGATAGGAGTGGTCGTGAGTCTTCTCTTAAGCTCTTGGAAGCTCTTCTCACATGCTTCATTCCAAACAAAAGGAGCATTCTTCTGTAGCATTCAGTCATTGGCTTTGCAATCTTGGAAAAGTTCTCAATGAATCGGCGATAATATCCAGCTAATCCAAGGAAACTCCTGATATCAGTGACATTCTGAGGTTGCTTCCACTCTGAGACTGCCTCAATCTTTGCGGGATCAACTGCAACACCGTCTGTTGTCAACACATGTCCAAGGAAAGCAACTTTCTCAAGCCAAAACTCACAGTTCTCAAACTTGGCATACAACTGATTCTGCCTTAGCTTCTCAAGTACAACTCTGAGGTGCTGCTCATGTTCTTCGGCTGTTTCTGAATAGATCAAGATGTCATCAATGAAACCACAACAAACTTGTCCAATTCTTCCATGAAGACCTTGTTCATCATGTTCATGAAGTATGCGGGTGCATTAGTCAATCCGAAGGATACAACCATGAACTTATACTGACCATATCGAGTGACAAATGTTGTCTTGGGAATATCCTCTGGTTTTATCTTCATTTGATGGTAACCAGATCTCAAGTCAATCTTAGAGAAGTACTTAGCATTTCCCAACTGATCAAGCAAGTCATCAATGCGAGGCAAGGGATACTTGTTCTTGATTGTGACGGCATTCAGACTACGATAATCAACACACATGCGCATAGAACCATCTTTCTTCTTCACAAAGAGAACGGGTGATGCACTAGGTCTGATAAAACCTTTATCCATTAACTCTTGCATGCTTCTTGAGCTCTGTCATTTCATCGGCTGCCATTCTGTATGGGCGCTTGGCTATTTGTCCAGTTCCTGGGACTAGGTCAATTACGAACTCAATGTTCCGATCAGGTGGCATTCCTGGCAACTCATCTGGAAAGACATCTAGATATTCACAGACAACTGGTGTACTCTCCAATGTCTTCTCGGTCAAAGCATGAAGTTCAGCTCTCTTTTCATTTTCCATTTGAAGCTCGGCATCGATTTGCACTCTCATGCCACTTGGGTGCTCTACACTGACTGATCTAGGGAAGCAGAGATCAAACCCTTGTGTTTGGTCAACCAATCCATTCCCAGTATCACATCTATGTCACCATCTGATTTCAGCATTATCAGATCTGCATAGAACACTTGTTCTGCTATCATGATCTTCACATTCTTGCATTCTCGGCTGCAACTGCATCTCCAAGGGGAGAGCTAGTGATCATTGGTCTGCTTCATCGTTCAGCAGGGAGAAGTTGTTGTTGCACAAACTTTGAAGAGATATAGGAGTAGGTAGCACCCGAGTCGAAAAGGACTATAGCTGGGGCTCCTTCTACATCTAGCTTTCCAAGCACAACATCAGGTGAATCCATTGCTTTTTTTGATGTCACATGATTGAGTCTTCCATTTTCTCTAACAGGTACTACTTGTATGCTTTGGGTTGTTGATCGTTGCTCAAGTAGTCCCAACTGAGCTGATGGTTGATATTGAGGACAAACATGTTCCTTATGGCCAATCCTGTGACATGCGTGGCAAACCACAACAACTTGCTTCTTCTTTTTCTTCTTGCTTCTCATGCATTGGGCTTGAGTTCCCATACTTGGTTCAAGAAGAGGCTCCATATATTCATGATGATGGACTGCCTGTGGTAGATAGCAAAGTTGTCCTTGGGCTTGTTGAGGAGGGGGTCCAGGTAGCATTCTATCTACAAGCTTGAGCCTTTGAGTGCTTGAGCTCACAGGTCTTGATTGGATTCTTTTTCTCTTCTGATTGCGGAGTGCTTGTTTCTCGATCTCCATCTCTTTTAGATTCATCTCTGTAATGTGAGCCTTGTTTATCATTTCCTTTAGAGTTGGACAGATGTGGCCTGCGAGACTGTTTCTGATAGGTTGGGTCAAACCCTTCATGAAGTGATAACGCCTCTGCTTCTCAGTGTGGGTATCCTTAGGTGCATACCGCATCAACTGGATGAACTTATTGGTGTACTCGCGGACTAACATTGCATCCATCTTAAGGTTTCTAAACTCTTCGGCTCTTGCATCGATGGCTCCTTCCATGAGGTGATGCTCACGAAATGCCTATGCAAACTCTGTCTAGCCAATGTTGGCGGGGTCAGGGTGGATAGCACAAAAACATTCCCACCAGGCACTAGTAATTCCTCTAAGCTGATAGGTAGCGATGTTCACACCACCTTCTTGTCGGTGCTCTTGACGTGCATAAGTCTTCTTCTGATTCCATGTAACCAGTCATCTGCCTCAATCAGGTTGTCTGCATGGTCGAACGTAGGAGGTTGCAACTTGAAGAATTCCTTAAGCTTCTTGCTGAAAGGTGCTCGAGATGGTTCAGGTGCCATTGCATCAACAAGCTTTTGTAGCGGGTCTGACATGTTATGGCTGAAGTCAAGCTGAGTGCTTCTGCTCTGTTTCAGGTTCAAGACTCTGATCATGCTCTGGGTGTTCGAAGGTCACATCAGGGTCAACATCCATCGGACTCTCCAAACTCATGCATGGATCAGTGTTGCGACTGCTAAGCTGTCTGGCTCGAGGCTTTCGGTTCTGCAACCTTGATATCCTTCTGTGGGTCGGCATCTGACGACAACAGGGTACGCATGGCTTAGATCAGGTTTACTAAAGGTGGAGC
Organism: Coix lacryma-jobi var. lacryma-jobi; assembly: GCA_009763385.1. NCBI lineage: Eukaryota > Viridiplantae > Streptophyta > Magnoliopsida > Poales > Poaceae > Coix > Coix lacryma-jobi. The sequence continues at coordinate 65,488,513 of CM019825.1, forward strand.
ACACACAAGCAATCAGAAAATCGTGCTATCCTACACTCAAACATAAGAAGAACAGGACACACAAGAGCCAATCACTCAAGTAGCATTACAAACCTATAATCACACAACTAGCTAGTCGAGAGGTCATGGTAGGGAGGTCTGCTAATTGTCAGCTTCTTCGATGAGGGAGGGTCAAATAGCATTCAAATCCAAGGATAAGATGGGGAGATGAGTGTTTTCCGTTAGAAGTTTTATAATAGACAGACTTGTTGGCTTCTAGACTAACGTCCAATTCTAAGTTTGCGACCTACAGTCAAGTATGGCTTTGATACCAACTGAAGCGAATTGGGATTTCTAAAATAGAAATTCTGACTCTCTTGCCCCTCTGTGATAGTCCCAGGATACCTCAGCTATCATGGGCGTCCAATTTCAGATGTTTACAAAGTCATACAACACATCAGAGTACAAAGACTAAGCCTAATACAAGGATCTAGATTCAAGCTCTAGGCTAAAAACAAACAAAACACCGTTAACTAGTCATAGCAGCGAAGCTTGGTGAAACTTCGAGTCCAAAGGCATCCTTGAGTGTAGATCACAAACCAACTACCAGTCTCAACACCACTGCAAGTCAAGAAATCTGCACACCGCCAGATGTGTGCAGGCCATGGTCAGCACCAATGAGCTTTAGTGGAAAATAGAAAATAAGGGATCTGGCGATCCTAATAGTTTGGCTGTAGTTTGCATCCTAGCGCATGCAGCAAGGCAATAAAAGAATAAGTATATATATATCATCTCAAACCCAAACCACATCTCACATCTCATCACAAGTATCACCATGTATCCACATATCTCATCACTCATCATCCCTCACATCACCCTCAATCTCTCAGTCTAAGCGATGAGGCGGCCTCCGCACGCCCCTCATCTCAACGGCCTCCAGCCGGACCTATCTTCGGGGGAGAGAAGCAGAAGAAGAGAGAGACTAGAGAGCTAAACCCTGCACACAGGTAAGTGATCGTAACCGAGATCGCGGCTATACGTATAGATTTTGAAACTCTGCAGAGTGTACACCGTTACCCCACAAGAACACCATCAACGAATCACCGTCAACAATGAACATCACCGCCACAACTAGGCCAACTAACACCAGTCCTGTCCACCAACCGGAGTGAAGATATAGGAACGCCACCTCATAAGATGGGGTCGTGTCATTCGAGGTAATATGGAGTAAACTCCACCCTCCTTACACTAATTGCACAGGGTCACCGACCGCGTGCCTACTAACTCCCACAGAGACTGGTGGTCGCCTGCACATTGTTGGGCAACGAGCCATACCCACCTAGGCAAGTGGTGTGTACGAAAAGAACCCGTGATGTATGGTTGCAACCTACAACAGTTCCTAGGTTGGCCAGAGCGAGCTCCTTCCACCAACCGTGTGCCTCAAGCACTAGACTCACTCATCCGAGGTGATCTATCCATCCACCAACTCCTCTTACCAATGCCCCTCAGGGACCGTCGTCCCTCCAGGACTCTGTGTTCCCGCCACAGGAACTACCTTTGGTGCACTCCGTACACCACAGCATCCTCTCACTCCAGCCAGTATCTGTGACGAAACCTCCTGGATTAATAAGGCCCACGTGTACCTGTTCTTGTCCTACAGACCTCGGACAGCCATACACGGTGCCCAATAACCCAAAAGACCCACCACGTGTCATCGGGTAACCCGACTCATCCACGTTTCCTTACATTCCCAGGATCATTGCAAGAGTCATTGCAGTATTATAACATTTCACAAATAATATACATCGGAGATAAAGTGCGGAAGTATTACACCATACGTTTTACAAACCAGTTGTTCAAACTTGCGTCGTTATTACAAACCATAGTTTCAAACTTTATCCTAGGTAGTGGAGACAACATTAATAAAACAGTATTTCACACAAACAACCCTGCCTAAGGGTTGCATTACTCCTCTCCGGACACGTCCTCCTCAATGACGGTCACGCAACAGGCCTCAAAGCAGGGCTGCTCGTGAACGTCACCTGCAACAGGGGATTAACAAACCCTGAGTACAAAGGTACTCAACAAGGCTTACCCGACAAGAGAAGAGAAGGAACAGATATGCGGGCTTGGGTAGGCTCAACAGTATTTTTCATTTGCATAAAAGCTTACTAAAGTAGTTCTAGATCCAAATTTTTACTTAATCATTTAAGTACTTGGTAAGAACTGAAAATGAATATTATGAAATATCATTATCCTTTTTTCTTCAGCAAGTTCCCTTTTATTCTATGATGTGGGTCGAAAGATTGAGTCTCCTTAACCGAGGAGCACGACGATTCGAACCGATTCAACCAGATCTGGAGTTTTCCATGATCATACGATATATGTAGACCCGTGATCACACATATACCAACCCCAACCTCGGATCCTCCAAACAAGACCGGGTCCGCGCCACCCGAGAGTGTTTGTACACTTCCAATCCGTGACTTTAACCCACGAGGGTAGCTAGTACTCCCGCCATCTCTCCACTTCCAGTGCGCGATTAGCCGTTCTCATTTAAGAACCACCAAGGTAGGGCTTACCGTAGCATTTGATCGGTACTTCACAGTTTCTCAATCTAGCAGGCCAACAACGGTTAACCCTAATCTGACACATCCGGGTCACCCTACACCAACCAAGTTCGATGCATGTGCCCGTCTGGTCTTAACCATCTTTCTTTCTCATTATCATTCCAAAACAATAAGTATCGAAAACATCTACCAAAAGCTTCATAAAGCAAGGCTAAGCATTCTATCAGTTGCATAAAGTAGGTATCAAGGAATAATATATCGATAACAAGTTGATCATGCATCAACATGTTTAAAACATTTATTTGATAAACATCTAATGCATCAGGTTATCAAAAGTAAGTGTAATTGTAAATCCAAGGAAATGGTTAAATGAACCGGGGCTTGCCTTCGTTGATCGAAAAAGTCGGAAACTCCTGATATTCTGGATCAACAGGACACTCCGAACTCCCTGGACCAACCTCGTCCGGACAATTGACCACTTCGAAAGCTACACGATAACAGAGTGCATGCTTGATGAGATGCTCATGTCATGATCATGGTAAAGATAGAAATTTTCTAAGCTATAAACATTTATTTTGCAACAGCTTTCCATCGGTACCGTTGCAAACCAACAAAGCCAATTTGTATAAACATACATGGTTTACATGAATGACACTTGCCTGCATCAAGCAGCAGATCAAGATAATTCACTTATCTTAACCTTTAAATCTATCAAAGAAACTTAGGTTTTATGTTTCACAACATTGTTTATGCATAAAGAAAGCAATTTAATTAGCCAGAAATTAAGTTGTGAAGCAAACTATGCTCAAATTAGCTCAAACATGGTACATAGATTGGTTATGATCCAAACAGTGCACAAAATAAATTTCAGCATTTTTGGAGTTAAACTTGATTTTATAAAAATCATTGAATCCTTATTCAAGAATTAAGAGGCATAATTTTTACTGCAACAAAAATACAGAAACATGCACATATTATATTTTTCATAAAAACTACACATTTCATAGAACATGTACAAAATTTTTCATGATTTTTGGATCAACAGATTAATTCATACAAAAATAACAAAACCAGCATTAGTATGCACATATCAGAAAATAGATTAAAACGTTTAAATAAAGAAAACCTCGTTGGGCCGAAACCAACCCAGCTCGGCCCATCCCGCGCACAAGCCGGCCCAACTCGGGCCTGCCCGCGCCTGCACTGCCGTTTTGCAGAAAAGCCCTCTAGCTTTAACAAAACTACAACCAAGCCCTTGACACTATTGAGCACTATTCTCTGAGTCTAGGACTTTGCACATAGGCCCTCGGGTTTAGTCGAATTCTCGTCGACACGTCCCCGATGCCAAGGCTGCCGGCGGCGAGCTCGGCTCGCGCACGCCGGAGCAACGCGACCTTCTCCGGCCAAACCAACCGGCTCAGCGCCTTCCCTCCCTCTCACCTCACGGCTCTGATAAACCCTCAAACTCTCTCCCCCGACCTCTCTCTCTACTCCGACGACGACAGCGGCGGACGCGACGGCACGGCGGCGGCACGCGGCCAACAGGTAACTCTACCGACCTCGCAAACGTGCGCATCAGCATCAGAGGCTCACCACGACCCTAGCGGGCTAGGTCTCCGAGGTTGACGCGGCTCCGAACAGTGAGGACGACGACGACGGCGGGTTCCAGCGGTGCGGCTCGACGACAACGACCCGTTCCGGCTGTGTCAGAGGGGAACAAGACCAAGGACATGGTGTTAGAGCATCAGGAAGAGATGAGGAAGAGAGAACGATGCTCAGGTGAGGATGGAAGGACCCCGAGCTTGCTGACCACGGTGGCGGCGTCGATGGTGGTGCTTTCACCGGCACCGGCGACAACTCCGTGGACTGCTCAAGCCAGAGCGGTAGAGACCTCAAACGCGAGCCGACCGTAACCAGCACATCAAGGAGAAGAGGTAGGTGTAGATGGTTTGGCCAACAAGGCCCCGAGCTCACCTGCCAACGGTGAACTTGATCTCGGCGGAAAAATTGGCCGGCAGGGAGGAAGACGACGGTCGCCGGGCTGATGCGGAAGCGAGAGGAGCTGCAACCTAGCGCTATCGCTCCACAACGACGAGGCGAGCGTGTTGGTGCAAACAAAAGGAGCGGTGGAGCTCTCAGATGGCCGGCATAACCGAGCAAAGTGACGGCGGCGGCGGCGAGCAAGCAGAGGAGAAAGCGTGATACGGTGCTTCTGCGGTGCGATAGGGGTGAAGGAGAGGGCGGCGACGTGTTGAACTCGCGCGCGAAGCTAGCAAGCAGCTCGCTGGCGCAAGGCATGCTCCCCAGCGTGAGCGCGGCGCTGGCGAAGCAGCTCGCTGGCGAGCTCTGGACGCTTCCCCCCTTGGCACTGTTCATTGCTCATTCCCCCTTTCTGAATTTTCGAAATTACTTTTGAAATTTGAACTATACTTCAAGTTTTGCCAAAATATGAAATGTAGAGTTTGAAAAGTTGTACAACTTTGCTTTAACACCCTATGGCTGATTTTAACTGGAAATAGGTCAATTGGATCAAAACAGTTCAAATCCATTTCAAATTGGAAATTTGAAAAGGGGACAGAACTAGGGTTTTGCAGTAGAAGTAAAATTACTTTTGATTTTACATTGACACTTGAAAAATGGTCAATGTATGAAATGTTCCTTTTGAAATTCTCTACAACTTTGATGTAGATCTCAAACTCAGATTTCAACTAGTTTTTGAAATGCAAGTTTAAAGTCAAAAAGGGACCATTTTCAGGGTTTGAGTAGATTCAAAATTACTTTAAATTTTGTACAGAAACTTTGAAAACTTTGAATACCAAAGTTGTACTTCTCCTCAAGATCTACCAAAAAGCTTTTAGGGTCAGCCCCTAAATATGCACAGATTTTGAGTTAACTAGAAAGGGCTAATTAACTTATATAGGAAATTAAATGATTTTCCCATTTTTAAGCTAGATGAATTTTGTATTCTTTTGAATTGTTGAACTTGGTTTCATGCCTTTACATGAATTTAGTCAAATAGGAATGAACACAAGTTATTTCATAATGACATTCCAAATTAGGGTTTTGAGCTACATCACAAGCATAAACAAAAATGCTCACACATTAGGAATTAAACTCATTTTAGTGAATGCATCTCAAGGTGAGCTAGCACATGATGCTATGAAATGCTTATGATGGCATAACAATATTTTATTCATGTAAACACCTGAGGTGTTACAGTATCTCCAAAGAATCAGGTCGAGGGCAAGGAATATCTCCAGATCTCTTATATCACCACCACCCACTCGGGATTCACCGCTCCTGTCACGTATCGAACCACCCCGTGGGGGTCCCCACAGCAAAACTCCACTCGCCATCCACATATCACCAAGCCATCCACATATCACACATAACAAGGCATTTATGTAATTATGACAGAAGTAAATGCAAGCAGACAGGTATATATATAAGTGTGAGCGCGGAGCTGGGTAATCAGGGTGAAGTGGTTTCAAACAAGGCATACATGGCTCAGGCAAGGCATGCATCTCTATAGTAGCAATGAATAAAATAAAAGCGCTAGCATTTCTACTTTGCAATGTCTAATAGGTTCTCTAAGTAAGGGTGCTGCCATGACACCTGCGGTGTAGAGGTAATAGTGGTACGCGTCTCCGGATGACGGGGTCGTCCACCAACAGGGTCCATCTTCTCCGAGGGTGTCGTCGGATCCATCCAAACTCGAGTCGTCGCTACGCAAAAATAAAGAAGACAACGACCACTAAGAAGAAGCAAATAAAACCACAACAAAACTTAACTCAACTAGACAAATGGACTGCACTAGGAGGTAGATTGGGAATTAAGAAAATTATGAAACAAGTTTCATAATTTTTGGAGCTAGGATGAATTTTGTATGAATTTTTGAATTTGACAGGATTTCTGGAAATTGGAGAAAAAAAAAGAAAAAGACAAAGATTTCAGCTGGGCTGATTTGCTCTGCTGGAGACCGAACTAGGCCACTGCGGGATATGGACTTCGGGCTACTACGGGGCCGGGTTCAACTGTTCAAGGAGGGGACGGAGAAGCAGCCATGCACGCCAGGTGTCTCGACTGAACTCGACTGAGCTGTGCGGTTCCGCGTGCAAGTGTGCGTGCCTATGGGGCGCACCGTTGTGGTGTGCGCGCACGCTCCTACGGTGTGCCCGATGCAGTGGCTTGTGTGGTGCCCGTGACCGTGTGCGTGTGAGGGCACGGGCCGCGGACGAGCGTGGCAGGCGCGTAGGAACGCAGCGACGCTCTTGCAGGTGCTCAGAGGAAGAGTCTGGAGGCCTTGGTGTGTGTTATCGTGGAGTCTGGCTCGCGCACGGACCAGAGGTCGATGGTGCGTGTGTGGGCTTTGGTGGCCACGACCTGCTGGCTGGCACTGGAAAACAGGGCGCCCGCAAGGTGTTCGGCGCAATGCCGGTGGGTTTACCGAGGGCTGGGGCTCACGTGCTCAGGCGGTGTCTTCGGCAACAACACTGCCATGACCATGGCGGGGATCGGTGACGGCGTGCAGGTTCGTGACGTGCTGGCGCGCTGACGCCCCGACGTGTTGGGCATGGCCGCTCGACACCACGTGCGAGCGTGTGTGTGAGTGCGCTACTCGAGTGAGTGGCAACGCTTGACCGTGCGGCAGCCGTGGGTGGCCACCGACATGGCTCTGCGCCCTGCAAGGGAAATACGACGGCTCGAAGGCCGGGACAAGCATCGACGGTCGACCAAGGCGAAAAGGTAGGGCTTTGGGTCGGCCATGCTTACCAGAGGGCTCGCCGGCAGTAGATCGCCTGGTGCAGGTCGGGGTCGAGGGTGGCAGAATGCGTGCGCCGGCGCGACGTCCTGACGAGATCACGGTCGCTGGGTTGACGAAGGCGTCCCCGTGACGCTGCTTTAGCTGGTGGCGAGGCGGCCTTCGAGAGGCGTCGCAGGCCGTAGCAGTATCGGAGTGGTCCCTGGGCGATGACTCTGGCGTTCGGCTTCGACGAGGAAGAGGTGTCTTGAGGTAGGCGGCTTGACGTAGTTTTGGGGTGGTGCTCTCGTTCTCGAACAAAGATCAAGGCGACGTCGAGGGGTCGGCAAGGCTACAGAGTCGCCATGGCCGCGCGGCTTGACGACGCGACCACCGCTCCACGGCTTGCCGGGAACGCAGGCACCAGCTCGGCGTTGCGGTTATGGTCGACCCTAGCTAAACTGCTAAAGTGGTAGGGGGCTCCGAGGCTACGTAGTGGCACCACCGCGACGTCCATCGCGCGTTCGCGACAGTCGCGGCGAGCTCGGACGGTGTCTCCGGCGATGGGGTGCCCAGGTATGCTGCTCGGCACGACTTTGGTGGCCACGAGGTTGTGCTCTGCGCTGCCGGCTCCGGCAGGCGGGCGCAGAGGCCGTGCTGCGGCTCGGTGTGGGGCGAAGGAGCAAGGGAGGGCAGAGCAGAGAGCATCCTTGTGGCGACGGGCAGAGGGAGATCGCGAGGGGATGGTGGCTGGTCGGGGGATTTTATAGCCGGGTTCCGCAGAAGGAGTGCTCTACGAGCGGCGACGATCTCCGGCGTCCGCGCCGCTGGGACACGTGGCGGGCATCCATGGCACGGACGAGTGCCCAGGCTGGGAAGGTTCACGAAGGGAGCGTCGGGGTTTGGTCTGGGTGCGGTCAAGATGACGTGCAACCGGGGTCTACAGTCTGCACTCCCGTCCTTGCGCTCCCTTTCGACGGAAGGAAAGCAACCGCGAGAGAACGGAAAGGAGAAGGGAGGGGTTCGTCGTGAGGAGGAAGAAGACGAAACCAGGACGGAAAGCTACGAGAGAGAGACGGAGGGGCATCGGGCGCGGTTTCCCATTTGCTCTCCTGGCTGGCAAGCGGGACCCATGCACAGGGGTATGCAGATGCGGGAACGGCGACGTTTGCGGCTCTTGCTTGTGCGTACTGCGGACGCAAGAGGCAGGGAGAGGGTGCGGGATGGGCTGGCCAACGGAGCAGCGGACTGGGCCGTCGGAGGGAGATGAGCTGCGTGCTGGGCTGGTTGCTCGCGGTTTGGGCATTAGCACATACTATATGCATACGTACAAGGCACAGCGCCATGCCGCCGGCCGGCTTGGGCATGCACGCTACTACTAGCTTCCTGTGTGGTTGGGCTTTGGTGCATACATGGTACATGTACGTGTAGAGCCTTTGGACGGTGGTGCACGTTGGCTTCATCTCCTAGCGCCGTGCATGCTCCTGTTCTTGTGAAGAAGCGAAGGGGTTTGGCTGCCTAGATACGTGCTAAAGAGTCGTGGTTGCATGATTGTGCAAGACAACTAGCTTAGGAGCATTATCATTAGGTATAGGCTGGATACGTGCTGGTGCTTGATTGTCCCCACGTGCTTTATAAAATTAAGCAACGGGACATAGGTGCAAGCAAGGCCGTGCAGCCAGCTGGCCAAGGGATTAAGGAGAAAGGATCATCTATTTTCTACACAAGGATTTTTAGAGAAAGTTACCTCCAAGCACAAACAAGCAAGAATCAAATCACACGTGCTTCTATACTACTTGCGGTGCACAAGATCTTTGTAAATTCGGTTGAATAAAGATAGGCGAGATTAGTGTTCTTGTTTTAGAATTATAAATCATGGCGAGGTGGACCTGTGTTGAATTCGAGCGGAGCTTGAATTCAACTCAATTTAATTGTACTAAGAAATATTTTATTTGTGAAAATTCCTTCGCCATGGTGTTGACGGAGTCAACAACATGACAGAGGTGTTTGATGTTATGAAAATTTTGAAATCATGATTTTGAATTCGGGATTAGATGGAGAAAAGGTTGACTTAGTTTGTCTACACAACTACATGCAACCACATTGCAACGAAAATTTTTGAAAGCTCGGATTTTCATTACACAGAAACACGGAACGTTACAGTCAAGGAGCTGGAACTTCTACTGGACCTCAAATCAATGGCCCAAATGGCAATGGAGGTTAGATGATGATTAACCCTGGAGGCATGACACCGCAGCCAGTGCAACAGCCGATTATGAGTAAGAATATGTACTCATCGGCTACAAAAAGCTCCTCACACAAGGCGCATCACAAGAGATTTCAATGCACCACAGTATCAAGGCGTAGCACCTGGTGATATACCTCAGGGGTATCATTATGTCTTCGATTTCTATACATTGGACGCTCAAGAAAACCCAGGATATAATGGCAATACCCTTGGGGGCAGAACATCGGCTATCAAAAGCCGGTGAGTCAAATTGATCAACTAATGAGTCGTGTAAGTGACCTGGTTCAGAAACAATTTGGCTTGACGCCAAAATCTACAGTGACTGGTTACAAAAGCCATATCCAGAATGGTGTGATCAGGTTGTTCTTCCTCCGAGATATAGAATCCCTGATTTTACCAAGTTCACAGGAACTGGTTCAGTGACAACCATGGAGCATATAACCCAGTTCCTAGTCCAGCTCGGAGAGATTGGTGATGAACAAGCACTCAAAGTCAGAATGTTTCCTCTCTCTCTATCTGGTTCGGCTTTTTCATGGTTTTCATCTCTGCCACCCAATTCCATTCAGAGCTAGCATGACTTGGAAGATAAATTCCATAAGTATTTCGGCTTTGGAGTATGGAGAAAGGCTTAGTGGATTTAATCGATACAAGGCAAACGAATAATGAGTCTGGAAGCCAGTACCTCCAAAGGTTCAGAGAGGTGAAAATCAATGTTATTCCTTGACGTTGCCAGATTTAGAGGTGGTCAGCATTGTGATTCGAGGATTGATACCTGCTATCAGAGAGAGAATCAGCTTTGGTTGTAACAACATGGCCGATTTGGCTAAAAAGGTAGCAGGTATTGATGCCCAAAATTGGTACAATCAAGTTTTAAACCTAAGAAAGCCTACAATGCAGAGGAGTCATGTTTTCCTGCAAGATGAAGACAATGATTCAGAAGATGAAAGTGATGAAGAAGTAGCTGCTGTAGACTGGGTTTGGAGAAACAACGACTACATGCCTTGGGCAAAGGTTAAAAGTACCGAGAAAGATGTAAAGTATAGCTTCGACATCACCAAGGCCGACAAGATATTTGACTACTTACTGGAAAAGGGTCAGATCAAATTGACTGGGATCATACCATCCCATCGGCCGAAGAGCTTAAAAATAAAAGGTACTACAAATTTCATAATTCTGGTACCCATACTACTAATGATTGTCGAGTTTTCAGAGATATGATACAGATGGCGATCGTTAAAGGGAGGATAGGTCTAGAAAAGGCCAAAGGCATGAGTATCAACGGCCATCCTTCCCACAAAACATGGTAGCTCCAGCACCTCAGAGTGAAATCAAGGTCTTGACTTCTGATAAAGCCAAGGCAGCTAGGACAGTTGATCCAAAGAAGCAACTAATAGCCAGAGAGTATCAGGAGATGAATGGAAGAAAGCAATGATCAACATGATCAACCTGAAACTTCAAGAGCTGGTGAAGCTAGAAGGCGTCCAACTGTCAGGATCTTACTGAACAAGTGGCAACGTCAGAAAGAAAGGAGCCAAATGCAAAAGAAAGGGATGAGCAAGAATATCATGAGTGGCTCGAAGAAGAAGAGTATAGGAGGTCTCGTGAAGAAGGAAGACACATCAGGGATGAAGAAAAGAATCATTGGGACTGTCCTTTCATCAGACATTGTTGGAATGAAGGCTTAAACCTTCCTACTCTTCGCAATTGTCCAAAATTAATGCAGTGATCAATATCGAGAGTATAGGAAGTCGAGAGATAACCGCCGATCTATACATGAAAGATTAATGTTTGGAAATACAGACCGGCGCATAAAAAATGAGAATGTTCATAATCGACTTGGAGCAAGATTAGCCGATCATGATCATCCATGGCAGAAGGACAATGGTGCCCTGGTGGCTTGACCAAAAGCCAGAAGCGACGGCTTCAGAGGTTGAGAAATGATGAAATCCAAAAGAAGAAACCTAAGGTCTGGCAAGTGAAGCAGACAGCCGATAAGGGTGAGTCATCGGCTAATATCGCTGCTTTGTTCATGTTACCTGCTGAGTTTAGACCCTCGATCGTGAAGAAGAATCTGATGGTGAAGAGGCAGTTGCTCAGTGGATCTATCAAGCAGAAGAGGCAATGTTTCAAAAACCTGAGAAACATTCTCATTTAAAGGCTTTGTACTTGAAAGTGTTTGTTGGTGGAAGGCTTTAAACAAGATGCTAGTTGATGGAGGAGCAGCAGTTAATTTGATGCCATACGCCACTTTTAGAAAGCTTGGTAAGACTACAGAAGACTTGACTAAGACCGATATGAAGTTGACCGACTTTTCTTGCAACATATCGGCCACTAAAGGTGCTGTATGTGTTGAGTTAACAATTGCCAGCAAAAGTATGCCGACTACTTTCTTTGTAGTCGATGCAAAGGGATCCTATAGTGTGCTTCTTGGAAGGGATTGGATCCATGCCAATTGTTGCATTCCACATCTACCATGCATCAGATGTGAAGGACCGAGAATGCAATAGCAAGGCGACCAGAGGGGGGGGGGGTGAATGGGAGCACAAAAATTTCTCTCGAAACTTTGGCCTTTTGTCCCAAAATCAGCCCCAAGAGCTTCGATCGAAACAGTGATGCCCACGACCTTGGAAGAGGGTGGATGATCCCTAAGATCACAGCGAGGCACCACAAAGTGATAGCGAACCAAACGCAAAAACACTGGAACAAGTTTGACCCTCAAAAACCAAGTCCCGAAAGTAGATGGACGGCTACGTCGAGATATCCCAAATACCTATGCTAACAAGTAGCAAAGATACCTAGAGAGGTTCCTTGATCAACTCTAGGCCAAACGATAAGTCCGGAAACCAAGCGAAGAAGCTGGGAGAGCCAACACACTAAACCGCAACAAGCAGCCAACTCGCGGACTGTCCGGGCTACAAGACCGCGGACTGTCTGCCCAACGGCGGACTGTCCGGGATCAGGTGGCGGACTATCCGTCAGCCAAAAAAGCAAAACAACAGTGTTGCTGAAACACCTCTAGACAGTCCCGGACTGTCCGCGGGTTGCAACGGCGGACTGTCCGCCGGTCAACCTGGACACCAACAGTAGGAACCCGCGGCCACTGATCTGGCCAAGTCCCGACGCGCAGACTGTCCGCGGGAGGAACGGCGGACTGTCCGCGACCTCCCAGTGAGGGCGATTTCGGTCTCCCCTCACACAACTCTTTCCCAAATCCAAATCAAATCACAATCCCGTGTTTCAAACTAGGAAAGAATGATCACGAGGTAGTTAGGAGACTATCCCCAAGAAATCATCCGCTCAAATCGATTCAATCACCGGGAAATCGAAAGGGAGGAGTATGAACGAAAAAAGGTCACGAAAACGAAATCAACCCGATCTACTTGTTCGTGAGGAGTTAAATGAATTCCTTTGGTGGAAATGATGTCGTCACTGTAAGAACAAGTTGGTTCAAACGGATTTCGCAAAGACGCGGTATAGGAGGGAGATCGAGTGACGGGAAAATCGTGAGAAACGAAGAACGCGAAGAACACGAACAAATCACGAATCAAGTCATCGATCTGCAACCGTGTGGCTACCACACGCTACACACGTGAGATTACGGTCTCACTTTCGTCAAAATCTCCAGTACACAGAGGTATGGTTCTCTGCGGATTCAGTAGCTACAGCAGGGGATTGGGAGAGCAGGAAAACCTAGAAGGCAAAGAGCAAATGGCTGAGATAGATGGGGAGGAGGGTGTCTCCCTCCACTTATCCCAATTCTAATTCCTACTCTACTCTACCCCTCTCTAATTACAGAGCGAACCAGCTAAACCCTAGGGTTATTCTGGACCAACTCGAAGATGCTGGTGATCCGACGGCCACGCCCGCACAACTCGTAGCGTTGCCCCTCGACGCACCACCTCACCGATTGCCCCCACGTGCCGCCACCGCTCCGCTCGTCCTTTTTCTCGGACATCGCCCCCAGGTTTGAGGCCCAAACCGGAAACCATCCTTCACAACGACACCCCCCGTTTTGAGGCCAAACCGGGAAACCAGCCGACCATCGCCTGAGTTTATGGCCCAAACTCAGAAACCCGCAGCGCCCAGGTTTTTGAGGCCCAAACCTGGAACCGTCCTCAGCCCGGTTTGTGGCCCAAACTCGGAAACCATCAGCGCCCAGGTTTTGTGGCCCAACCTAGAAACCGTCAGCGCCCAGTTTTGATGCCCAAACCTGGAAACCGTCCACTCTGTGGTTTTTCGTTGTGCTCACCACCCGTCTGTGGCTCAACCACCAAACTGAGCCGTAGAGGGGATGCATCGCCCGTGCACCCGTCCACCGACACGTGTGCCCAGGTCCTCGACCCAGCAACACGTGCCCGCAAGTCTTCGCTCGTCGCTGTCCCAGGCTGTCAGCCACCACAGCTGATCCTCGGGCACCGGTGAAAGTCCTTGTTTGGTTTTGGATAATTGATGTCACCTAGAGTACTAACCTTGTCATGAAGTGTTTATGAGCTAGGTTGGTACATTCCAAGTACGGGAGCCAAATGATGATCATGGTATTGGTGGTGATGACCAAAAGATAGATCAAGTGCTCCACATTTGAAAGAAGAAGAAAGAGAAAAACAAAATCCTATGGAGATCAAGGCAAAGGTATAAATAGGAATTTTGTTTTGGCACTCAAGACACCATAGAGGGTGTGAGTGCATTTAGGATAGATAGCCGTACTATTAAGAGGGGAATATCTCAATGATCACGGTTATCAAGTGCCACTAGGTGAATTCATACATGCATATGCATTAGGACCTAGTGTGCTAACTCGAATCCTTTGAATATGTTTGTGAAAATGCTAACACACATGCACATGAGGTTGTACACTCGTTGGTGTTAGCGCTTTTGCAAAGGAGAAGTTGCTGGAGTTGGTTTGGATCAACACAGAGAAGAAAATGGAGTTTTCTGTGTATGGTCGGTGGTACCGACCAGGGTGGTCGGTGGTACCGCCCATAGGTGCTGCGTGCAGCCCTCTCTGTGTTGGGGGTTTTTGGCCTGGCGGTGGTAGTACGCTATTACCTCGGTACTACGCCGGCGGTGGTACCGACCGGATGGTCGGTGGTACCGTGGCCCTAGGAGTTTCGCGAGGCTCTCTGTAGTTTTGAAAATGGCTTGCCGGTAGTACCGCCATTACCTCGGTACTACCGCCCACGGTGGTACCGATGCAAGGTCGGTAGTGGCTGGTTTTTCGCGAGGCTCTCTGGAGTTTTGAAAATGGCTTGCCGGTAGTACCGCCATTACCTCGGTACTACCGCCCACGGTGGTACCGACGCAAGGTCGGTAGTGGCTGGTTTTTCGCAGAGCTCTCTGTTCGCGGCGATTTTGGCCTGGCGGTAGTACCGCCATTACCTCGGTACTACCGACCTCGGAGGTACCGACCAGAGTCGGTGCCTCGCCTAAATCAGCGGGACGTGTGTTAAACGGCTAGTTTGACTCTGTCGGTACTACCGCCCAGGAGGGGTCGGTACTACCGACCAAGCGCAGAAAGGTAGGGTTCGGGCGTCGCCCTCCCTTCCTATAAATGGGACGTGGCCGCCTTTGGGTGTTCTTCTTGACTCTTTGACTTCTTGAACATCCTCTTGAGCAAGATCTAATCCCTCCCTCCGATCTCTTTGCTTGTTAGTGCGAATCCAAGTGAGATCGAGAGATCCAAGTGCATTTGCTTGTGAGTTTGCATCTAGTGGCACTTGGCGATTGTGGTTGTTGTGGATATTCTTATTACTCTTGGTGGTTGCCGCCACCTAGACGGTTTGGAGCAGCGGAGGAGATAAGGCACGAGTGGTGATTGTTCGTGGCCATCTCCGGTGATTTGTAAGGGGTTTCTTGTACCTTCCCCGGCGGAGCGCCAAAGGTAACTCTAGTGGATTGCTCGTAGCTTGTGGATCCCCATCTTGTGTTGGTTGTGCGGCACCCTATTGAGGGTTAGGCGTGTGATGCCTATTAGCGCGTGAACCTCCAGTGGGTGTATCGCTACAACGGGGACGTAGCTTGCCGGCAAGCAAGTGAACCTCGGAGGAAAAATTATTGTGTCAACTCGTCTCCGTGGTATTCTTTGATATTCATTTATTAATCTCTTGCCGGATCGGTATACACACTTCTATCTCTTGTACTTACATTTGTTACTTTCTTGCAAGTTAATATTATACCTTGTTGTTAGTTACATTCTCTTATCTTGTGTAGTGATATACATTATTGTTCATTTAGTTGTCTAACTAGTTTGTTTAAGTGTTGTTGTAGAAATTTTTATAGGCTATTCACCCCCCCTCTAGCCATTTAGGACCTTTCAATTGGTATCGGAGCAAGGTCACCGTTTATTTGAGGCTTAACAACCTTCGGTGTCAAAATGGCTCATATCAACAACACCAAAAGGCCACCCCAATTTGATGGCACAAACTATGGCTATTGGAAGGCAAAAATGACCACTCATTTAAAGTCAATCAATAGAAAGATATGGCAAGTTGTGGATGTCAAGATTGAGATAGTTGATCCGGAGAATCTCACCAATGCCGAAGAAGAGAAGATGCAGAACAATGACATTGCTCTCAGTGCTATTCATGATGCTATCGATGAGAGGGTGTTTGAGCAAATAAAAATTTGGATATGGCATATGATGCTTGGAAGAAATTGGAAGAATCATTTGAGGGCACTCAAGCAGTGAAAGGAGCAAAAGCATACATTCTCAAAGAAAAGTTTGCTAGCTTCAAGATGAATGAAAATGAAAGTGTTCCAGAGATGTTCCATAGGCTTCAAGTGCTTGTCAATGATCTCAAAGCACTCGGAGAAGAGGTGAAGGACAAAGACTTCTCTCATAAATTCTTGAGATGTCTTCCAAACAGATTTGGCATGTTAGTCACGTTGCTTGTAAGAAGCGGTTTGGACACTATGACACCAAACCAAGTTCTTGGAGATGTAATGACCGATGACACCTATAGAGATGAGAATGATCAAGAAGTGAAGAAGGATGAGAAGAAGAAGAGTGTGGCATTCAAAGCCACAACATCATCATCAAAGAACAAGGGCAAAGCAAAGAAAGAAGATTCTAGCGAAGATAACTGCTCAAATGACAGTGATGACGATGATGAAGAGATGGCTCTATTTGTCAAAAGGTTTGGCAAATTCATGAAGAAGAAGGGCTACCGGGCAAGGAGGAAGAAGACTTCATACAAGAACAAGGATGAACCAAGAAGGTGCTTCAAGTGCGGTAGCAAGGACCATCTTGTTGCTCAATGTCCGTACAACAGTGAGAATGATGATAATGACAACAAGAAGGACAAGAAGAAAGAGAGAAGAAGAAGAAGAAAGAAAAAGAATTACACAAAGAAGAGAAGGGGCAATCATATATGGTCACTTGGGATAGTGATGCATCCACAAGTGATAGTGATGAAGATAGTGATAATGAAGATCGCAAAACAAGCAAGAAGAAGGCACTTGCAAGTATTGCTATCAACAACAAGCCTTCAATCTTCGACACTCCATCATGCTTCATGGCTAAGGCCACAAAGGTACTATCTGATGATGATGAGAGTGATAGTGATGATAGTGATGATGATGAACCCACTAAAGATGAATTAATTGAAATGCTTGATGATGCTAGAGAACATTTTGATAAAAAGAGAAAGGAGTGCAAAGAATTGCAAAAGAGACTAAAAGCTCTTGAGCAATCCTTTGAGGAGCTCAATGCTACTCATGAGAGGCTAGTGGAAGCCCATGAGGAGCTTGGCAATGCTCACACTAAGCTTAAGGAAGCTCACTCCTCACTTGTTGATCAAGCTAAAACTGAAAAAGTGGTTAAAACATGTGACATAGGCATAGCTTGTGACATTCGATGAATCTTTCTATAAGCCTATTATTATTGCTGCTACTAACCCTTCATGTAGCTCATCATCTACCACTACTACTTCATCTATGGATGATGGCTTCACTTGTGATGCCTCACTCATGGTTGAAATGAGACATTGAAGAAGGAGGTAAATGAGCTCACTCACGCCTTAGGTAAAGCCTATGGTGGTGAGGCCCGCTTGCTTAAGTGCTTGGGTAGCCAACGTTTTTCTCTCAACAAAGAGGGATTGGGCTATACCCCAAGAATGGCAAGGCGGCTTTTGCTACTCACAAGACTAGTTTTGTGAAGAGCAATGGTCGGTTTTGCACTAGATGCAAGCAAAGTGGGCATGTAGAGCAATATTGCAAGAACAAGAACAAGAACGCTAGTGTATCCTCTATTAAATTTGATTCTTGTTATTTGCTTACCAAGGGTGTTAATGGCATAAAGCTAAATTCATTGGTACACCAATTGTGGGCTCAAAGAAGAAAGCTATTTGGGTACCAAAGAGTTTGGTCACTAATCTTGGAGGACCCAAAAAGGTTTGGGTACCTAAAAAGGATTGATTTGTTCTTGTAGGTCAACTATAAAGCCGGAGGGAGGCATTGGGTGCTTGATAGTGGGTGCACTCAACATATGACCGGGGATTCAAGAATGTTCAATTCAATCAATTCAAGCGGCAATCATGGTTTTGATTCTATCACATTTGGTGACAATGGCAAAGGCAAGGTTAAAGGGCTTGGTAAGATTGCAATATCCAATGACATGAGCATTTCCAATGTGTTGCTAGTTGAGAGCTTGAACTTCAATTTACTGTCAGTCGCTCAGTTGTGTGATCTTGGTTTCAAATGCATTTTTGGAGTTGATGATGTAGAAATCATAAGTGTAGATGGTTCTAATTTGATATTCAAAGGATTTAGATATGAGAACCTATACTTGGTTGATTTCAATGCTAGTGAAACCCAGCTGTCAACATGCTTGTTCACTAAATCTGGTTTGGGTTGGTTATGGCATAGAAGGCTTGGTCATGTTGGAATGAAACAGTTTAAACAAAATAGTGAAGCATGATTTAGTTAGAGGCTTGAAAGATGTCACTTTTGAGAAGGATAAACTTTGTAGCTCTTGTCAAGCTGGCAAACAAGTTGGTAACTCCCATCCTAAGAAAAGCATGATGAGTACCAGCAAAGCATTTGAGTTATTGCACATGGATTTATTTGGACCAACAACATACACTAGCATCGGTGGAAGTAAATATGGCTTTGTGATAGTGGATGATTACACTAGATACACATGGGTCTTCTTTCTTAGTGATAAAAGTGAAACTTTTGATATCTTCAAAACTTTTGTCAAGAAATGTCAGAATGAGTTTGAAACAACAATCAAGAAAGTTAGAAGTGACAAATGGGAGTGAATTTAAGAATACAAGAATTGATGAGTTGTGTGATGACTTTGGCATAAGACATCAATTCTCACCCAAGTATACTCCTCAATCAAATGGGATTGTTGAAAGGAAGAACAGAACTTTGATTGATATGGCAAGGTCTATGCTCAGTGAATACAATGTCAGTCATTCTTTTGGGCCGAAGCTATTAATACGGCTTGCTATTGTAGCAACCGTCTCTATTGCCATGGCATGCTAGAGAAGACACCATATGAGCTATTAAATGGAAGAAAGCCAAATATCGCATACTTTAGAGTTTTTGGTTGCAAATGTTATATATTGAAGAAAGGTGCAAGATTGAGCAAATTTGAGAAGAAATGTGATGAAGGATTCTTACTTGGATATTCAACAACAAGCAAAGCATATAGAGTTTGGAACTTGGCTAGTGGTATTATGGAAGAAGTGCATGATGTTGAATTTGATGAAACTAAGGGCTCTCAAGAAGGAAATGAAAATCTTAATGATGTGAGAGGCACTCAATTGTCAAATGCAATGAAGAATATGGATATTGGTGATATTAGGCCAAGACAAGTGGATGATAATGAAGATGACCAAATGTTCTCCTCAAATGTGCAAGTTGATGCAAATCAAGCTAGTGGTTCTCATGATCAATCAAGTGCTAGTGAAGATCAACAAGCTAGTTCATCTCAACCAAGCAATCAAGTGCAAATCCTCCAACCAACCAATATTGCAAGAGATCATCCCATAGATCAAATTGTTGGGGATATTAGAAGTGGTGTGCAAACAAGATCAAGATTGGCATCATTTTGTGAGCATTTTTCTTTTGTGTCATCATTCGAGCCAACCAAGATAGAAGATGCATTGATGGATGTTGATTGGGTAAACGCTATGCATGAAGAGCTAAACAACTTCACCCGCAACCAAGTTTGGGAACTTGTTGAGAGACCAAAGAATTACAATGTAATTGGAACCAAATGGGTATTTCGAAATAAGCAAGATCAAGATGGGATAGTAGTAAGAAACAAAGCAAGATTGGTAGCTCAAGGTTACACTCAAGTTGAAGGTCTTGATTTTGGAGAAACATATGCACCGGTTGCAAGAATGGAAGCAATTAGAATTCTATTGGCTTATGCATGTGCTCATAATATCAAGTTATATCAAATGGATGTCAAAAGTGCATTTCTCAATGGGTATATCAATGAGTTAGTATTTGTAGAACAACCTCCCGGTTTTGAAGATGACAAGAAGCCCAACCATGTTTACAAGCTCAAGAAGGCGTTGTATGGTTTGAAGCAAGCACCAAGAGCATGGTACGAGAGGTTGAGAGATTTCCTACTCTCTAAAGGGTTCAAGATGGGCAAGGTTGATACTACTCTCTTCACCAAGAAGATTGGCAAAGACTTGTTTGTGTTGCAAATATATGTTGATGATATTATCTTTGGGTCAACCAACCAAGAGTTTTGTGAAGAGTTTGGGAATATGATGGCAAATGAGTTTGAGATGTCTATGATTGGAGAGCTTAGTTACTTCCTTGGTCTTCAAATCAAGCAAATGAAGAATGGCACTTTTGTGAGTCAAGGCAAGTACATCAAAGATATGCTCAAGAAGTTTGGTCTAAATGATGCAAAAGCTATTAGTACACCTATGGGAACAAATGGACATTTGGATAGTGATGCTAGTGGCAACATGGTGGATCAAAAGTTGTATCGGTCTATGATTGGAAGCTTACTCTATGTGACCGCTTCTAGGCCGGACGTCATGTTTAGTGTATGCATGTGTGCAAGATTTCAAGCTTCACCAAGAGAGAGTCACTTGAAGGCAACTAAAAGAATATTGAGATATTTGAAGCATACACAAAATGTTGGATTGTGGTATCCCAAGGGGTCAAACTTTGAGTTGATTGGATATTCGGACTCCGACTATGCAGGATGCAAAGTTGATAGAAAAAGCACATCGGGCACATGTCAATTACTTGGAAGATCACTTGTATCATGGTCATCGAAAAAGCAAAACAGTGTTGCACTTTCAACCGCCGAAGCAGAATACATATCCGCAGGGAAGTTGTTGTGCTCAATTACTTTGGATGAAAGCAACTTTGGATGACTTTGGAATTAAATTCAAACAAGTACCATTGCTATGTGACAATGAGAGTGCAGTGAAGCTCACCAACAATCCAGTACAACATTCAAGAACAAAGCACATTGACATTCGCCATCACTTCATAAGAGACCATCAACAAAAGGGTGATATTTCAATTGAGAATGTTGGTACCGATGATCAACTTGCCGATATATTCACCAAGCCACTTGATGAAAAGAGATTTTGCAAGCTAAGGAATGAATTGAATATACTTGATTTCTCAAATATGAGTTGATGCACCCTCCATTATATGACATGCCTCTCCTTCGACAAAGCAAAGGTAAAATTGTTTGGCATGACATTCATTCTTGCTAAGGATATGTTTAGTGCATTTAGTCATTCGTTGCATCTTATAGGCTCATTCATGAAAATAAAATACTTTGGATGTACATATGGTACCACTATTGCTTCTATGTTTGATATGATCTAGTGGTAGCATATGACATGTTTATGGGCTTGTGAACCTAGTGTTTGATCTTGAAAACAAGCATTCAAGGGTTTAACCGACGTGAGTAAGATAACCATTGAAAGATGTGTGAAGAAGCTTACTCTAGAGCAAACGTGTTAAATATCTTATGTTTGTTTGCTAGGTTGAACCATACTATGAACTTGATCACCCTATTGATTAACTTAACTCCTACTAAAATTGGTGTGCCTTTTATGGTACTTAATGACAAAGGGGGAGAAATGGTTAAGATAGATATATAACAAAGGAGGAGGATCAATTAAAATTTGAGCATATAAGTCGGGGGAGCAAGCTCATGAACTGATTGTTGCATTTGAATGTGCATATTCATATGAGTGATTGCATTGTAAACAATTTAAATTCAATATACATGCTTGTGTGATGTATGCTAGAAATAAATTTTGAATGATGATTTGTGAACTAGCATGCATAAGTGGTAGCTAGATGTAATCTGTTTTTGCAAAGTGGTACTAGAACCTTTTATATAATGTTGATCTCATAAGGTATCTAGTGTTTTTGTAAGTCTAGCTAATCAAGATGCTAAGGATGGTGTACATTGGCAACTCCGATTGGTATCACGCTTCAAAGGTCTATTCTTTATACCTTAGCATCATTTGATAGTATTACTCTCCCACATTTTATATCTATGCATATGTGCCGAACTTGAACCAAACACTATAGCACATATGTAGGGGGAGCTAATACTAACAAAGTGGTGACTCAAATTTTCAAACATATATCTTTGTGAAAGGTTGTCATCAATTACCAAAAAGGGGGAGATTGAAAGTCCTTGTTTGGTTTTGGATAATTGATGTCACCTAGAGTACTAACCTTGTCATGAAGTGTTTATGAGCTAGGTTGGTACATTCCAAGTACGGGAGCCAAATGATGATCATGGTATTGGTGGTGATGACCAAAAGATAGATCAAGTGCTCCACATTTGAAAGAAGAAGAAGAGAAAAACAAAATCCTATGGAGATCAAGGCAAAGGTATAAATAGGAATTTTGTTTTGGCACTCAAGACACCATAGAGGGTGTGAGTGCATTTAGGATAGATAGCCGTACTATTAGGGGAATATCTCAATGATCACGGTTATCAAGTGCCACTAGGTGAATTCATACATGCATATGCATTAGGACCTAGTGTGCTAACTCGAATCCTTTGAATATGTTTGTGAAAATGCTAACACACATGCACATGAGATGTTGTACACTTGTTGGTGTTAGTGCTTTTGCAAAGGAGAAGTTGCGGAGTTGGTTTGGATCAACACAGAGAAGAAAATGGAGTTTTCTGTGTATGGTCGGTGGTACCGACCAGGGTGGTCGGTGGTACCGCCCATAGGTGCTGCGTGCAGCCCTCTCTGTGTTGGGGCGTTTTTGGCCTGGCGGTGGTACCGCTATTACTCGGTACTACCGCGCGTCGGTGGTACCGACGGATGGTCGGTGGTACCGTGGCCTGAGGAGTTTCGCGAGGCTCTGTAGTTTTTGAAAATGGCTTGCCGGTAGTACCGCCATTACCTCGGTACTACCGCCCACGGTGGTACCGACGCAAGGTCGGTAGTGGCTGGTTTTTCGCGAGGCTCTCTGGAGTTTTGAAAATGGCTTGCCGGTAGTACCGCCATTACCTCGGTACTACCGCCACGGTGGTACCGACGCAAGGTCGGTAGTGGCTGGTTTTTCGCAGAGCTCTCTGTTCGCGGCGATTTGGCCTGGCGGTAGTACCGCCATTACCTCGGTACTACCGACCTCGGGGTACCGACCAGAGTCGGTGCCTCGCCTAAATCAGCGGGACGTGTGTTAAACGGCTAGTTTGACTCTGTCGGTACTACCGCCCAGGAGGGGTCGGTACTACCGACCAAGCGCAGAAAGGTAGGGTTCGGGCCGTCGCCCTCCCTTCCCTATAAATGGGACGTGGCCGCCTTTGGGGTGTCTTCTTGACTCTTTGACTTCTTGAACATCCTCTTGAGCAAGATCTAATCCCTCCCTCCGATCTCTTTGCTTGTTAGTGCGAATCCAAGTGAGATCGAGAGATCCAAGTGCATTTGCTTGTGAGTTTGCATCTAGTGGCACTTGGCGATTGTGGTTGTGTGGATATTCTTATTACTCTTGGTGGTTGCCGCCACCTAGACGGTTTGGAGCAGCGGAGGAGATAAGGCACGAGTGGTGATTGTTCGTGGCCATCTCCCGGTGATTTGTAAGGGGTTTCTTGTACCTTCCCCGGCGGAGCGCCAAAGGTAACTCTAGTGGATTGCTCGTAGCTTGTGGATCCCCATCTTGTGTTGGTTGTGCGGCACCCTATTGAGGGTTAGGCGTGTGATGCCTATTAGCGCGTGAACCTCCAAGTGGGTGTATCGCTACAACGGGGACGTAGCTTGCCGGCAAGCAAGTGAACCTCGGAGGAAAAATTATTGTGTCAACTGTCTCCGTGGTATTCTTTGATATTCATTTATTAATCTCTTGCCGGATCGGGTTACATTTGTACACACTCTATATCTGTACTACATTGTTACTTTCTTGCAAGGTAATATTATACCTTGTGTTAGTTACATTCTCTTATCTTGTGTAGTGATATACATTTATTGTTCATTTAGTGTCTACTAGTGTGTTTAAGTGTACTTTTCGCCTTTTTAACTAGTTGTTTAAGTGTGTTGTAGAAATTTTTATAGGCTATTCACCCCCCTCTAGCCATTTAGGACCTTTCACCGGGTATCCCAGTCCAAGCCTCACGTCCGCCCTTCGCCACTCTCGGTCCATCGGCATGGCACGTCTCTACTTGCCCTTCACCTTGCCTTTGATCACTGGATCCGTGCTCGACACTGCACAACACAAGCAAAAGAACATTCGCATTATCCCAATTGACAATCACTCATCACTCAGAGACTCGACATACACCCATGTATCCGCAATCTCCCCTTGATGAGTGCATTGTCAACTACAAAACACAATCATAAAGGAATAGAGGAAGGAGGAAGAAGTGAGAGAGAACTCGACCAAATGACCCAAAAGCATAACTAAGCCGAAGAAGGTCAAGTGGAAAGAGCAAGACAATTGGTCCCCAAGGCATGGGCAAGCTCGACGCAACCAAGCAAAGCAAAGCTAGCCCTCAAGAAGAGGTAGAACAGGCTCAACACCGCTAGCGAGAAAAACTTGATACCAATTGGAAAATCAACTGAAAATCAAGCAAAACAGAGCTAGCCCTCAAGAAGAGGCAGAACGGCTCAACGCGCTAGTAGCGAGGAAGCTTGATACCACTGAAGGAGGCTAGACATCAGCTGAAAAGCATAAAAGCGAAGGTGCTAGTTCCTCAGAAAGAGGCAAAGGCTCAACACAACTGGCCACCAAAATGCTCTAACCAATGTTACAAAGCTCGAAACACAAGCGAGCAACTCCCCCTCGAATAGTGCACACAACCAGGAGGAAACCCACATGATTTGTCAAATTTTCTCCCCCTTAGTTGAAAATGCACCATCAAGCAAATTCTCCCCCTTGACAGAATAACTCCCCCCCAAATGCATATGAGTCAAAAATGCAAGTTACAGCTTCAGGAATATAATCGATAGAATATGGAGATGCTCGACAGAGTGCTGATCCGATGACTCATAGAATGCACAGAATGCTAGCAAAGGCTCAAACTGATCACTAAATACAAAATCTGAAAATTTGAGCACAAGAGCAATTTTCAGCCAAAAAGGTATTAACCATCAAAATAGCACGAAGCATGTATAGACAAGAAGTCAAACAAGTGCTAAACATGTATACAAGGTGAACTACCCCTAGCACAGATCAATCATCATGCTATACAATGAAACATAGACTGTGTATCCAAATTTTATCAGAGTTGCAGTGGCTAGATTAGACAAGTTCAAATTTTAGCATGTGATTGCGAGAGGTTGTGAAAGCTGTCATTGCCTAACTTTGCAACTATGCGAAGCCTATGCAGAAGCAATGAAGCTTAAAGCAACAGTTTCGGTCATACACTACACAACTCAAGTTTAACTCAAAGTGCAATGAGAAACAGTCTCGAAACTATGATGTGCTGACAACAATCCCATCTCGATCTTTCTAAAATACTTGACTTGGTTCAGAATTTAAAGCAGATATGAACATACCAAGCAAGTGAATGACTTAGAACTAGAGACATAGCAACCTAGCATATATGAAAAGCATGAGTGAAATCTACACATCTACACATGCTAGTTGATATCTCAATGGTGAACATTTTCAGATTTTAGGTTATTACACAAGTTCACCGTTTACAAAATGGCTCAGCTCACAACATGTATCAGTGATCCGAAAGAGCATAAGCTGCAAGTAAAGCATCGAAGCATACACTATACAGATCATAGTCACATTCTAAGGATTATATACATGAAGCTCTGAATATAAATATGCAAGATGAAATGCAGAAAAGATGCAAGAAGAAACCAATTGAAAAACAGAAAGTCAGTTTGTATTACAAGAGTCAAAATGCTCCCCCATCTAAAAGGGGAAACACACACCAAGCTCACCCCTCAACCTATTAAAGGTTGATTCGTCTAAAGGCTTGGTGAAAATATCAGCCAATGGGATGAGTATCGACATGGCGAAGGTCGATATCACCCTTCTCATAGTGGTCTCGCAGAAATTAAAGCGCACATCAATGTGTTTGGTCTTAGAGTGCAGCACGGGGTTCTTAGCAACGCTAATAGCACTCGTGCTATCACAAAGCAAAGGAACGCGAGAAAAGCTCAGACCAAAAACACGCAAAGTGGCCATCATCTAAGCAACTGGGAACAGGAGCTAGCCGCAGCAACATACTCAGCCTCGTGGTAGACTGGGCGACACTAGACTGCTTGCGAGAAGACCAACGATACAAGAGAAGAACCAATAAACTGGCAAGTCCCAGAAGTGGACTTGCGCGATCAATACGGCAACCAGCAAAATTAGCATCAGAGTATCCGCAAAGCGAGAGGGTGGAGGAGGAAGCAGAATACCAAATCCAAACTCAGGAGTGAAGCATAAGTACTCATAATGCGCTTGACTGCCTGATGGTGAGAAGTGCGCGGCGACGACTGAAATCGCGCGCACAGACACACCGCGAACTGAATGTCCGGGCGTGTCGCCGTCAGGTACAGAAGCGACGCGATCATACTCCGGTACTCCTTCTGGTCCACAGCTTCTCCATCCACATCTGCATCCAGGGCCGCCGTGGTCGGCATGGGTGTTGGAAGAGGCTTGGCCTCACCCATGTCGAAGTTCTTCAGGATGTCCTGGTGTACTTGCCCTGGTGCACGAACGTCCCCTCTCAGGATTGCTTGATTTGCACGAGGAAAGGAAAAACGTCAACTCGCCCATGATGCTCATCTCAAACTCCCTGCTCATAGTGTCTGCAAACTTGGCAACCAAAGGTGTGAGAAGAACCACCGAAATGATATCATCCATGTAAATCTGACCAAGAGTGTCATTGCCTTGCTTGAGGAGAAAAAGCGTTTTATCCACACATCCCATTTTAAAAACCTTAGCAAGCAAAAAGGTTTAAACCTATCATACCAGGCTCTAGGGGCTTGTTTCAAAACCATACAGCTTTGTGAAGTTAAAAACATGGTTTGGAAACTTGGGATTTCGAAACCGGGGGGTTGTCTCACATATACTCTTCTTCTATGTAGCCGTTTAAGAAGGCACTCTTGACATCCATTTGAAAAAGTTTAAAACCCTTTGGATGCAGCAAAAGCCAAGAGTATCCTAATTGCCTCCAACGAGCTACAGGAGCAAAAGTCTCCTCATAGTCTATCCCCTCCTTCTGACAATACCCCTGGGCTACTAGTTTGGCCTTGTTTCTCACAACATGGCCATCCTCTCCTTGTTTGTTTTTGAAAACCCATTTTGTCCCAATAGGGTGACACTCAGGAGAAAAGGAACAAAACCCAAACCGATTTCTTTCAAAGTTTTCAAGTCCTCATGCATGGCATTGACCCAATCTGGATCAGATAAGCGTGTCCAACATCTCGGGGTTCAAAATCAGCAACAAATGCAGAATGAGCAAAGTGAGAGATTGTTGTGACCTTGACCGAGTGACACGTTCGTCGATGTTGCCGATCATCTGTTGAGGGGGGTGTTGGCGCTGGATGTGCCGTGGCACCTCACGAGCTGAAGATACCTCCCCCTCAACAGGAGCTGTGCCTCCTCGGGTACAAAGGGTACCGCTCGAGGTGGCGCATCCCATGGCCCCCAAGATGAGAAGTGTCGGGGCCTGTGAGTCGTAGTAGAAGCCGATCCTTATGGCACAACAGTTGGAGGGGTGCTGGGTCGTCCATCCCTTCAGCACCTTCTTCCTCATCATCAAAAAGAGGATCGCGAACCTCATGATCACATGCACGCTCAAAGCCAAGAAGAAGAAGACAAAACCATGGTCTCGTCGAAGGTGACATCGATGTATCCATGACTCGGTTAGTGTCAAGATTAAGTACACGATAAGCGCGAGTATGAGTGCCATAACCCCAAAAAACACCGTCAGAAGAACGAGACTCAAATTGTCCAGGTTGCCTTTTTCAGTATAAAACAGTGGCAACCAAAACTCTAAAATAACTCACCTTGGGCAGTTTTTCAAAACGCAGCTCATAAGAAGTCTTTTCAAGAAAGCTCGGAGAAAAATGCGATTGGAAATGTAGCATGCAGTGCTCATAGCTTCGGCCCAATATCGCCTAGGAGTCCTATGCTCATCGAGCATCGTCCTGGCCATCTCTACAAGGGTCCGATTCTTCCTCTCTACAACACCATTTGAGGGGGTGTGTAGGAGGAAGAAAACTGATGCTCTAAACCCAAAGAGTTACAAAACTTCTCAAATTCCGAATTATTGAATTCGGAACCATTATCACTCCTAATAGCTCGCATCGAGTTCAAAGAGGAACTCGTTCTGAAGACGCAAATCAGATTGCGAGCAAAGGAGGAAGTCTCGGTCTTCTCAGCTAAAAAGAAGACCCACGAATATCTTGAAAAGTCGTCAACAACAACAAGCACATACCACTTCCCCCAACCGAGCTCACCCGAGCCGGACCAACAAGGTCCATGTGCAAAAGCTCTCCAGGGCGCTTAGTCATGACCTGAGTCACTGGATGGTGGGGAGCGGCAACCATTCCCATGTCTACAAGAATGGCAAACAAGATCCTTCTCATGCACAACTTGGGCAATCCTCGAATTAGCCAAGTGAACTAAGCTTTGCAGCAAGTCGAAGCTCAAATGTCTAGTCTCCTATGCCACTTCCAAAGATCAGAGGAGGAAGGTCCAGCCAAAAGACAACAAGAAAGAAACTCCAAACGACTCCGACAAATCTGCATGAAAGACTTTCCAAAGGGCGAAATCCCACAAACAGATTGCCCTGAGGATCAAATACGACTGAGATTCAGCTTAAAACAAATCTCATAGTCGTCATCAAAGAGTGCGAAACAGAAAGAAGGTTAAATGCAAGTTAGAAAAAGAGAAACATCGCGCAACACAAAGTGCTCATTAACTCACACTGACCCACGAGACAACACTCTACCTTGCTATTGTCGCCGAAGGTGATAAACTCCTTTCCATCGACCGGACTAAGACTGGAGAACCACTTGGCGTTTTTGGTCATGTGCCTCGAACACCCGGAATCCCCCAACCAAACGTTATCCAATCGTTTTACCTACATCAATAAAAGACATAGGGTGAGCATACGTCCAACACTGGGGTTAGTGAGGTAGGAGAAATACCATGTTGGGCGACGCTCAAAAGAACGGTTAGCAGAAAAACCATTCCTAGCATGTCAACGGGAAGAGCGATCACCGCGTAGAGAGGAAAACGTGGTCGCTAAGGGAGGAGCGCCCATCGCGATACTCAAAACGCGGTGGGGAAAACGCTCAACTACAAAGCCACGCCACGGGGTCCATAGCCTACAACTGCAGGCTCCCGCCGGCACGACCTCTCCGCTGCCTAGGCCTGGGAACTTGAGGTTCTGGACCTCTAGGCCTAACAGCACGTCTCTGAACATTCGGCACATGTACATCATGGAAAGGATGGTACATGTCCGTGTTGTTCATCTCCTTTGCGCGGCGCGCCTCTCTCTTGCGCCGAAAAGCAAAACTCACTTAAGTGTCCATCTCTCCCACAGTGCTCACAGTGGTACCTCACCGCTCTCATAGGGGGTTGTTGGTACTCACGGTTGGTAGTGGGTGTGGATCACTTTGCCCTTCTGTGGCATAAGCTCCTCCTGAATGGTGTCATGGTGTTCCAGCTTGTTCTTGAGGTGGTTTGGTTTGGAGCCCATGATTGGTTCTTGGGTGGAGTCGTGGAGGTTTTCAATCACCCCATCCTTGGTGTTAGGCTTGAGATGCTCTTTGGGTGGAAGCTTGGTAAGTTTGGGAGTAGTGGTGGAGTTGGGCTTCTCACATGGGTTAAGACCACTCGACTCTCCAATCTTCCCAAAAGCAGAAAGATCAACACCCGGAGCAAAACCTACACCAGGACCTCCAGCAGCTCCCTTGAATTGGGAGATCATCATCCCGAGCTGTGGCTCACCACTAGACACCCATGACAAGATGGTCCGAAGGTATGTGTTTTCCTCCTCGGTTTGCATCTTGTCATGCTTCACGTTCGCAATCTCCATCTCCAAACCCTCACAAAAACACACCTAGCCACAATGTGCTACCTGAGTTGGCCTCTTCAAGAGACACAATCTTGGCATTTCTTCTCTGCCAACTCAGATTGCAAGACAGGACAAGTCTTGCGCACCCAACAACATGGGTCTAGCCGGAGCTCATCCACCTCTCCTACCAACGCAACATACTTACATCTCAAAGTGAGAAGGTCAGTCATGTGCGTGGTGCACATCTCACATTCTACCTCCTCAGAAACGACCACGGTGGACTTGGCAAACTCAAGCTCCCTCACCGTGTCCTCCCACTTCTGCCTAAACTCCTTGCGCTCTCTAGCGGTACGCCTAAGCAACTTATCTTGCTAAGGAGCGTGGCAGTAGCTTCTCGACCTCAGCAGAAAGCTCATCGGGGGTCAGAGATACCTGGGAGATGTCGTCGTCCTGAGGATTGTCCGCCGCCGACCTCCTTGCCAAGGGCCATGGTACAGAAGCCCTCATCGTCGGCGAAGAAGAAGCAGAGGGTGTTTAGCTTGTCCTCGATCCTCTTCTTCTTCTCAGACTCGTCGTCGCTTGAGGAAGCGGAGTCGTCGTCCGAGTCGTCGATGTCACTGAGCGTGGCGAAGAAAGCACGCTGCTCAGCCTGGGCCTTCTCCAAGTACTTGGTCTTGATGTACTCTTATTGGAAGCCGCCCTTCCGCTTGTGCTTCGTGGGACGTACTTCTCCTTGCGCTTGCCGGAGTCGTACTTGTGCCCATGATCGCCCTTCCCGAATGCTTGTTCTTCTTGGGACAGTTGGCGATGAAGTGGTCGGGGTCGCCGCACTCGAAACAGCCCGAGCGTCCTCCCTCCGCGGTGACCTGTTCATGCGGTTGTTGTGAAACCGTGAGAACCGGTTGGAGCAAAGCCAACTCGTCGTCTCCCAAAGACTCCAACTGCTCCTCTGTGACAGAAAGAAGAGAATGCAAAGCAAAGCCTCCAGAGGGGTTAGCAGAAGAGCCAGAAAGCAAAGCCCATTGACGGGCCAGAAGGATTTTCATAAGAAGCCCTCGCCATGGCATCAATCTCACTGGACTTGAGCTTACTGAAGAGCTCGTCGCACGTGAGGGTCTCATAGTTAGGTGATTCGCTGATCGCCTGAACTTTGGAATCCCACACCGATCGATCAAGGGTATGCAAAAGCTTGAGAGCCCTCTCATGATCGTCGAAAGGTAACCGCTCCTTGTTAGCCCTCATCCTGTTGACCAATCACCTGAAAACGAGCGAATAAACTTTCTATGCTCTCGCCAGGCATATGTCAAAAGTTCTCATACTCTTGCTTGAACGACTCATAGAGACGGTTTTGACTTGAGAGGTTCCCTCATGGAAAACGCATGAGGGTATCCCAAATCTCCCGAGCCGTAGCGAGGTGAGAAACACGATCAAAACTCACTCATGCTCAATCATGAGAAAAGAGCATTACGTGCTCGGCTATTGGCATCGTGCTCATCGATCTGATGCTGAGTCACACGAGCAGCCAAGACAACGTAATCAGCAGAGTTGCAAATATCCTAGAAGGAAGCACCCAAACTCTGCAGATAGGCCCGACATGCGTATCTTCCAAATACGCATAGTTTTGTCCCATCGAAAAATGGGTTTGCCCACGCCGCGATCCATGTCGCCTTCTGTGGATCTGGAACCGGTTAGGTGGAAGATCCTTAACCCGCTCCGATACCAATGAAGGACCGAGAATGCACTAGCAAGGCGACCAGAGGGGGGGGGGGGGTGAATGGGAGCCAACAAAATTTCTCTCAAAACTTTGGCCAAATGTCCCAAGATCAACCCCCGAAAGCTACGACTGAAATCGTGATGCCCACGACCCTTGGAAGAGGGTGGATGATCCCTAGGATCACAGCGAGGCACCACAAAGTGATAGCGAACCAAGCACACAAAAAACTTGGCACAAGTCCGACCCTTGAGAACCGAGTCCCGAACGTAGATAGATGGCTAGTCGAGAAATCCCAAATACCAATTTAACAAGTAGCAAAGATACCTAGAGAGGTTCCTTGGTCAACTACAAGGCCAAACGAGAAGTCCGAAAGCTAGCGAGGAAGCCGAGAGAGCAAACGCGCAAAACCGGAAGCTTCAGGATTCTGGACTGTCCGCCGGTACGGTCGCAGACTGTCTGCCCAGTGGCGGACTGTCCGGGCTCAGGTCGCAGATTGTCCGCCGGCCAAAAGAGCAAAAACCGCAGTGCTGCTGAAGTCTTGCTGGACGTCTCCCGGACTGTCCGCAAAAACCAACGGCGGACTGTCCGTCGGTCAAAACTAAAACAGCAAGCTGCTGAACAGTCCCTGAACGACTCCCGGACTGTCCGCGAGTTCCTTCGGCGGACTGTCCGCCGATCAAGGACAGTAACGCGACCGAGACCCGCAGCCACTAACTTGGCTCGATCCCGACGCGCGGACTGTCCGCAGGTCAAAACTGCGGACTGTCCGCCAACGAGCAGAGAGGGCGATTTCAGTCGTCCTCTCCCAAATCTCTCGAAATTGATCCAAATCAAAATCCCACATTTCCCAAACTAGGAGAAGATGATCACGGGGTAGTTAGGAGACTATCCCCAAGAAAATCATTCGCTCAAATCGATTCAATCACCGAAAAATCGAAAGGAGAAGATCAAGAAAGAAAAAAATGTCACGATAACGAAATCAACCCGATCTAATGTTCGTGAGGAGATAGATGAATTCCTTCGGTGGAAATAATCTCCTTTCAAAATGAACAAGTTGATTCAAAAACGGATTTCGCAAAGACGCAGTAGGGAGAGAGATCGAGTGACGGAAAAATCATGGGAAACGAAGAACGCGAAGAAAGAACACGAACAAAACGCGAATCAAACACATCGATCTGCACCGTGTGGCTACCACCGCTACAACAGTGAGGTTACGGCCTCACGTCCTCAAAATCTCCAGTAAAGAGGAGGTATGGTTCTCTCGTGGATCTCAGCTAGCTATAGCAGGGGATTGGGAGAGAGAGGAAACCCTGAAGCAAAGAGCAAATGACTGAGATGCATGGGGAGGTGGGTGTCTCCCCCTACTTATTCTAATTCTCAACATTCCTAATTCCCAATCTACCCTAACTACTTACAGAGCGAGCCAGCTAAACCCAATTAAGGTTATTCTTGACCAACTCGATGGTAGGCCGATCCGACGGCCACGCCCGCACAACTCGTAGCGTTGCGTCGACGCAACCTCCCGATTGCCGCCACGTGCCGCCACCGCTCTGCCGTCCTTTTCCCGGACGTCGCACCCGCGGTTTTGTGGCCCAAACCGGGAAACCAGCCTTCACAGCCAACCCCCGGTTTTGAGGCCCAAACCGGGAAACCAGCCCACCAACGCTTGAGTTTTGTGGCCCAAACTCAGCAAACCCGCAACACCCAGGTTTTGAGGCCCAAACCTGGAAACCGTCCTCAGCACGAGTTTTGTGGCCAAACTCGGAAACCATCCGCGCCTAGGTTTTGAGGCCAAACCTGGAAACCGTCGACCCGATGGATTTTCTCTGGCTCTACCACCAAACCAAAGCTGTAGAGGGGATGCACCGCCCGTGCACCCCGTCCACCGACACGTGTCCCCAAGTTCACGACTTAGGCAACACATGATCGCAAGTCTTCGCTCGTCGCTGTCCCAGGCTGTCAGCCACCACAGCTGATCCTCGGGCCACCGGTCCCTCAGTCCAAGCCTCACGTCCGCCCTTCGCCACTCTCGGTCCATCGGCACGACACGTCTCTACTTGACCTTCACCTTGCCTCTGATCACTGTATCCGTGCTCGACACCTGCACAACACAAGCCAAAGAACATGCGCATCATCCCAGTTGACAATCACTCATCACTCAGAGACTCGGCATACACCCATGTATCCGCACAAGGTGGGTCGGCCGACCCCCATGGTGGGCCCACCTGGCCTCATTTTGTTCATTTTGCCATCTCCTACAAGTTCACAAGCTAAGGGTACAAGTGGAACTTATTAGTGATAAATATCCTCATGATATGCTATACTTCCTTGAAACCAAGGCCTGTTGACGGTATTTTGATAAGGTAAAACATGCTATAACTTCCGTCAACAAGATCCCCCACACTTGAATCTTTGCTCGTCCTCGAGTAAAGGTTAGAGAAAGTGAACAAGTGATTATTACATGCTTAAAATGATAATGATCATAAAGCATCATTCCTAACATAGTTTATACCAATGGGTTATGTGGTACTGTCTATCATATATCCTTTAGATGTTGAGAAAAGGAACAAATCTCAAAGAAAAGTCATCTCCCTGAATTCTTGTTCTTGGTACTTAGAGTTTTTAGGACAGTTTGAAAGGAAAACACATAGTTCATGCTTACTCCTCGTATAGTACTCTCAAGACACTCTTATAGGTGTTTGGTTCCTCACCAAGGCATAGCATGTGGTTGCCTTATTTTTGTTTTATCCTAATCTATCAGGCTTATATGGAGCTTGGTAGGGATAAACAAAGTAGCATACTTGTTTTGCATATATTGTAAAGTCAAAACAAGGATCCAAGGAGAAGAATGTCATAATCCTAGATCAAGATGTGCATGTGTGTGGAAAGTATGTGGACTAGAATGCTCCTTTAATATAATCTCTCTCTACTTTATTTTACCTCGAGACATGGCTAGCATTTTTCAACAATGGACCTTCATGTGTCCATAATTTTTTTATAGTGGACCTTCATGTGTCCACATCTTTTTTTTTCTTTTTCTTTTTGCTTAGCTTAGCCTTAATGTCTTTTTTACTAACCAGAGTTAGAGAGAGAGATATTGTAGAACTTTAATGTACGGAGCATCTATAGAGTGGAAATGAATGGCATGTGTAGGCATACTTCCAGTGTAGAAGTTGCATATATAGATGGTGTGTACGTGATCTTGATCTTGGGATTATGACAAAATTCTCAACTAGGGTCAACAAGGTTTGACCAAACTCAAGACAAAAACAAGTAGCATGTGTGTAAAAGGTTTTGATCATGTATGCATATGTATGGTTTTGGTAGGTATTTCTCACTATAGAGGAGTAAATGATACTATGGTTTTGAGATATTTTCAAAAACAAATCTCTAAGCACCTTAAACAAAAACAGGTTTGAGTCTTAAGCCTAGATTTATCTCACTTTTAACAACAACTTAGTCAATACGGTTTCCTAATTTAGTTTACCCATGAGTATAAACATATATAAGAACATGGTTTTATGTCATTAACATTCTTAGCATATCATAACTCAAGTCACTTTGTAGCTTTTTATTTTATTTTATTCAGACTATGGAATGTGTGTGAAACTGCTTGAACCGAGAGGAGAAAGGGGAAACGAACCAGACATCAGTGTTGAGCTTATTGTGTAGAGGTGAGCTGGTGGGCCCAGGTCACCATGGTGGGGTCGGCCGACCCCACCAAATGGTGGTTTTCGTTGCCATTTGCCTTTTTCTCCATTCAGTTTACATCTGCAAAAGCACTTTTCAAAAATTCAAGAAAACGGGGTCGCCCGACCCCTTGCTTACCTCTGTTTTGTGCACTGCAGCGTGTCAGCCTGTGTTCAGCAGTTCAGTGTGGTTCAGTGATGAAATCTGGGGGTTGTCCGACCCCCCCACACTTGAATTTTTCCATAAATGAACTCTGAACATGACGCAAAGGTAAAATGCAAAGTGCTCTACTGGTGGCAAACACACCAGTAGACGAGATATATTTTATTTATTCTCTAAGAAGGGAAATACATTGGAAATTTAAAAGGGAAATTCAAAATAAATAAATCTAAGATGAAACTTGGAAATTCAAAATAAACCTAACATGGAACTTTATTCTAACCTAAGCTAAACTATCTATGCGACGGGGGTCTAGGAGGTCATCCCGCCCCATAGCCCTAGCGAAGCGTTTGAGCTTCGCAGAGGTGCTAATCCTAAGATGGTGAAAGTCATCTTCTAAGTCTTTATTCGCCATCTTCAACTCTGACACCGTCTCCTCCAACACCCTGTTCTTGCTTGTAGGGTGGAGGTGACGTGCATCAGCCTCTCCAGATCTGTCTTCTCGTCTCCTCCTCGAATTTTCCTGGCGGCCCTTTGATCAACGGAGGGTCCATCCTCCGCCGAATAGAAGCCTGAGACTCCAGGGACTCCCGCAGCTCACCTTCTCTTCCGTGTTGAGAGAAGGGACGACCACCTTCCCTCGACCATGCCCACCGGCTATGATTCGATGGGTCTTCCAGAACGTGGGCATCGACGGGGAGTACGACGAAGTGTACTCCGTACTCCCCGTTGTCGTGGTAATCGCGCGCGGGTTCTCCTCCGGCGGGGCTTCCCCTTCAGTGCGAGTTGCCCCGTGGTCGGCCTAGTCGGCGTGAGATGGAGCGCCGGGGGATTTCTCGATCCCCCTTCTCGGAGTTAGCGAGCGGGACGATGCCGCCGTGCGAGGCGATGGACGGGGGGGGTGGTCGGCCGACCCCTGGTGGGATCGGGCGCCCACCACCGGCCCGGCCAGCCATGGTGGCCCCCTGGTGGGGTACCATGGCCAGCGGCACCGCATCGATCACGTTGAT
Source organism: Coix lacryma-jobi var. lacryma-jobi (assembly GCA_009763385.1). NCBI lineage: Eukaryota > Viridiplantae > Streptophyta > Magnoliopsida > Poales > Poaceae > Coix > Coix lacryma-jobi. The sequence goes on from CM019825.1 coordinate 65,525,064, forward strand.
CGTGAGGGCCTGCTCTAGATCTTCGGCTAGGGCCCGTCGTGGCGTAGGTGTTACAGGGCGCGTAGGCTTACTAGTGGGTGCCATGGCTAGTGTTTGGGTCGCTGAGGAGAGTGCACGGAAGGCTAGGAGGCTCTGGCCTTGCGTGGAATTGCGAGTAGGAGGAAGAAGGAGATGGGTGCAAGGTTAAATAGCGGCTGCAGATGACTACGATGCTGATTTTCACGGGATCGCCGTGGAAAACTCGTAACTTCACAGAGTCCGTCGCGCCGCCATTCCAATCCCGTAAGGTAGGGATTGCCGACCTCATCGGTTTTGGATTTGGGGTTATCTCCAGGGGTTGTTATCCTCTTGCCGCGGTGAACTCATCTGCGAGTCGAACCTCCCCGGCGGGGTCGCCCGACCCCCTTGATGGGTGTCCGGCGCGGTCACGTACCCGGCTCGAGCCCATCTACGCAATTGTGCAACCTTTGTCGCAGGTTGGCCCATATAGGGATCGCCCGACCCCCTAACTGGGGTCTATGGGCCCCACCTCAAAGCCTAAGGTAAGTCTAGCCTATCCCTTCTCGAACAATGAAGTGGCATTTCTCCCAGTTCAAGATCAAGTACTTTTCTTGACAGCGTTGTAAGACACAGTCCAGATTCTCTAAGCAGTGATCAAAGGTTGTTCCATAGACTGAAAAGTCGTCCATGAAAACTTCCATGATTTCTTCTATCATAACCGAGAAGATGGACATCATGCACCTCTGAAATGAAGCAGGGGCATTGCATAGGCCAAATGACATGCGCCTGTATGCATATGTCCCATAGGGGCATGTGAACGTGGTCTTACTTTGGTCATCGGGATGGATTGGAATTTGATGGTACCCCAAATACCCATCAAGGAAACAAAAGAAGGAATGTTTGGCTAGCCGTTCCAACATCTCATCGATGAATGGCAATGGAAAGTGGTCTTTCTTTGTGGCCTTGTTAAGTTTTCGGTAGTCTATGCACATTCTCCATCCCGTGACGGTTCGTTGTGGAATCAATTCGTTGTTTTGATTTTTAACGACCGTCATTCCTCCTTTCTTAGGAACTACTTGGACGGGGCTTACCCACTCGCTGTTTGGAACAAGGTAGATTATGCCCGTGTGCAAGAGCTTCAAGACCTCCTTCTTTACTACTTCTCTCATCGCATTGTTGAGCCTCCTTTGTGGCTCTCTAGAAGGTGTAGCATCGGGTTCGATCGGAATGCGATGTGTGCAAAGAGCGGGACTAATTCCCTTGAGATCTTGCAATGAATATCCTAAGACGGATCGGTGTTTTCTAGGACGGTGATGAGTTTAGAAACTTCTTCCATTAAGTCGATCACTAATGATCACAGGAGTCTCTCTATCACCATTAAGGAAGGCATACTTGAGCCCAGAAGGAAGTGGCTTAAGCTCTATAGAGGGTTTTGGTGGAGGTTTAGACTCATCCAAGTCTAACGGTTCATCTAAATCAGTGTCTTCTTCTTGGATAAAGTCATGGGCGTCTTCTTCTAGATAGGGTTGAGAAGTTTCTAGTGAAGATACCGACATCACCTCCTCTATTGGATCAGGCTCGGGTTTTGGTTCGGCTATCGAATTAACGCAGCCGGCAAAAGGAACTCAAAGATCTAGATCCTTCCCAAGGTGACCCTTAAGGCTCCCTTCACGAAATCCCTCAATGAATCTCATGAGTGGGTGCCCAATTAACAAGTCGACTCGTCTACGTCAAAGACATAGAAGTTTGCGAGGAAGCTAACCTTGTTAATTGTGATAGAAATATTCTGTGCAATCCCGCAACTCTCGACCAATTTTCCAGAAGGAAGCTTAAGGAATTTATTGGTCGGGTTTAGCAGTTCCTCACCTAGGAGTGTTAACATCAACGATTTAGACATTAAATTTACTCCTACAGCGGGATCATAGAGGGAATCTACAGCCGTCTTGTTGATGGCACACGGTATGGATGTGAAATAGGACAGAAGCTTAACGACATCTAAAGATGCTTCAGCCTCCTGAACCATTCGTTGCTCATAATAGACATGAGCTCCTGAGCAGTGCCTTAAGGTAACTTGCCTCAAACTGGGTTGGCATGTGGTTATTAGGAGCTCTACGGGCTGTGGATCTCTTCTGCACAGGTTGTTTCGAGACATTGCCATAATCGGCGAAGAGATCTGTCTCGATATTTAGAGGATAATCCAAAGGATGAATTACTTCTTCCTTTGGAGGAGTAGGTGGTTGTGGTTCAGGTCTGACAGCTTGGGGTATAGGTAAAGGAGTTTTGGCTGTCGTGGGTTTGTCCCTAGGAGTTTGATCTTCCTCTAGAGTTTCACCATGGTCATTGGTGTAGGGGGTGTTCTTGAGAATGGTCGCAAGAACTTCCTTACCTTCACTAATTAATGGGTAAATGGAGGAAAGCTCCTTTAGAGGCTAAATCAAGGAATTGTGCAGAGTTTTGGCTAAGACCGAGATAGAAATGTTGCATAAGGGTTGGCTCGGTTATAGCTAAATCTGGGCCAGAGGATGCTAAGTCTGTAAGTCGTGCCCAGGGCCGCACCTAGAGATTCCTTCTCGTCTTGTTTGAAGTTTAGCACATCTCTACGAAGACGAGCTACGCGGGATATGGGAAAGTACGTTAAGCAGAACATGGCTTGCAGTTTCTCCCATTCTCCGTTCACACTACCAACGTAGCGAGTATACCAGCGTCTAGCTTTCCCGTTAACGAGAACAAAATAGCTTCCACTTAAGAGTGACTCGCCTCATCCTTGGATGTGAATACACGAACAAAGTTGTTCGAAATCACGTAGGTGGGTATAAGGATTCTCATCTACATCTCCTGAAAAGGGATTCTCCTGAACCATCGCTATGAGGCTGGGGCGAAGCTCATAGCGAACTGCCAAAATGGCATGAGATGAACTAGGCGGCTCCAACTCAGCGCCCGATGGAGCAGCGTAGTCAAAAAGGGTTGTTTGATCCATATTGATTTATGAAATAAAAGTTCTAATCAAACTACGATAACTTTAACGACTTTGTTCTAGCTAACACAGCTACCGTTCCCCGGCAGCGGTGCCAGAAAAGCTTGTTGACACTTCTTAATGCAATCACTAGAACTAGATTATGGAGCCTAATCCCCGGCAGCGGCACCAGAGATGCTTGTTGACACCAGAAGTGGCAAACGGATATACCGCAAGCGCACGGTAGTCAATTGTAGCTTTTCATCAGGAGTATTCCAGGTATCGTATTTCCACAGGGAACGTGAAGTGGATTAACTAGAAGTAGGGTCGTTAAAGGATGATCAAAGGGTATATGATAACTGGGATAGAGAGGTCTTCCTAATATCAATATCTGGTACTGGTTTTCTAAGAGTACTGAGGTTTACCACCTCATTCCTTACTGGGGGCGAAGGACGAAACAGTAGTTGATTAAAAGGTTTTCCACCTAACAACTACTGAGGCGGCAATGCTGCTACCCAACTATTATTTTCAACTTGCCTACAACACTTGAGAGGAACTCCAAGCACTGGCTGTGTCTGTCACTCTACCACCAGGCATCTACACAAGTGCGACAAGAAGTCCACACTGGCAAGCTATAGCCTAGACACCACGTCTACACTAATCTTACTACTCTAAAGCTAAGCTTATTAGGCCTAGAGCACTTCAACAAAGTAAAGCAATGTGCAAGTAAAAGAACTGTAAACGTAAATAACCGGACCAGAATATTAAATACTAGAAGGACTCAGATGTAACACTTACAAGAAGAATCGCATCCGCTGAGGCGCACCTTGGAGAAGATTCCCGACAGCCGGGACTCCTCCGTGGAACTCCTCACTCCCTTCCCTCTCTTCTAACACTAAAGCTACTAAGTAGGCTTTCTCTCCTTGGATGCATACAAATGAAGAGCTCTAGGGGGTATTTATAGCTTGGAGGTGGAGTAGCGGCTACTCCGGTGCCACGTCAGCGATCCGCGTGCTCTCCTTCCTTGGCCATTGGATCAAACGCCTGCCATAGTAACCGCCATGGATGGATGGCCTTGATTTCTTCACGTGTGAACATGTGCAAGCAACCGACATTGGATGGGATTCACCCTGGGGTCGGCCGACCCCAGCCAATGACAGGTGGGCCACCACTTTGCTTCTAGAAGGTGCTGATGTCAATAGGCTGAATAGTGTAGCAGGGCCCACCAAGGGGGGGGTCGGCCAACCCCCTATGACAGGGCTGGCCCACCTTCTTCTCTCCCTTGGTGACCCCACATGTCATGGAGAGCAAGTCTTGTGAAGTGGATTGCATTTTGGTTTCGGTGTGGACCCATGAATCCATGTGCTTCTCATCTTGCACCATTGAGTAAAAGCACATGTTTGATCCAAGGGTTGATATGGCCTGAGCATGCTTCTCTTGGATCGTGCCATGTCACCTGGCCGAGGTGGTCCACCAAGGTGGGGTCGGCCGACCCCCTTGGTGGGCCCACCTGGCCTCATTTTGTTCATTTTGCCATCTCCTACAAGTTCACAAGCTAAGAGTACAAGTGGAACTTTTAGTGATAAATATCCTCATGATATGCTACACTTCCTTGAAACCGAGGCCTGTTGACGGTATTTTGATAAGGTAAAACATGCTATAACTTCCGTCAACAACCTGAACACACAAGCCAAAGAACATGCGCATTATCCCAGTTGACAATCACTCATCACTCAGAGACTCGGCATACACCCAGTATCCGCAATGTGATTCAGTGGATCGGTGACACCATGGAAGTAGTGCCAGCCGATTCAACTGTTAGTGTTTGCTTATTCAGACCTGATGTTTGGAACTTCGATAACATGGGGTGCTTCTCTGGAAGGATTCTTGAGGGAGACTTTCTCAAGACCACTGACGAAAGTCAACAGCCGATCCAAGCAGTCGGCTTCAAAAAATTATTTAATGGATTATACAGTTAACGAAGATGAGAATAAGATGGGTAAGGGTTTCACGTCGGCTGATGAATTGGAAGCAGTTGATATTGGAAACGGTGATAAGCCGATAGTGACATACATTAGTGCCAAGTTGGATCCCAAGTTTAGGCAAGAACTTATTACATTATTAAAAGAGTATAAGGAGTGTTTTTCTTGGGATTATTCTGAAATGCCTGGTCTTGATCGATCCTGGTTGAGCATCGACTGCCTATTAAACATGGGAGTCGGCCTGTGTAAAACAAGCTCCAAGAAGGATTAGAGCAGAAGTTATGGACGATGTGAAGACAGAAATTACTCGGCTTTATGAAGCTAATTTTATTCGGAAATGTAGATATGCCGAATGGATATCTAGTGTAGTCCCTGTGTATAAGAAAAACAGAAAAATGAGGGTTTGTATTGACTTCAGGGATCTGAATAAAGCGACTCCAATGGATGGCTACCAATGCCGGTGGCAGATATGCTAGTCGATGCAACAGCAGGACATAAGGTTATCAGTTTTATGGATGGCAATACTGGTTATAATCAAATTTTTATGGCTAAAGAAGATATACATAAGACTGCATTCAGATGTCCCGGCGCTATAGGCTTATATGGTGGGTAGTCATGACCTTTGGGCTTAAGAATGCTGGTGCAACTTATCAGAGGGCTATGAATTATATCTTTCATGAGTTGATCGGCTGGATTGTTGAGATTTATATTGATGATGTGGTGGTAAAGTCCAAAGATTATCAAAAGCATCTTTGAAGGACCGAGAAAAGCACTAGCAAGGCGACAGAGGGGGGGGTGAATGGGAGCTCAAAAATTTCTTTCGAATCTTTGGCCAAATGTCCCAAAATCAACCCCAGAAAGCTACGACCGAAACCGTGATGCCCACGACCCTTGGAAGAGGGTGGATGATCCCTAGGATCACAGCGAGGCACCACAAAGCGATAGCAAACCAAACGGCAAAAGCACCGGAACAAATTCGACCCCAAAAAACAAGTCCCGAATGTAGATAGACGGCTACGTCGAGAAACTCCTAAATATCTATGCTAACAAGTAGCAAAGATACCTAGAGAGGTTCCTTGATCAACTCTAGGGCCAAACGAGAAGTCCGGAAACCAAGCGAAGAAGTCGGGATAGCAACGCACAAAATCGGAGGCTTCAGCCAAATCTCGGACTGTCCGGACCTAGAGTCCCGGACTGTCCGCCCAAGGCCGGACAGTCCGCGGTTCACTGGCGGGATGTCCGCCGGCACAAAATATGCAAAACAGCAGTGCTGCTGAAGTCTTGCTGGACGTCTCCCGGACTGTCCGCAAACTTCAACGGCGGACTGTCCGCTGCCGGTCAAACAAAAACCAAACAGCCGAAGAACAGGGCCACTGGTCCGGCTCGTCCCCGACGCGCGGACTGTCCGCGACTGGGACGGCGGAGTGTCCGCCAACTCCCAGTGAGGGCGATTTTGATCGCCCTTCACCCAAATCTTCTCCAAATCGATTCAAACCAAAATCCCACGTTCCCAAACTTGGAGAGGATGATCACGGAGTAGTTAGGAGACTATCCCCAAGAAATCATCCGCTCAAATCAACTCAAACACCGGGAAATCAAAAGGGAGGAGGATGAAACGAAAAGCGCCACGAAAACGAAATCAACCCGATCTACCTGTTCGTGAGGAGTTAGATAAATTCCTTCAGTGGAAGTGATCTCCTTTCAAAAACGAACAAGTTGATTCAAACGGATTTCGCAAAGAAGCGGTATAGGGAGAGATCGAGCGACGGGAAAACACGGAGAGAAATGAAGAACGCGAAGAACACGAACCAAAACGCGAATCAACACATCGATCTGCAACCGTGTGGCTAACACATGCTACAAGAGTGAGGTTACGGCCTCACTTCCTCAGAATCTCCAGTACACAGAGGTATGGTTCTCTGCGGATCTCAGCTAGCTACAGCAGGGATTGGGAGAGCAGGAAACCCTAGAAGCAAAGAGCAAATGACTGAGATAGGTGGGGAGGTGGGTGTCTCCCCCTACTTATCCTAATTCTAACTATTCCTAATTCCCACTCTACCCCTAACTACTTACAGAGCGAACCAGCTAAACCATAAGGTCATTCTGGACCAACTCGATGGTAGGTGGATCCGACGGCCACGCTCGCACAACTCGTAGCGTTTCCTCGACGCAACCTCCCGATTGCCACCACGTGCCGCCACCGCTCTGCGTCCTTTTCCTGGACGTCGCACCCCCGGTTTTGTGGCCCAAACCAGAAAACCAGCCTTCACAGCCAACCCTCGGTTTTGAGGCCCAAACCGAGAAACCAGCCCACCAACGCCTGAGTTTTGTGGCCCAAACTCAGCAAACCCGCAGCACCGAGGGTTTTGAGGCCCAAACCTGGAAACTGTCCTCAGCCTGAGTTTTGTGGACAAACTCGGAAACCATCCGCCCAGGTTTTGCGGCCCAAACCTGGAAACCGTCCACCCGATGGTTTTTCTCTGGCTCTACCACGAAACGAAGCTGTAGAGGGGATGCACCGCCCGTGCACCCCGTCCACCGACACGTGTCCCCAAGTCCACGACTTAGGCAACACATGACCGCAAGTCTTCGCTCGTCGCTGTCCCAGGCTGTCAGCCACCACAGCTAAACCTTGGGCCACCGGTCCCTCAGTCTAAGCCTCACGTCCGCCCTTCTCCACTCTTGGCCCATCGGCACGGCACATCTCTACTTGACCTTCACCTTGCCTCTGATCACTGTATCCATGCTCGACACCTGCACAACACAAGCCAAAGAACATGCGCATCATCCCAGTTGACAATCACTCATCACTCAGAGACTGGGCATACACCCGTGTATCCGCAATCTTAAGGATCTCAGAGACACTCTTGAATGCGCGAGGAAATATGGCTTAAGGATGAATCCCCACATGTGTGCATTTGGAGTGTCGGCTGGTCAATTCTTGGGGTTTATGGTACATGAAATAGGAATTGAAGTTGGCCAAAAGAGCTATGATGCCATTGACAAAGCAGTACTACCACCCACGAAGACTCAACTACAATCTTTGATCGGTAAAATTAATTTCATCAGGAGATTTGTTTCAAATCTATCAGCCAGGATTTTACCGTTCTCAGTTTTGTTAAAGTTGAAGGATGATCAAGAGTTTAAATGGGGAGATGAGCAAGCAGGGCATTTGGTGAGATCAAAGAGTATATGAAGTCTCCGCCAGTATTGATCCCTCCTCAAAGGAACAAACCTTCCAAATTGTACGTGTCAGCCGATAACCATACAATCGGATCGGCCTTAATGCAAGAATTTGAAGGCAAGGAAAAAAATGGTATTCTATCTCAGTAGAAGATTGCTTGACCCAGAAACGAGGTATTCTCCTGTTGAACAAATATGCTTGTGTTTGTACTTCTCGTGTACCAAGCTTCGACATTACATGTTGTCTTCTGAATGCACGATGGTATCGAAGTTTGACATGATCAAACATATGTTATCCATGACTATACTAAATGGGAGGATTGGAAAATGGATTCTTGCATTATCAGAATTTGACATGAAGTATGAATCGGCTAAAGCGGTTAAAGATCAGGTAATAGCCGATTTTGTTACTCATCATCATAAACAAGAAATTAAAACTTTAGATTTTACCCCGTGGGCCTTGTTCTTTGATGGTTCCAATTGCAAGCAAGGTGGGGGCATTGGTATTGTTCTTGTTTCTCCTCAGAGAGAAAATTTTGAGTTTGCTTTCTCAATTGATCCAGCTTCCACTAACAATCAAGCTGAGTATGAAGCACTTCTCAAGGGGCTTCAACTCTTTGTATGAGGTAGGGGCCGAGACTATTGAAATTTTTGGAGATTCTCAATTAGTGTTAGTGATTAATCAATTGCTCAGCCTATATAAGTGCAAAGATGACATTATGAGAAAGCATTATGAAAAGTGTCTTGAATTATTGAATTCTTTCTCTTCTGTTGTCATAAAACATATTCCTAGATGTCAGAATCAAGAAGCTAATCATTTAGCTCAAAGTGCATCTGGATATCAGCAAGTTGTTGAGGTACTAAATGATGAAATTGCCGATAGTGATAACTGGAGAATTGAGATTATTGAATATTTGAAGAATCCATCACAAAGGGTATCCAGGAAATTGAGGTACAAAGCTACAAAGTTTGTCCTTCTTGATGATCAACTATATCATAAAACAATCGATGGTGTACTTCTTAAGTGTGTCAATCAAGAAGAAGCCAAAGTTCTGATGGGAGAGATGCACGAAGGAATTTGTGGTGCACATCAGTCTGCTCATAAAATGAAGTGGATGATCAGAAGAGCAGGATATTTTGGCCGACCATTTTAGAGGATTGTTTTAAATATTATAAAGGATGTCAAAAATGTTAGAGATTCGGTTAATATTCAGAAGTCTCCGACATCAGCTATGAATCCAATCACAAAGCCATGGCCATTTAGAGGATGGGGAATAGATCTGATGGGCCAAATATTTCTGGCATCTAGCAACTGGTACACCAAATTTGTGTAAGTAGCAACAGACTATTTTACTAAGTGGGTCGAAGCTATTCCTTTGAAAGAAGCTTCATCGGCTACCGTAATTGAGTTCATCAAAGAGCATATCGTTTATCGATTCGGTGTTCCTCAAACTATTACTACGGATCTAGGGAAGATGTTTGTATCAAAGGAATTTGAAGATTTTGCTGCTAGCACAGGCTTTAAGTTGATCAACTCGTCTCCATATTATGCCCAAGCTAATGGATAGGCTGAAGCTTCTAATCAGATTTTGATCAAAATCATTAAGAAGAAGGTTAAAGAGCATCCAAAGAAGTGGCATTTAATACTCAGTGAGACCTTGTGGTCCTATAGGATGGCATGTCATGGTGCAACTAAGTGTTCACCATATGAGCTGGTTTATGGTCATGAAGCCGTATTACCTTGGGAAATCAATATAGGATCCAGGAGAGTATCACAACAAAATAATTTAAAAGCCGATGAGTATAGATATCTCATGATGGACAATCTTGATGATTTAAACTTTCATCGGTTAAAAGCTTTGTAAAATATCATAGCTCAGAAGCTAAGGGTGGCTAAAATACTATGATCGAAAGGTCAGAGAGAAGAAGTTTGACGAAGGGGACTTGGTTGGAAAGTCATTTTGCCTATTGGAACTAAGGATGGCAAATATGGTAAAAGGTCACAAATTGGGAAGGACCTTATCGGATTACTAGATGTGCTCCTGGCAATGCTTATTTCTATGAGACTCTAGAGGGTGTCGAATATTTCAGGGCAGTTAATGGGAAATATTTCAAGAAGTATTACCCTAGTATCTGGGTGGATCGGTTATAACTAATTTATTTGGCCAGTAACTAGTGTATCTACATTAAAACCGATTGACAGTCGATTACTGATGTATCGCCTCAGAACAAAAACAGCCGATGCAATCGAAGCGTCGCCTTCAGTCCAAAACTGGAGATCAAGAATCATTGAAATTAAGGGACCTCGGTGGGCCTTGTCACAGGAAGTCTAAAAGGATGAGGGATTTTATTGTATTCAAGAAAAAGTTATTTACAGAAGCTCGGTCATGATAAACTACTCGAAGACTTATCTATTATGATTACAGAGGGGGTGGACTCTGCTATCTCCCCGGCTGCTCCGTCGACTCCATCAAAGTGCACTTCCATGGCGTGACTTATTTTCGGGGTGAATTCGAGGCCACCCAAGTCTTGGCCGTGTGTAGGCCTTGGCAGCACCAAGAGCCATGGCGGTGCCATGGCGGACGCGTGGAGGGCGACCTCATGTACCCTTGCGGGGATATTGGTCACCCTCTCTGCGACATTGTCGCCAGCAGCATTCACGGAGTCGGCCGCCTCGTTCCCCGCCTCCTGAAGGACCTCCAGGCGCACGGTTAGGTCTGCATAGTAAGCGAAATAGATCGGGATTGAGCGAAGGAAATCCAATCAGATAAAAAAATCTTCAGGAAGAAGAAAATACCGGCGACACGCGCATCAGAATCTGTGCACTGTTGAACCGCCCGAGAAGCCCTCGCCTCTGCCTCCTCCAACGCCTTTTGGAGTTGGGCAATGTGGTCCTCGAGGAGGCAGTTTCTGATGGTAGCCTCCGAGTGAAGGTTTCGCATTTCCGTCATTTGACGGTAATGGCAAGTGGCCATCGACTCGGAGCTATTGGAAGAGGGTTTCGGAGACGACTCCATTCCTGGGGAGGTGCCACGGCAGCTGCGGTGTTGGAAGGACCCTCGTCGATCCTAGTTGAAAGCAGAGGAAGGAAATCAAGACGGGCTTTGAGGAATGATGAGAATTGGTGTCGATTAGGCATGAAGGAAACATACCTGATACAACGCTGAGGGCGGTAATGAGAGTTCACTTCCTCCTCTGCAGGATGCTTACCGCCGTTGTTGTCTGCCATTACAAAAGAAAGAGATGGCTTTTGGAAGGCGAAGCTTTTGGCGTGAGAAAAAGGGTTTTGGACGGAAGACAAAAAAGCAAACAGAAGATGTGCGCTCTGAATGTGAGGGAGATGGAGACGAAGGGAGTTTATATTAGAAGATTAGAAGGGGAAAAGATGCCGCTTCGTACGATGTGTGCAGAGCAATCGAGTGGGATGTTAAATCATATACACAGTTTTCAAGAGAAGAGTAGCTGTCTCGCATTGATCGTCAGGATACTGTTCAGACTGTTTGCTGTATTGAGAGGAGGAAAAAAGACTCGGCTGATCGGCTAAGAAACAAGGTTAGTCGATCGGACCCTAAGGGAAAGAAAATGACATTTTTGGAATAAAATAAATTTCATCCCAAAATTGTGGGGCATGTGTTTACACCAGATTTTGGACCAAGAAGATTATTATTTTGTAAGCACAAACGACTGGTTATTAAAGAAAGAATCGGCCAGAAAATTAAAGAAGCTCGTGTGGGTCAAGCATAACCGGAAGGATTATGTGGACCAATGCAACGGGCTTTGGAGGCGTGTCGAACTCGACCAAGGAGTTCAAGTTCGGGTCGTCTTTTATTTTTACCTTTTTTGTAATCTACTCGTGTTAGGGCAAGAGTCAACCGGGTTATAAATAGCTAGAAGCCCGGATTTTGTAGGGACATCCAATCAATCAATACATCGGCCTTCGGCCAAAACCCTAGGAGTAGGAGTAACGTAGATCTCGATGAGACCTTCAATGAAGCAGGGCTGCATCATCATCGACCGACATCTGGTTTGCTTGTAAGTTTCACTAGTGGCTTGTGTCATCGGTGTAATAAGGTTGCATTGACATCGACCAAACTCTTGTTAAGCTATGGCATGACTAGTTATCGGTCTAAGTTCGTCTTTTGTGAGACTGTCCTGACTCTGATCAATCTCTTGCTTTAGTCGATCTTGACTAGTTATCAGCTCTACTGGCTTGGCAAGCTAGTAGATTCATTAAGTTACCGATGTTGTTTTATGATTTAATTTGTTTATTTTGTTTAAAACAAACATCTTGCCCAATCAAGATGGACAAAGTAGTCCAAGCCTACAAGATGCTTGGTTTCGACTGTTTGAGATTTACGTTCACAACAGAGGAAACATCCGATATAAAGCCTCTCATCGACTATTTTGTCAATCTTGGTTGTTACATGTTGTGCGTTCGAGATATCCAGTAAAACCACTATTTAATCTAGGAGTAAATAGATTTAATCTAGCATGTTTTTTACGGCTGTATTTCGAACCCCACTGATATATATGATAGATTAAGTCTGTTTGTTTTAGATTGAATCATGGTTTTGAAGGATAGATCTTGTTCGTGCCTCATGGACCCTGCTTCGGGTGAAATAACCGATACATTTATGCTTTCCTCATAATGTGTACTTTTAAATGGCTTGGAATCAATGGATCGACTCTTGGCATAAGACGTGATCTAGCTTGACCATCATTATGGCTGCATGGAGACACCCCACTATTGATGTTTAAGCTTTTTATCGATCTATTTGTTATTATGGCTGCATGGAGACACCCCACTGTAATGAATAGAATTTCTTGTGCAATTAGTCGATACATTGTTTTCATGTTGTTTATGCGTACACATAGATCTTTTCTGTTAATACCTATAAAGTTATCGGTTGTTTATCTATTACAAACATTCATCTTCTATATTTCATAGTCGTTACGCTTCATATCTTTTTCAATGCTTTTCATGCAATTTCATGGGAGTTGACTTTGTAGTCAATATCCTAAAGACAAGTGGCTATATCAGAGCCGTATAATTTGGAACTGTCTGGCATCAAACCGGAAGGTTCCACGATTTAACAATCTTTTTCTTCTCCTTGTCAATATAGGTCAAATTATCTGGCACGCCCGAAGTCGATTTCGCTGAGAATCGGCACCACCACCGCTTGTTCGAGGGAGGACGTCAGAGTCAGGACCTTGCTCTGCACTCCTTGAGAACCGTGAGCCTCGAGTGTGTTGGCGTGACCGACCGATATTTTGCGTCAACAGGACTTCTACTTCTACTTGAAACCCTAGTTTCTGATGTGGAGATGAATAATGAAGATTGAGATGGCCTTCTGGGGGGTCTGGGTCTAGTTTTATAACCCGGAGCATGGAACGTGAGCCCTTGGATCAATCCGACTTCAGGGACGGTGGAGATGCATCCTAGGAGGCGGTGGAAGAAGGTTCCATAAGGCGGAGGCAAAATGGCCTCCGTGGTGGACTACCGACCGATTAGTCGGTGGGCCACACCGGTCGGTCTGGCCCAGAGGGCCCCCGTGGCGGGCCACCTCGTGGTGTCTTCTGGTGTCTTCTAGATCCTTCTTTTGCAGGGTTCGTTGCAAAATTAATATCTTTTCATCCGGGACTTCGAATATAGCAAATGATATGTCCGTTTCGATCGTCTCGACGAGATCTTTGCAATGGTGCACTCCAATTCATCACTTGAGATATTTTTATATGGTAAAAACATGGATGGTCCTGCAAAACAAGTGAGAGCACCAAAACTCATGGAACTTGTTAGTTTCAAACCGTACAACTATGCTTTATGGTTTATTTCAAATCATTATATGCATTAGTGTTGGTATAATATTGGCATTAAGGACCGTCAACACCCACCTATCAACCACCTTGCCTCTCCTTCGATGTGATGTCTTCTTGATCCTCAGTTGTTGCCCTAACGCGACTTGCCATCTGTTTGCGTGATTCATTGTGTTGGAGTAGGACTCTACCTCTGTACATCTGTTGGAAAACTCCCTGGAAGATAGTAATTCACCAAAGCTGTTGAATCTGTCAGTTTAGCCCCTAAATTATGATGCTTGGTGATCACTCTAGGTTGTTCTAGAAGCTTCCAAGTCGTATCCAACAAGGACTCTCTCGACGAGACTCCAAATGTAGTAAACATATGTCCGTTTCGATCGTCTCGATGAGCTCTTCACAATGGTGTGTTCTGTTTCATCACTTGAGATACTTTTATATAGTGAAATATTGATAACCTTGCAAAACAAGTGAGAACAACACAACTCGTGGAACTTGTTAGAATCAAACCCTACAACTATGCTTTATGGTTCATTTCATATCATCTATGCATTAGTTGATGGTATAATATTGACTACAACATGTATGACATTTGGATGAAGCCCAGACTTTGATCTGACACCTTTTATGGAAATCCATCATTTGCATTCTTATTTACGAGCGATTATTATGTGATGTTTTATGGAGATGAGTAATTATATCTGGTCGTGTGGTAAATTTCGAATTATGTACAACACGGTATTTATTCATGTTCGATATGACATCACCTAATTGTTGCTCATTAATGGGATATGCAGATGTCGGCCCACACTCACAGCCAGCGTGGCCAGGGAGGAGACAGACAGGAAGAGAACCTACCCCCACCACCTCCACCACCGCCAATGTCAGCAGATGCGTTCTTTGGATAGTTCTTGGGTAGCCAAAGGAACTCGCATAAAAAAAGGGTAGCCAAAGGAACATGGAACAAATGCAGAGGCAGATGGAGGCTACGCTCCATGACATCGCAGGTAACACCGCACAACAGCGCCAAGGACCGGAGCCTAACCAGTATAGCTCATACCGTGACTTCTTGGATAATCGTCCACCTGTGTTCAAGGAAGCCACCGAAACCACTTGAGGCAGATGAATGGCTCAACTCTATCACCCAGAAGTTTCATCTTCTTCGCTTGACCGAGGAATGAAAGGCTGAATATGCAGCGCACTTGTTGGAAGGACCCACATGACTATGGTGGTCCCAGTACCGTGCATCCCTGTTGGCAATTGCACCCGTTACTTGGGAGCAGTTTTACTGCTATGCGCAGGCACTACATCCCTAGTGGCCTGATGGAAATGAAGGTTACCGAGTTCATGAGGCTGTCACAAGGAACCAGATCGATGTACGAATATCTGCATAGCTTCAACAATCTTCTCGCGCTATGCCCAGGACTTCATGAATACCGAAGCCAAGAAGATTGCTAGCTTCAAGCGTGGCATGAATGCCACTATGCTCTCCAAGATGGGAAAACAGTCACCGCACCACTTTCAGTGACTTCGTTAGTGATTGCTTGAACTAGGAGGCAAATGATAGTAGGCTTACTGTTGAGAATCGTCATCGTGCCAATGAAAGAGGTTCGTCTCAGCAGAGGACCCCTTTTGGAGCACGTGCTTAGTATCGTCCGCGAACTTCAGGA
This sequence comes from Coix lacryma-jobi var. lacryma-jobi, assembly GCA_009763385.1. Classification (NCBI taxonomy): domain Eukaryota; kingdom Viridiplantae; phylum Streptophyta; class Magnoliopsida; order Poales; family Poaceae; genus Coix; species Coix lacryma-jobi. The sequence goes on from CM019825.1 coordinate 65,540,663, forward strand.
GCAAGATTCCGCCCACCCCAGAAGAAGATGACCAACAACCGTCCCCGACCAAACTTCCAGAAGCCGTACACTGCCCCTTGATGCAAAATAAGTCTAAGGTAGGAGGTTTCGTAGGTCAGAAGACTCCTTATGTGATTGGACCGTGTTATAACTGTGGTCAGACTAGACATCTCTCTCGTCAGTGCCCTCAACCGAAGAAGCAGTACACTCATCCTCGACCCCGCACGGGCAATGTGCATTCACCACTATTGAGGAAGTGCGAGAAGGAGAACCTGTCAACGCTGGTACGTTTCTTGTTAATCAATGCCCTGCAGTTGTGTTGTTTGATTCTAAAGCATCGCATTCCTTCATTAGTGAGAATTTTGTTTTAAGAAGTAACTCTAAGTTGGTAGAATTGGATAGGGGTTATCAGATAAGTTCAAAAGGGGCTGTTTCTTTCTACCCGCAAATTGGCTAAGGAAATGGAAATCACCTTTGGGGATAAAAAGGTATCTGTGGATCTTATAGTAATACCTGTATTAGTTGGATGTGATTTTGGGAATGGGGGGATGGATGAAACGCTGGAAAGTTAACTTCAATATTGCAGATGGGTGGTTACTATGGTCAGCCCTCGGAATGGGTTTCCTTTTGGGGTAAAGTTACCTCGGAACCCCCATCAGATAGGAGTATTGTTGTCTACGACGACAACACAGTTAGCTGAAATTCCGGTAGTGTGTGAGTTTCTAGATGTTTTCCTGCTGAGTTGCCAGGACTACCACCGGATAGAGATGTGAAGTTCGCTATAGAGTTGGTCCCCGAAACGGCACCTATTCTCGGAGGCCGTATAGGATGCCAACTAATGAGCTAGCAGAGCTCAAAACTCAGCTATAGGTGTAACAGAACCGACCAATTTGCACCAGATTAAGCACTGAAAACCTCCGCTCTCGCAGAAATCATCGAGTACTTAAGCTCGTACAAACCCGGTAGTCCGGAAATCTCGAAGGATTTCAAATCATTCAACGACACCCAGCCAAGATCGTACTAGTTCCACGAAATGCTCATGGGTTACATCACAGTTGCATAAAGTTCAAATTACATCGGAGTACGAAATAATATTACAAACCATAATTTGATAGTAGTAGCGGAAGCAACATAGTCTTTAAAACATAAGTTTGGATTGTTCATAAATACGGTGCCATCAGTCGACCGGGTCCACAAAAGCAACAGATGAGATAAGTGTTGACCATGCCCTTGGTCTAGTCACCACTCGTTACCGGATACAAGCAATTCTCGCAGTAGCCATAAAAGCACTGGCCATCTGCAACAACAAGGGAAATAAACCCTGAGTACGAGAAGGTACTCAGCTAGACTTACCCGTCAAAACCAGAAATAACGAGACTCCAAGGATAATGTAGGCTATATAAGTGGGGTTGGTTGTACATACTCCTTTGCATGAAAGCTTTAGTAATAAAACTCTGTTTCAGATGTTGGCAATTGCTTTTAGTCATTAACTCTACCTTACTAGATTTGCACCTGTACTAAACAAGCACTTCCTACTTGATCAAACAAGAGTGACTATTTCATCAATAGCCCTTCAGATTCCATAACCATTTTAGTTCCATAAGTTCTACGGGAGATGATCTAAAGTCAATTACTCACTGTCCAGGAGCGATGGCGATTATAATCGATTCCTACCCAGCTGGGGATAAAATGTCTCACACTCGCCCGACACATTCCGGCTACGGCAGTCGTAAGCTACCAGTCAGGGGATTCGAGAACACAAAGCGCGGGACGGCCATGGGCCCTTCTACACCGGGGGTTATCTCAGTGCCAGGTCGCTCAATCTATAACTGCCCACGGTCATGCCAGGTCGATCAGGCCCTGCCTACCCTCGGACCATGCTAGGTGATCAGAATAGTTGCCCACCGGTACAGCTGAGGCCCTGGGTGTTAGGCGTCAACATCTCCATCACCGGCTCGAATAACCTTACTCGGCTTCGCGGGAGGTACTCAGACCTACTCCGTTAAGTGATCGACGCGTTCAATTTGACTGAAGTTACATTCCCGAACGGGTCCTAGGCGACACAGACGGGAGCCTACTAGAACACAGAACCCATGTCCTGCTGCTCTTACATCCCGCCTCCGTCTCAGATTAATTATCACATGGTTATCTCATGATAGCACAGGCTAAACATGATCAGTATCCACCTATTGCGGGAGACAGGAAATCACCCGACTTTTACGGTCTAAGCAGGGCTAAGCAAATAACGAGCCTAGACTAAACAGGGATATCAAGATATATTGTAGGTGGACAAGGATAAGTAATAATGCATCAACGGTAGCAATCAATTCCTATAACCTAATGCAACATCCATCATCAGGTTAATTGGAGAAACATTTGCAAACCGTAGGAGTTAGAATGCTCCGGGGCTTGCCTTTCTCAAAGTCCGACGGACGGTGGTCGCGGCACTCGGGTAGCTCGTCGGCGTCGGTCCCTCCGGCTTCTTCTGTCAGGTTCTCCTCCGGACTGGGCTCTTCTAGTGTGCCGACTGGGTCTGGATCACTCCGCTGATCCTGTATGATGCATAATGTGCATAAATAGGATGAATGCACATAGAATGCATATGTGATGCACATGATCAACAGCAATCAGGGAATAAGTACATGTCAGCAACTGCATTCTCTTCAACAAGGTAGTCAACATCATCCCAACTATTTAACCTATCATAATCAACTTGTTAAGCTATGTTGTCACCACATCAAAGTTTTTAATGAGTTTATTACCCTCTAATTACTTGCTGAAATAAATCTAATTAAACTAGCCTATAACAACAACCCATCCTAGATAGCTTTAGAAAAATCTACAGAAATTACTGGAAGTTAACAATGGGTAATCTAGTCCCTGGTCCAAATTTCACCCCATTTGGACTAAAACTCCATTCTCTATGAAAAAGACAAGTTCTATCATGGAAAGGTGCTTTGAACTACACACCCTAGCAAAAAGTGTCAAACAACAGATTTCTTATTTTTCTACTGAACTTCCTAGCACAAGAGCAGTGTGCATAAATTCTCAGGTTCAAATTTCCCATATTTTAATTACTACAAAATTTACAAGAAAGCAGCATTTAACCATTTTAAAAGCTACTGCCAAATTAATTCACAGAACAGCCTCCTATTATATTTCTCTGAAACTACACATCCATACAAACCTAACAAAACTGGAATCACAGTTTTCTGACTTATATATAATTAGTTATGCATTTTCCAAGTTATCAGTACTTTTCTAATGTAAATAAATCTACACATAAAAATATCACCAAGAATGCATTCAACAGTTTTCACTGATAGATCTAAACATGCTTGACATAACAAAATTTATTTCACAGGATTTGGACTTAAAATGAGCCTTGTATGAATTTTTGAAGCCATTACACAAATTTTGCAAAAGCAATTAAAAGAAAACTCAATCCTATACACTACGGACACCCTACTTAACTCGGCCGAGGCACAAGACAACGCTCGGCACACCCGGCGTGGCTCAGCCGAGGCTCGAGGCGAAGGCTTCGGCACACCGGTTTAACTCAGTCGAGGCTCAGACACCGATTCGGCCGAGGCTCGACACAACCCACCGATTCGGCCGAGACTAACTGACTCAGCCGAGGCTCACGGACTCAGCGAGGCTAACTCAACCGACTCGGTCGAGGCTCGAGGCAAAGGCTCGGCGCACCCGGCTTGCCGAGGCCTACGGCACCCAAAATTCCCTTTTCTCTCTTTCTACTGCCAGGCAGGGCCCGCTGGTCAGGGCGACCAAGCTACTAGGCGAGGCTAGGCTCGGCGGTCAACGACGGAGTTTTGCGCCGTGGTCGTTGACCGGCCCTAGTCTATCGACGGCGACGCTTCCGGTGACACCGAGACCATCACTGGGTGCGGGTTTGCGAGGCGAACACAACTAACCGACTCGCTAAGCCAGAGGGATACCGGAGCAAGCTCGACGGCAGCCATGGCGGAGCGGCGGCTCTGCGACTCGGCGGCGAAACTCTTCCCGGCGAGTTTGAAGCTCGGCGAGACTAACACTAGCCTAAGCAAGACATAAGCGACCTATTGGAGCAACTCTCGGGCTTCGGCATCCTCGGCATTGCTCGGCGCCATGCGCGGCGGCGGTCCACGGCGGACACGGCGCGACTGGCCCCTGATCCGGCGAACTCAAGGCACGAGAGAGGTCTCCATCTGACCCTAAGCAACTATACAGCGGTGGAGAAGACTAAACCCGGGCTCGGTTTGGGATGGCCTGGCCGGAGATGACCGGTCCACGGTAGGGTCATGGCGGCGGCCATGGCGGGAGCTTGAGGATGGCATCCGCTGTTCCGGCGGCTAGAGAGGGAGAGTGAGGAAACCAACCCTTGCCGGAGAAAGAGGAGGTCAAGGCGGAGAAGAACTGGCGGGAGGAATCGAACGGTGGTGAGCGGTGGAGCGAGTAATCGCTCGCGAGGTTCGGCGGGAGCGGCGGAGCTCTGCTCTGATGAAGATGGAGTGGAGTGTAGCGAGGGAGAGAGCGAGCAAAGGAATGCTCTTCTGGCTTGCGAGCGCGAGGCGGAGCGAAGGCAAAAGGAACGAAGTGCTAGGTGCATTGCACCTGGCCGGTTCCCGTCGGGGGAGCTCCCGACCGGACGCGGGCGCCAGGCGTCGCGCGCCACGCGGCGAGCATGGCGCCGAGCGCCGGAGCGACGTGGCGAGATTCGGGCGCAAACCACGGGCGGCGAAGTCGGTGGTTTGGCCGGCCAGCGAGGCGGTCTCGCGGCGGAGGCGGCGAGGCGGTTCCGGCGGCGCGGAGGGGAGCGGCGCACGCGCGGGGAAGAAGGGAGGGGCTGACAGGCGGGCCCACTAGGGTTTAAACTAATGAAGTTTGGTTTTAAAACTTGATGCTCTATAACTCCTAAACTAAGCCGAATTAGGAGAAGGTACTAAAAGCAAAGTTGCTTAAAATTTGTAAGGAACAAATCATCTTTAAGGCTCCAGTCCAAATTTGCTTAGAAAAGAAATTAGTGCTAAACCATTTTTCTAATGCAAGAAATCCTAATTTAAAAGCTTTTTCTGAGAAAGTGCTTTAAAGCAAAGTTGTTCCTTTCATCAAGATCTACAACTTTGCTATAAGGCACTTGGTCAGAAACAGAAAGCATAACAAGGTTACACTAGAGACCAATCAAGGACTTAAGCACTACAACAACATATGCACATGAAAAGATGAGATGCTATGCTCATGCCATGCCAAATTATGCATTAGGGATTGCTTAACACCTAGGGTGTTACAGCCCTCCCCTCCTTAAAAGAAATCTCGTCCCGAGATTTGGATTACGAACCATTTCTTATAAAAGTGTGTGTATACTTCCTTTAGATAGTCATCCGTCTCCCAGGTAGCATCCCGATCATCTTGCTCACTCCAAGATACCTATATTGCTTCACGATTCTTCTGCGGGTCGCTCTTTCTTTTTCATCGAGCACTAACATGGTGTAATTGAGTAAGTGAGATCAGATGCAACTTGATATGGCCGGTTGTACCTCTTCTTCTGGTACTCGAAGACATTTCTTCAGTTGAGAGACATGGAACACTGGGGAAAATAGCTTTAAATGTTCTGGTAATTGCAATCGATAAGCTACTTCTCCCCTTCTTTGCACAATCCTATAGGGTCCCACAAATCTTGGTGCTAACTTCCTCTTAACTCCAAAACGTTTTACACCCTTCATTGGTGAAACCTTCAAATAGACATAGTCACCAACATTGAACTCAAGCGGTTTCCTTCGTTTATCAGCATAGCTTTTCTGGCGAGATTGTGCAGACGCGATATGTTGCTGAATCGTTCTAACTTGTTCTTCTGCTTCTTTCACAAAGTCAATACCATAGTACCGACGTTTCCTGGTTCTACCCAGTTTATCGGTGTCCTGCATCTTCTACCATACAGAGCTTCAAAAGGAGCCATCTGTATACTTTCTTGATAACTGTTGTTATAAGCAAACTCTGCCAATGGTAACCATTTCTCCCAAGAACCTTTTGCTGATAAAACACAGGCTCTTAACATATCCTCTAGAACTTGATTCACTCTCTCTGTCTGCCCTGATGTTTGCGGATGATAGGCGGAGCTTCGGACTAAATCTGTGCCTAGCTCTTTCTGCAATCTTTCCAAAATGGTGCAGTAAACTGTGGTCCGCGATCAGAGACTATAACCTTTGGTACACCGTGCAGTCGCACAATCTGACTTATGTAGATCTCTGCATAATCTGGGGCCTTATAGTTGGTCTTGACTGGAATGAAATGTGCGGTCTTTGTGAGACGATCCACAATTACCCAAATTGAATCATTACCCTTCTGAGTAGTGGGTAAACCAACGATAAATCCATGCTTACTCCTTCCCACTTCCATTCTGGTATGGCTAATGGCTGAAGCATTCCGGCGGGTTTTAAGTGAATAGCCTTTACTCGACAACAGTGTCACACCTTGCAACATAAGCAGCAATTTCCTTCTTCATTTTGGTCCACCAAAATCTCGGACGCAAATCTTGGTACATTTTGTACTTCCAGGATGAATAGAATATTTGGACAAATGTGCTCATCCATGATCCGATTCCTGAGTTCTCTATCCTTAGGCACCACTAAACGCTGGTTAAACCATAGAACTCCATTTTCGTCAACTCGAAAATGCTTATTGGCCTCTTTTCCATCCTTGAGCCTTTCCTTAATATGATAGATCCTTTTATCAGTTTTCTGGCCTTCTATAATTTGGTCAACTAACACATTGCGCAACTCTAAATCATGTAGCACTGCAGCATGTGTTAAGCTGAACTCATCCTCTGGTAAAAGCTTCATAGCATTACAGTGTGATTTCCGGCTCAGAGCATCGGCCACAACATTCGCCTTGCCAGGATGATAGTGAATTTGAAGATTATAATCTTAATCAATTCCAGCCATCTTCTTTGCCTCATATTCAATTCTGCTTGCGTGAAAAATTATTTAAGACTCTTGTGGTCGGTGTACATATTGCAGACATTCCCAAGCAGATAGTGTCTCCAAATCTTCAAAGCATGTACAACGGCAGCTAATTCCAGATCGTGGGTTGGGTAATTCACTCATGCTTTCGCAATTGCCGCGAAGCATAAGCAATTACTCTGCCTTCTTGCATGAGAACACAACCTAGGCCTACCTTGACGCATCACAAAAGACATCAAAGGGTTTCTCAACATCCGGTTGAGCTAAACAGGAGCAGTGGTCAACAGCTTCCGCAAGGTACGGGAAAGCAGTTTCGCATTCTCTGTCCATTTCAAATTTCTGATTCTTTGCAACAAACTTGGTCATTGGCTTCGCAATCTTGGAGAAATCGGGAAAAATCGACGATAATATCCCGCTAAACGAGAAAACTCCGGATTTCACCAACTGAAGTCGGAGCTTTCCAGTCCATGACTTCTGTAATTGCTAGGGTCAACTGAAATTCCTTCTTCTGACAGAATATGACCAAGAAATTGTACTTTCCTCATCCAAAAATCGCACTTGCTGAATTTAGCAAAGAGCTGTGTTCCCTGAGTCTAGATAAGACAACCCTCAAATGGTTGGCATGATCTTCTACATTTCCGAGTAAACCAGAATATCGTCAATGAACATACCACAAACTTGTCTAATTCTGGCATGAACACGGAGTTCATCAAACTCATAAAATATGCTGGAGCATTTGTTAATCCAAAGGACATAACAAGATACTCATATAACCCGTATCTGGTGAGAAAGCGGTCTTTGGAATATCCTGTGGTCTGATTCGAATCTGATGATACCCTGACCTTAGATCAATCTTAGAAAACACCTTGGCCTTGATAACTGATCAAAAAGGATGTCTATCCTAGGTAACGGATACTTATTCTTAACAGTCACGGTATTGAGTGGACGATAATCCACACACATGCGCAAGGACTTATCCTTCTTTTTGACAAAACAAAGCTGGGCAAACCCATTCTGATACACTAGGTTGAATGAATCCCTTGTCCAAGAGTTCCTTGATCTGGGTCTTGATTCTGCCAGCTCATTGGGCGGCATCGATACGGTCTCCTAGAGATTGGTGCAGTTCTGGTAACAACTCTATCACAAATTCCACTGCTCTCTTTGGTGGTAACCCTGGTAACTCATCTGGAAAAACGTCCGGAAAATCCCTAACAACTGGAATTTTGGAGAGGTCTTCTATAGCAAGAGTACAAGATAAGTCAACAAGATCGGCACCTCGAGGAAGAGATATGACGAAGCTTGTTACCTGTCCGATAATCAGATAAGGTAGAGTCCTGGTTGCAGTGTCTAACACCGCATTCCAAATCGTCATCAAAACTCATTAAAGACTCAATCCATAATAGTCCCGGCAAAATCACTAAGTTGGCTCCACAACTTATTGCCGCTCAATGTCGATGGTCACATTACACACCATCTGCCTAGACAACACGCTACTCCCTACGGAGCTTCACGCGAAACCCATAATGCCATTTCAGAGATTTCTTGATTATGCTTTTGTGCAAATGCCTTGCTCATGAAAGAATGCGATGATCCAGTATCAAATAAAAACACACGCAGGATGATGGTTCACGAGACACATACGGCAGTCACGGGCTCTCCTGCACGCGCTTCTTCAGAGTCATGTTATGCAGATGCAGCTGGGTAATTAGCCTGCTGCTTCTTGGGGTGGGCAATACCTTGCAAAGTGCCATCTTGGTTTGCAATTGAAGCACGGTCCCCGAACTATTGGCTTGGTCCCAGTTGAGTGCCTTGTCCTGCTCGAGCCTGACTTGCTGCCACCTTGTTGGTCGTTGACCACAGCTGAGCTTGTTGCTGTCCTTCTTCTGAGGCGGCCTGAAACGAGCCCCAGGTGCTGGTGGTCGGTATTGCGAAACGCTGGGCTGGTGGTCCTCTATACTGAGATGGTCCGATTCCAGGGTCCTCTTCCTAGCCTTGCTTGCAGTATGCTTATTGTTGTGATCTCCTGGATCAGGCAGTCACTGATGAAGTCATTGAAAATGTGCGGGATGAGTACCCAGCTGATTTTCCCATCTTAGTATTCAGTCCTCTCTTAAAGCTAGCTATCTTCTTAGCATCGGTATCAACAAAGTCTGGTGCATAGCGAGATAAAGAGTTGAACAAGTGATGATACTCGGTCACTGATCGAGTTCCTTGTGTTAAGCTCATGAATTCAGCCATCTTCATCTGAGTCAAGCCTGGCGGAATATAGTGCCCGCGAACAGCTTCCGCGAACATTCTCCAAGTGACAGGTGTACGAGCTGGATAAGTGGTACGGTGATGTCCCCACCAATTCCGGCTGGCCCCTGTAGCTGATGTGCAGCATATTCTGCTTTCAACTCCTCTGTAAGCCTGAGCAGTCGAAACTTCTGCTCTATTGTATGCAGCCATTCTTCTGCTTCTAGAGGTTCTGTGGCTTCCTTGAAAATTGGCGGCCTTGTGTCCAGAAAATCCTTGAACGAGCTGTACTGATTCGGCTCAGGGCGTTGATTGCCATACGCTAAATTCTCTCGCAGAAGCGCCTCAATGTTGCGTTGGCTTCCCAAGAACTGAGCGAAGAGTTGCTCGGCCGTGGGTGGTGGAGGAGGTGGTGGATTGCGGTTCTCCCTGCTACCATCATTACCACCACTACCACCCGCTCCACTGCGAGTCATCGTCATCTGCATGTAGCGATAGCAATAATCATTAAACGACGTTGCCAAAATTGCGGAGAACAATAAACCATGCCAACAGAAATTATTCGGAAAACGAATTCACCAAACAATTACAGAGGCATAATAAATTTCGATCCACAACGCATCATCACATGATAAAAAGTGCTCATCACATAACATACAAAAGTCAACATACATCCATAGGTGCCCATACATATGGGACTTTTCAAGGTCTTGCGCCATACGCACATAGGTCCAACACACATTCTTACATCCACATGTTACCCACAAGATCAAGCGCTACGATATGAGATAAGACCACTACGCGCTAACACTAACTAGTCTACTCCCTAATGGCACCATCGTCATCCTCGTTGTTGTCATCATCATCACTCGAGATGTTCGAAGAACCACTGGACGAAGCATGAGAATCCGGGTCCTCCTGAGGAAGGATAGGGTTCCTCTCATTCTCACGGCGATGAATCTCCTCATGTAGGCGATCATTGTAGTCCTGGAGATGATGAAGTTGCAGCTCCAAATCTCCCACCTGTAGCCTGAGAAGCCTGTTCTGCTCAGTCGCGCGCATACCCTCGAGACAAACATTACGTAGCGACTCCTCAGTCTCGGCCATGATGGTGGATAAGAAGGTCGTCATACCCTGCTGGTCACTAAGCTGCTGTGCCGTCTCCTGCTCCCTCTGACGAGCCTGGTCTCTCTCAACGGTCATGTGAGCTAGCTGAGTGGTAAGAAGGTCGACCTCTGTAGCATGCGCCTCCTGACCCTGGTGATGTGCAGCTATCTCCTCACTGAGGATGTGGTCCAGGTGGTCGTAGCTACGTGACAGACACCCGTAGGTAGCCATGAGTGCAGCCATCGCACTCCCAGCTGGCCCTGCGCAGTGCTCACGCTCTGAAGAACTAGTCCCCAACACAGTGGTACCCGGCTGATGCCACACTGACTAGTACGGATCTGCTGTAGGGAAGACACCGGCTGTGGCCTGGGAAACTACCTCTGGATGATCCTCCATGATATCCCGAAGAACAGTGTACGCAACTTGGTTGGCTCCATCCCAAGGAGTCCTGCCCTGAAGAGCAAACACTCTGCGGCACCACACATGATCCTGCGGATCACGGCTGGGCACGTCCACCTCAACTGTGTACATGTAGCGATCCTCTGAAAACTGAACTCGATGCCACTCATACTGCGGCTCTGGCCATTTGCACCAGAATAAGCACTGAAAACCTCCGCTCTTGCAAATCATCGAGTACTTAAGCTCGTACAAACCGGTAGTCCGGAAATCTCGAAGGATTTCAAATCATTCAACGACACCCAGCCAAGATCGTACTAGTTCCACGAACATGCTCACGGGTTACAACACAGTTGCATAAAGTTCAAATTACATCGAGTACGAAATAATATTACAAACCATAATTTGATAGTAGTAGCGGAAGCAACATAGTCTTTAAAACATAAGTTTGGATTGTTCATAAATACGGTGCCATCAGTCGACCGGGTCCACAAAAGCAACAGATGAATAAGTTTTGACCATGCCCTTGTCTAGTCATCACTCGTTATGATACAAGCAATTCTCACAGTAGCCATAAAAGCACTGGCCATCTGCAACAAAGGAATAAAACCTGAGTACAAGAAGGTACTCAGCTAGGCTTACTCGACAAAACCAGAAATAATGAGACACCAAGGATCATGTAGGCTATATAAGTGGGGTTGCTGTACATACTCCTTTGCATGAAAGCTTTAGTAGTAAAACTCAGTTTCAGATGTTGCAATTGCTTTTAGTCATTAACTCTACCTTACTAGATTTGCACCTGTACTAAACAAGCACTTGCTAATTGATCAAACAAGAGTGACTATTTCATCAATAGCCCTTCAGATTCCATAACCATTTTAGTTCCATAAGTTCTACGAGAGATGATCTAAAGTCAACTGCTCACTGTCCAGGAGCGATGGCGATTAAATCGATCTACTACCCAGCTGGGGATAAAATGTCTCACACTCGCCCGGCACATTCCGGCTACGGCAGTCGTAAGCTACCAGTCAGGGGATTCGAGAACACAAAGCGCGTACGGCCATGGGCCCTTCTACACAGGGGGTTTCTCAGTGCCAGGTCGCTCAATCTATAACTGCCCAGGTCATGCATTCGATCAGGCCTGCCTGCCCTCGACCATGCCAGGTTGATCAGAATAGTTGCCCACGGTACAGCTAGCTGAGGCCCTGGGTGTTAGGCTCAACATCTATCACATCACCGGCTCGAATAACCTTACTCGGCTTCGCGGGAGGTACTCAGACCTACTCCGTTAAGTGATCGACGCGTTCAATTTGACTGAAGTTACATCCCGATGAAGGGTCCTAGGCGACACAGACGGGAGACTACTAGCACACAGAACCATGTTCTGCTGCTCTTACATCCCGCCTCCGTCGCAGATTAATTATCATATGGTTATCTCATGATAGCACAGGCTAAACATGATCAGTATCCACCTATTGCGGGAGACAGAAAATCACCCGACTTTACCCTCTAAGCAGGGCTAAGCAAATAACGAGCCTAGACCTAAATAGGGATTCAAGATAATTGTAGGTGGACAAGGATAAGTAATAATGCATCAACGGTAGCAATCATTCCTTATAACCTATGCAACATCCATCATCAGGTTAATTGAAAACATTGCAACCGTAGGAGTTAGAATGCTCCAGGGCTTGCCTTTCTCAAAGTCCGACGCGGTGGTCGCGGCAGAACCGACCAATTTGCACCAGATTAAGCACTGAAAACCTCCGCTCTCGCAGAAATCATAGAGTACTTAAGCTCGTACAAACCCGGTAGTCCGGAAATCTCGAAGGATTTCAAATCATTCAACGACACCCAGCCAAGATCGTACTAGTTCCACGAACATGCTCACGGGTTACATCACAGTTGCATAAAGTTCAAATTACATCGGAGTACGAAATAATATTACAAACCATAATTTGATAGTAGTAGCGGAAGCAACATAGTCTTTAAAACATAAGTTTGGATTGTTCATAAATACGGTGCCATCAGTCGACCGGGTCCACAAAAGCAACAGATGAGATAAGTGTTGACCATGCCCTTGGTCTAGTCATCACTCGTTACCGGATACAAGCAATTCTCGCAGTAGCCATAAAAGCACTGGCCATCTGCAACAACAAGGGAAATAAACCCTGAGTACGAGAAGGTACTCAACTAGACTTACTACCCGTCAAAACCAGAAATAACGAGACTCCAAGGATCATGTAGGCTATATAAGTGGGGTTGGCTGTACATACTCCTTTGCATGAAAGCTTTAGTAATAAAACTCTATTCAGATGTTGGCAATTGCTTTTAGTCATTAACTCTACCTTACTAGATTTGCACCTGTACTAAACAAGCACTTGCTAATTGATCAAACAAGAGTGACTATTTCATCAATAGCCCTTCAGATTCCATAACCATTTTAGTTCCATAAGTTCTACGGGAGATGATCTAAAGTCATTACTCACTGTCCAGGAGCGATGGCGATTATAATCGATTCCTACCCAGCTGGGGATAAAATGTCTCACACTCGCCCGGCACATTCCGGCTACGGCAGTCGTAAGCTACCAGTCAGGGGATTCGAGAACACAAAGCGCGGGACGGCCATGGGCCCTTCTACACCGGGGTTATCTCAGTGCCAGGTCGCTCAATCTATAACTGCCCACGGTCATGCCAGGTCGATCAGGCCCTGCCTGCCCTCGGACCATGCCAGGTTGATCAGAATAGTTGCCCACGGTACAGCTGAGGCCCTGGGTGTTAGGCGTCAACATCTCCATCACCTCGGCTCGAATAACCTTACTCGGCTTCGCGGGAGGTACTCAGACCTACTCCGTTAAGTGATCGACGCGTTCAATTTGACTGAAGTTACATTCCCGAACGGGTCTTAGGCGACACAGACGGGAGCCTACTAGCACACAGAACCCATGTCCTGCTGCTCTTACATCCCGCCTCCGTCTCAGATTAATTATCACATGGTTATCTCATGATAGCACAGGCTAAACATGATCAGTATCCACCTATTGCGGGAGACAGGAAATCACCCGACTTTTACCGGTCTAAGCAGGGCTAAGCAAATAACGAGCCTAGACCTAAACAGGGATATCAAGATATATTGTAGGTGGACAAGGATAAGTAATAATGCATCAACGGTAGCAATCAATTCCTATAACCTAATGCAACATCCATCATCAGGTTAATTGGAAAACATTTGCAAACCGTAGGAGTTAGAATGCTCCGGGGCTTGCCTTTCTCAAAGTCCGACGGACGGTGGTCGCGGCACTCGGGTAGCTCGTCGGCGTCGATCCCTCCGGCTTCTTCTGTCAGGTTCTCCTCCGGACTGGGCTCTTCTAGTGCCGACTGGGTCTGGATCACCTCCGCTGATCCTGTATGATGCATAATGTGCATGAATAGGATGAATGCACATAGAATGCATATGTGATGCACATGATCAACAGCAATCAGGGAATAAGTACATGTCAGCAACTGCATTCTCTTCAACAAGGTAGTCAACATCATCCCAACTATTTAACCTATCATAATCAACTTGTTAAGCTATGTTGTCACCACATCAAAGTTTATTTAATGAGTTTATTACCCTCTAATTACTTGCTGAAATAAATCTAATTAAACTAGCCTATAACAGCAACCCATCCTAGATAGCGTCAGAAAAATCTACAAAATTACTGGACGTTAACAATGGGTAATCTAGTCCCTGGTCCAAATTTCACCCCATTTGGACTAAAACTCCATTCTCTATGAAAAAGACAAGTTCTATCATGGAAAGGTGCTTTGAACTACACACCCTAGCAAAAAGTGTCAAACAACAGATTTCTTATTTTTCTACTGAACTTCCTAGCACAAGAGCAGTGTGCATAAATTCTCAGGTTCAAATTTCCCATATTTTAATTACTACAAAATTTACAAGAAAGCAGCATTTAACCATTTTAAAAGCTACTGCCAAATTAATTCACAGAACAGCCTCCTATTATATTTTTCTCTGAAACTACACATCCATACAAACCTAACAAAACTGGAATCACATTTTTCTGACTTATATTAATTAGTTATGCATTTTCCAAGTTATCAGCACTTTTCTAATGTAAATAAATCTACACATAAAAATATCACCAAGAATGCATTCAACAGTTTTCACATGATAGATCTAAACATGCTTGACCTAACAAAATTTGTTCATAGGATTTGGACTTAAAATGAGCCTTGTATGAATTTTTGAAGCCTTAACACAAATTTGCAAAATAATTAAAAGAAAACTCAATCCTATACACTACGGACACCCTACTTAACTCGGCTGAGGCACAAGACAACGCTCGGCACACCCGGCGGGCTCAGCCGAGGCTCGAGGCGAAGGCTTCGGCACACCCGTTTAACTCAGTCGAGGCTCAGACACACGATCTTCGGCCGAGGCTCGACACAACCCACCGATTCGGCCGAGGCTAACTGACTCAGCCGAGGCTCACGGACTCAGCCGAGGCTAACTCAACCGACTCGGTCGAGGCTCGAGGCAAAGGCTCGGCGCACCCGGCTTGCCGAGGCCTACGGCACCCAATTCCCTTTTCTCTCTTTCTTACTGCCAGGCGGGGCCCGCTGGTCAGGGCGACCAAGCTACTAGGCGAGGCTAGGCTCGGCGGTCAACGGCGGAGTTTTGCGCCGTGGTCGTTGACCGGCCCTAGCTCGTCGACGGCGACGCTTCCGGTGACACCGAGACCATCACTGGGTGCGGGTTTGCGAGGCGAACACAACTAACCGACTCGCTAAGCCAGAGGGATACCGGAGCAAGCTCGACGGCAGCCATGGCGGAGCGGCGGCTCTGCGACTCGGCGGCGAAACTCTTCCCGGCGAGTTTGAAGCTCGGCGAGACTAACACTAGCCTAAGCAAGACATAAGCGACCTATTGGAGCAACTCTCGGGCTTCGGCATCCTCGGCATTGCTCGGCGCCATGCGCGGCGGCGGTCCACGGCGGACACGGCGCGACTGGCCCCTGATCCGGCGAACTCAAGGCACGAGAGAGTCTCCATCTGACCCTAAGCAACTACACGGTGAAAGACTAAACTAAACCCGGCTCGGTTTGGGATGGCTTGGCCGGAGATGACCGGTCCACGGTAGGGTCATGGCGGCGGCCATGTCGGGAGCTTGAGGATGGCATCCGCTGTTCCGGCGGCTAGAGAGGGAGAGTGAGGAAACCAACCCTTGCCGGAGAAAGAGGAGGTCAAGGCGGAGAAACTGGCGGGAGGAATCGAACGGTGGTGAGCGGTGGAGCGAGTAATCACTCGCCGAGGTTCGGCGGGCGGCGGCGGAGCTCTGCTCTGATGAAGATGGAGTGGAGTGGAGCGAGGGAGAGAGCGAGCAATGGAATGCTCTTCTGGCTTGCGAGCGCGGGGGCGGAGCGAAGGCAAAAGGAACGAAGTGCTAGGTGCATTGCACCTGGCCGGTTCCCGTCGGGGGAGCTCCCGACCGGACGCGGCGGCGCCAGGCGTCGCGCGCCACGCGGCGAGCATGCGCCGAGCGCTGGAGCGACGTGGCGAGTTCGGGCGCAAACCACGGGCGGCGAAGTCGGTGGTTTGGCCGGCCAGCGAGGCGGTCTCGCGGCGGCGAGGCGGTTTCTGCCGGCGCGGAGGGAGCGGCGCGCGCGCGGGGAAGAAGGGAGGGGCTCACAGGCCGGGCCCACTAGGGTTTAAACTAATGAAGTTTGGTTTTAAAACTTGATGCTCTATAACTCCTAAACGAAGCCGAATTAGGAGAAGGTCCTAAAAGCAAAGTTGCTTAAAATTTTGTAAGGAACAAATCATCTTTAGGCTCCAGTCCAAATTCTGCTTAGAAAAGAAATTTAGTGCTAAACCATTTTTCTAATGCAAGAAATCCTAATTTAAAGCTTTTCTGAGAAAGTGCTTTAAAGAAAGCTGTTCCTTTCATCAAGATCTACAACTTTGCTATAAGGCACTTGGTCAGAAATAGAAAGCATAACAAGGTTACACTAGAGACCAATCAAGGACTTAAGCACTACAACAACATATGCACATGAAAAGATGAGATGCTATGCTCATGCCATGCCAAATTATGCATTTAGGGATTGCTTAACACCTAGGGTGTTACAATAGGAACTTTTGGATAAGGGTTTAATACACCCAGTTCGTCACCCTGGGGATGTCCTGCAATCTTTGTGAAAAAAGAAGGATAAACACTGAGAATGTGTGTGGACTATAGACTCTGAATGCAGTAACCATAAAGAACATACCCCTTACCCCCGAATTGACATCTTGTTTGATCAGTTGGCTAAAGCAAAAGTGTTCTCCAAAATTGACTTGAGGTCAGGTTACCATTAATCAAAATCAGGAAAGAGGACGTGCCAAAAACAACTTTCTCCACTAGGTATGGACTCTATGAGTATCTAGTTATGTCATTTGGATTGACAAATGCACCTGCACATTTCATATACCTGATGAATTCGGTCTTTATGCCTTAGTTGGATAAGTTTTTTGTGGTATTCATTGATGATATCTTGGTTTACTCAAAGAATGAGCAAGATCATGCAGAGCACTTAAGAGTTGTTTTGACCCGGCTTGGAGAGCATAAGTTATATGCAAAATTCAGCAAGTGTGAGTTTTGGTTAAAAAAGTGCCCTTTCTTGGACATGTCCTTTCAGAGGAAGAAATTTCTATGGATCCCACCAAAGTACAACAAGTTAAGGATTGGCAAGCACCCACCAATGTACATGAGGTACGCAACTTTTTAGGATTGGCCGGATATTACCGTAGGTTTATCCCGGAGTTTTCTAAGATAGGACCCGTTTGACTCAGAAAAACAAGAAGTTTGAATGGACTCCGAAGTGTGAAGTAGCATTCCGCACTCTTCGGACTTTGTTGACCACCGCACCAGTTTTGGCTCAGCCAAATCTGGAGGAACCTTTTGATGTGTTTTGTGATGCATCCAAGGTTGGACTTGGTGTGTGCTTATGCAAAATGGAAGAGTCATAGCCTATGCATCACGTTAGTTATGGCCGCATGAAGAGAATTACCCGACTCACGATTTGGAATTGGGAGCAGTGGTACATGCCTTGAAGATCTGGAGGCACTACCTTATGGGCAATCTTTGTCATGTATATACAGATCATAAAAGTTTGAAGTATATTTTCACCCAACCTGAGTTGAATATTTTTTGAGTGGATGAGCAAGGAGTTTTATGGTATAATCAAAGGTTAGTAATACCCAAGGATACAGAGTTAAGAGATAGGATTTGAATGAGGCTCACAATTCAAACTTGTCTATTCATCCCAGAAGCAGTAAAATGTATCAGGATCTAAGAACAAGATATTGGTGGCCTAAGATGAAGAGGGAAGTTAGAGCCTATTGCTAAGTGTGATACTTGTTGCAGAATTAAGGCTATACATTTGAAACCAGCTGGACTGTTACAACCCTTGTCAATCCCAGAGTGGAAGTGGGAAGAAATCAGTATGGATTTCATCATGGGATTACCTTTTACTCAAAAAGGATATGATTCCATTTGGGTTATTGTGGATCGATTATCAAAAGTGGCTCATTTCATACCAGTCAAGACAACGTATCGACCTCATCAGTATGCGAATTTGTACGTTCAGAATATTTTAAGGTTACATGGAATTCCTAAGAAAATTGTTTCTGACAGAGGACCTCAGCTCATAGCTCATTTTTGGGAACAGTTGCACAAGGAATTGAGAATGAAGTTGGTATGAAGTTTCGCTTACCACCCTCAACCTCAGGACAGACAGAAAGAGTGAATCAAATTTTTGAAGATATTCTTATAGCATGTGTGCTTTCTTCTGGAGAATCATGGGAGAAGTGGTTACCCTTGGCAGAATTTTCCTAAAACAATAGCTATCAAGAGAGTATAAAAATGGCACCATTCGAAGTCTTATACGGATGCAGATGTAGAACGCCAGTAAACTGGGTTGAATCAGGAGATCGAGGATTCTACGGATTGGGTTATGTAAAAGATGCAGAAGAGATTGTACAGACAGTTCAACAACATATCAAAGCAACACAGTCTTGACAAAAGAGTTATGCTGACACAAGAAGAAGGCTGTTGGATTTCCAAGTTGGAGATTATGTCTACCTCAAGGTCTCACCCATGAGGAAAGTACAATGATTTGGAATTAAGAAAAAGTTAGCACCATGATACGTCAGACCATACCAGATCACCGCCAGAAAAGGAGAGGTAGCCTATCAAGTACAGTTACCCCTGGAAATGAGTGCAATCTTTCCTGTGTTCCATGTATCACAACTTAAGAAATGTCTTCGAGTGCCAGAAAGGAAGAAGTTCGAATTCCAGACATCGCAATCCGATCAGATCTGGAGTATTACGAACAACTAGAAGAAATAATTGACACCAGGACCCGAGTAACTCACAACCGAGAGGTCAAGTCTGACAAAATTCTCTGGAGCAACCAAGGTCCTATCGATGCTACCTGGGAAACCGAGGATACCTACGCGTAAATGTTGACCTCTCTTAGCATCACTTCAGATAATGGCACTAGAAATGCAGGTAGACAAATCTAACAACATTACCTTTAACGCTAGGCTGTCACCACTAGCAGCGACACTAGAGACGTGGATGGTATTTATGATCTTGCCCTTATAAAATATGAAATGAGATTATCTGCAAGCGCACAGATAAAATACATCCGCTGTAGCATTTCACCAAGGAGAGTTTCCTAGGTATCGTTATTTATAACAGAGCATATCATGAGTTAACTAGTAGGAGATAAACATCTATAACTATGACACACACACATGTATGATTATGAAAAGAGTTCCACTAGATCTATACTCAACACAAGAATCAATCATAAATGATAAATAAGATAAATGTAATAGAACAGAGTAAACCATAAAAAGAGTTCCAATAGAGCAAGGTCAGATCATAGCCAAATCTAGAAAGAGACATATTAACTTCCTAATGTGGTTCTAACTATAGGTCATAGACTACATCAATTAGTGGAATTATGTCTAGCAATCATGGTTAGAATAACTCTATAAGAGTCACCCTCGTGATCTACCACTTGCTGGCTCGGAATATAGGGTGCATTCGCATGTAAACAACGTATAAGCACCATTCTTACACAATGTTGACCACTCACCCGCGATCGATAGAATGAGCGCTATACGAACAGAGCATAAACATAGAGATCCCTAGCTATGCTAGACATATAATCAAAGTAGACAATGAACATTATAATTATGAACACGAAATAGTAACAAGTCATGACATGTATCAACTACAACACAACTAGAAGATGAATAAGAACTAGATGAACAATTAGAAGTAGATTAGACACATAGATGAACTAGAGAGATATTAGAACTAGATTAGAACACAAAGATAAACTAGAGAGATTAGAAGATGAACTATAACACAATTAGAACACAAGATAATGAGCTATAAGACAATTAGACAATTAGAAGAACAAAGTTGATACAAGAGAGAAGACAAGGCTAATTACCTAGCTTCTCTTGACTAGATCCAGAATCTGAGCTTTCTCGACTCTTCTAATTCTATTCTAGCTACGCCCTTGGATGGTGGAGCTCCTAGTTGTCTAGGCTACCTCTAATCTAATTGATTGATCCATGCTATGAGATATGATTGGATCTATGATGCCAGGGGTCTGGGGTTTCTTATATAGCCCGGTGGGATGAACCGCAGCCCTCGGATCAAACCGACGTTGAACTACGGCCAAGATACAAAGTAGAGGTCGGTTAGGTCACGCCGCACGAAGGAGGGCTGGATGCCAAGTGGGCCCAGGCCGGCTGGCCTAGGTTGAGGCCGGCCGGCCTCCCCCTGCCCACCGCCTGCCTCGTCCTTCGATCAGGAGTCTCTTGGTACCTTCCTTATTCGTCTTGAGTCCTTGTTCGGTTGGATTGCACAACGAGTCATGGCATGGATGGATTCCTTGTCGTCTTCTTCCTGTCTGGTCCCTGGATATTTTGGTATTCTGTAGCTATTGGAATCTTGTCTGATACACCCCTGATCTTTGTATGGATAAGGCTTCTAGAGGGTTCCAGAGTCTTCCTGTCATATTCATCAAGGACTCTCGCTCCGGGGCTCTAAATACGGCAAGTGGTATGTCCGTTGCGATCGTCTCGACAAGCTCATCACAATGGTATGCTCTGATTCTTCACTTGAAATACTTTCTTATGATGAAATTTGAATATCCTGCAAACAAGTGAGAACTACACAACTTGTGGAACTCGTTAGAATCAAACCCTTTAGCTACACTCTTTGGATCATTGCGGGTCATTTATGAGGTTAGTTAACGGTTTAAAATAAGAGTTATCTACCGTGAACAGTAAATTATCCCTATTTTTATAATAAACAACACGTAACACAAATCTCGAGACGAGATTTATTTAAGGGGGAGGGGTTGTGACACCCTGGTGTCAAGCACTGCATTAGGGACAACATTAGCCACTAATGAGCATGAGCATTGCATCATCACATTTGCATTAAACTGTTTAATTCCCTCTGTTTATTAATTTTGAATTAAGGTTCTATAGGACTTGCCTGTTTAATTGGAGTACTGTCTTGGCAAATAATTTTATAAAATAGAGAATATAATATAACACTTTTCATGTTGAAACTTTGTCCTAATTAGTGTAGATTAATAATTAAAAATGTAAAAGCAAAAATGATTTTAGTCCTAATATCAGCTTTAATTTTGTAACATGCTTGCGAATGACTTTCAAGAAATTATGCCCTAATATGAAAGTTGTAGAGAAAGTTTATTTTGTTAGCAACTTTTATTTTTGGGCCAAACCCTAGTTTGGAGTTTTTGAAACTGTTTTGAAATAAACAAAGTTTGAAAAAGGAAATTCAAAAAAGAAAAGGGGTTTATTTTTTCGGCGTAACCCTTTCGGCCCATCTTGCCTTTCAGGCCCAAGGCCACCAGGCCGCACCGCGCGCTCCCGCCCGCGCCCGCGCCGGTCGCCGCCGACCGCGCCGCGCCGCCCGCCGGCGAGTCTGCCGCGTGGCTGCCGCGCGCACCGGCAGGATCTTCTCCGCCCTATCCTCGCCCGATCTTGCCCGTCGCCTGCATGCCCCGATCTCGCTTGCCCACTCCCGTGCCCGCCTCGCCTGCTGCACCCCTGCCCACCGCCCGTGCTCGCCACTCGCCGTCGCCACCGCGGGCCCCCACAACGACCGACCGTTCCACTCGGTCGAAGGCAAAACCGACACCAGTGCTGCTCTCTCCTCGTCACACGCCATTCGCTCGTGCACACATTCGCCATTCCACCTCTCCACCCTCGCCTGTTCTCGCTCCCCCTCCTCCGCACCCGAGCGCTCAAACTCGCCGTGTTCGGCACCGCCCGCGCTACCCACGTTCCACCTCTCACAAGTCCACCACCGGCCGATTAGCTCCGACCGACACTCCGCCATCATCGTGCACACGACGTGCCGCACCCGCTAGAAGCGCCAAAGAAGCCTTGCCCTCGCGGAACACGACGAGTCCCGCCACGGTCGCCATTGTCGCCATGCGGACTCGAGCCCGTTCCGCCTTACCCGAGCCTCCTCCGCCTTCCTCCTTCCTTGACGCACTTCACCGCATGAAAGCAAGGTGAAAACGCTCGTTTGTCTTAACGCTACCGCTCCCTAGCTTCCCCTCTCCCACGGTCGAGCGCCATCGCCCACCGCCGTGGCACACACACGAGGCCGAGGTTCTCCAAAGCTCCATCGGCTAAACTATTACCCTAGCTACTTCCCTAAGCTTCACTGGTCACAGTGCACTCACTAATTTAGCCGGCGACCATCGGAAACGGTCTAGCCGTTGCTCCACACCACCGACGTCCGCCGTTGCTCATCGCCGGCGAGCTCTGGCCGTGCTCTAGCCATACCATCACCACCATCGGTTTCTCTCTTGTCAAGACGAACTCGTCCATGCCACCCTCACCGTCGGTGACCTCGCCGTCGGCAAGATATTGCCAGTCAAACCGCCGCCTCCCCTATTTCCCTGTCGCTGACATGTGGGCCCCATTGAGTGTTAGTCCCGTGTGTCAGACACCCATCAGTTATGGACCGAGCCCACAAAGCCGAGCGTCGGGAGATTTAAATGTTTCTCTTTTTCTTTATTCTTTCAAAAATACTTGTTTATTTTGTAGAGCATGTTTAATGATCCAAATGAAGTGCTATAAGTTCTGATTAATTTGTTCTTGAGTAAAGCTATATGGGGAAATAGGAAAGTAATTTGGGTAAAGTTTATTACACTGTTTTTATTTATTTCAGTTTATGTGTAATATGTCAAATAAATGAGTTGTTGTATTTTTCTAGTCAAATAAAAATAATTTGTGTATGCTCCTTGTCATGTGTAGAAGCTAGGAAATTATATGAGTATGTTTCTATAAGAAAAGTGTCTGTTTATGTTTAAATGTCTTTTTAGCTATTTTCTTAGAATATTTCTTGTGACAAATATATGCAGAAATAAATTATGAGAAAGTTTGTGTAGTCTCTGTGTATCTTAACGAAGCTAAGAAAAATATTGGATGTGGTCAGTTGCATCGAAGAAAAGAAACTTGTAGTACAACAATGATTTTCTGTGTTTTCCTTAAGAAATTCATGTAGAAAATAATATGACAGTGTTGATCATGTAACTTTCTGGATAAATATAAAATATGTTTAGAATCTGGAAAAAATATAAAAATGAATGTTACACCCTTTTCCAGTAGGGTTATAGTTCAAAGGTTTGAATCTGAATAAAACTTTGGAAATTTGTGTAGAGTAATATATGCACGCTCTAGCAGTTATTTTTCTAGAGTAGTGTTGTTTTAGGTAGAAAAATCCAGGAAAAATATGAAATTTGTTGTTTGACACTTTCCAGAAGAAAAGTTCGAAGCACCTTTTGGCTGTTTATTTATTCTTTTTATATCTATTGTTTAGTATTTTATTTTATGCTGAAATTTTTACAATGAAGTCTAGTAAGTGCACATTAGCTCCTGTAATTTTTGTAGATTTTTCTGAGTACAGGAAACAATACTTTATGTACAAACTATGGTGATCCAGGAGACCAACCCCAGTAAAATAATAAATAGGATTGAAATAATAATTGTATAATTATAGTAAAATAAATATTTCTCCAATGTTAAAAGTTGTTCAACAAGTTGGGTTTGTTGGTTTGCACAAGATAATTTTAAGCACATACCATCATAATGCACCAATGCATTATTTATTTATTATCGCTCGCATTGTACCTAGGATCGATAGCTCAGGAGACCAACCCAGAGCCAGAAGCAAGCGAGGAGCTAGAGATCTAGGAGGTGCCGCAGTGTGAAGAAGCCGAACCAGCCGACCTCGACACTAACCTGCCTGAGTGCCCCGCTCATGAGCCTCAATCTTCTCCCGAGGCGAGCCCTGGAGCATTTTAAGTCTCCCAGCTTTTATAATGAATTTACTTGAGTGTTTTATATTGTGATGCATTAGGTATAGGAGTGATTGAATCCTATTTGATGCATTGTCCATTCCTTGATTATTGTTTACACCTACCTTATTATCCTGTTATTATAAAAGTAGAACTGCCTAGGCTGCTTAATAAAAGTAGTAAATAGAGGATGTTCCCGTAATAGTCCTGGTAGGTAATTAGAGGGTCACAGTTGGCTATATTTGCTATCCTGGAAAAGAACCTGAGTAGTAATGAAATACGGTTAACTGGAAGGCAAGGCACAAGTTTGGAAACATGGGGCAGCTCGTCCGTTGGATCGTGTAGCTTAGTATCTATGATGCCCTCGTTCATTTTTGAAAGCACCCTTTTACTTAGGTGTCGGTGATGTATTCCCGACCCCGAAGCCGGTTAGACGTTGTTCGGGCCGGATTCAACCTAAGTCGTGCCCTCTAGTATGGAAACGCGATCTGCCTCAGAATGGCCACCGCCAGGTTCCAATTGGGCGGTCCGTGCTTGAACCACGATAGTATCGAGCGATGACCCAATGCATGGACCCGACAGGGAAAGTGTGGGTTTGTATTAAAGGTTTCTCGCCAGTTGGTTTGCAATCCAATTCGAGTCGCTGTCTCCCCGGTCAGGGGAAACTATATCGAGCTTCATCACGATACAACTCCATGTGATGATTTAAGGTTCACTAAAATGTGAATAAGCAACCTGATGTTGTATTATATTATTGCTTGTTAGATTCAAGTGAGTGTTATAGTTTAGGTGCAACTTACATTAAAGGATAGGCTAAAAGAAGATTGCTCCTTCATTAATTAAACATTACTTATCTTAACATGAGCTCTTTCCGTAACTAAAATTCCCAGCTCCACCCAGAAAGCCTTGCATATCCTTGGTGTCATTATTTTCAGTTAGACGGGTAAGTCTAGCTGAGTACATTCCTGTACTGAGGGTTTATCCCGTTGTTGCAGATGGCCAGGTGTACTTCGGCTATTGTAAGCACTGCCTCTACCCGTGGTGGGTGGTGATGAGGATTAGGCCCAAGGCAGGGTCGTCTGTGAAAGCTTCTCTTTTGCTTTTGCTGGACCGAGATTGATCATGGCATTATATGTTTGAAAAAGAGAAGTGAGTTATCAAACAATGTTTATTCGGACCACATATCTGGTGGTCGTATTTTGAGACTTATTTATGCTTCCGCGAATTGAATGTAATAACTTTGAGTCTTCGCACTCTGATTTTAATTTCAATGTCGAACTGTTGTATCCTTGTGAATATGGTACTTGAACAAAGCGATCCTGGTAAGTTGTAAAGTTGTTTGAAATCCTTCGAGATTTCCGGACTACCAGAGTTATATGAGTTCAAGTATGGGTCAGAGCCAGTTAATTCGGCTAAGACCGGTACTTGAGCTTTTATAATTTGGATGGTTCCGCCACAGCGTTTACGCTAAAGGCCACTATCTAGCGGGATCAGGACTTCCACCGTCTTCTTACTAGAGCACCCACCCGAGGGTGAACGATTGGTCCAGCAAACTAAGTTAGCGATAAGCTAGAACACGATAAGAACTTGAAACTAAAGTTGAACACGAACCTTTATACTTCAAGAAGTATGCAAGATCGTAGAGGTAGAAGCGGGAGTCATACCGGCGATCCCGGTGTTCCTTGCGCGGAGGTAGCTGACAATTCTCGTACCTCTCTAACTCGCACTCACTCGTTCCCTATTCTAGTTAGCTACTAGAGCTAAGAAATATGAGGCACTACTCCTTCCATGGATCCCTCTTGAGATATGTGTTATTGAGCACTTCGCTCGTTTGTGAGGAGGGTGGAGGCCTTATTTTATAGGTGGAGGTGCCTTAGGGAAGTGGAGGACCTCTTCTCTCCACATGGAAAGTACAAACTGACCTCCAAACGACCTTCTAGGGTGCATTGAACCTGGACACCTTGATAACCGACATGAGATAGGCGCGGTGGCTGGCTTGTGTTCAAATTTGAACACATTTGGCGCCGGTGGTGGTGCGGCCGCACCAGGGGTGCGGGCGCACCCCTGCTGGCCTGCCTCGCCACAGCCTTTCTCTGGTGGTCTTAGGAGTTGATGTGGGCCATGTCCATTGAGGTTTCCAAATCCAGGTTTCTTGTGATGGGCTGATTGAGCTCTATTTCTCCCATTTGGATGGGCCGGAAGTGCTGGGTATTGGGCCTATTCCCTTTGGGCTCATATCGGGTGCATTTACGTGCCATATGTTGTATATGTTGGAGCCTGTTTGAAGTCGTTTACATGAATGCCCTCCTGCAATTGACCAAACACCAAAACTTGTGGAAATAGTTAGTTGTAAGCCTATGCTATGTTTTGATTGGTTTTATCCGAGTCTTGGTGGTTATAAAGTACGTGTTAAGGACCGCCAACAAACTCCCCCCACACTTAACTCTTTGCTCGTCCTCGAGTAAAGCTTTAGAGATAAAGTAAAAAAACGAGCATAACATTCCTGGGATATACAGCTATTATAAAGATCATTCCAAAACATTCCTTACACAGGTGGGATATGTGGCAGTGTCTAACATGTTTCCTTGGGATGTTGAAAAGTGGAATAGCTCTTGAAGTAAAGTCATCTTCCCTGATTCACATCTTAGCAACTTGGAGGTTTTAAAAGTTTTATTAAAAAAGCATAGTTCACTTTTATACTCCTCAAATGATGCTCTTGGATCACTCGATGGTGTATGATTCCTTACCAAGGCATAACAGAGTTTTGCCTTCTTTTGAACTAGTATAATCGTTGTTCTTGTGTTCTCATCGAGTCCTGTGAACGTCGATCCCCACCAAACAAATCGTCTCTAGTAATCTCGTGGCGAGTTGCAATTAACAAACACCGACCCCAGGATTTGTGTTAAGTGTGATATGGATCAGGAGAACATGTATGTACTGGTCTGCCAGCAACCACCATGCCAATTTAGACTCCTACATCCCAAACGAACAGGGGGAATGCCAAGGACGGACATGGCTGTCACCACCTGCTGCCATCCCCTCACTGAAGCAAGGGCCAAGCAGACACCTGCCTCTTCATACCCAGACACCTCGCCTACATATGTAGAGTCTACCCAATCCACCCCGGGACTCCGACCCTATGGATCGACAAGTTATGAATTGGGCACACCTTGCGGTGCGATGAACCACCACATCCAGCTTAACTCTAGTCTAATTATTTAAATTGTATTTATTAGGCACAATGTTAGTGATGATACTCTCTTGATACTTAACTATACTCTAGTTCATATATCAAGATTATAACATCACAACTATACTCTAGTCATCAACATGACTATAATTAGATAATGAGAGAATGAACTTGGAAGAACTCGTAATTCTATTAATACCCCCAAAGTGGTCTTCTCCCAAGGAGTCAAGCCCTCCAAGGTAGCTTTGCCTTGCTCTTCTACTAAAAATAAAGTAAAAACTACAACTAATGAAGTGGAAGTGGAGATTGCTCAAGTGTTGTGTGTTTTGTGTGGGATGGAGGTGTAGCTCCCTTCTTATAGAGGTGAGTAAGGCAATAAGTGTCCACAAGTTGCGCTTGAACACTCGTTGCACTGACTCCACGCGCTCGCATGCAACCGCCAATGTGAGGCGGTGCCATTGGGGGCCAGCCAGGGGCCGGCTGGCCCATGGGACCGGTCGGTCCCTGGCTGGGCCTCCTAGCCACCGCCTCTGCCAAGTGGGCTCTAGGGGCCACCTGATGAATGCCTTGGCATGTGGGTCTTCGTTGGAACTAGTTTGCTTTACTTACATCTTTGTTGTTGGTTTCACAAATGTGCGTCGGAAAAGCGCCTTTTGGGTATGTCTTCATGTATTTGTGTATGTGTCCTATAAAAATATAATTCTCCAAATACATGTGGAAATATGTCAGAAGTAAATGCATATGCGATGTTTGTTTGCCAAATTCCCCAATATTTGATAGTAATTGACGGTCGGATTTCCGAGTTAATGACCGTCAACAACCGAGAGTGGTGAAGGGCGGATGCGAGGCTAGGACTGACGAACCAGAGGGCCAGAGGACAGCTGCGGTAGCTGGCACTTGGCATCGACAAGTGAGAGCACATGGGGATGTCCGATGGCATTGGACGAGTCGAGAGGAAGACAATGGCATCGTGGCACTTGGAGAGAGGTCGGACATGGGCTCGCATTGAGTTACGGGTGTCGTCGGCCAAGTCAAAGAGGAAGCTAGACGTTGTGGTTGGAGCGGAGGCTGGACATGCATCAGCATTAGTGTCGGTGGTCGGGGTGTGAGAACACACTATGTTTACACGATCGGTGGTATGAGCTCGAGAGGACGTGCTAGAACCTCTGACCGCTTGAGCCTTACCCTTGACGGTTTTGAGTTTGGACCTCAAAACTTGAGGTGATCGGTTTCCGAGTTTGGGCCTCAAAACTTCTGGTGGACAGTTTCTAGATTTCGGGCCTCAAAATTTGGGCTGTTGGGTTTACCAGTTTGGGCGTCAAAACTGGGCGGATGTTCCTATGTGGAACGGGTCGACACATGGTGGCACCGAGAGGCTGTGTGCGGTGTGATGATGAGCTATCGGTGAGAAGGCGCGGTGGTCGATGTTACGGCATGTGGCGGCATCCTAGAGCTTGCATCGAGGCGAAGCGAAGGATGAGAAGGCACGTGGATCAGGGTGACTTCGTGAAAGACATCTTTCTACCAAAAGGTTTACTCTAATTCCTCACGTGGCTTCGTGAGAGACATCTTTCTACCGAAAGGTTTTCTCTAATTCCTCATGAGCAAGTAGATCGGGGAGATTTCGTGTTGGATCGCGTTCTTGAGCTTCTCCATCGGTTTCCTTTCGATTTACCGATTTTTGTTATTAGGAGATGTGGGTGGTCCTTAACTCATATTTTATTACCGCTAAAGACTCGCATAAAAACAACATCAAACATAGAATAGGGCTTACAACTAACTATTTTCCACAAGTTTGGTGGTGTTTGGTCAATTGCAGGAGGGCATTCACGTAAATGACTACATTCGGGCTCCATCATGTACAAAATGTCACATGTATATGGACCCGATAAGAGCCCAAAGGAATAGGCCCAATACCCAGCACTTCCGGCCCATCCAAATGGGAGAAATAGAGCTCAAGGCCCATCACAACAAACAACTGAACCTGGCAACCACATAGAAGACATCCAGGCGAAGCCAGCAGCCCACAGCAGAAAGGCGGTGGCGAGGTGGGCCAGCAGGGTGCGCCCGCACCACCCCTGGCTCCAAACGTGTTCAAATTTGAACACAAACCTGCCACCGCCTCTCTCATGTCGGTTATCAAGGTGTCCAGGTCCAATGCATCCCGGAAGGTCGGTTTGCACTTTCCATGTGGAGAGAAGAGGCTCTCCGCCCCTCCCAGGCACCTCACCTATAAAAGAGGCCTCCGCCCTCCTCACAAATCATCCAAGAGCTCATCAACACATCTCAAGAGGGATCCATGGAAGAAGGAGTAGTGCCTCATATATTAGCTCTAGTAGCTATCTAGAATAGGGAGCGAGTGAGATCTGAGCGGGAGAAGTGCCGGAGTTGTCGGCTATCTCCACGAGTGTACTCGGCGCGCTTGTACACTTAGCGGGAGGAACACCGAAATCAATGGTATAATATTGTTTGTACCTCTACGATCTTGCATACTACTTATGTATAAGAATTCGTGTTTATCTCAGTTCCAAGTTCTTATCGTGTTTAAGCTTTTGCTACTTAGTCATGCTGGACCGACCGTTCACCTTCGGGTGGGTGCTCTAGTAAGACGGTGCAAGTCCTAGCTTCCGCTAGAGTAGTGGCCCTTAGCGTAAACGCGGTGTTTAGGCTAAGTGGTTACAGGTTGGTTACATGGATCTCCACGGTTGAGGAGGTAGGCTGCAAGTGGTGACAGCCATGTCCGTCCTTTGTAATCCACCCATGTTCGGGATTCCAGGTAGAGCTGTATCAGCATAGACTGGGAAACCAGTTTCACCCGTTGACCGAAGTAAGCTTTGTTGGCTGAGCTTATATCACATCAGGACCAGTTCCCTAGAAGAACCTTGCTACCCGTG
This sequence comes from Coix lacryma-jobi var. lacryma-jobi, assembly GCA_009763385.1. Taxonomy (NCBI): domain Eukaryota; kingdom Viridiplantae; phylum Streptophyta; class Magnoliopsida; order Poales; family Poaceae; genus Coix; species Coix lacryma-jobi. The sequence continues at coordinate 65,570,856 of CM019825.1, forward strand.
TTACCCTTCTCCGTGTCTTATCTGGAGGACTAGACCAAGAGACTATAGGACACTGTTCCCTGTGGAAAATACGATACACTGAATACTCTGGGTGAAGTGCTACAACGGTTACTTCCGTGCGCTTGTGGACTTTTCTGCTTATGCTAAGAAATACCAACAAGCATTTCTAGCGCCGTTACCGGGGAACGTTTGTCGTCTTTAGTCTCTGGACCTAGTTCGCCCGTGTATCTTTGTTTTTACCTTTCTTTTCTTACCAATTCTATGGAGCCATCCACCATCCAAAACCTATCCGCTTCCGGGCCGAGTTCTGTGAGCCACCACAATCGTCGAAGCCAATCACAGCTTCTGGCTATGAACTCTGCCCTGGCTTTATAGCCATGATTTCATGAACAACCCTTCTCGGGGAACGATCATGAAAACCACTACCATCATTTACGGGAGTTTGAGTTACTCTGTGCATGACTAACAATTGCAGGCATGTCACAAGAAACACTACGTTGGAAATTGTTTCTGTTCTCTCTTCTGATAGAGCGAAACAATGGTACAACGATACCATAGAAAAAGTTAACAGAGATTGGAAAGAATTGCGAAACAGCTTTTGCCTCGCATTCTTTCCTATATCTCATATCGTAAACCTACGACAAGAGACAAAACTTCCAACAAAAAGAGGAGGAGTCATTAGGTGCAGCCTGGGGGAGAGATTTACAATCCTTTCAAAATCAGGCCCAGACTTGTCTCTACCTGACCACGTGTTGTTGCAACATTTTTCGTCAGGGCTGAACAAGGAGTCTGCCCTACAGGTGGACATTTCCGCTGGAGGATTGTTCATGTGAAAACCCCAAGGGAAGCAGAAGCTCTGCTAGACCTTATTCTAGCGAGCACTCCATCTCCTGATCCCCTCGTAGTGGAAGACGAACCCAAGCATGAGGAGGTCTCCTCGGTTAAAACAGAACCTGAGATTCAAACTCAGAGACCCTCATCGCTAACAGAACCTCCGAAGGAAATTTTCCTTCAGATTTTCCGTTCCTCAAGGAAGATCACTATAACACCTCGGGTGTTAAAATAATTAAAATTAACTAGAATTTAATTAGAAAATGGCTGAAATCCTAGATGGAGGAATTCTAGCTAGTTGTTTGTTGCATTCATGCTGTTGCACAGTTTATTTGGATGAAAAAAGAAATTTATTAAAACTCGTATAGGGCGAACTAGATTTATTCTATTTGGAAATCAAATAAAATATTTATAAAAGTTTTACAAAATTTAAACCCAAAAGTTTATTTTCAAAACCTAGGGAAAATGTTTAAAATTTTGTGAACTATTTTCATTTCAAACAGTTTTGATTTGAATTTTGAAAAGGATTAGAAATAAAAATCAAAATGGAAAAGAAAAAAGGTAAAGGGCCTCACCCTCCATTCTTCTCTCCTGGCCGGCACAGTCTCTCTCTCCCGCGCGGCCTTCCCCCCCAGCCCAGGCGCACCAGCCCGCCTGGCCTCTCCCTTCTTCCCCTCCCGTCCTCCGCCTTGGGCCTGAGCAGCAACGGCGGCCCGCTGCTTTCCCCTTCACCGCGGCCCAGCGCCCGCGCTTGGCCCACCCTGCGAGCCCGCACCCGCTTCCTCACCGCACGCGCTGTCCGATAGCAGCCCCGCGCCCTCATTCTCTCCCACTGACCAGCGGGACCCACTAGTCACGGGTGTCCCCTACCCCGGATCTCTACCCTCCCCTCCGCCTTCATCGTTCAACCGAAGGGCGCGAGATGGCCGGGAATCCTAGCCCCGCTTACCCGTTTCCCCCACAACCTTTAACTACCGTCTCGGCTCCGCACGCCTCCACACCAAGGCCGCCTCAACATCACCCTATGCCTACCTCCCTTCCCTAGCACTCCTCCATGCCGCCGCAGTAGTAGTTCTGAGCCGAGCTCACCACCGCGTAGGAGGAAGCCGCCACCGGTCTCCCTCCACCCTTCATCAAACCCGCAGAAGCCCGAAGAGTCCAGGAGGGGTCTCATCCTCGTCGGATCTTGCATTGGGGACACGATCTGCCGACACCACCAGCGTCCAGGGCACCACGTCAACCCCTCCTGTCACCGGTCACCTCACCTAAAGCCGAGGCAGGTGTTGACGCTCACCAATGCTCATAATTAACCATCAACTATTGCATGAAATGACACTAAATGAATCACAAAGCATAGTTGTAGGGTTTGAAACTAACAAGTTCCACGAGTTTTGGTGCTCTCACTTGTTTTGTAGGACATCCATGTTTTTACCATATAAAAGTATCTCAAGTGATGAAACAGAGCACACCATTGCGAAGACCTTGTCGAGACAATCGAAACGGACATATGATTTGCTATATTTGGAGTCCCGGAGCGAGAGTCCTCGATGGATATGACTTGGAAGATTCTAGAACATTCCGGAACATTCCAGAAGACATGAGAAGGCGACCCAAGGAAGGCGGGGCCCACCTGTCATAGAGGCAGACTGACCGGTCTCCTCCCTGATTCACCGGTCTGGTGTTTGGCCCAATCTCGCCCCCTTCGCGTGACGCACTCCAACCGACCTCTCCAACGCGTTTTGGCCATTAAGGCCCATGTGCATATGGCGAAAGATTTAGTCCCACATCGCTTGCCCAAGGTGGAGGGGAGATCAGGAGCCCCTATATAATAAAACCAGGACCCCCCTGAGGCAACACATCATCATTAGAGAGTATTTGTAGAGGCGTCCCTCGAAGGACAACCTCTCCTGTCTATGTAATTAGGTTTAGATTTTCCAATGTAATAGCTTAGCTCTAGTCGGGAGTTACGGAGAGCGGAGCTGCGCTCCGGTTCCGGATGAGTCTTCAGAGTTTTGGTATGTCTTTGTATCTTTTCTTTGTAAGACTTATGCTTTAATATATTTATCTTCTCTATTTACTTTATGCCTTTCATATTATGATTAGTATAGTTGTTATGTTCTAGCATAGGATCTCCGCTCGTATCGAGTGCTCTAGTTATAAGCCATAATTAGAGTAGTAATCGATAGATATATACTTGGTGTTTAGTCTATAGGTTACCTGAGGTTGCACTCAACCCCGCGGATTAGTTGTGGTAGCCCCAGGTGGTGACAACCCTGATGGCCGACGTATTCCACCACGTTTGGGTTGATGTTCGTAGGACCGTAGTCAGATCTTCCCGACCCCCTTCTCATCCCTTTCTGGGGTTGGTGTTCTGATGTCCCGAAGTGTTATTATATGACTGCTATATCTTTTCATCCTTGTTACCTTAGAACCCAAGTAAGTAATAGAGAAGTGCATAGGAACCTTGATCTCTTCCATTGTCCTACAACTATAGTTATCTTTACATTTATCATTAAATTCTCGTTATTGTGCTTCCATTCAATATCATATCATTTATCAATTACTCCTGCTCTAGTCTAATTAGTACTCTGAGTTACTAGATGCATGATAGTGAATTATCAGATTCTTGACCCTAGCTTCCCAGTGGTAAAATATAAATAACGATCCTAGAATACTCCAGGTAAAATGCTACAATGGTGTTCTGTGCCCTTGCGGAATCTTTCATATTCTATTTGCGTTAACAAACGTCAACAAGCATTTTTGGCGCCGTTGCCGGGGAAGCAGTTGGTGTAAAGATTTTGATAATGATCTTGATGTCTGCTAATTTAGTGTACCACTAGCTTTAGTAGGATCACCCTTGTTCTGTTGAGTGTGGAATAGACAGGACATCAGATGTCTGCGGATACACGGGTGTATGCCGAGTCTCTGAGTGATGAGTGATTGTCAACTGGGATGATGCGCATGTTCTTTGGCTTGTGTTGTGCAGGTGTCGAGCACGGATACAGTGATTAGAGGCAAGGTGAAGGTCAAGTAGAGACGTGCCGTGCCAATGGGTCGAGAGTGGCGAAGGGCGGACGTGAGGCTTGGACTGAGGGACAGGTGGCCCGAGGATCAGCTGTGGTGGCTGACAGCCTGGGACAGCGACGAACGAAGACTTTGCGGTCATGTGTGCCTAAGTCGTGGACTTGTGGACACGTGTCGGTGAACGGGGTGCACGGGCGGTGCATCCCCTCTATAGCTTCGGTTTGGTGGTAGAGCCAGAGCCAGAAAACCATCGGGTGGACGGTTTCCAGGTTTGGGCCTCAAACCTGGGCGTGGATGGTTTTCCGAGTTTGGCCACAAAACTCGGGCTGAGGACGGTTTCCAGGTTTGGGCCTCAAAACTGGGCACGGATGGTTTCCGAGTTTGGCCACAAAACTCGGGCTGAGGACGGTTTTCAGGTTTGGGCTCAAAACCTGGGTGCTGCGGGTTTGCTGAGGTTGGGCCACAAAACTCAGGCGTTGGTGGGCTGGTTTCCCGGTTTGGGCCTCAAAACCGGGGGTTGGATGTGAAGGCTGGTTTCCTGGTTTGGGCCACAAAACCGGGGGGGTGCGACGTCCGGTTAAAGGACGACAGAGTGGTGGCGGCACGTGGCGGCAATCGGGAGGTTGCGTCGAAAGCAACGCTACGAGTTGTGCGGGCGTGGCCGTCGGATCCACCTACCATCTAGTTGGTCTAGAATAACCTTAGGGTTTAGCTGGTTCGCTCTGTAAGTAGTTAGGGGTAGAGTCGGAATTAGGAATAGTTAGAATTAGAATAAGTAGGGGGAGACACCCACCTCCCCATCTATCTCAGTCATTTGCTCTTTGCTTCGAGGGTTTCCTGCTCTCCCAATCCCCTGCTGTAGCTAGCTGAGATCCGCAGAGAACATACCTCTGTGTATTCTGTGTGAAGATTTTGAGGAAGTGAGGCCGTAACCTCACTGTTGTAGCATGGTTAGCCACACGGTTGCAGATCGATGTGTTGATTCGCGTTTTGGTTCGTGTTCTCGCGTTCTTCATTTCTCCGCGTTTTTCCGTCGCTCGACTCTCCCTATACCCGCGTGTTGGCGAAATCCGTTTGAATCAACTTGTTCGTTTTTGAAAGGAGATCACTTCCACTGAAGGAATTTATCTAACTCCTCACGAACAAGTAGATCGGGTTGATTTCGTTTTCGTGGCGCTTTTCGGTTCATCCTCCTCCCCTTTTGATTTCCCGGTGTTTGAGTTGATTTGAGCGGATGATTTCTTGGGAATAGACTCCTAACTACTCCGTGATCATCCTCTCCAAGTTTGGGAATGTGGGATTTTGGTTTGAATCGATTTGGAGAAGATTGGGTGAAGGGCGACCAAAATCGCCCTCACTGGGAGTTGGCGGACAGTCCGCTGTCCCAGTCGAGGACAGTCCGCGCGTCGGGGACGAGCCGGACCAGTGGCCCTGTTCTTCGGCTGTTTGACTTTTGTTTGAACGGCGGACAGTCCGCCGTTGAAGTTTGCGGACAGTCCGGGAGACGTCCAGCAAGACTTCAGCAGCACTGCTGTTTTGCGTATTCTGCCGGCGGACAGTCCGCCAGTGAACCGCAGATAGTCCGGCTTGGGCGGACAGTCCGGGACTCCAGGTCCGGACAGTCCGGATGGATTTGGCTGTTTTGCGTATTCTGCCGGCGGATAGTCCGCCAGTGAACCGCAGATAGTCCGGCCTTGGGCGGACAGTCCGGGACTCCAGGTCCGGACAGTCCGGGATTTGGCTGAAGCTTCCGGTTTTGTGCATTAGCTCTCCCGGCTTCTACGCTTGGTTTCCAGACTTCTCGTTTGGCCCTAGAGTTGATCAAGGAACCTCTCTAAGTATCTTTGCTACTTGTTAGCATAGGTATTTAGGAGTTTCTCGACGTAGCCGTCTATCTACGTTCGGGACTTGGTTTTTTGGGGTCGAATTTGTTCCGGTGCTTTTGCCGTTTGGTTTGATATCACTTGTGTGTTGTGTCTCGTGTGATCTAGGGATCATCCACCCTCTTCCAATGGTCGTGGGCATCACAGTTTCGGTCGTAGCTTTCTGTGTGTTGATTTTGGGACATTTGGCCAAAGATTCGAAAGAAATTTTTGAGCTCCCATTCACCCCCCTCTGGTGGCCTTGCTAGTGCTTTCTCGGTCCTTCAATTGGTATCGGAGCGGGTTAAGGATCTTCCACCTTAGCCGGTTCCAGATCCACAGAAGGCGACATGGAACGCGGCGTGGGCAAACCGCCGTTTTTCGATGGGACGAACTATGTGTATTGGAAGATACGCATGTCGGCTATCTGCAGAGTTTGGGTGCTTCGATCTGGGATATTTGCAACTGTGCCGATTACGTGGTCTTGGCTGCTCGTGTCTCTCAGCATCAGATCGATGAGCACGATGCCAATAGACGAGCACGTAATGCTCTTTTCTCATGCTTGAGCATGAGTGAGTTTGATCGTGTTTCTCACCTCGCTACGGCTCGGGAGATTTGGGCTACCCTCATGCGTTTCCATGAGGGAACCTCTCAAGTCAAAACCCATCTCTACGAGTCGTTCAAGCGAGAGTATGAGAACTTTCGACATATGCCTGGCGAGAGCATAGAAAGTTTATTCGCTCGCTTTCAGGTGATTGTCAACAGGATGAGGGCTAACAAGGAGCTGTTGACTTTCGACGATCATGAGAGGGCTCTCAAGCTTTTGCATACCCCTTGATCGGTCGGTGTGGGATTCCAAGGTTCAGGCGATCATCGAATCGCCTAACTATGAGACCCTCACGTGCGACGAGCTCTTCAGTAAGCTCAAGTCCAGTGAGATTGATGCCATGGCGAGGGCTTCTTATGAAAATCCTTCTGGCCTGTCGATGGCTTTGCTTTCTAGCTCTTCTCCTAACCCCTCTGGAGGCTTTGCTTTGCATTCTCTTCTTTTTGTCACAGAGGAGCAGTTGGAGTCTTTGGGAGACGACGAGTTGGCTTTGCTTGCCAACCGGTTCTCGCGGTTTCACAACAATTGCATGAACTGTCGCCGCGGAGGAGGACGCTCGGGCTGTTTCGAGTGCGGCGACCTGACCACTTCATTGCCAACTGTCCCAAGAAGAACAAGCATTCTAGGAAGGGCGATCATGGTCACAAGTACGACTCTGGCAAGCGCAAGGAGAAGTACGTCCCCGCAAGGCACAAGTGGAAGGGCGGCTTCAACAAGGAGTACATCAAGACCAAGTACTTGGAGAAGGCCCAGGCTGAGCAGCGTGCTTTCTTCGCCAACGCTCAGCGACATCAACGACTCGGACGACGACTCCGCTTCCTCAAGCGATGACGAGTCCGAGAAGAAGAAGAGGATCGAGGACAAGCTCAACGGTCTCTGCTTCTTCGCCAACGATGAGGGCTTCTGTACCATGGCCCTCGACAAGGAGGTCGGCGGCGACACCCTCGGAACGACGACGGCGATGACACCTCCTAGGTATCTCTGACCCCCGATGTGAGCTTTCTGCTGAGGTCGAGAAACTTACTGCCGCGCTCCTTAGTCAGGATAAGTTGCTTAGGCGTGCCGCTAGAGAGCGCAAGGAGTTTAGGCAGAAGTGGGAGGACACGGTGAGGGAGCTTGAGTTTGCTAAGTCCACTGTGGTGTGTCTGAGGATGCTGAGTGTGAGATGTGCACCACACACATGAATGACCTTCTCACCTTGAGAGGTAAGTATGCTGCGTTGGTTGGAGAGGTGGATGAGCTCCGGGCTAGACCCATGCTATTGGGTGCGTGCAAGACTTGTCCTGTCTTGCAATCCGAGTTGGCAGAGAAGAATTCCAAGATTGTGTCTCTTGAGAAGGCCAGCTCGGGTAGCACTTGTGTGTCCAGGTGTGTTTTGTGTGAGGGCCTGGAGATGGAGATAGCCAATGTGAAGCATGACAAGATGCAAACCGAGGAGGAAAACACATACCTTTGGACCATCTTGTCATGGGTGTCTTGTGGTGAGCCGCAGCTCGGATGATGATCTCCCAATTCAAGCGAGCTGCTGGAGGTCCTGGTGTAGGTTTTGCTCCGGGTGTTGATCTTTCTGCTTTTGGGAAGATTGGAGAGTCGAGTGGTTTGAACCCGAGTGAGAAGCCCAACTCCACCACTACTCCCAAACTTACCAGCTTCCACCCAAAGAGCCTCTCAAGCCTAACACCAAGGATGGGATCTTTGTTGAGCCTCTGAGAGCTCCACCCAAGAAACAATCATGGGCTCCAAAACCAAACCACCTCAAAAACAAGCTGGACACCATGCCACCCATTCAGGAGGAGCTTTTGCCACAGAAGGGCAAAGTGATCCACACCCACAACCGTGTGTACCAGCAACCCCCTTTGAGAGCGGTGAGGTACCACTGTGAGCATTGTGGGAGAGATGGACACTTGAGTGAGTTCTGCTTTCGGCGCAAGAGAGAGGCGCGCCGTGCTAGGAGATGAACAATCCGGACATGTACCATCCTTTCCATAATGTACATGTGCCGCCGAACGTTCAGATGAGAGCTCCCAGCAGAGCTGCTAAGCCCAGAGGTCAGAACCTCAAGTTCCCAGGTCAAGGCAGCGGAGAGGTCGTGCCCGGTGGGAGCCTGCAGTTGTAGGCTATGGAACCCGTGGCGGTGGCTTTGTTGTAGAGCGTTTTCCCCCACTGCGTTTTGAGTATCGCGATGGACGCTCTTCCCTTAGCGGACCACATTTTCCTCAACGTGGTGATCGCTTCCCCCGTAGGCGTGCTAGGAATGGTTTTTCTGCTACCGTTCTTTTGAGCAGTCGGCCCAACACTGGTATTCCCCTTACTTCACTAACCCCAGTGTTGGACCGTATGCTCACCCTATGTCTTTTTATTGATGTAGGTAAAACGATTGGAGAACGTTTGGTTGGTGGATTCTGGTTGCTCGAGGCACATGACCGGGAACGCCAAGTGGTTCTCCAGTCTTAGTCTAGTCGCCGGAAAGGAGTTTATCACCTTCAGCGACAATAGCAAAGGTATGTTTTTGTCTCGTGGGTCGGTGCGAGTAATGAGCACTTGTGTTGCGCGCGATGTTGCTCTTGTTTCTAACTTGCATTTTAACCTTCTTTCGGTTTCGCAACTCTTTGATGACGACTATGAGATTGTTTTAAACCGAATCTCAGTAGTATTTTGGATCCTCAGGGCAATCTTGTGTGTTTAATTTCACCCTTTGGAAAAGTCTTTCGTGCATTTGCAAATTTCTCGGAGTCTTTTGGCACTTCTCGTTGTCTGGTGGTGGACCTTCCTCCTCTGATCTTTGGAAGTGGCATAGGAGACTTGGACATTTGAGCTTCGACTTGATTGCAAGGCTTAGTTCACTTGGCCTAATCCGAGGATTGCCCAAGTGCATATGGAGAAGGATCTTGTTTGCCACACTTGTAGACATGGGAAGATGGTTGCCGCTCCCCACCATCCAGTGACTCAGGTCATGACTAAGCGCCCTGGAGAGCTTTGCACATGGACCTTGTTGTCTAGCTCGGGTGAGCTCGGTGGGGGGAAGTGGTATGTGCTTGTTGTTGTTGATGACTTTTTGAGATATTCGTGGGTCTTCTTTTTAGCTGAGAAGACCGAGACTTTCTCCTTTGCTCGCAATCTGATTTTGCGTCTTCAGAACGAGTTCCCTTTGAACTCGATGCGAGCTATTAGGAGTGATAATGGTTCCGAATTCAAGAATCGGATTTTGAGAAGTTTTGTAACTCTTTGGGTTTAGAGCATCAGTTTTCTTTCCCCTACACACCCCCTCAGAATGGTGTTGTAGAGAGGAAGAATCAGACCCTTGTAGAGATGGCCAGGACGATGCTCGATGAGCATAGGACTCCTAGGCGATATTGGGCCGAAGCTATGAGCACTGCATGCTACATTTCCAATCGCATTTTTCTCCGAGCTTTCTTGAAAAAGACTTCTTATGAGTTGCGTTTTGGAAAACTGCTCAAGGTGAGTTATTTTCGAGTTTTTGGTTGTCAGTGTTTTATACTTAAGAAAGGCAACTTGGACAAATTTGTGTCTCGTTCTTCTAACGGTGTGTTTTTGGGTTATGGCACTCACACTCGAGCTTATCGTGTACTTAACCTTGACACTAACCGAGTCATGGGACATCAGATGTCACCTTCGACGAGACCATGGTTTGTCCTTCTTCTCGTTTTGAGCGTGCAGGTGATCATGACGTTGGGTGAGCCTCTTTTTGATGAAGAGGATGAGGGTGCTGAAGGTATGGATGATCCAGCACCCCTCCACCTGCTATGCCATCAAGAGTGGCTTCTACGACGACTCACGGCCCGACACTTCTTCTTCCTGGGGACCATGGGATCCGCCACCCCGAGCGATACCTTTTGTACCCGGGGAGGCACCAGCTGCTGTTGAGGGGGAGATCACCTCAGCATGGGAGGCGCCATGACACATCCAGCGCCAACACCCCCTCAGCAGATGATCGGCAACATTGACGAAGGGTCACTCGGTCAAGGCAAATCTCTCACTTTGCTCATTCTGCATTTGTTGCTGATTTTGAACCCCGGGATGTTGGACACGCTTTGACAGATCCGGATTGGGTCAATGCTATGCATGAGGAGCTTGAGAACTTTGAGAGAAATCGGGTTTGGGTTCTAGTGTCTCCACCTTCTGAGTGTCACCCAATTGGGACAAAATGGGTTTTCAAAAACAAACAGGGAGAAGATGGCCATGTTGTGAGAAACAAGGCCAGACTCGTAGCCCAGGGATATAGTCAGAAGGAGGGGATAGACTATGAGGAGATGTTTGCTCCTGTAGCTCGTTTGGAGGCAATTAGGATACTCTTGGCTTTTGCTGCATCCAAAGGTTTCAAACTTTTCAAATGGATGTCAAGAGTGCCTTCTTAAACGGCTACACAGAAGAGGAGGTGTATGTTAGACAAACCCCGGTTTTGAAAATCCCAAGTTTCCAAACCATGTCTTTAAACTTCACAAAGCTTTGTATGGTTTGAAACAAGCCCCTAGAGCCTGGTATGATAGGTTGAAAACCTTTTTGCTTGCTAAGGGTTTTAAAATGGGATGTGTAGATAAAACGCTCTTTCTCCTCAAGCAAGGCACTGATACTCTCTTGGTCCAAATTTACGTGGATGATATCATTTTCGGTGGTTCTTCTCACGCTTGGTTGCCAAGTTTGCAGATACAATGAGCAGGAATTTGAGATGAGCATGATGGGAGAGTTGCCAAGTTGCCAAGGTTGCAATCAAGCAATCCCGGGAAAGGGACGTTCGTGCACCAGGGCAAGTACACCCGGGACATTCTGAAGAAATTGGATATGGGTGAGGCCAAGCCTCTTCCAACACCCATGTCGACAACGACGGCCCTGGATGCGGACAAGGAGGGAGAAGCAGTGGACTAGAAGGAGTACCGGAGTATGATCGGATCGCTGCTCTACCTGACGGCGACACGCCCGGACATCCAGTTCGCGGTGTGTCTGTGCGCGCAATTTCAGTCGTCGTCGCGCACTTCTCACCGTCAGGCGGTCAAGCGCATAATGAGGTGTACTTATCCTTCACTCCATAATTTGGGATTTGGTATTCTACTTCCTCCACCCTCTCGCTTTGCGGTTATTCCGATGCCGATTTTGCTGGTTGCCGTATTGATCGCAAGTCCACTTCTGAGACTTGCCAGTTTATTGGTTCTTCTCTTGTATCGTGGTCTTCTCGCAAGCAGTCTAGTGTCGCCCAGTCTACCACGGAGGCTGAGTATGTTGCTGCGGCGAGTTGATGTTCCCAGTTACTCTGGATGATGGCCACTTTGCGTGATTTGGTCTGAGCTTTTCTCGCGTTCCTTTGCTTTGTGACAGCACGAGTGCCATTAGCGTTGTTAAGAACCCCGTGCTTCACTCGAAGACCAAACACATTGATGTGCGCTTTCATTTTCTACGAGACCACTATGAGGGGGTGATATCGACCTTCGCATGTCGATACTCATCATCAGTTGGCTGATATTTTTACCAAGCCTTTGGACCAATCAACTTTTGCTAGGTGAGGTGAGCTTGGGTGTGTGTTTCCCCTTTAAGTTGGGGGAAACATTTGGTTCTTGTACGATAGACTGACTCTTTTTGTTTGTCTTTGTTCTCTTTTGCATTTCAGCATATGCTATTACATTCTGAGCTTCATGTATATACTTTTTAGAATGTGACTATGCTCTGTTCAGTATGCTCCGATGCTTTATGTTGATAGCTTATGCTTTTTCTGATCACTAAATACATGTTGTGAGCTGAGCTAGTTTTTGAATGGTGAATTTGCTTAACAAACATAAAACTTGTAAATGTTCACCATTGAGATATGCAACTAGCATGTGTAGGATGTGTTGAGTTCACTCGTGCTTTTCATATATGCTAGGTGCTATGTCTCTAGTTCTGAGTCTCTCACTTGCTTGGGTTGTTCATATTTTGTCAATAAAATTGAACCAAGTTTTAGTGAACTGAAAAGATCGAGATGGGACTGCTTGTCAACACATCACGGTATCGAGACTGTTTCTCATTGCACATTTGAGATAAACTCGAGCCGTGTGTAGTGTATGACCGAAACTGACGCTTTAAGCTTCTGATTGCATTTCGCATAGGCTTCGCTCGGTTGAAAAGTTAGGCAATGACAAGCTTTCAACCTCTCGCACACATCTGCTAAACTTCTGAACTTGGGTTATTCACCGCTGCAACTCCGATTAAAACTGAAATCACAAGTGTATGCTTCATTCTATAGCATGATGTTGAACTTTGCTAGGGGTAGTTCACTTGTATACATGATTAGCACTTGCTGTTTCCTGTCTACACATGTGTGTAGTGCTATTTGATGGTGAATACCTTTTTGGCTAAAACTGCTCACTTTGCTCATAATTCATAGTTCATATTTGGTGATCAGTTTGAGGCCTTCGTTGGCTTGTATGCTTTTCAGTGAGTCATTGGAGCTATACTGTTTAGAGCATCCTTGCATTCTATCGACTTATTCCTGGAAGCTGCATACTTGCATTTTGGAGGGGGCGAACTTCTCTGTTTGGCATTTTTGATGGTGCATTTCTGCGGGGGGGAGAAAATTGCTTTTGGTTCTTATGCTTGATGGGGCATTTTCAACTAAGGGGGAGAATTTGCAAATCATATGCTTCCTGAGTCCAACTAAGAGGGAGTGTTTTAGTGGTGTGCATATTCGAGGGGTTTTGACCGTAAGGTTTTGGTATCGAGCTTTCTTGCTAGTTTGTTGAGCTCTGTGCCTCTATCTTGAGGGACTAGCGTTTTGCTTCGATTTTTCAAATGGTATTGGGGATTTTTTGCTAGCGGTTTGTTATGCCTGTTCTACCTCTTCGTGAGGGCTAGCTTTGCTTGCTTGGTCGCGTTGAGCCGTTGCCCATGTGTTTGGGGACCAAGTTGTCTTGCTCTTTCCACTTGACTTCTTCGGCTTTGCTATGCTTTGTGGTCATTTGGTTGAGTTCTCTCTCTCCTTCTTTCTTCTTTCTTCCTTTCATTATGATTTGTGTTGGTAGTTGACAATGCACTCATCAAGGGGGAGATTGCGGATACACGGGTGTATGCCGAGTCTCTGAGTGATGAGTGATTGTCAACTGGGATGATGCGCATGTTCTTTGGCTTGTGTAGTGCAGGTGTCGAGCACGGATACAGTGACCAGAGGCAAGGGTGAAGGTCAAGTAGAGACGTGCCGTGCCAATGGGCCGAGAGTGGCGAAGGGCGGACGTGAGGCTTGGACTGAGGGACCGGTGGCCCGAGGATCAGCTGTGGTGGCTGACAGCCTGGGACAGCGACGAACGAAGACTTGCGGTCATGTGTTGCCTAAGTCGTGGACTTGTGGACACGTGTCGGTGAACGGGGTGCACGGGCGGTGCATCCCCTCTACAGCTTCGGTTTGGTGGTAGAGCCGAGAGAAAAACCATCGGGTGGACGGTTTCCAGGTTTGGGCCTCAAAACCTGGGCGCGCGGATGGTTTCCGAGTTTGGCCACAAAACTCGGGCTGAGGACGGTTTCCAGGTTTGGGCCTCAAAACCTGGGCGCGGATGGTTTCCGAGTTTGGCCACAAAACTCGGGCTGAGGACGGTTTTCAGGTTTGGGCCCAAAACCTGGGTGCTTCGGGTTTGCTGAGTTTGGGCCACAAAACTCAGGCGTTGGTGGGCTAGTTTCCCGGTTTGGGCCTCAAAACCGGGGTTGGTTGTTGAAGGGTTTTTCTTGGTTTGGGCCACAAAACGGGGGGTGCGACGTCCGGGAAAAGGACGGCAAAGCGGGTGGCGGAACGTGGCGGCAATCGGGAGGTTGCGTCGAAGCAACGCTACGAGTTGTGCGGGCGTGTCCGTCGGATCCACCTACCATCGAGTTGGTCCAGAATAACCTTAGGGTTTAGCTGGTTCGCTCTGTAAGTAGTTAGAGGTAGAGTGGGAATTAGGAATAGTTAGAATTAGAATAAGTAGGGGGAGACACCCACCTCCCCATCTATCTCAGTCATTTGCTCTTTGCTTCTAGGGTTTCTCTGCTCTCCCAATCCCCTGCTGTAGCTAGCTGAGATCCGCAGAGAACCATACCTCTGTGTACTGAAGATTTTGAGGAAGTGAGGCCGTAACCTCACTGTTGTAGCGTGTGTTAGCCACACGGTTGCAGATCGATGTGTTGATCGCGTTTTGGTTCGTGTTCTTCGCGTTCTTCATTTCTCCGCGTTTTTTTCCCGTCGCTCGATCTCTGCCTATACTGCGTCTTTGCGAAATCCGTTTTTGAATCATGTGTTCGTTTTTGAAAGGAGATCACTTCCATCAAAGGAATTTATCTAACTCCTCACGAACAAGTATATCGGGTGATTTCGTTTTCATGCGCTTTTCGGTTCATCCTCCTCCCCTTTTGATTCCCGCTGTTTGAGTTGATTTGAGCGGATGATTTCTTGGGATAGTCTCCTAACTACTCCGTGATCATCCTCTCCAAGTTTGGGAACGTGGGATTTTGGTTTGAATCGATTTGGAGAAGATTGGGTGAAGGGCGACCAAAATCGCCCTCACCTGGGAGCTTGGCGGACAGTCCGCCGTCCCAGTCGCGGACAGTCCGCGCATCGGGGACGAGTCGGACTAGTGGCCCTGTTCTTTGCTGTTGGGATTTTGTTTGACCGGCGGACAGTCCGCCATTGAAGTTTGCGGACAGTCTGGGAGAGACGAGAAGCAGACTTCAGCAGCACTGCTGTTTTGCGTATTCTGCTGGCGGACAGTCCGCCAGTGAACTGCGGACAGTCCGGCCTTGGGCGGACAGTCGGGACTCCAGGTCCGGACAGTCCGGGATTTGGCTGAAGCCTCCGGTATTGTGCGTTAGCTCTCCCGGCTTCTACACTTGGTTTCTGGACTTCTCGTTTGGCCCTAGAGTTGATCAAGGAACCTCTCTAGGTATTTGCTACTTGTTAGCATATGTATTTAGGAGTTTCTTGACGTAGCCATCTATCTACGTTCGGGACTTGGTTTTTGGGTCGAATTTGTTCCGGTGCTTTTTGCCGTTTGGTTTGCTATCGCTTGTGGTGCCTCGCTGTGATCCTAGGGATCATCCACCCTCTTCCAAGGGTCGTGGGCATCACGGTTTCGGTCGTAGCTTTCTGGGGTTGATTTTGGGACATTTGGCCAAAGATTCGAAAGAAATTTTTGAGCTCCCATTCAACCCCCCCCCCCTCTGGTCGCCTTGCTAGTGCTTTCTCGGTCCTTCAAGGTCGTTTTGACCTTATGGCAAGCTTCCACAAGAATGAAGAACCCAGGGTGCGTGAACATTCAAGATCCATCATTAATTCTGGAACCCTGTCATCTCACAGGTTTGTGTATACATATATATTTTACCATGTGTAGATTGAGAAAAGGTCGTTGTCACAACAATTCAACTCCCATCCCATGTGACGGATATTTACGCTACGCCACTCACAAATCCCAGTTGTGAGTCATGGTAAGTATGATCAGGTGAGACAGTATTGCCCATGGACTTTAAAGTTTATGAGTAGTTATCTTTTTAATTTCTTGCATTCCACTTCATGTTTACTTTGAATCATCCTTGCATCCACTCCGTTTAGTTTAGGTTTTCTTTATCAAATCCTCATCATGTTTAGTTCCTTGCATGCATTCATATCATCTGCATCTAAACAAAAAAAATATTAAAAAAAGAAAAAAAAGAGAGAAAAAATATCCCTCACTGTGATCATACTCTTTCATCTCTTTTTGGATAAATCTCTTTTCTGCTTTCATGCTACCTTTGTTTATGCTAGTATATTTTTGGTTTGAAGGTACTTCCCTGAGGTACTTTCAAGGGATTTTTAAATTAAGCGTGGTGCTTAGGTTAAAAAGTCTACCTTAATCAAATTAGACACGGAGTTTGGTTTGATTAATGATCTGAAATTAGCTTTTGTAGACATTGGATATTTTGTTGGACTAACCCCTCCAGAAAACTCTCAAATATGATATGGGAAAGTCCTGAGATGAATTCACATCAGAGATGAAGCAAGGCATACGATGAACTGCACAAAGAAGACTTAGCTCATTCATTATGGATGAAAGAACTGTGAGTATTAAAGTTTATTTAAATTCATCTTCTACTGCAGGTTATCTTGTGCCTTGAACCATGTAAAAATGCAGCCAACACATAAGATACTAGTCTATGCTAAAGTAATCCTAAAATCAACATTTCTGTTATTAGCATGGATGAATAACACATAAGTTGTGGAAACAACCATATTTCAAATTCAGTGCAATCCTTCGGGTATGTGTCCACTAACATTTTGTAGGAGATGAGATTTGCTTGTTCATGGTGTGAACTTAAAGATCCAAAACCCAACCCATGGATAGGCAAAACTCATCATCAGACAAGTCACTAGTGATGTCGAAGGCAGCCAAGCTTTGAGCGATCCCAAGCCTAAGCAAGGACACTGATGACGAGTAGGATGCAACTCGCCCCGTATGGGTCAATCTATGCCTACGCTCATCATTGTCGAAGACATCAACATCGACACCAACAAACAAATATCAGGGTGACGATATGCCACTACATTATAACATCTATGAGTCATCCGAAGGAAGTCTGTTGGTGGTTCACTATGAAGACAAGCAGTGCGTTGTCCTCACTTCTAAGGGCGGATCATTGAAACACAAGAGCTAGTTTGGGGGACTAGGTGGAACAACTTCAACAACAACAAAGTCTACAAATTCAACTCATGAACATGTTGTTGAAAAATACCCACCTACTTCACAAGCTAGCTTGGGGGAGACAAGATTCTGTTATCCAGATCTTCATCATGATCAAGGGTAGGAAGGAGAAATCCAGCTTCAAGACACATTTATTTCCTACTCATCACTTTGATCAGTACAAGCCACAAGACGCTGCCCCAGCCAAAGGAGAAGAATATGATCCATCACTCATTCTTGGAAGATCATTCTTCAACACCACCAATGTGTCATCTATGTCGACCTGGAGACATCCACTTTTGGATCTTCGATCAAAAGAATTGACTACACCACTTATGAGCAGCCGAAGAAAAACCAAGAGAAGACGTTGACTCAACCGATGAGAAGGTGAAGGAGAATGCAATAGCAAGGCGACTAGAGGGGGGGTGAATGGGAGCACAAAAATTTCTCTCGAAACTTTGGCCTTTTTTCCCAAAATCAACCCCAAGAGCTCGATCAAAAACCGTGATGCCCACGACCCTTGGAAGAGGGTGGATGATCCCTAAGATCACAGCGCGAGGCTCCACAAAGCGATAGCGAACCAAACGTCAAAAGCACCAGAACAAGTTGACTGTAACACCTCAGGTGTTTACATGAATAAAATGTTGTCATGCCATCATAATCATTCCATTCCATAGCATCATATGCTAGCTCACTTGAGATGCATTCACTAAAAGAGTTTATTCCTAATGTGTGAGCATTTTGTTATTGCTTGTGAGGTAGCCTCAAAACCCTATTTTGGAATGTCAGTATGAAGTAACTTGTGTTCATTCCCTTTTGACTAGAGTCATGTAAAGGCATGAATCCAGGTTCAACAATTCAAAAGGTTACAAAGTTACTTAGCCTAAAAATGGGAAAATCATCACAATTCCTATAAAAGCTAATTAACCCTTCCAGTTAACTCAAAATCTGTATATATTTAGGGGCTGACCCTAAAGCTTTTTAGTAGATCTTGAGAAGAGGTACAACTTTGGTATTCAAAGTTTTCAAAGTTTCTGTACAAAATTCTCTAAGTAATTTTGATCTATTCAAACTTGGAAATGGTCTCCTTTTGATTCTAAACTTGCATTTCAAAAACTATTTGAAATCTGAGTTTGAGGTTTACATCAAAGTGGTAGAGAATTTCAAAAGGAACATTTCATACATTGACCATTTTTCAAGTGTCATTGCAAAATCAAAAGTAATTTGCTTCTAATACAAAACCCTAAATCTGTCCCCTTTTCAAATTCCCATTTGAAATGGTTTTGAACTGTTTTGTTTAAACTGACCTATTTCCATTTGAAATCAGCACCCAAGTGTATTAAAGCAAAGTTGTACAACTTTTCAAGCTCTACAGTTCATATTTTGACAAATCTTGAAGTGTAGTTCAAATTTCAAAAGTAATTTTGAAATCAGTTTGGTACAAATTTGATTTTTGAACTCTATTTTCAAAATCTAGGCAGAATTTGACATGAGTTCTTAAAGCAATTTTGTAGAGCACTAAATTTGGAGCAACTTTGGTTTAAGAGTTTTGGAGTGCAGTTCAGTTTTCTAGAGTAAAAGAAAAGGGGAAGGGCAGTGCTACAGTAATCTAGGAGAGGGGGGAAAAAAGAGCAGAGCATGTGCTCTGCCCTTGGCCGCCGCGTTGTCGCCGCCGTGGCCTGGGCGCCTCCTCCCGGCTCCGCATGACCGGCCAGCAGCTGCTTCCCTCTCTGCTTCACTCCGTGCGGTGGCAAGCTCTGAGAGCTCCCAACCCTCTCATCACCCGCGTCCGCCACCTCCCCTTTCCTCCTCCCCTGTTTCCGTCCGGCTCCGACGAGCTCGCTCTCCGCCGTTGCCGCGTCTCTGCCATCTCCATCTTCTCAGTCGCTCCGTCTAGTTCCTTTGCTTCTCCTGAACTAGCTAACCCAAGCTTTAACGCTCGCAATCGCCGCCACCACGGTCTCCTTCCTCGCTGCCGGCGAGAAGCCGCCGCGAGCACCTCAGTCGTGGTCACAGTAAGCCGAGGTATCTCCAGTCAATCCGATGTGTGTTTTAGCTTTGTGTTTTTTTGTGGCTCGTGTTCGGCTCGCTTTGGGGGTCGCTAACGCTCTGGCTAGGGCAGTCCGCGACGGTTGCCGCCGGCGCAAGCTCCGCCATCGCCACCGCCGTCGCCAACCTTGGTCCGGTGCTCCTCAAGTCAAGGCAAGGTGAGCACCGTAGTTCGTCATGAGCTCCTCGATGTGTTGCGCCCCTGGTTCAGTCGCTACCGAGCCACCGTGGTCGGTCCGCGTGGCTCGCCGCCGGCGCTGGCATCTCCATGGTCGTCACCATGAACCGTGTTGCTCGGAGTCGTCTCCGAGCAAGTTGAGTGCGCAGCGTGGTTGTTGCACATCCTCGAGTAGGAAGCCACCCTCGGTTAGGTCTCTACCGAACCCTTAGGGCGGGAACGCGGCGTCGCGTCGTGTCCGCCATAGCCGAGCCGCCATGACGTGACCGGCATGAGTTTGAGTGAGAGCTAGCGCCAGAGAAGGGTGGTATCGATGCGCGGGGTCAAGGGAGAGAGGTAGGAGTCCTCGCCGTCGTCGGAGACCTCGCTGGCGAGGCGGCCGACGGCCGGTCAACCGGTCGGGCAGCTGGTCAAGGCCGGCCAGACGCCGAGCGTGAGCGGGGAGAGGGAAGAGAGAGGCTGACGCCTGGGCCCGAGCTGTCAGGGGTCGTGGGCCGTTGATGGGCCGAGCCCAGTGAGAGAAGTGAAATGTTTTTCTTTTTCTGTTTTGTATGAATAGTGTTAGATTTTGTCTTTTTGATATCTTTTTGTAGGAAGCTCCAAAAATTGTGAAATTTTTTTGTAGCTTTCTCAAGCTACCTTATATTTAAGAAAGATATGAAACTGGAATTTTGAACAAATTTTGAAAGTGATTTAAATAGGTCCTTTTATTAATAAAGGGACTTTGATGATTTTTGTAGGTCTATTTAATGGTCCAAAAATCATGAAAACTATTTTTGGCACTGTTTTTAGGTAAAAATGTATCATCACAAAAATGTTGAGCTCTGTTGAAGAAAATAAATTTTTATTTTTATTATATGCTTTATTTAATCATTTGAATGTTCATAGTTAATTTAATTCTATAAATTCATATGCTGGTTCAAAAATGCTGAAATTTATTTTATGTATATATAGGATATAACAATCTGTGTAAAAAGTTTGAACAATTTGAGCATAGTTTGCTTCACCACTTAATTTTATGCTGATTAAATTGCTTCCTTTATGAATAAAGAATATGGTAAAAACTGAAAAACCAAGTTTCTTTAGAGTAATTTTAAAGGTTAAGATAATTGAATTATCTTGATCTGATGAGTGAATTATCTTGATCTGCTGCTTGATGCAGGCAAGTGCCACTCATTTAAACACTGTGTGTTTATGTAAGTTAGTTTTGTTGATTTGCAACTTTACCGTGGAGGCAAGTTGTTGCAAATCAAGTGCTTCTGACCTAGTAAATTTCCATCTTTACCATGATCATGACATGAGCATCTCATTAAGCATGCACTCTATTATCATATAGCTTCCGAAGTGATCGAGAGTGTCCGAACGAGGTTGGTCCGGAAGCTTCAGAGTATCTAGTTGATCCGGAGTACCCGGAATTCCAGACTCTCCAGTCCACGAAGGCATAGCCCCGGTTCATTTAACCATTTCCTTGGATTTACAATTACACTTACTTTCGATAACTTGATGCATTAGATGATTATCAAATAAATGCTTTAAACCTGTTGATGCATGATCAACCTTGTTATCGATATATCATTCCTTGATACCTGCTTTATGCAAATGATAGAAATGCTCCGCCTTGCTTTCTCACGCTTTCGATGAATGTTTTGATACTTATCGTTTTGGAATGATTAAGAGAAAGAATGATGGTTAAGACCAGACGGGCACATGCATCGAACCTTGCGTTGGTGTAGGGTGACCCGAATGTGTCGGATAGGGTTAACCGTTGTTAGCATGCTAGATTGAGAAACTGTGAAGTACCGATCATATGCTACGGTAAGCTCTGCCTTGGTGGTTCTTAAATGAGAACAGCTAATCGCGCACTGGGAGTGGAGAGATGGCAGGAGTACTAGCTACCCTCGTGGGTTAAAGTCTGGGATTGGAGGTGTACAAGTACTCTCGGGTGGCGCGGACCCGGTCTTGTTTGGAGGATCCGAGGTTGGGTTGGTATATGTGTGATCACGGGTCTACATATATCGTATGGTTGTGGAAAACTCCCAGATCTGGTTGAATCGGTTCTAATCGTCGTGCTCCTCGGTTAAGGAGACTCAATCTTTCGACCCGCACCGTAGAATGAAAATGGAACTGGTTTAAGAAAGAATGATGATGATCTCTCACTAATGATTCACTTTCAGTTCTTATCAAGTACTTAAATGGTTAAGTAAAATTTGAATCTAGAACTACTTTAGTAAGCTTTATGCAAATGAAATTTTTTTTTAAGCCTACCCAAGCCAGCATACCTGTTCTTCTCTTCCCTTGTCGGGTCAGTCTTGTTGAGTACCTTTGTACTCAGGGTTTGTTAATCCACTGTTGCAGGTGACGTTCACGAGCAGCCTTGTTTTGAGGCTTGTTGCGTGACCGTCATTGAGGAGGACGTGTCCGGCGAGGAGTAATGCAACCCTTAGGCGGGGTTGTTTGTGTGAAATACTGTTTTCTTAATGTTGTCTCCACTACCTCGGGTAAAGTTTGAAACTATGGTTTGTAATAATGACGCAAGTTTGAACACTGGTTTGTAAAACTTATGGTGTAATACTTCCGCACTTTTATCTCTGATGTATATTATTTGTGAAATGTTGTAATACTGCAATGACTCTTGCAATGATCCTGGGAAGGTAAGGAAATGTGGATGAGTCGGGTTACCCGATGATACGTGGTGGGTCTTTTGGGCTATTGGGCACAGTGTATGTCTGTCCGAGGTCTGTGGGACAAGGACAGGTACACGTGGGCCCTAATAATCCAGGAGGTTCGTCACAGCTGGTATCAGAGCGATCATTGCAGCAGTCTTGTAGTATTGTTGCAAAACTTCAAAATGATTTGAGTCAAAATTATCTGAAATGTAGTTTGGTCCAAAATGCTTTTGACTTACCTTGTTCATGCTATTCGATCTATGTTCTGTCTTAAGTAGTGGATCGTAGATTGTTAGGTGGAGCAGCATGTTTAGTTAAGCCTTAATTTGAAATTGTTGTTAAATTTCTACTCCCATATAAGGGAGGATAATTTAAATTTTATATGCTTTATGCGTAAGTACGTTTCATGCATCATGCTTAATCACTTGTGGTATATGGTATAGTTGGGTAGGGTTAGAATCCAATCGATTTTCTTAACTCCAAATTCTTTTGCTATCCAAAAAGTATTCTCCTTTATGCTGCTAATTCAAAATCTATCCTTACAGATAGTATGCCAGCGCGGTAAGGAATACACCCCAAGTCAGGTATCATTCGTCAGGAGGACCGTCATGAAACCTCAGCTGACTCCACACGCAAGGAGGAAGAGTGCCAGCGATCAAGTGAGCTATCAATCATGATGAGATCTACAGCCAGCAATTGTGCGTCGAAGATGTGAGTTAACACTTGCTTGGAGCTGGCTAAGCTTGAGAAGCTGCAGTTGCAAAGGCTGATGGCAATGACAAACTCGAGGATAATAGATGCAGAGAGCGGAACACTGGTGGGCAAGGGAGCACATGAAGCCGTCATCACTGCCATGGAGGCATGAACTCAGAGAGCTAGCGTGGAATGGAGACTATGCGAACACTGCTTGGCAGAGAAGATGCCGCTTAGCCCGTCTGCATGAGTTGGAGGCATGTGTGACGATATAGAAGCATTCGATGACCAGTTACAGAGAAGTCCATGTGCTGTATGATCAACTTCATCCACCTCCACCTCCAGATGTAGCCGAAGGTGAGATGGGTACACTCACGGATGAGGAAAAGGTAGAAGGGCAGAGTGAGGAAGATCCTGATGTGGTTGAGTCTGCTGATGACAGCGACAGTGAGAGTGTGGGTGGCGAGTGAGTCGTCTTTCACTAGAGTGTCAGGCGTGGATCGTAAACCCTAGGGGTAGGGGCTGTGTATAGTTTAGCTGAACATGATCTAAGCTAGTTGAATCATGTATCAGTTCTGTTATGCATGAATAATGTAACATGAGTGTGTAAGCAGTTACTGTTTTTGTATCATAACCCAGAGATCAATAAAGTTTGGTTTGTGTATGGGCAGATGCCTCGTACCCGTGCTGCTGATGGGACTGGTTCGTCTCATGATGGGGAGGGTGTTCCCAACGCACCCCAGTTCCACCAACACTGGCAGAAGCCATTGCGACACTCATGCGTGCCACAGCCGACAATGCACGTCTTCTGCAGGGCCTAGTTCAGAATGCACCATATGGACTGCGTGGCCGACATCATCATCAGGCCCAAGAAAGTACTTATCAGACTTCACAGAAACCAGGCCACCGGTATTCACTAAGGCTGAGGAGCCTCTAGAAGCTGCAGATTGGCTCCGTACTATGAATCAGAAGTTTGAGCTAATTCCCTGTACTGAAACTCAGAAGCCAGCTTTCGCAGCCCAGCAGTTGAGGGGAGCTGCGGGAACTTGGTGGGCAAATTTTGAAGCTGCCCAAGCTCCAGGACAACGCGTTACCTGGGATGAGTTCTCGAGAGCTTTCAAAGCTCACTACATTCCAGCAGGTGTGATGCGGATGAAAACTGAAGAGTCTTAGCCCTCAGGCAGGGGGATCACCAGTACAACAGTATATTGGCAAGTTTAATCACCTGTCTCAGTATGCTTTGGATCATGTGAACACCGATGACAAGAAGCGCAGTTGCTTCATGAGTGGGCTGAATACGAAGATGCAGAAGATGCTGGCAATGTGTGACGATAATATCTCCTTCAATGATGCTGTGAATAAAGCTATATCTGCAGAAGAGAAGCATTTCAAGCATCTCGAAGCTAAAAAGAGAAAGGGTGGGAATTCGATTGGATCATTTGGTGGCAATAAGAAGCGCCAGCGTATCATATACCACCCAGTCCAACACAACCGTCCACAGTACCATCCACCCCAGCAACAACAAGCCAGCTCACAACAGTCATCCGTTAAAACTGTTGAGAACTCTAATTATCCACGACAGCCGAATGCCACTGGCATTCCAACCCAATCCTCAGAACCACAACTACCCATGTTACAACTGTGGGAAGCCGGGCCATTTCTCCCGTAATTGCCCGTATCCCAGGAAGAGCATCTCAAATACTCCACAGGGGCAAAGTGGTCAGAATTCCCAGCAGCGGCCACAACAACCGCCACAGCAGAATCAAGGCCACAATAACAATCAGAAGAATAAGACCGTCCTGAAGACTGGCCGGGTATATTATGCACAAGCGGCAGATATTCCTGAAGGGGAACCCGTCATGATGGTATGTTTTCAGTCGCTCATCATCCTGCCGTATTATTATTTGATTCTGGTGCATCGCATACCTTTATCAGTAAGAGTTTTGTTGAAAAGCATCATATACCTATTGGGGAAGCAAAGGAAAATTTCCTTATACACACACCGGGAGGTCGTTTATATACAAAGGAAGTGGTGCATCAGGTGCCCGTAGAATTTGCCGGGCATACTTATCCCACTAATATGATAGTAATCAAGGATCAGGATATAGATGTGATCCTAGGGATGAACTGGATGTATCAGCAGAAGGCAGTATTAGATGGCTTGAATAGAACAGTCAGGTTGATCATACCTGATAGTACTTCTGAACTCTTTATTCAACTTCCAATTCCCAAGAAAACCGTTGACCAGATGTGCGGGCAGCGTCTGTGCAGCAACCGTTAAAGAGATTCAGGATATTCCAGTAGTCTGTGAGTTTCCGGATGTGTTTCCTGAGACTTGCCGGGGTTACCACCAGACCGTGATGTTGAGTTCAGTATAGAGCTAAAACCAGGAACAGCACCAATATCTCGACGAGCCTATAGAATGCCACCTAAAGAACTGGCAGAATTAAAATTCAGTTGCAAGAACTGCTTGATAAAGGTTATGTCAGACCTAGTTCATCACCATGGGCCTGTCCTGCTTTGTTTGTCAAAAATAAAGACCAAACATTGAGGTTGTGTGTGGACTATCGTCCGCTCAATGAAGTGATAGTGAAGAATAAGTACCCTTTGCCGTGAATTGATCTTCTGTTTGATCAACTCGCGGCGCCATGGTATTTTCTAAGATAGATCTGAGATCTGGGTATCACCAGATAAAGATAAGGCCTGAAGATATTGTTAAAACTGCTTTCACCACCAGATATGGCCTATATGAGTACTTGGTCATGTCCTTTGGGTTGACCAATGCTCCAGCTCACTTCATGTACCTGATGAACTCCGTATTCATGCCGGAACTAGACAAGTTTGTAGTGGTGTTCATTGATGACATTCTGATATATTCCAAGACTCCACAAGAACATGCTAAACACCTCAGAGTAGTGTTGGGTCGTCTGAGAGACCATCAGCTATATGCAAAGTTCAGTAAATGTGAGTTCTGGTTAGACAAAGTTCCATTTTGGGGCATGTGTTATCCGCTGAAGGTGTAGCTGTGGATCCAGGCAAGGTACAAGAGATCCTTGAATGGGAATCCCCCAGAACTGTTCATCAAGTTCGCAGTTTTCTGGGTATGGCAGGTTATTACCGCAGGTTTATTCCGGACTTCTCCAAAGTTGCCAAACCTATAACTCAGTTGTTAAAGAATGAAGTTAAGTTTGTTTGGTCAGATAAATGTGAAAAAGCTTTTCAGAAGCTAAAAGAATTCTTAACTACAGCTCCAGTCTTAGCCCAACCCAATATTGAGAAGCCGTTTGATGTGTATTGTGATGCTTCTGGTATTAGGATTGGTTGTGTTTTGATGCAAGAGGGCAGAGTGATAGCTTATGCATCCAGACAGCTAAAGCGTCATGAAGAACACTATCCAACTCATGACTTAGAGTTAGCAGCAGTTGTTCATGCCTTAAAGATTTGGCGTCATTACCTCTTGGGCAACACATGTCACATATACACTGACCACAAGAGTCTGAAATATATATTCACCCAGTCAGAGTTGAATATGCGACAACGAAGATGGTTAGAGCTAATCAAGGATTATGATCTTGAAGTGCATTACCATCCCGGAAAGGCAAATGTTGTAGCCGATGCTCTTAGTAGGAAGGTTCGTTGCAACTGTATCACTGTCAGACCAGTAGATCTTACTCTTTGTTCCGAGTTAGAAAAACTGGGTATTCAGATGATCACTCAGGGCAGTTTGTCTATATATCAGTTCAATCATCTATCAAAGACCAGATTGTAGCTGCTCAGAAAGAAAACAAGGGTATTGTTCACCTCAAAGAGAAAGTCAAAGCAGACAAAGCTTCGTGTTTCCGAGTCGATGAAGCAGGAGTGGTCTGGTTCAAAGACAGACTAGTCGTTCCGAAGAATCCTGAATTGAGGAAGCAGATTCTGGATGAAGCTCATCTACCTTACCCCGTTTGCGATTCATCCGAAGTACAAAAATGTACCAGGATCTTAGGCGAAGATTCTGGTGGACTAAGATGAA
The DNA here is from genome assembly GCA_009763385.1 of Coix lacryma-jobi var. lacryma-jobi. Taxonomy (NCBI): domain Eukaryota; kingdom Viridiplantae; phylum Streptophyta; class Magnoliopsida; order Poales; family Poaceae; genus Coix; species Coix lacryma-jobi. Next base: position 65,597,442 of record CM019825.1, read on the forward strand.
ATTGAGATTGCAAAGTATGTAGCCAGATGTGATACTTGTCAGAAAGTCAAAGCCATTCATCTTAAGTCAGCTGGTGAACTGCAGCCATTGCCAATTCCTACTTGGAAATGGGAGGACATCAGTATGGACTTTATTGTGGGTTTACCAAGAACATCCAAGGGCTACAACTCTATTTGGGTTATAGTAGATCGTCTGACCAAGGTTTCACACTTTATACCAGTCAAGACCATCTACTCGGCCTCCACATATGACAAGATATACTTTCAGAGGATTATGAGTTTGCATGGAGTTCCTAAGACTATTGTCTCAGATAGGGGTACTCAGTTTGTTTCTAAATTCTGGGAAGTTTACATGAGTCTCTAGGCACTAAACTCTTATACAGTACAGCTTACCACCCACAACAGATGGTCAGACTGAAAGAGTAAATCAGATATTAGAAGACATGCTTAGAGCATGTGCCCTTAACTTTCCATTTAAGTGGGATGAGTGCTTACCATTAGCAGAGTTCTCATACAACAATAGCTATCAAGAGAGTATCCGTATGGCACCATTTGAAGCTTTATATGGCAGAAGGTGTCGGACCCTTTACATTGGTCTGAACCTGGTGAAAGATGGTTCTTTGGTGTCAATCTAGTTCAAGAGACCGAATAGAAGGTCAAACTCATACAAAGAATATGAAAATAGCACAGTCTCGACAGAAAGTTATGCAGACAAAAGACGTAGACCTTTGACGTTTGCCAAAGGAGATTTTGTGTATCTAAAGGTGTCACCCACCAAGGTGTTTATCGTTTCGGGGTCAAAGGAAAACTTGCTCCCCGATATATTGGGCCATTTCAAATTCTGGCCCAGTGTGGCAAAGTGGCATACCGTATTCAATTACCAGCTCATCTATCAGAGATTCATAATGTGTTTCACATCTCTCAGCTGAAGAAGTGTCTACGAGTTCCTGACCAAGTGGTTGATGTTGAAGGGGTACAACTTGAGCCTGATATGACATACTCAGAGTATCCCATCAAAATTCTCGATCAACGAGATAGAGTGACTCGACGACACACTCACAGGTTCTATAAAGTTCAATGGAGTCAGCATTCTGAGGAGGAAGCAACTTGGGAAACCGAAGAATTACTAATAGAGCAGTTTCCTGAGTTCTATGCAACCATACAGTCAGGGCAGTGAAAGTGGTTGACAATAGAACGTGTTCTGAGTTTTGTAAAAAGTTTGTAATCTTTATCCCCGTACCCCACAACTTTAGTAGTTTGTTTAGTTTGTGGTTAAAATCTCGGGTCGAGATTTCTTTAGGGGGAAAGGATGTAACACCCCTCAGGTGTTTACATGAATAAAATGTTGTCATGCCATCATACTCATTCCATTCCATAGCATCATATGCTAGCTCACTTGAGATGCATTCACTAAAAAGAGTTTATTCCTAATGTGTGAACATTTTGTTATTGCTTGTGAGGTAGCTCAAAACCCTATTTTGGAATGTCAGTATGAAATAACTTGGTTCATTCCTTTTGACTAGAGTCATGTAAAGGCATGAATCCAGGTTCAACAATTCAAAAGGTTACAAAGTTTACTTAGCCTAAAAATGGGGAAATCATCAATTCCTATCAAAGCTAATTAACCCATTCCAGTTAACTCAAAATCTGTATATATTTAGGGGCTGACCCTAAAAGCTTTTTAGTAGATCTTGAGAAGAGGTACAACTTTGGTATTCAAAGTTTTCAAAGTTTCTGTACAAATTCTAAGTAATTTTGAATCTATTCAAACCTTGGAAATGGTCTCCTTTTGATTCTAAACTTGCATTTCAAAAACTATTTGAAATCTGAGTTTGAGGTTTACATCAAAGTGGTAGAGAATTTCAAAAGGAACATTTCATACATTGACCATTTTTCAAGTGTCATTGCAAATCAAAAGTAATTTTGCTTCTAATACAAAACCCTAAATCTGTCCCCTTTTCAAATCCCATTTGAAATGGATTTGAACTGTTTTGTTTAAATTGATCTATTTCCATTTGAAATCAGCCCAAGTGTATTAAAGCAAAGTTGTACAACTTTTCAAGCTCTACGGTTCATATTTTGACAAATCTTGAAGTGTAGTTCAAATTTCAAAAGTAATTTTGAAATCAGTTTGGTACAATTTGATTTTGAACTCTATTTCAAAATCTAGGCAGAATTTGACATGAGTTCTTAAAGCAATTTTGTAGAGCACTAAATTTGGAGCAACTTTGGTTTTAAGAGTTTTTGGAGTGCAGTTCAGTTTTTCTAGAGTAAAAGAAAAGGGGGAAGTGCAATGCTACAGTAATCTGGGAGAGGGGAAAAGAGCAGAGCATGTGCTCTGCCCTTGGCCGCGCGTCTCGTCGCCGCCGTGGCCTGGGCGCCTCCTCCCGGCTCCGCGTGTCCGGCCACGCAGCTGCTTCCTCTCTGCTTCACTCCGTGCGGTGGCAAGCTCTGAGAGCTCCCCAACCCTCTCATCACCCGCATCCGCCACCCTCCCCTTTCCTCCTCCCCTGTTTTTCGTCCGGCTCCGACGAGCTCGCTCTCTCTCCGCCGTTGCCGCGTCTCTGCCATCTCCATCTTCTCCAGTCGCTCCGTTAGTTCCTTTGCTTCTCCTGAACTAGCTAACCCAAGCTTTAACGCTCGCAATCGCCGCCACCACGGTCTCCTTCCTCGCTGCCGGCGAGAAGCCGTCGCGAGCACCTCAGTCGTGGTCACGGTAAGCCGAGGTATCTCTAGTCAATCCGATGTGTGTTTTAGCTTCGCGTTTTGTTGTGGCTCGTGTTCGGCTCGCTTTGGGGGTCGCTAACGCTCTGGCTTGGGCAGTCCGCGATGGTTGCCGCCGGTGCAAGCTCCGCCATCGCCACCGCGCTGTCGCCAACCTTGGTCCGGTGCTCCTCGAGTCAAGGCAAGGTGAGCACCGTAGTCGTCATGAGCTCCTCGATGTGTTGCGCCCCTGGTTCAGTCGCTACCGAGCCACCGTGGTTCCGCGTGGCTCACCGCCGGCGCTGGCATCGCCATGGCTGTCACCATGAACCATGTTGCTCGAAGTCGTCTCCGAGCAAGTTTGAGTGCGCAGCGTGGTCGTTGCACATCCTCGAGTAGGAAGCCACCCTCGGTTAGGTCTCTACCGAGCCCTTAGGGCCGGAACGCGGCGTCGCCGTCGTGTCCGCCATAGCCGAGCCGCCATGACCGCGACTGGCATGAGTTTGAGTGAGAGCTAGCGCCAGAGAAGGGTGTATCGATGCGCGGGGTCAAGGGAGAGAGCTAGGAGTCCTCGCCGTCGTCGGAGACCTCGCCGGCGAGGCGGCCGACGGCCGGTCAACCGGCCGGGCAGCTGGTCAAGGCCGGCCAGACGCGAGCGTGAGCGGGAGAGGGAAGAGAGAGGCTGACGCCTGGGCCCGAGCTGTCAGGGTCGTGGGCCGTTGGTGGGCCGAGCCCAGTGAGAGAGTGAAATGTTTTTCTTTTTCTGTTTTGTATGAATAGTGTTAGATTTTGTCTTTTTGATATCTTTTTGTAGGAAGCTCCAAAATTGTGAAAATTTTTTGTAGCTTTCTCAAGCTACCTAATATTTAAGAAAGATATGAAACTGGAATTTTGAACAAATTTTGAAAGTGTTTTAAATTGGTCCTTTTATTAATAAAGGGACTTTGATGATTTTTGTAGGTCTATTTAATTGTCCAAAAATCATGAACTATTTTTGGCACTGTTTTTAGGTAAAAATGTATCATCACAAAAAATTTGAGCTCTGTTGAAGAAAATAATTTTATTCTTATTTATATGCTTTATTTAATCATTTGAATGTTCATAGTTAATTTAATTCTGTAAATTCATATGCTGGTTCAAAAATGCTGAAATTTATTTTATGCGTTATATAGGATATAATCAATCTGTGTAAAAAGTTTGAACTAATTTGAGCATAGTTTGCTTCACCACTTAATTTTATGCTGATTAAATTGCTTCCTTTATGAATAAAGAATATGGTAAACATGAAAACCCAAGTTTCTTTAGAGTAATTTTAAAGGTTAAGATAATTGAATTATCTTGATCTGCTGAGTGAATTATCTGATCTGATCTGCTGCTTGATGCAGGCAAGTGTCACTCATTTAACATTCCATGTGTGTTTATGTAAGTTAGTTTTGTTGATTTGCAACTTTATCGTGGAGGCAAGTTGTTGCAAGTCAAGTGCTTATGACCTAGTAAATTTCCATCTTTACCATGATCATGACATGAGCATCTCATTAAGCATGCACTCTATTATCGTATAGCTTCCAAAGTGATCGAGTGTCCGAACGAGGTTGGTCCGGAAGCTTCAGAGTATCCAGTTGATCCGGAGTACCCGGAATTCCAGACTCTCCCAGTCCATGAAGGCAAGCCCCGGTTCATTTAACCATTTCCTTGGATTTACAATTACACTTACTTTCGATAACTTGATGCATTAGATGATTATCAAATAAATGCTTTAAACCTGTTGATGCATGATCAACCTTGTTATCGATATATCATTCCTTGATACCTGCTTTATGCAAATGATAGAAATGCTCTGCCTTGCTTTCTCACGCTTCCGATGAATGTTTTGATACTTATCATTTTGGAATGATTAGAGAAAGAATGATGGTTAAGACCAAACGGGCACATGCATCGAACCTTGCGTTGGTGTAGGTGACCCGGATGTGTCGGATAGGGTTAACCGTGGTTGGCCTACTAGATTGAGAAACTGTGAAGTACCGATCATATGCTACGGTAAGCTCTGCCTTGGTGGTTCTTAAATGAGAACGGCTAATCGCGCACTGGGAGTGGAGAGATGGCGGGAGTACTAGCTACCCTCGTGGGTTAAAGTCCGGATTGGAGGTGTACAAGTACTATTGGGTGGCGCGGACCCGGTCGTCTTGTTTGGAGGATCCGAGGTTGGGTTGGTATATGTGTGATCACGGGTCTACATATATCGTATGGTCGTGGAAAACTCCCAGATCTGGTTGAATCGGTTCGAATCGTCGTGCTCCTCGGTTAAGGAGACTCAATCTTTCGACCCGCACCGTAGAATGAAATGGAACTGGTTTAAGAAAGATGATGATGATCTCTCACTAATGATTCACTTTCAGTTCTTATCAAGTACTTAAATGGTTAAGTAAATTTGAATCTAGAACTACTTTAGTAAGCTTTATGCAAATGAAAAATTTTGTTAAGCCTACCCAACAAGCCAGCATACCTGTTCTTCTCTCTCCCTTGTCGGGTCAGTCTTGTTGAGTACCTTTGTACTCAGGGTTTGTTAATCCACTGTTGCAGGTGACGTTCACGAGCAACCTTGTTTTGAGGCTTGTTGCGTGACCGTCATTGAGGAGGACGTGTCCGGGGAGGAGTAATGCAACCCTTAGGCGGGTTGTTTGTGTGAAATACTGTTTTCTTAATGTTGTCTCCACTACCTCGGGTAAAGTTTGAAACTATGGTTTGTAATAACGACGCAAGTTTGAACACTAGTTTGTAAAACTTATGGTGTAATACTTCCACACTTTTATCTCTGATGTATATTATTTGTGAAATGTTGTAATACTGCAATGACTCTTGCAATGATCCTAGGAAGGTAAGGAAATGTGGATGAGTCGGTTACCCGATGACACGTGGTGGGTCTTTTGGGCTATTGGGCACAGTGTATGTCTGTCTGAGGTCTGTGGGACAAGGACAGGTACACGTGGGCCCTAATAATCCAGGAGGTTCTGTCACATTGACCCTCAAAAACCAAGTCCCGAACGTAGATGGATGGCTATGTCGAGATATTCCAAAATACCTATGCTAACAAGTAGCAAAGATACCTAGAGAGGTTCCTTGATCAACTCTAGGGCCAAACGAGAAGTCCGGAAACCAAACGAAGAAGCCGGGAGAGCCAACGCACTAAACCGCAACAAGCAGCCAACTCGCGGACTGTCCGGGTTACAGACCGCAGACTGTGTGCCCAACGGCGGACTGTCCGGGATCAGGTGGCGGATTGTCCACCGGCCAAAAGAGCAACAACAGTGTTGCTGAAACACCTCTGGACAGTCCCGGACTCTCCACGGGTTGCAACGGCGGACTGTCCGCCGGTCAACCTGGACACCAACAGTAGGAACCTGCCTGCGACCACTGATCTGGCCAAGTTCCCGACGCGCGGACTGTCCGCGGGAGGAACCGCGACTGTCCGTGACCTCCCAGTGAGGGCGATTTCGGTCGCCCCTCACACAACTCTTCCCAAATCCGAATCAAATCACAATCCCGTGTTTCCAAACATGGAGAGAATGGTCACGAGGTAGTTAGGAGACTATCCCCAAGAAATCATCCGCTCAAATCGATTCAATCACCGGAAATCGAAAGGGGAGGAATATGAACGAAAAAGCGCCATGAAAACGAATCACCCTGATCTACTTGTTCATGAGGAGTTAGATGAATTCCTTTGGTGGAAATGATCTCCTCACTATAAAGTACAAGTTGATTCAATGGATTTTGCAAAGACGCAATAGAGAGAAGATCGAGTGACGGGAAAATCGCGGAGAACGAAGAACGCGAAGAACATGAACAAAACGCAAATCAAGTCATCGATCTGCAACCGTGTGGCTACCACACGCTACAACAGTGAGATTACGGTCTCACTTCCTCAAAATCTTCAGTACACAGAGGTAAGGTTCTCTGCGGATCTCAGTAGCTACAACAGGGGATTGGGAGAGCAGGAAACCCTAGAAGCAAAGAGCAAATGACTGAGATGGAAGGGGAGGAGGGTGTCTCCCTCTACTTATCCTAATTCTAATTCCTACTCTACCCCTCTCTAATTACAGAGCGAACCAGCTAAACCCTAGGGTTATTCTGGACCAACTCGAATGCTGGTGATCCGACAGCCACGCCCGCACAACTGGTAGCGTTGCCTCGACGCAACCTCACCGATTGTGCCGCCACGTGCTGCCACCGCTCCGCTCGACCTTTTCTCGGACTTTGCCCCCGGTTTTGAGGCCCAAACCGGAACCACCTTCACGACCACACCCACCCCGGTTTTGAGGCCCAAACCGGGAAACTAGCCGACCATCGCCTGAGTTTTGTGGCCCAAACTCAGAAACCCGCAGCGCCCAGGTTTTGAGGCCAAACCTGGAAACCGTCCTCAGCCCGAGTTTTGTGGCCCAAACTCGGAAACCATCAGCGCTTAGGTTTTGAGGCCCAACCTGGAAACCGTCCACTCGGTGTTTTTTCTATGGCTCAACCACCAAACCGAGCCGTAGAGGGGATGCACCGCCCGTGCACCCCGTCCACCGACACGTGTCCCCAGGTCCTCGACACAAGCAACACCGTGCCTGCAAGTCTTCGCTCGTCGGCTATCCCCAGGCTGTCAGCCACCACAGCTGATCCTTGGGCCACCGGTCCCTCAGTCCAAGCCTCACGTCCGCCCTTCGCCAATCTCGGTCCATCGGCACGGCACGTCTCTAATTGACCTTCACCTTGCCTTTGATCACTGTATCCGTGCTCGACACCTGCACAACACAAGCCAAAGAACATGCGCATTATCCTAGTTGACAATCACTCATCACTCAGAGACTCGCATACACCCATGTATCCCGCAAATGAAGGATGAAGCCACTGCACTGCAAGAATTCAAAGATGGAGGGATAGTACCTGAGCCTAAAAATCAAGAGAATAGTTGACAAGTCTCCATCGTCTGGACCTGTTGAGAACAAGACTTAGTTGGCCACTGTGAGATAGACAAGAGAAGACAAGCCATTCATGAACCACCAGCTAGACAAGAGAAGCTTCCACAAGGTGGTTCGACGCAATCACTCTTCAATGATAAAGTATCATTTCAAGGTAAGTGACCATCAGTTTAAGCTTCTCCTTGATTCTGGTATGCGCATACATAAAGAACCAAATATGTTTAAGTTGCACCTCATATGATCCAACTAATCAACTCAACATGTTTAGTTTCTTTACTCTTTGTTTTGGCTTTACTCTCTTGAATCTCACTTAATGAGCTAAAATGTTGTGCATCTAACCTTGGAAGATAATATATCACAATTATGAAAATATCGACACGTTATGCATAGATTATCCTTCCGTGGGTTAAGCAATCTAATCCATTTAATTTTATTTATGCTACTTTCATGCTCATCTTCTGATCTTATCACTCATGTTATGATTGAATAGAACACATAAACAAACAAGTTTATCTTGTGCAATGTGTCTAAGGTTAGAGAGGAATGAACAAAACTTTTGGTTATGTTGGTGTTTTTCCACCAACAGAGCCTATGCACTTGATCTCTACCTTGTCTTTGAGCAGGACACACTCTTAAGCATAACATGGAGGGGTTTGTCAACTCCCAAATTCTTTAGAGTGAAGGTCCTAGATCTACAAGAACATGCACACTGAGCAAGATGCTACCAGCTTCCACAATCAATGTTTCACTTCAAATTGCTGGGCGAACGAAGAACATGAGTGACACCATATCAAGAGGTTAGTTATCAAGGTCTATATATCGGAATCAAATGATGCAAATCAGAATGAACACGGTGAGAAGTCCTGTTCAGAGGACTTAAAACATTGAACCCTCGTCGAAAGGTAAAATCAGTAGTTATCCATATTTATCTTTTCTACATTAGTTTCTCTTTTGCATGTTTACTTCTCATCATTATTCCTCCATACATATTTACTTTTCTGCATTTGCATTGCATAAAAATAAAAATATTTTACTTATTGCACTGCATCATAAAACCTAAAGTCCTATGTGAATAATTCTGTGATGTGTAAAAACCCACTGAATTATTCACCATGGTGGCATAAAAAAATATGCATACATTCATCCTGTTGCATTTTCTCTTGCGTCATAAAAAAATATAAAATACAAAAATATTGAGAAAGAGATCTTACTGAACTCTGGACATCTAAGGCTTGAGTGGCCACCACTAACGCTTAATCTGTTCCACAATTTTTGTGAAGTTTGTTGTCTATTTGAGTTTCATAGGATTTGAAAGACGAAAAAAAGCTGAAGAGCAAGTGGATGGTTCCATCCACTATTGGAGCACTATTTCAACAACCATCAACATCAATCAATGCTCCGATGGAGGAAGAACATTTTCACCGCTAGTCCGCTACATTACAAGATCGAACGACTACATCAACATTCAGCTTGGGGGAAAGCACCCCCGTGTATCCAGTAAGTATCTTTATCCTCTTAAGTTTTCTTTCCATAAATAAATTCAAAATAAAAAAATGTGAGCACATGAAGGCTCACCTTAAAAAGAAAAAGAACAAAAATATTCGGGCACATGAAGGCTCGATGTGATCGAAGGGATTAGCTTGGGGGAGACGCACCGTCGTTATCTTCGTGATTCAGGTATGTCTTACTACTATCTTAATATTTTTAAGTAATAGGTTATAGTGTGTGTTAGATTAAATAAATAAAGCATGTCTAATCTAAAGAACTCTCTCCCTAATTTCTTAAAATGGAAATGATGAATAGTTGCTCTATTGTAATTTCTTTCTAGTACCTAGCCTTCAAGCATGAGTTCTCTTAAGTTTTAAAATTAATGATGCCTTAAAATTAAATATATGGGTAGCAAATGCTTGATCTAGAGTCTAGGTAATTGACAGATATGATATGTGATGATTTGAGCCACTGTTATCTTGTTCTAAACAACACTAGAGTTCCGGAGAGGTTCCAATATTAATATGACCAATAATTGCATTGAGTTAAATTAAGCTTTGTTGACCCTGTGAGAAGTTATCATACTATTGAATTGAGATCACTTACACATTTCATCCATCTTTCGCATAAATGCTCATGATTATCTGTTGCTATCCTCTCAAAAGTTTGTTGGAAGCATGTGGCTATTGAAGAAGAAAAAAAAGAAAAAAATTCCGAGGAAATAAAAAGGGACAAGTGTTCGAAACCTCAAAAAGATAGATCCCGAGGAAATAAAAAGGGACAAGTGTCCGAAACCTCGAAAAAAAAGAAGGAATAAAAAGAGATAAAAAAATATGAATATTAGAAAAAATGGGCACGTGCCCGATAGTAGAATTAGCCTGATAGCCATGTGTCTCTAGTAGACACAAGAGAGTGATATATTCAAAAGAGCACCCACCTCTATTTTTCATACACATGCACTTCTCGATTCAATGGTATGGTTGACTTTCTCTTTGGATCCATTGTTTAATTTTCAACATATGTTTTTTAAGTTTTTTAAAAATTCATAAGAAAACTCTGGGATAATGGTGAAGTGAAAGAGCAAGAGACATAGTGCTTGATTTGATCGTTCTATCTTTCAATTACTCAAGATTCAAGGTAAAGTACTAAGCCCCGTGATAAATAATATGATATCTTTTTGTAATCCAAATGAGAACTTTTGTTTGAATGCATGTGTACTTATTAGAAGTGCAGATATGTAGCAACTCCTGATCCATTGTTGAGTTTGACTTTGCTAAGGGACTAGCAAACGTTAAGCTTGGGGGAACTTGTTGACGCTCACTAATGCTCATAATTAACCATCAACTATTTCATGAAATGACGCTAAATGAATCACAAAGCATAGTTGTAGGGTTTGAAACTAACAAGTTCCATGAGTTTTGATGCTCTCACTTGTTTTGTAGGACATCCATGTTTTTACCATATAAAAGTATCTCAAGTGATGAAACAGAGCACACCAGTGCGAAGACCTCGTCGAGACGATCGAAACAGACATATGATTTGCTATATTGGAGTCCCGGAGCGAGTCCTCGATGGATACGACATGGAAGATTCTAGAACATTCCAGAAGACATGAGAAGGCGACCCACGGAAGGCCGGGCCCACCTGTCATAGAGGCAGATCGACCGGTCTCCTCCCTGGACCGATCGGTCTGGTGTAGGCCCAATCTCGCCCCCGTTCGCGTGACGCACTCCAACCGACCTCACCAACGCGTTTCGGCCCATTAAGGCCCATGTGCATATGGTGAAAGATTTAGTCCCACATCGCTTGCCCAAGGTGGAGGAGAGGCCAGGAGCCCCTATATAATAAACCCAGGAGGCAACACATCATCATTAGAGAGTATTTGTAGAGGCGTCCCTCGAAGGAAAACCTCTCCTCTCTATGTAATTAGGTTTAGATTTTCCATGTAATAGCTTAGCTCTAGTCGGGAGTTAGGGAGAGCGGAGCTGTGCTCTGGTTCTAGAGGAGTCTTCAGAGTTTTGGTATGTCTTTGTATCTTCTCTTTGTAAGACTTATGCTTTAATATATTTATCTTCTCTATTTACTTTATGCCTTTCATATTATGATTAGTATAGTTGTTATGTTCTAGCATAGGATCTTCGCTCGTATAGAGTGCTGTAGTTATAGGCCATAATTAGAGTAGTAATCGATAGATTAGACTTGGCGTTTAGTCTATAGGTTACCTGAGGTTGCACTCAACCCCGCGGATAGTTGTGGTAGCCCCAGGTGGCCCCTTCTCATCCCTTCCTGTGGTTGGTGTTCTGATGTCCGGAAGTGTTATTATATGACTGTTATATCTTTTCATCTTGTTACCTTAGAACCCAAGTAATAGAGAAGTGCATATGAACCTTGATCTCTCCCGTTGTCCTCCCACTATAGTTATCTTTACATTTATCATTAAATTCTCTTTATGTGCTTCCATTCAATATCATATCATTTATCAATAACTCCTCCTCTAGTCTAGTTAGTACTCTGAGTTAGTAGATGCATGATAGTGAATTATCAGATTCTTGACCCTAGCTTCCCAGTGGTAAAATATAAATAACGATCCTGGAATACTCCCGGTAAAATGCTACAATGGTGTTCTGTGCGCTTGTGAAATCTTTCATATTCTATTTGCGTTAACAAACGTCAACAACAGGTGCCACCAACCCCTCCTTTGGCACCACGGTGAGCTCCCCTCTTTTCCTAGCTCGTTTCCCCAGTCGTTGTGCCCTGTAGATCCTTTCGAGACGCACCGGCGTGCTCCACCCATGGCGCCACCGTGACTGCTCGCGGTGCCGCCGTGCAGAGAGCCACCAGCGGCAACCCTCGTCTCCCCCTTCGCTTCCTGACCGTCTAGATCTAGACGGGGGGACCAGATTAGAAGCTCCTTAATCGAACCGGTATAAGCCGAGACCACGGACTATGGACTCAGTCCGCCACCGCCACCTCAGCCAGTCCATAACACACGTGGCACACCGGTCCCAATCCCCGCTAGACACGTAGCGCCTCGTCATCGCCACGCCAGCTGTGCGTCACCCGCCGAGCTACGTCAGCACCATTATACGTAAGAGCCCTTGCAGTTCCTGGAAAATCTACCCGCACTCCACCAGGAACTGTGCTTTGGGTCTTACGAACTTGCATCCGGACCCCTCCCTTTTTGCCAAAACAAGGAGCAGTTCACTGCACAGCCGCACATCCTCTCTCCGCCATCTAATCTAGACCGTCGATCTGGATCGGGCAATCCAGATCAGAAGATACCCCTTCGTGATGGCAGTTTTTTGTAAGAACCCTCGCAGTATTAGGAAATCAACCCGCACCCCCTTCGTCCTATTCCCTGGGTCTTGGGAAACTTACAGCCTAGACCCCGTCTTTCCTTGAAAACGGGGTGCAGTCCCTCGCACCACCGCCCCGTCCACTGCCCTGCTGGCACGTGCAGCCACTCCCGCGCAGACACGTTGTGCCACCTGGCGCCGCATCAGCGCGAGTCGGCCGACCTCGACCATTTAGCATAAAGGCCCTCGCTCTCTTGCCAAACCAACCCGCCGTCCATCGCAACTGTGCGATGAGTCTGTCATTTCATTCGATCCAGTCCCTGCGGTTTGAATAAATGAGGCCCGGTCCGCAGCCTTTCCTTTTCCCGTTTTAATTTATTTAAAACCTGGAAAATGAGTTCAACTTAATTACAGTTTTGCCATCCAACTTCAAAAGCCCATAACTTGCTCATTTTAACTCTGTTTTGACCTGTTCAACTTGCGTTAGATTTGTCTTGTCGAGCTCTACGCAGTAGATCAGTTTATTTTCCTTTTACTACTATTGATGTACTGTTATTTATATCTTGTTTGGGCCATGTTTCAGGCTTGATCTAGAGAGTGAGATCTACGCGGAACCCCGGAATCAAGTTCGTGCCTTTGTTGATTCGACCCAGCCCGAAGGAAAGTGTCCTTGAACATCTTGCTCCTGTATTTATTTTATTTTGAGTTAGAATAGTTAGATCCAGCAGATGCATGCAGTCTTAAATAGAATCCAATGTTAAGGTTTACTAGAACTTGTTTATATTATCCTTGTCACCCGGTTTGGGATATGTTGGGTAGAAGTCATGCTTAGCCTTGTTGTCTTGGGATGAGATGGTTAATAAATATTAATCTTGATTAATGATCTATGGAATATTTTGAGCTGGTAATGTGTAGTACGGTGAGTAGGTATATCCGGCAGGATGGCCGTGTGGTGGTTTTGTGTCGTGGGAGTCGACATCTGAAGGACCGAGAATGCAATAGCAAGGCGACCAGAGGGGGGGGGGGGGTGAATGGGAGCTCAAAAATTTCTCTCGAAACTTCGGCCAATTGTCCCAAAATCAACCCCCAGAAGCTAAGACAGAAACCATGATGCCCACGATCCTTGGAAGATGGTGGATGATCCCTAGGATCACAGCGAGGCACCACAAAGCGATAGCAAACCAAACGCCAAAAAACACCGGCACAAGTTCAACCCCTAAAAACCAAGTCCCGAACGTAGATGGAAGGCTACGTCGAGAAATCCCCAAATACTGATGCTAACAAGTAGCAAAGATACCTAGCGAGGTTCCTTGGTCAACTCTAGGGCCAAACAAGAAGTCCGAAAACCAAGCGGAAAAGTCGGGAGAGCAAACGCACTAAACTGGAGGCTTCAGCCGATTCCCGGACTGTACGGGGTCCAGTCCACGGACTGTCTACCCAACGGCGGACTGTCCAGGTTCTGATGGCGGACTATCCACCGGTCAAAAGTGCAGAAACGCACTACTTGTGAAGTCTCCCTGCTCGGGCCCGGACTGTCTGCGCCTGTCAATGGCGGACTGTCCGCCGATCACCCGAGGCAAAGCACAGCCGAGCCGCGCGACCACTACTCGGTCGGAGCCCGACCCGCGGACTGTCCGCCGGTTAAACCGCGGACTGTCCGCGGACCACCCAGTGAGGGCGATTTCGGTCGCCCTTCACACACAACCTCCCAAATCTGAATCAAATCACAATCCCACGTTCCCAAACTTGGAGAGAATGATCACGAGGTAGTTAGGAGACTATCCCCAAGAAATCATCCGCTCAAATTAACTCAATCACCGGGAAATCGAAAGGGAAGGAGTATGAACGAAAAAGTGCCACGAAAACGAAATCAACCTGATCTACTTGTTCGTGAGGAGTTAGATGAATTCCTTCGATGGAAATGATCTCCTCACTATAATGAAGAAGTTGATTCAAACGGATTTTGCAAAGACGCAGTAGAGAGGGAGATCGAGTGGCGGGAAAATCGTGGAGAAACGAGGAACGCGAAGAACACAAACAAAAACGCGAATCAAGTCATCGATCTGCAACCGTGTGGTTACCACATGCTACAACAGTGAGATTACGGTCTCACTTCCTCAAAATCTCCAGTACACAGAGGTATGGTTCTCTGCGGATCTCAGTTGCTACAGCAGGGGATTGGTAGAGCAGGAAAACCTAGAAGGCAAAGAGCAAATGACTGAGATAGGATGGGAGGTGGGTCTCCCTCTACTTATCCTAATTCTAATTCCCACTCTACCCCTAACTAATTACAGAGCGAACCAGCTAAACCCTAGGGTTATTCTCGAACAACTCAAGGTAGATGGTGATCCGACGGCCACGCCCGCACAACCTGGTAGCGTTGCCTCGACGCAACCTCACCGATTGCCGCCACGTGCCGCCACCGCTCTGCTCGTCCTTTTCCCGGACTTCGCCCCCGGTTTTGAGGCCCAAACCGGGAAACCAGCCTTCACGACCAACCCCCGGTTTTGAGGCCCAAACCGGGAAACCAGCCTTCCATCGCCTGAGTTTTGTGGCCCAAACTCAGAAACCCGCAGCACCCAGGTTTTGAGGCCCAAACTTGGAAAC
This sequence comes from Coix lacryma-jobi var. lacryma-jobi, assembly GCA_009763385.1. Classification (NCBI taxonomy): domain Eukaryota; kingdom Viridiplantae; phylum Streptophyta; class Magnoliopsida; order Poales; family Poaceae; genus Coix; species Coix lacryma-jobi. The sequence goes on from CM019825.1 coordinate 65,612,493, forward strand.
CGTCCTCATCCCGAGTTTTGTGGCCAAAACTCGGAAACCATCAGCACCTAGGTTTGAGGCCCAAACCTGGAAACGTCCACTCGGTGGTTTTTCTGTGGCTCAACCACCAAACCGAGCCGTAGAGGGGATGCACCGCCCCACCCGTGCACCCCGTCCACCGACACGTGTCCCCAGGTCCTCGACCCAAGCAACACGTGCCGCGCAAGTCTTCACTCGTTGTTGTCCCAGGCAGCCAGCCACCACAGCTGATCCTCGGGCCACCGGTCCCTCAGTCCAAGCCTCACGTCCGCCTTCGCCACTCTCGGTCCATCGGCACGGCGACATCTACTTGACCTTCACCTTGCCTCGATCACTGTATCCGTGCTCGACACCTACAACACAAGCTAAAGAACATCCGCATTATCCTAGTTGACAATCACTCATCATTCGAGATCGGCATACACCCATGTATCCGCCAATCTCCCCCTTGATGAGTGCATTGTCAACTACCAACACAAATCATAATGGAAATAGAGGAAGGAAGGAAGAAAGAGAGAAGAACTCGACCAAATGACCCAAAAGCATAACAAAGCCGAAAAAGGTCAAGTGGAAAAAGCAGACAACTTGGTTCCCAAAAGACATGGGCAACGGCTCGACGCAACCAAAGCAAAAGCTAGCCCTCAAGAAGAGGTTAGAACTGGCTCAACACCGCTAGCGGGAAAGCTTGATACCAATGAAGGATCAACTGAACATCAAGCAAAACAGAGCTAGCCCTCAAGAAGAGGAAGAAAGGGCTACACCGCTAGCGAAGAAAGCTTGATACCAACTGAAGAGCATAAAAGCAAAGGTGCTAGTTCCTCAAGAAGAGGCAAAGGCTCAGCACAACCAGCTACCAAAAATGCACCGAAACCAACTGTTACCAGCTCGAAAACTCCCCCTCAAATAGTGCACATAACTAGGAAATCTCTCCTTAAATTCAACTCGGAAAGAAAAGATTTGAAGATATTTTCTCCCCCTTAGTCGAAACCAGAGAGCACATATGATTGTCAATATTTTCTCCCCCTTAGTGAAAATGCACTATCAAGAATCTCCCCCTCCAATGAATATGAGTCAAATGCAAGTCAGCAGCTTCAGGAATATAGTCGATATAATGAGAAGATGCTCGACAGAGTGTAGATCCGATGACTTATAAAATGCACAGAATGCTAGCAAGAGGATCAAACTGATCACTAAATACGAAATCTGAACATTTGAGCAAATGAGTAGTTTCAGCCAAAAAGGTATTCACCATCAAAATAGCACTAAGCATGTAGAGATAGGATGTCAAACAAGTGCTAAACATGTATACAGGTGAACTACCCCTAGCACAGGTCAACCATCATACTATAGAATGAAACATAGAATTGTGTAGCCAAATTTTATCGAAGTTGCAGCGGTTAAAATTACACAAGTTCAAATTTCAGCATGTGATTGCGAGAGGTTGAACGCTTGTCATCGCCTAACTTTTGAATGTGCGAAGCTATGCAAAAAGCAATAAGAAACAGCTAAAGCAACAGTTTCGGCTATACACTACACAGCTCAAGTTTAACTCAAGGTGCAATGAGAAAAAGTCTCAAAACTGTGATGTGCTGACAAGCAATCCCATCTCGATCTTTCCAATTCACCTAACTTGGTTCCAAATTAAATACAGAATATGAACATACCAAGCAAATGAATGACTCAGAACAAGAAACATAGCAAACGCAGCATATATGAAAACACAAGTGATTTCAACACATTCTACACATTCTAGTTGCATATCTCAATGGTGAACATTTTCAAGTTTATGTGCATTATTAAGCAAATTCACCATTCATAAAAGAGCTCAGCTCACAACATGATCAGTGATCAGAAAGAGCACAAGTGACAGGCATCATCATAAAGCATCGGAGCATACACACTACACAGCGCATAGTCACATTCTAAGGATTATATAAATGAAGCTCTGAATGTAAATATGCCAGATGAAATGCAAAGATGCATGATGAAACCAATTGAAAGAAACACAAAAGTCAGTTTATAATACAAGAGTCCAAATGTTGTCCCCCATCTAAAAGGGGAAACACACACACCCAGCTCACCTTCAACCTAGCAAAAGTTGATTGGTCCAAAGGCTTGGTGAAAATATGAGCCAACTGATGATGAGTATCGACATGGCGAAGGTCGATATCACCCTTCTCATAGTGGTCTCGCAGAAAATGAAAGCGCACATCATGTGTTTGGTCTTGGAGTGCAGCGTTCTTAGCGATGCTAATAGCACTCGTGCTGTGTCACAAAGCAAAGGAACATGAGAAAAACTCAGACCAAAATCGCGCAAAGTGGCCAGCATCCAAAGCAACTAGGAACAGCCAGCTAGCCGCAACAAATCCTACTCAGCTCTGTGGTAGACTGGGCGACACTAGACTGCTTGCGAGAAGACCACGATACAAGAGAAGAACCAATAAAATGACAAGTCCCAGATAAGAAGTGGACTTGCGATCAATACGGCAACCAGCAAAATCGGCATCAGATAACCGCAAAGGGAGAGGGTGGAGGAAGCAGAATACCAAATCCCAAACTCTGGAGTGAAGCATAAGTACCTCATAATGCGCTTGACCGCCTGACGGTGAGAAGGTGCGCGGCGACGACTGAAATCGCGCGCACAGACACACGCGAACTGGATGTCCGGGCGTGTCGCCGTCAGGTACAGCAGCGACCCGATCATACTCCGGTACTCCTTCTGGTCCACAGCTTCTCCATCCACATCCGCATCCAGGGCCACCGTGGTCGGCATGGGTGTTGGAAGAGGCTTGGCCTCACCCATGTCGATCTTCTTCAGGATGTCTTTGTTGTACTTGCCCTGGTGCACGAACGTTCCTCTCGGGATTGCTTGATTTGCAATCGAGGAAAAACGTCAACTCGCCCATCATGCTCATCTCAAACTCCCTGCTCATAGTGTCTGCAAACTTGGCAACCAAAGCGTGAGAAGAACCACCGAAAATGATATCATCCACGTAAATCTGGACCAAGAGAGTGTCATTGCCTTGCTTGAGGAGAAAAAGCGTTTTATCCACACATCCCATTTTAAAACCCTTAGCAAGCAAAAAGGTTTTCAACCTATCATACCAGGCTCTAGGGGCTTGTTTCAAACCATATAAAGCTTTGTGAAGTTTAAAAACATGGTTTGGAAACTTGGATTTTCGAAACCGGGGGGTTGTTTCACATACACTTCCTCTTCTATGTAGCCGTTTAAGAAGGCACTCTTGACATCCATTTGAAAAAGTTTTAACCCCTTGGATGCAGCAAAAGCCAAGAGTATCCTAATTGCCTCCAAACGAGCTACAGGAGCAAAAGTCTCCTCATAGTCTATCCCTCCTTCTGACTATACCCCTGGGCTACTAGTCTGGTCTTGTTTCTCACAACATGACCATCCTCTCCTTGTTTGTTTTTGAAAACCCATTTTGTCCCAATAGGATGACACTGAGGAGGAGGAGGAACAAGAACCCAAACCCGATTTCTTTCAAAATTTTCAAGCTCCTCATGCATGGCATTGACCCAATCTGGATCAGATAAAGCGTGTCCAACATCTCGGGGTTCAAAATCAGCAACAAATGCAGAATGAGCAAAGTGAGAGATTTGTTGTGACCTTGACCGAGTGACACGTTCGCCGATGCTGCCGATCATCTGTTGAGGAGGGTGTTGGCGCTGGATGTGTCGTGGCGCCTCCCGAACTGAGATACCTCCCCCTCAACAGCTGCTGGTGGCCTCCTAGGGTAAAAGGTACGCTCGAGGTGGTGGATCCCACGGCCCCCAAGTAAAGAAGAAGGGATCGGGGCCGTGAGTCGTAGTAGAAGTCGCTCTTTGCGGCACAGCAGGTGGAGGTGGTGTTGGGTCATCCATCCCTTAGCACCCTCGTCCTCATCATCAAAAAGAGTCTCTCCAACCTCATGATCACCTGCACGCTCAAAAACGAGAAGAAGGACAAACCATGGTCTCGTCGAAGGTGACATCTGATGTCTCCATGACTCGGTTAGTGTCAAGGTTAAGTACACGATATGCGCGAGTATGAGTGCCATAACCCAAAAACACACCGTCAGAAGAACGAGACTCAAATTTGTCCAGGTTGCCTTTCTTAAGTATAAAACAGTGGCAACCAAGACTCTAAAATAACTCACCTTGGGCTGTTTTCCAAAACGCAACTCATAAGAAGTCTTTTTCAAGAAAGCTCGTAGAAAAATGCGATTGGAAATGTAGCATGCAGTGCTCATAGCTTCGGCCCAATATCGCCTAGGAGTCTTATGCTCATCGAGCATCGTCCTGGCCATCTCTACAAGGGTCCGATTCTTCCTCTCTACAACACCATTCTGTGGCGTGTGGGTGAAGAAAACTGATGCTCTAAACCAAAGAGTTACAAAACTTCTCAAAATCCGAATTCTTGAATTCGAACCATTATCACTTCTAATAGCTCGCATCGAGTTCAAAGGGAACTCGTTCTGAAGAAGCAAAATCAGATTGCGAGCAAAAGAGAAAGTCTCAGTCTTCTCAGACAAAAAGAAGACACATGAATATCTCAAAAAGTCATCAACAACAACAAGCACATACCACTTCCCCCAACCGAGCTCACCCGAGCCAGACCAACAAGGTCCATGTGCAAAAGCTCTCCAGGGCGCTTGGTCATGACCTGAGTCACTGGATGGTGGGGAGCGACAACCATCTTCCCATGTCTACAAGAATGGCAAACAAGATCCTTCTCATGCACAACTTGGGAATCCTCGGATTGGACCAAGTGAACTAAGCCTTGCAAGCAAGTCGAAGCTCAAATGTCCTAGTCTCCTATGCCACTTCCAAAGATCAGAGGAGGAAGGTCCAGCCAAAAGACAACGAGAAACTGCAAATGACTCTGAGAAGTTTGCACGAAAGACTTTCCCAAAGGGCGAAATCACAAACAAGATTGCCTTGAGGATCCAAAATACGACTGAGATTCGGCTTAAAACGAATCTCATAGTCATCATCAAAAAGTTGCGAAACAGAAAGAAAGTTAAAATGCAAGTTAGAAACAAGAGCAACATCGCGCAACACAAAGTGCTCATTAACTCGCACCGACCCATGAGACAACACTTTACCTTTACTATTGTCGCCGAAGGTGATAAACTCCTTTCCGGCGACGGACTAAGACTGGAGAACCACTTGGCGTTTTCGGTCATGTGTCTCGAACAACCGGAATCCACCAACCAAACGTTCTCCAATCGTTTTACCTACATCAATAAAAAGACATAGGGTGAGCATACGGTCCAACACTGGGGTTAGTGAAGTAGGGAGAATACCAGTGTTGGGCCGGCTGCTCAAAAGAACGGTTAGCAGAAAAACCATTCCTAGCACGCCTACGGGAAGAGCGATCACCACGTAGAGGAAAACGTGGTCCGCTAAGGGAGGAGCGTCCATCGCGATACTCAAAACGCGGTGGGGGAAAACGCTCAACTACAAAGCCACCGCCAGGGGTCCATAGCCTACAACTGCAGACTCCCGCCGGGCACGACCTCCTCGCGGCCTAGGCCTAGGAACTTGAGGTTTTGGACCTCTAGGCCTAGCAGCACGCCTCCGAACATTCGGCACATGTACATCATGGAAAGGATGGTACATGTCCGTGTTGTTCATCTCCTTTGCACGGCGCGCCTCTCTCTTGCGCTGAAAGCAAAACTCACTCAAGTGTCCATCTCTCCCACAGTGCTCACAATGGTACCTCACCGCTCTCATAGGGGGTTGTTGGTACTCACGGTAGTGGGTGTGGATCACTTTCCCTTCTGTGGCATACGCTCCTCCTGGATAGGTGGCATTGTGTCTAGCTTGTTCTTGAGATGGTTTCGTTTTTGGAGCCATGATTGTTTTAGGTGGAGCTCTCGGAGGTTCAACAAATACCCCATCCTTGGTGTTAGGCTTGAGAGGCTCTTTGGGTGGAATCTTGTTAAGCTTGGGAGTAGTGGTGGAGTTGGGCTTCTCACATCGGTTAAGACCACTCGACTCTCCAATCTTGCCAAAAGATGAAACATCAACACCCTGAGCAAAACCGACACCTGGACCTCCAGCAGCACGATTGAATGGGAGATCATCATCCCAAGCTGCGGCTCACACTAGACACCCATGACAAGATGGTCCGAAGGTATGTGTTTTCCTCCTCGGTTTGCATCTTGTCATGCTTCATGTTGCGATCTCCATCTCCAAACCCTCACACAGAACGCACCTAGTCACACAAGTGCTACCCGAGCTGGCCTTCTCAAGAGACACAATCTTGGCATTCTTCTTTGCCAACTCGGTTTGCAAGCCAGCACATGACTTGCACGCACCCAACAACGAGGATCTAGCCTTAAGCTCATCCACCTCACCTACCAACGCCACATATTTACATCTCAAAGTGAGAAGGTCAGTCATGTGCGTGGTGCACATCTCACACTCGCCCTCCTCAGAAACGACCACGGTGGACTTGGCAAACTCAAGCTCTTCACCGTATCCTCCCATTTTTGCCTAAACTCCTTACGCTCTCTAGCAGCACGCCTAAGCAGCTTATCTTGACTATGGGAGCGGCAATAAGTTTCTCGACCTCAGCATAAAGCTCGTTGGGGGTCTGAGATACCTGGGAGGTGTCGTCGTCATCGTCGTTGTTCCGAGGGATGTCCTCCAGCTCGCCGTCGACCTCCTTGCCGAGGGCCATGGTGCAGAAGCCCTCGTCGTTGGCAAAGAAGCAGAGGCCGTTCAGCTTGTCCTCGATCCTCTTCTCTTTCTCGAACTCGTCATCGCTTGAGGAAGCAGAGTCGTCATCTGAGTCGTCGACATCACTAAGCGTGGTGAAGAACGCACGCTGCTCAGCCTGGGCCTTCTCCAAGTACTTCATCTTGATGTACTCCTTGTTGAAGCTGCCCTTCCGCTTGTGCTTCGCGGGGACGTACTTCTCCTTGCGCTTGCCAGAGTAGTACTTGTGCCCATGATCCGCCTTGCCGAAGGTCTACTTGTTCTTCTTCGGGCAATTGGCGATGAAGTGGTTGGGGTCACCGCACTCAAAGCATCCTGAGCATCCTTGCGGATACATGGGTGTATGCGGGGGTCTCTGAGTGATGAGTGATTGTCAATTAGGATGATGCGCATGTTCTTTGGCTTGTGTTGTGCAGGTGTCGAGCACAGAGACAGTGATTGAGGGCAAGGTGAAGGTCAAGTAGAGACGTGCTGTGCCGATGGGACGAGAGAGAGTGTGAAGGGCGGACGTGAGGCTTGGACTGCGGGACCGGTGGCCCGAGGATCAGCTGTGGTGGCTGACAGCCTGGGACAGCGACAAGCGAAGACTTGCGGTCATTTGTTGCTAAGTCGTGGACTTGGGGACACATGTCGGTGGACGGGTTGCACGGGCGGTGCATCCCCTCTACAACTTCGGTTTGGTGGTAGAGCCAGAGAAAAACCATTGGGTGGACGGTTTCCAGGTTTGGGCCTTAAAACCTGGGCGCGGATGGTTTCCGAGTTGGCCACAAAACTCGGGCTGAGGACGGTTTCCAGGTTTGGGCCTCAAAACCTGGGGCGCTGCGGGTTTGCTGAGTTTGGGCCACAAAACTCAGACGCTGATGGGCTGGTTTTCCGGTTTGGGCCTCAAAACCAGGGGTTGGCTGTGAAGGCTAGTTTCCCGGTTTGGGCCACTAAACCGGGGGTGCGACGTCCAGGAAAAGGACGCAGAGCGGTGGTGGCACGTGGCGGCAATCGGGAGGTTGCGTCGAGGCAACGCTAAGAGTTGGGTGGGGGGCTGGACGTCGGATCCACCTACCACCGAGTTGGTCCAGAATAACCTTAGGTTTAGCTGGTTCGCTCTGTAAGTAGTTAGGGGTAGAGTGGGAATTAGGAATAGTTAGAATTAGGATAAGTAGGGGAGAGACACCACCTCCCCATCTATCTCAGTCATTTTGCTTTTTGCTTCTAGGGTTTCCTGCTCTCCCTCTCCTCAGCTGTAGCGAACTGAGATCCGCAGAGAAGAGAACAATACCTCTGTGCCTTCGAGATTTTGAGGAAGTGAGACCGTAATCTCACTATTGTAGGGTGTGTAGCCACACGGTTGCATATTCGTGGTTGTGATTCGCGTTTTGTTCGTGTTCTTCGCGGAATCCTTTTTGTCACGTTTTCCCATCTATTGATCTCTTTGCTCGGTTCATCTTTTGCAAATCCATTTGAACCAAGTTGTTCTATACCGTGAGGCACTTCTTTCCACCAAAGGAATTCACTGCTAACCTCACGGTCTAGGAGATCGAGCGATTTTTAGTTTCGGATCGGTTTTTGCTACCTTGCCCCGAATTCTTCAAATTCCTCGATTTGGAGTTAGGTTCGAGCCATGATTCCCATGGGATAGCTCACTAACATCCTTGGAACTCCTCACACTAAGTCTAAGCCCTAGTGCTTTTGATTCGGAGGAGATCGAGTGGATTTCGCGGAAGAACAGCACTGCGTCGGGGGCATCGGACGCTCGAGTTCTTAGCATCGGACGCTGACTCTCTTGGCATCGGATGCACCGTTGCCACATGTCAGTTTTCTGACATTTTTTCAAGCAGCATCAGACCGCTATCACCGGACGCTCCGTTGTGCATCGGACGCGCCGGAGTAGTGTAACCATCCGACGCTGAGAGTTAACTGTTCACAGCGTCCGATGGGTGTCCAGCAAGGTTCCCGAGACGCACTGTTTGCATCGGACGGATCCGACGCTTGGTCATCGGACACTGGCCAGCGTCCGATGCAGGTGATTCTGCATAGTTACGTTCGTCGTTCGTTCGTCCGTTGTCGGAATCGATTTTCGGCTTTTGTGTTGGGTTTCTAGAGTCGTGTTGTGTGTAGTGTCTCGATGTGCTTCTTGGAAGCATCGACCCTATCTCTAGGGTCGTGGACACATATGAGCTCTAGGTTTGCTTTAGGGTTGATTCTCGAGACAGTGGCAACTAGTTTCCGAAAGGAAAATTTTACCTCCCATTCACCCCCCCCTCTGGTCGCTTTCTGATTGCACTTTTGGTCCTTCAATTGGTATCGGAGCAGGTTAAGGATCTTCCACCTTAGCCGGTTCCAGATCCACAGAAGGTGACATGGATCGCGGCGTGGGCAAACCACCGTTTTTCGATGGGACGAACTATGCGTATTGGAAGATACGCATGTCGGCCTATCTGCAGAGTTTGGGTGCTTCCATTTGGGATATTTGCAACTCTGCCGATTACGTTGTCTTGGCTGCTCATGTGACTCAGCATCAGATTGATGAGCACGATGCCAATAGCCGAGCACGTAATGCTCTTTTCTCATGCTTGAGCATGAGTGAGTTTGATCGTGTTTCTCACCTCGCTACGGCTCGGAGATTTGGGCTACCCTCATGCATTTCCATGATGGAACCTCTCAAGTCAAAACCCGTCTCTACGAGTCGTTCAAGCGAGAGTATGAGAACTTTCGACATATGCCTGGCGAGAGCATAGAAAGTTTATTCGCTCGCTTTCAGGTGATTGTCAACAGGATGAGGGCTAACAAGGAGCTGTTGCCTTTCGACGATCATGAGAGGGCTTTAAAGCTTTTGCATACTCTTGATCGGTCGGTGTGGGATTCCAAAGTTCAGGCGATCATTGAATCACCTAACTATGAGACCCTCACGTGCGACGAGCTCTTCAGTAAGCTCAAGTCCAGTGAGATTGATGCCATGGCGAGGGCTTCTTATGAGAATCCTTCTGGCCCGACTATGGCTTTGGTTTCTGGCTCTTCTGCTAACCCTCTGGAGGCTTTGCTTTGCATTATCTTCTTTCTGTCATAGAGGAGCAGTTGAGTCTCTGGGAGACGACGAGTTGGCTTTGCTTGCCAACCGGTTCTCGTGGTTTCACAACAACCGCATGAACCGTCACCGCGGAGGAGGACGCTCAGGATGCTACGAGTGCGGCGACCCCGACCACTTCATCGCCAACTGTCCCAAGAAGAACAAGCATTCTGGGAAGGGCGATCATGGGTACAAGTACGACTCCGGCAAGCGCAAGGAGAAGTACGTCCCCGCGAGGCACAAGCGGAAGGGCAGCTTCAACAAGGAGAACATCAAGACCAAGTACTTGGAGAGGCCCAAGCTGAGCAGCGTGCGTTCTTCGCCACGCTCAGCAACGTCGACGACTCGGACGACGACTCCGCTTCCTCAAGTGGACGACGAGTCCGAGAAGAAGAAGTGGATCGAGGACAAGCTCAACGACCTCTGCTTCTTCGCCGACGACGACGGCTTCTGCACCATGGCCTTGGAGATGAGGTCGGAGGCGACACTCCTCGGAACAACGACGACGACGACGACCACCTCCCAGGTATCTCTGACCCACGACGAGCTTTCCGCTGAGCTCGAGAAACTTACTGCCGCGCTTCTTATTCAAGATAAGCTGCTTAGGCGTGCCGCTTGAGAGCGCAAGGAGTTTAGGCAGAAGGGGAGGATACGGTGAAGGAACTTGATTCTGTCAAGTCCACCATGGTTGTTACCGATGAGGAGGAGTGTGAGATGTGCACCACACACATGACTGACCTTCTCACTTTGAGGAGCAAGTATGCTGTGTTGGTAGGAGAGGTGGATGAGCTGAAGGCTAGACCCTCGCTGTTGGGTGCATGCAAGACTTGTCCTGTCTTGCAATCTGAGTTGGCAGAGAAGAATGCCAAGATTGTGTCTCTTGAAGAGGCCAACTCAGGTAGCACATGTGTGGCTAGGTGTGTTCTTTGTGAGGGTTTGGAGATGGAGATAGCCAATGTGAAGCATGACAAGATGCAAACCGAGGAGGAAAACACATACCTTCGGACCATCTTGTCATGGGGTCTAGTGGTGAGCCACAGCTCGGGATGATGATCTCCCAATTTAAGCGAGCTGCTGGAGGTCCTGGTGTAGGCTTGCTTCGGGTGTTGATCTTTTCTGCTTTTGGGAAGATTGGAGAGTCGAGTGGTCTGAACCCATGTGAGAAGCCCAACTCCACCACTACTCCCAAACTTACCAAGCTTCCACCTAAAGAACCTCTCAAGCCAACACCAAGGATGGTGTCTTTGTTGAGCCTCCGAGAGCTCCACCCAAGAAACAATCATGGGCTCCAAAACCAAACCACCTCAAGAACAAGCTAGACACCATGCCACCCATCCAGGAGGAGCTTATGCCACAGAAGGGCAAAGTGATCCACACCCACTACCATGAGTACCAACAACCCCCTATGAGAGCGGTGGTGAGGTACCATTGTGAGCACTGTGGGAGAGATGGACACTTGAATGAGTTTTGCTTTCGGCGCAAGAGAGAGGCGCGCCGTGCTAGGGAGATGAACAATGCGGACATGTACCATCCTTTCCATGATGTACATGCGCCAAATGTTCAGAGAGGTGCTGCTAGGCCCAGAGGTCCAGAACCTCAAGTTCCCAGGCCTAGGCAGAGGAGAGCTCCAAGGAAAGATGCTAGCCTAGAGGTGCAGTGCCTCAAGTTCCTAGTCCTAGGCCTTGTAGAGAGCGTGCCTGGCGGGAGCCTGCTGTTGTAGGCTATGGACCCCGTGGCGGTGGCTTTTGAGTTGAGCGTTTTCCCCCCACCGCGGTTTGAGTATCGCGATGGACGCTCCTCCCTTAGCGGACCACGTCTTTCTAAACGTGGTGATCGCTTCCTCGGTAGGTGTGCTAGGAATGGTTTTTTTGCTGGACGTTCTTTTGAGAGCCGGCCCAACACTGGTATTCCCCTTACTTCACTAACCCCAGTGTTGGCCCGTATGCTCACCCTATGTCTTTTTATTGATGTAGGTTGTAAAACGATTGGAGAACGTTTGGTTGGTGGATTCCGGGTGTTCGAGGCACATGACCGGAAACGCCAAGTGGTTCTCCAGTCTTAGTCCGGTCGTCGGAAAGGAGTATATCACCTTCGGCGACAACAGCAAAGGTAAGGTGCTGTCTCGTGGGTCTGTGCGAGTTAATGAGCACTTCGTGTTGCGCGATGTTGCTCTTGTTTCTAACTTGCATTTTAACCTTCTTTCTGTTTCACAACTTTTCGATGATGATGACTATGAGATTCGTTTTAAACCGAATCTCAGTCGTATTTTGGACCCTCAGGGCAATCTTGTTTGTGTGATTTCGCCCTTTGGGAAAGTCTTTCGTGCGGATTTCTCGGAGTCTTTTGGCATTCCTCATTGTCTTGTGGCTGGACCTTCCTCTTCTGATCTTTGGAAGTGGCATAGGAGACTTGGACATTTGAGCTTCGACTTGCTTGCAAGGCTTATTTCACTTGGCCTAATCCGAGGATTGCCCAAGTTGCATATGGAGAAGGATCTTGTTTGCCACTCTTGTAGACATGGGAAGATGGTTGCCGCCCCTCACCATCCAGTGACTCAGGTCATGACCAAGCGCCTTGGAGAGCTTTTGCACATGGACCTTGTTGGTCCGGCTCGGGTGAGCTCGGTTGGGGGGAAGTGGTATGTGCTTGTTGTTGTTGATGACTTTTCGAGATATTCGTGGGTCTTCTTTTTAGCTAAGAAGACCGAGACTTTCTCCTTTGCTCGCAATCTGATTTTGTGTCTTCAGAACGAGTTCCCTTTGAAATCGATGCGAGCTATTAGGAGTGATAATGGTTCCAAATTCAAGAATTCGGATTTTGAGAAATTTTGTAACTCTTTGGGCTTGGAGCATCAGTTTTCTTCCCCCTACACTCCGCCTCAAAATGGTGTTGTAGAGAGGAAGAATCGGACCCTTGTAGAGATGGCCAGGACGATGCTCGATGAGCATAGGACTCCTAGGCGATATTGGGCCGAAGCTATGAGCACTGCATGCTATATTTCCAATCGCATTTTTCTTCGAGCTTTCTTGAAAAAGACCTCTTATGAGTTGCGTTTTGGAAAACTCCCCAAAGTGAGTTATTTTAGAATTTTTGGTTGCCATTGTTTTATACTCAAAAAGGGCAACTTGGACAAGTTTGAGTTTCGCTCTTCTGACGGTGTGTTTTTGGGTTATGGCACTCATACTCGAGCTTATCGTGTACTTAACCTTGACACTAAGCGAGTCATGGAGACATCAGAGGTCACCTTCGACGAGACCATGGTTTGTCCTTCTTCTTGTTTTGAGCGTGCAGGTGATCACGAGGTTGGCGAGCCTGTTTTCGATGACGAGGATGAGGGTGCTGAAGGTATGGATGATACAGCACCCCCTCCACCTGCTGTGCCGCAAAGAGTGGCTTCTACGATGACTCACAGCCCCGACACCTATTCTTCCTGGGGGTCGTGGGATGCGTCACCTCGAGCGGTACCCTTTGTACCCGAGGAGGCACCAGCTGCTGTTGAGGGGGAGGCCACTTCGGCAAGGGAGGCGCCATGACACATTCAGCGCCAGCACCCGCCTCAGCAGATGATCGGCAGCATCGACGAACGCATCACCTGGTCAAGGCAAATCTCTCACTTTGCTCATTGTGCATTTGTTGCTGATTTTGAACCCCAGGATGTTGGACACGCTTTGACGTATCCGAATTGGGTCAATGCCATGCATGAGGAGCTTGAGAACTTTGAGAGAAATCGGGTTTGGGTTCTAGTGTCTCCACCTTCTGAGTGTCACCCAATTGGGACAAAATGGGTTTTCAAAAACAAACAGGGAGAAGATGGCCATGTTGTGAGAAACAAGGCCAGACTCGTAGCCCAGGGATATAGTCAGAAGGAGGGGATAGACTATGAGGAGACGTTTGCTCCAGTAGCTCGTTTGGAGGCAATTAGGATACTCTTGGCTTTTGCTGCATCCAAAGGTTTCAAACTTTTTCAAATGGATGTCAAGAGTGCCTTCTTAAACAGCTACATGGAAGAGGAGGTGTATGTTAGACAACCCCCCCGATTTCGAAAATCCCAAGTTTCCAAACCATGACTTTAAATTTCACAAAGTTTTGTATGGTTTGAAACAAGCCCCTAGAGCCTGGTATGATAGGTTGAAAAACTTTTTGCTTGCTAAGGGTTTTAAAATGGGATGTGTAGATAAAACACTCTTTCTCCTCAAGCAAGACACTGATTCTCTCTTGGTCCAAATTTACGTGGATGATATCATTTTCGGTGGTTCCTCTCACGCCTTGGTTTCCAAGTTTGCAGATACAATGAGCAGGGAATTTGAGATGAGCATGATGGGGGAGTTGACATTTTTCCTAGGGGTGCAAATCAAGCAATCCCAGGAAGGGACGTTCGTGCACCAGGGCAAGTACACCCGGGACATTCTGAAGAAATTCGATATGGGTGAGGCCAAGCCTCTTCCAACACCCATGTCGACCACGACGGCCCTGGATGCGGACAAGGAGGGAGAAGCAGTGGACCAGAAGGAGTACCGGAGTATGATCGGGTCGCTGCTGTACCTGACGGCGACACGCCCAGACATTCAGTTTGCGGTGTATCTGTGCGCGCGATTTCAGTCGTCGCCACGCACTTCTCACCGTCAGGCGGTCAAGCGCATAATGAGGTACTTATCCTTCACTCCAGAATTCAGGATTTGGTATTCTGCTTCCTCTACCCTCTCGCTTTGCGGTTATTCCAATGCCGATTTTGCTGGTTGCCGTATTGATCGCAAGTCCACTTCTGGGACTTGCTAGTTTATTGGTTCTTCTCTTGTATCGTGGTCTTCTCGCAAGCAGTCTAGTGTCACCCAGTCTACCACGGAGGCTGAGTATGTTGCTGCAGCTAGCTGCTGTTCCCAGTTACTCTGGATGATGGCCACTTTGCGTGATTTTGGTCTGAGTTTTTCTCGCGTTCCTTTGCTTTGTGACAGCACGAGTGCCATTAGCATTGCTAAGAACCCCGTGCTTCACTCGAAGACCAAACACATTGATGTGCGCTTTCATTTTCTGCGAGACCACTATGAGAAAGGTGATATCGACCTTCACCATGTCGATACTCATCATCAGTTGGCTGATATTTTCACCAAGCCTTTGGACCAATCGACTTATGCTAGGTTGAGAGGTGAGCTTGGTGTGTGTTTCTCCTTTTAGTTGGGGGAAACATTTTGGTTCTTGTATTATAGACTAACTCTTTTTTGTTTGCCTTTGTTTTCTTTTGCATTTTAGCATACGCATTTACATTCTGAGCTTCATTATATAATCATTAGAATGTAACTATGCTCTATGTAGTATGCTCCGATGCTTATGATGATGCTTATGCCTTATGCTCGTTATGATCACTAAATACATGTTGTGAGCTGAGCTATTTTTGAATGGTGAACCTGCTTAATAAACTTAAAACTGAAAAATATTCACCATTAAGATATGCAACTAACATGTGTAGGATGTGTTGAGTTCACTCGTGCTTTTCATATATGCTAGGTTGCTATGTCTCTAGTTCTGAGTCTCTCACTTGTTTGGTTGTTCATATTTTGTCAATAAAATTGAACCAAGCTTTAGTGAACTGAAAAGATCGAGATGGGACTGCTTGTCAACACATCACGGTATCGAGACTGTTTCACATTGCACATTTGAGTTAAACTCGAGCCGTGTGTAGTGTATGACCGAAACCGACGCTTTAAGCTTCTGATTGCTTTTGCATAGGCTCCGCTCGGTTGATAAGTTAGGCAATGACAAGCTTTCAACCTCTCGCAAACATCTGCTAAACTTCTGAACTTGTGTTATTTCACCGCTGCAACTCCGATTTAAAAACTGAAATCACAAGTGTATGCTTCATTCTATAGCATGATGATTGAACCTTGCTAGGGGTAGTTCACCTCGTATACATGCTTAGCACTTGCTCGGATTCTTGTCTATACATGTGTAGTGTTATTTTGATGGTGACTATCTTTTTGGCTAAAAACTGCTCACTATGCTTTCATGCTCATATTTCGTATATAGTGATCAGTCCGAGCCTTTGTTAGTGTCTTGTGGATGATGTTGAGTCATTGGAGTTATACTGTACAGAGCATCTTTGCATTCTCTTGACTATATTCCTGAAGCTGCTAACTTGCATTATGACTCATATGCATTTTGGAAGGGGGAGTCCCTCTCTTGTTGGCACTTTCGTCGGTGCATTTTCTGAGGGGAAGAACATTGCTTTCGGCTCTTTTTGCTTGATAGTGCATCTTCAACTAAGGGGGAGAAATTGCAAATCATTTGCTTCCTTGAGTCCAACTAAGGAAGAGTGTCTTAGTTGTGTGCACTATTCAAGGTGGAGTTTGAAACTAAGGAAGAGTGTCTTAGTTGTGTGCACTATTCGATGGGGAGTTTGACCGTAAGGTTTTTGGTATCGAGCTTTCTTGCTAGTTGTGTTGAGCCACTGTGCCTCTATCTTGAGGGACTAGCATTGCTTCAATTTTTCAAACTGGTTTTTGCTAGCGGTGTTGAGCCTGTTCTACCTCTTCTTGAGGGCTAGCTTTGCTTTGCTTGCTTGGTCGCGTCGAGCCGTTGCCCATGTCTTTGGGACCAAGTTGTCTTGCTCTTTCCACTTGACCTTCTTCGGCTTTGCTATGCTTTTGGGTCATTTGGTTGAGTTCTCTCTCTTCTTCTTCCTTCCTTCTTCTGCTTCCATTATGATTTGTGTTGATAGTTGACAATGCACTCATCAAGGGGGAGATTGCGGATACATGGGTGTATGTCGGGTCTCTGAGTGATGAGTGATTGTCAACTGGGATGATGCGCATGTTCTTTGGCTTGTGTTGTGCAGGTGTCGAGCACAGAGACAGTGATCGAGGTCAAGGTGAAGGTCAAGTAGAGACGTGCCGTGCCGATGGACGACGAGAGTGGCGAAGGGCGGACGTGAGGCTTGGACTGAGGGACCGGTGGCCCGAGGATCAGCTGTGGTGGCTGACAGCCTGGGACAGCGATGAGCGAAGACTTGCGGTCATGTGTTGCCTAAGTCATGGACTTGGGGACACGTGTCGGTGGACGGGGTGCACGGGCGGTGCATCCCCTCTACAGCTTCGGTTTGGTGGTAGAGCCAGAGAAAAACCATCGGGTGGACGGTTTCCAGGTTTGGGCCTCAAAACCTAGGCGCGGATGGTTTCCGAGTTTGGCCACAAAACTCGGGCTGAGGACGGTTTCCAGGTTTGGGCCTCAAAACCTGGGCGCGCTGCGGGTTTGCTGAGTTTGGGCCACAAAACTCAGACGCTGATGGGCTGGTTTTCTGGTTTGGGCTCAAAACCGGGGGGGTGGCTGTGAAGGCTTGTTTCCCGGTTTGGGCCACAAAACCGGGGGTGCGACGTCCGGAAAAGGACGACGCAGAGCGGTGGCGGCAGTGGCGGTAATCGGGAGTTGCGTCAAGGCAACGCTACGAGTTGTGCGGGCGTGGCCGTCGGATCCACCTACCACCGAGTTGGTCTAGAATACCTTAGGGTTTAGCTGGTCGCTCTGTAAGTAGTTAGGGGTAGAGTGGGAATTAGGAATAGTTAGAATTAGGATAAGTAGGGGGAGACACCCACCTCCCCATCTATCTCAGTCATTTTGCTCTTTTGCTTCTAGGGTTTCCTGCTCTCCCTCTCCTCTGCTGTAGCGAACTGAGATCCACAGAGAAGAGAACAATACCTCTATGCCTTCGAGAGTTTGAGGAAGTGAGACCGTAATCTCACTATTGTAGCGTGTGGTAGCCACACGGTTGCATATTCGTGGTTGTGATTCGCGTTTTGTTCGTGTTCTTCGCGGAATCCTTTTTGTCACATTTTTCCGTCGATTACATTTTTGCGTCGTTCATCTTTATCCTTTTAAATCGTTTTGAGATCGTGAGCACTTCTTTCCATCGATCTTTCCATCGAGAATCACTTCTAACCTCAACGAGGATAGGAGATCATTTTTTAGTTTGATCGTTTTTTTTGCTCCCTTGCCCGAATTCTTCAAATTCCTCGATTTGGAGTTAGGTTCGAGCCATGATTCCCCTGGGATAGCTCACTAACCTCCTTGGAACTCCTCACACTAAGCTTAAGCCCTAGTGCTTTTGATTCGGAGGAGATCGAGTGGATTTCGCGGAAGAACGGCACTGCGTCGGGGGCATCGGACGCTCGAGTTCTTAGCATCGGACGCTGACTCTCTTGGCATCGGACGCACCGTTGCCACGTGTCAGTTTCCGACATTTTCAAAGGAGCATCGGACGCTCCGTTGTGCATCGGACGCTGAGAGTTCACTGTTCACAGCGTCCAATGGGTGTCCAGTAAGGTTCTCGAGACGCACTGTTTGCATCGGACGCGTCCGACGCTTGGTCATCGGACGCTGGCCAGCGTTCGATGCAGGTGATTCTGCACAGTTACGTTCGCCGTTCGTTCGTCCGTTGTCGGAATCGATTTTCGGCTTTTGTGTTGGGTTTCTAGAGTCGTGTAGTGTCTCGCTGTGCTTCTTGGAAGCATCCACCCTATCTCTAGGGTCATGGACACATACGAGCTCTAGGTTTGCTTATGGGGTTGATTCTCGGGACAGTGACAACTAGTTTTCGAAAGAAAGTTAAATTTGAAGCTCCATTCACCCCCCCTCTGGTCGCTTTCTGATTGCACTTTCGGTCCTTCAGTTCTCCTCCGTGGCGACGGTTCATGCGGTTGTTGTGGAACCACGAGAACCAGTTGGTGAGCAAAGCCAACTCGTCATCCCGCATGAACTCCAGCTGCTCCTCTGTGACAGAAAGAAGAGAGGAAAGTGCAAAGCCTCCAGAGGGGTTAGCAGAAGAGCCAGAAAGCAAAGCCATCGACGGGCCAGAAGGATTCTCATAAGAGGCCCTCGCCATGGCATCGATCTCTCTGGACTTGAGCTTACTAAAGAGCTCGTCGCACGTGAGGGTCTCATAGTTAGGTGATTCGATGATCGCCTGAACCTTGGAATCCCACACCGACCGATCAAGGGTATGCAAAAGCTGCAAGGCCCTCTCATGATCGTCGAAAGGAAACAGCTCCTTGTTTGCCCTCATCCTGTTGATAATCACCTGAAAGCGAGCGAATAAACTTTCTATGCTCTCGCCACGCATATGTCGAAAGTTCTCATACTCTCGCTTGAACGACTCGTAGAGAAGGATTTGACTTGAGTGGTTCCCTCATGGAAACGCATGAGGGTAGCCCAAATCTCCCGAGCCGTAGCGAGGTGAGAAACGCGATCAAACCCACTCATGCTCAGACATGAGAAAAGAGCATTACGGGCTCGGCTATTGGCATCGTGCTCATCAATCTGATGTGTTGAGTAGCACGAGCAGCCAAGACCACGTAATCAGCAGAGTGGCAAATATCCCAGATGGAAGCACCCAAACTCTGCAGATAGGCCGACATACGTATCTTCCAATACGCATAGTTCGTCCTATCCAAAAACAGCGGTTTGCCCACGCCGCTATCCATGTCACCTTCAGTGGATCTGGAACCGGCTAAGGTGGAAGATCCTTAATCCTCTCCGATACCAATTGAAGGACTGAGAATGCAATAGCAAGGCGACCAGAGGGAGGGTGAATGAGAGCTCAAAAATTTCTCTCGAAACATCGGCCAATTGTCCCAAAATCAACCCCCAGAAGCTAAGACAGAAACCATGATGCCCACGACCCTTGGAAGAGGGTGGATGATCCCTAGAATCACTGCGAGGCACCACAAAGCGATAGCAAACCAAACGCCAAAAACACCACCACAAGTTCAACCCCTAAAAACCAAGTCCCGAACATAGATGGAAGGCTACGTCGAGAAATCCCAAATACCGATGCTAACAAGTAGCAAAGATACCTAGCGTGGTTCCTTGGTCAACTCTAGGGCCAAACAAGAAGTCCGAAAACCAAGCGGAAAAGTCGGGAGAGCAACAAACGCTAAACTGGAGGCTTCAGCCGATTCCCGGACTGTCCGGGGTCCAGTCCACGGACTGTCTGCCCAACGGCGGACTGTCCGGGTTCTGATGGCGGATTGTCCGCTGGTCAAAAGTGCAGAAACGCACTACTGCTGAAGTCTCCCTGCTCGGGCCCGGACTGTCCGCGCCTATTAATGGCGGACTGTCTGCCGGTCACCCGAGGCAAAGCACAGCCGAGCCGCGCGACCACTGCTCGGTCGGAGCCCGACCCGCAGACTGTCCGCCGGTCAAACCGTGGACTGTCCGCAACCACCCAGTGATGGCGATTTCGGTTGCCCTTCACACACAACCTCCCAAATCCGAATCAAATCACAATCCCCCATTCCCAAACTTGGAGAGAATGATCATGAGGTAGTTAGGAGACTATCCCCAAGAAATCATCCGCTTAAATCAACTCAATCACCGGGAAATCGAAAGGAAGGAGTATGGAACGAAAAAGCGCCACGAAAATGAAATGGACCTGATCTACTTGTTCGTGAGGAGTAGAGAATTGAATCATCATGATCTCCTCACTATAAAGAACAAGTTGATTCAAACAGATTTCGCAAAGACACAATAGAGAGGGAGATCGAGTGACGGGAAAATCACGGAGAAACGAAGAACGCGAAGAACACGAAACAAAAACGTGAATCAAGTCATCGATCTGCAACCGTGTGGCTACCACACGCTACAACAGTGAGATTACAGTCTCACTTCCTCAAAATATCTAGTACACAGAGGTATGGTTCTCTGCGGATCTCAGTTGCTACAGCAGGGGATTGGGAGAGCCGGAAAACCTAGAAGGCAAAGAGCAAATGACAGAGATAGGATGGGAGGTGGGTGTCTCCATCTACTTATCCTAATTCTAATACCCACTCTACCCCTAACTAATTACAGAGCGAACCAGCTAAACCCTAGGGTTATTTTGGACCAACTCAAGGTAGATGGTGATCTGACGGCCACGCCCGCACAACTGGTAGCGTTGCCTTGACGCAACCTCACCGATTGCCGCCACGTGCCGCCACCGCTCTACTCGTCCTTTTCCCGGACTTCGCCCCCGGTTTTGAGGCCCAAACCGGGAAACCAGCCTTCACGACCAACCCCCAGTTTTGAGGCCCAAACCGGGAAACCAGTCTTCCATCGCCTGAGTTTTGTGGCCCAAACTCAGAAACCCGCAGCACCCAGGTTTTGAGGCCCAAACCTGGAAACCGTCCTCAGCCCGAGTTTTGTGGCCCAAACTCGAAAACCATCAGCACCCAGATTTGAGGCCCAAACCTGGAAAGCGTCCACTCGGTGGTTTTTCTGTGGCTCAACCACCAAACCGAGCCATAGAGGGGATGCACCGCCCGTGCACCCCGTCCACCGACACGTGTCCCCGGGTCCTCGACCAAGCAACACCGTGCCCGCAAGTCTTCACTCGTGTTGCTGTCCCAGGCTGCCAGCCACCACAGCTGATCCTCGGGCCACCGGTCCCTCAGTCCAAGCCTCACGTCCGCCCTTCGCCACTCTCGGTCCATCGGCACGGCACGTCTCTACTTGACCTTCACCTTGCCTTCGATCACTATATCCATGCTCGACACCTGCACAACACAAGCCAAAGAACATGCGCATTATCCCAGTTGACAATCACTCATCACTCGAGACTCGGCACACACCCATGTATCCGCAGCATCTGGATTTGGTTTTCAGTTCTGGGCTTGTGCTAGATTTATCCTGCCTGGATCCCTAGGACCCGGTTCTTGAAGCCTGTAACCCGGCAAAACAGCGCAAACCATGAGGCCTATATGGCTCTAGGACTGGCTAATTAATTAGTTTCCTCCAAGTTGAGGGTCCACACGGGGTTTGTTTTTAGTGGCTCACGAGGGGGCCCTAGGGGTCGTAGACCTTTGTACGGGGTGAAACCTTAGAGTTACGTGTGGAACGGGCTTGGAGGCGGCTTTGTAACGGCCTTGTAGTGCGACCCCGCTGTGCACCTTGGCAGTGTTTAGTGTGACGGGGAACACATGACTCATGGGTAAAGATGTGCGAACTCTGCAGAGTATTAAAACTGATATATCAGTCGTGCTCACGGTCACGAGCGGGCTTGGACTTCTTCGAGATTAGTTGGTGGGTTAGGTCTGGTTCGTTAGGGAAGCCTTATGTGGTCATTAGTCCCATATGACATGGGTACAGAGGCTTGTTCTATGCGGGTTACTGCTTGGTACGGGAGTGACTCCCAGGCTCGGGCGTAGACCTGGTGTTATTATGGAAGATAGTTTTCTATGTCGTGACATATGGAACTAATACACATAGGGGGACTCTTTGAGTCGGCCGTGTGGTTTGCCTGATGGACTTCAAGTGTGGTTTGCTTGATGGACTTCAGGTATGGGTTTGCTTGGTGTGACTCCAAGTGTGGTTGCTTGGTGGACTCCAAGTGTTGCTTGCTCGGTGTGACTCCGAGTGTGGTTACTGTTCTGTTGAAGACTGTGGATATAACCTAGTAAATATGTGCATAGGGTTAATAGGATCTAATAGGATGTGTTGCTTTAGGTGCTTGAGTCAAACAGAGTCAGCCCACCTTTGTTTATAGCCTCATAAGCATATATTTGCTACACTTGCGGAGTACATTTCGATGTACTCACCCTTCCTCTTTGAACCCCCTGCTACCCCACCCAGACGCTGGAGTCTACGATGAGGAGTAGGAGTACCCAGAAGATGGTGGATTCGACCCAGGCGACCTGTACTAGGGTGGCGCAGCCCCCGGTCGACCTTCCTGTGGAGATGGCATCCAGTTTCCGCGAGTCTACATTAGAGTTAGACTGAAAGTCTGTACTTTTCTTTCAGACCCGAGGGTCATTTTTGTAATAATGTTCGATATATTAATAAAGCATTGTTTTGATATTTACTTTGATGTCGATATATGTATGAAAATTGATCCTGGCATACATATATTGTGCTCCAATTTTATCCTTAAAATTGGGGTGTCACAATCACCTTGACAATCATATAAATACCTCAAAGTATGCATGACTGAAAAAGCCACCAGTTCCTGCCACTTCTCTTAAACCTCAAGAAACCTGTCATATAGAGGAATCACTACCCATTATAAGTAGCGATCGGGTGGAACAAGCGGAACTCTTTTCTGAAGAAATTCAGATCTGTCCCTCTTGTTCGATCATCCACGCTAAAATTAGCGGAGACTGGATAGAAGTGCTTTACAATCCTACTGTTGCGGTGAACACCATGTCCGCATCTTTTGCGAACACGTTCGTTCACGAGCCTTTCGCCCCAACAAACAAGCACCTAAGGCTAGATTCCAAGTCAAGCATGAAAAGTCCAGACATCCTTCATAGCATACAACTTAAGTATAACAATTTGAAGTTGATGCTAGACTTTTGACTTTGATATTCAAGACTTTGATGTCTTGATTGGGCTTCCACTACAAAAAACGTTTTGAAGAATCTTCAAAAACTGGGGAATTTGATGTCAAGATAGGGAGGGAAAACTTTTCCATACCAATTGTTCAAGCCAAAAATTATGTGGCTGAACCCCTCTCCTTTACAAAAGAGCCTGTTGACGCTAGTTATCTATCAAAATGAAAGGATAAATAAATATGAAAAGGGCATGAATTCAATCCAAACAAAGGTTTAGGGTTTTAATTGACAATATTCCGCGAGTTTTGGTGAATTGTGATTCAGCAGGGACTAAACCATGAAACCAACACTGATTGCTTCCCCTAGAAGGAAAGCGACGCGAGATAACGCAATCGGCACGTCAGGAATATTCTAGAAGACTCCAGAGGACACAAGAAGACACTAGGAGGTCGACACCACGAGAGGATGACAGGTGGACCGACGGTCCCACCATGAGACCGGTCGGTCTCCACCCGGGCCCGCTGGCTTCCGTCTTCTACAAGCTTCCTCCACCGAACCCTAGGACTCATCTCCACTGTCCCTGAAGTCGGTGGTTTGATCTAACCCCCTTCTCCAGGCATCTCCCTCTTCATTATTCATCTCCACATCAGAAATTAGGGTTCCAATATAGAAGTAGAGGTATTTCTAGATGAATCTCTTTTAGTTCATCCAGAATTAGATCTAGTTCATCTAGTTGTAATCAAGAGCCAGCTATCAAGTAGAAGACTAGATACCCATCTAGTAGGATTAGAACCTAGTCTTATATATTAGAACTAGAAGAGAGAGAGAGAGGAAGATATCAAGAAGGAACTCCGGCCTGTCGGATCAACTTCTTCATCTTGTACCTGCGGATTCAAGTTCATCTTCAAGTTGCTTCAGCGATTGTTTCGGTAATCAACGTCTATATTTAGTTTGAGTTATTGTTCTCATTATTCTTAAGGTTTATGACTCTCTTTTGAGTACTTTAATTCTCAGTTGCTCTAGAGTTAGAGTAGTTGGAGAGTGTAAGCGTGGTGCTTAGACTTGATAGCTCATAAATGCCTCCTATAACGCCGGTAGTAGTGGTTGTTCGCAAGAGTGACTCTTATAGCCTTGTTGATTCTTCTATAGTCCACTTACCCGTGTGTAGGCTCGGTAGGATTATACATTTGCATAAAAGATTCATACTCTGTTTGTGACCTTTTATGGCAACTTCCCACTAAGAATAATATAAACATATCACTCTTGAATTGGAATTAGACAGCCTTAGTGATCCCCTCTATGCTTCTAGATTCTCCGTCCTTGTTAGCTACTCAGGGGTTAGACTTTAAGACTTAACACTATCCGTTCCTTTGGGTTCGATATTAAAACTGGGTTACTCCGGTGAAATGCTACTTTGGTAGATCTTATCTGTGCGCTTGCGGATAAAGTAGAGTGTGCGTTAATTTATACCAACAAGCATTTCTGGCACCGTTGCCAGGGAACGGTAGATCAACTTAAGTCTTAGTTTAACTTTGTAATCATACTTTTATCTTTTCCTTTTTTGTCCCAGTCTTTTCATCATTTTTGTTTTCATTCTTATGATGTATTTTGAATTCCACTCTATCTATCACTACCCCATGAACGCAAGCTATAACCACGCATTAGAATCCTTACATCCCATCATAATACCTGGTTATTAGCTTTCCCTACCTTTCTGCTGCACTGTCCTTGTAATGAGTATAGAAATATAATTGTGAAATATTCCTTCGGGTATTTTGTCACTAACCTTTCCAGGTCTGGAGCAGAAAAAGAATGAAGGAATAACAAACACAAGGTATGTCTAACCAATCATCATGTAACATTGAATTACATTCATCCAATCTTGATTGTGTGCAAAAATCCAAGCTGTTGGGAATAGACTTCTAAGAATATTCTTTGCCGTGTTGCTATGGTTGTTGTCCCTACCTTTAGGATATGTCATATACTAATCATCACCATCTGAATAAATCTCTATAATACTTTCATGCTACCCTCATTCGCTCATATTATATGTTAGGTTTGGAGAGAAGGAGTACTGTAATAAAGTCTCTTAAATTAAGAATTGTGCTAGGTTAGGTGTGGTGATTGCTTTCAAGGCTTTTTATGTATGCAATTAAGTTAAAACGTTTCCTAGTCAACTTAGACGTAGTGTCTAGGTGATTTTTGAAGCCGATGTATGCTACTGTAGATGTTGATATTTTGTTTGGACTAACCCCTGTAGGAAACTTTCAATATCAATTTGGGAAAGTCCTGAGATGAACTCACACCAGAGATGAAGCAAGGCGTACAATGAACTTCAAAAACTTTGCACAATGAAGACTCAGCTCATTCATCATGGATGAAAGAACTGTGAGTATCAAAGTTATTTATTTTGTCTTGCTACTGCAAGTTATCTTTGCCTTGAATCATGTTAAAGTGTAGCCAACACATAATAGTCTATGCTAAAATAATCCTAAAAAAAATTTTTATTAGCATAGATGCAAAATATATAAGTTATGGATAACAACTCATGCCTCAAATTCTTGCAATCCTTCGGGTATATATCCACTAACGTTACACAGGAGAGAGATTTTGTTCATCCATGGTTTGGTCTGAACATTGAAGATCCAAAACCCAAACCATAGACACACAAACCTACTCTTAGATCACAAACGGTACTAGCCTAGCTTTGAGTCTTGCTTGGGCGCTGATGCCAACAGGATGCAACTTACCTCGTATGAGACAACCTATGCCTGCAACCAATATTGCCCAAGACATCAAGACAAGAAGTGGGAAGTTATCCTCTTTTCTAATCAAAAGCTAGCTTGGGAGACAAGATGGTACCACTACAACAATAGCAAGATCTACAAGTCAAACACATGAACATATTGTTGGTAGTCCATCTACATCACAAGCCAGCCTGGGAGAGACAATTCCGTTGTCTAGATGTGTTTCCACAATCAAAGGGAGGAAGGAGAAACCCAACTTCAAACATATTGATCTCCTACTCACCACTTTGATCAATACAAACCACTAGATACTGTCCCAGTCAAGAAGAAGAATATGATCCACCACTCATTCTTGGAAGATTGTTCTTGAACGCCATCAATGTTATCATCTTTGCCGGACCTAGAGAAGTCAACTTTTGGATCTTTCGCTGCATCTTCAACATCTACATCACTTATGAGCAGCCAAAGAGAACCAAGAGAAGACGTTGAAGGGAGAACCAACTGCCAAGAATTGAGGAGGGCATCATGAAGGATGAAGTCACTGCACCACAGAGTTAGAAGATGGAGAGATAGCACCTGAGCCAGTAAATCAAGAAGAATAGCCGATAAGATCTCCATCATCTAGACACTGTTGAGAGAACAAGTCTCAGTTGTGACATTACAAGACAAAAGACTATCATAGAGGCACTCGAGTAGCAGCTCGAAATTCAAGTCTCTTGCCAACCCAATGATTAAAGGAAAATAAGAAAGGTTGACAAGAGAAGAATGCAGAACTGTCCCTACATCCTCATTGTACAGAATTAATACAAGAAAGAGAGAGGATCCTAGTCAGCATACTCGAGGAATAATGCGCCTTCACTGATATGTCGACACAAGAGAAGGAAGGTCGATACCTCTAAAGATGATTCCACTGTGATCTTCCTCCTCTCAATCACACTGTAAGACAAACAAGAGAAGACAAGTCATTCATAAACAAACAACCAGCAAGACAAGAGAAGCTTCCACATGGAGGTTTGACACAATCACTCTTCAAAGTAATACTTCAAGGTAAGTAACCTTCACTTTAAAAGTTTCTCTTGATTCTGGTATGAACATAAATAAATAACTAAATATGTTTAAGTTGCACCTCACTTGATCCAACCTAATCAACTCAACATATTTAGTCCTTTGATCCTTGTTCATTCATAGCTTACTCTCTTGAATCCCACTATCTTAACTAAATGAGCTAAAATGTTGTGCATCTAACCTTTGGAAGATGATATATCTCAATTATGAAAAGATCGACACTTTATACATAGATTATCCTTCCTTGGGTTAAGTAATTGATCTGTTAAATATTTTAAGATGCTACTTTCATGCTCATCCTCTGATCCTATCACTCATGTTAAGATTGAATAGAACATATAAACAACAAGTTTGTCTTGTGCAATGTGCCTAAGGTTAGAGAGGAATAAAAAAAACTTTTGGTTCTGTTGGTGTTTTTCCACCAACAGAGCCCATGCACTTGATCTCTACCTTGTCTTTATGAGCAGGACACGCTCTTGAGCAAACATGGAGAAGTTTATCACTCCCAAATTCTACAGAGTGAAGGTCCTAGATCTACAAGAACATGCACACTGAGCAAGATGCTGTCAACATCCACAATTAACGCTTCACTTCAAATTACTGGACGCACAAATGACATGAGTGACACCATATCAAGAGGCATAAACAAGAAGGAATGATGAGGAAGATGTCGTAGTCAGAATTAGAGGTCATGAGGTCCCCACAGACTTCTTGACCCTCGACATGAGAAGACGATGATGTCCACATCCTAGGAAGACGATTCCTCTACGCTACAAGTGCAATAATCTACAAGAGGAAATCCATTTTCACTTTTCTGGAGAAAAGGAACGATGCAACTTCATCAACTACATGCCCAATGAAGCACCCAAGAAGAATAGAAGTGAAAGACGCCGCTCTCAAAGCCAAAGAAGACAAACTATCAAGAATAGAGAGGCCAATCATGAAGAAGAAGAAGCTATCGACACTGTCCCAGAAAAGAAAGGAGAGAAACCTCAAGACAGTGAACACAGGAAACAGGAAGTAAAGACTCAGACCAAGAAAGTATGAAAGAAAAAGTCTGCACCTCAGAGGTACAATCAATAACAACTTTCCAAACGTCTGACATACCTTGGGAGGTTTGAACCAAGGGAAGGTCCGGTTCGTCAGACCTAAATATCCGAACCTTTGCCAAAAGGTAAAAACCGGTAGCTATCCTCGTATTTACTTTCCTGCATATTTCTCATATTTAATCTTAGTCATTTATTGCATCATCATATTAATCATTGCATCATCATATTTAATCACAAACATTTTAATTTCTGCGTTGCATTAGAAAAGAAAATAAAAATATTGCATTTTTTACACTACATAAACCATGAAGCCCCATGTGAATAATTCTATGGTGTGAAAACCCACAGGAATGTTCATCATGGTGGCATAAAAATAATAAAAATAATTATGCATACATTCATCCTGTTGCATTTTTCTCTTGCATCATAAAAATATTAAAATACAAAATATTGAGATCTTACTGAAATTCTAGACAACTAAGGCTTGAGTGGCCAACCACTAACGCTTAATCTGTTCCACAAGTTTTGTTGTCTATTTGAGTTTCACAGGATTTGAAACGCCAAGAAAAGCTGACAAGCAAGTGAATGCTCCATCTACTGTTGGAGCACCGTCTCAACAAACATCAACATTAATCAAAGCTCTGATAGAGGAAGGACATATCCACTGCCAGTCTGCTACATTGCAAGATCGAACGACTACGTCAACATTCAGCTTGGGGGAAGGCACCCCCATGTATCCACGTAAGTATCTTAAGTTTTTTATTCTATAAACAAATTCAAAACACCAAAAATATGTGAGCACATGAAGGTTCACTCTTAAAAATGAAAACACCAAAAATATGTGAGCACATGAAGGCTCACCCATAAAAATAAAAGAAAAAAAAATGTGAGCACATGAAGGCTCACCATTAATTAAAAAAGGAGACAAAAATATTTGGGCACATGAAGGCTCAACGTTATTAAGGGAACTAGCTTGGGGGAGACACACCCCCGTTATCTTCACGATTCAGGTATGTCTTTATTATTATTATTATTATTATTATTATTATTATTATTATTATTATTATTATTATTATTATTATTATTATCGCTACTACTACTATTATTAGCTTTATCTTAAAGTGTGTTAGATTAATAAAAAAAATAGTGTCTAGTTTGTTTTAAGAAGTTGATGACTAAAGAAGAACCCTCTCTCTAATCTTTTGCATGGAAATGATGAATAGTTGCTCTATCTAATTTCTTTCAAGTACCTAGCCTTGAAAGCATGAGTTCTCCTCATTAATAATGATGCCTTAAAATAAAATTAAATGCATGGTTGACAAATACTTAATCTAAGGACTAGGTAGTTGGGATATGATATGTGATGATCTGAGCTGCTAATATCTTGTTCTAAGCAACACTAGAGTTCCGGAGACTTCTAAATATAAACATGACTAATAATTGCATTGAGTTAAAATTAAGCTTTGTGACCCTGTGAGATGTTATCATACTATTGAATCAAGATCACTTACACATTTCGTCCATCTTTCGCATAAATGCTCATAATTATCTATTGCTACCCTCTCAGAAGTTTGTTGGAAGCATATGGCTATTAAAAAAAAGAGAAAAAAAAGAAGAGAGAGAAAGATCCGAGGAAATAAAAAGGGACAAGTGTCCAAACGTCGAAAAGATAGATCCCGAGGAAATAAAAAGGGACAAGTGTCCGGAACCTCGAAAATAAAAAAAATCAGAAAAAATGGGCACGTGCCCGACAGTAGAATTAGCCTGATAGCCATTTGTGTCTTGATTCAATGGTTGGTTGACTTTCTCTTTGGATCCATTGTTTAATTTGACAACACATGTATTAAAGCTTTTGAAAATCAATTAAAACTCCAGGATAAAGGTGAAGTAAAAGAACTAGAGACATAGTGCTTGATTGTTTGATCGTTCAATCTTTCAACTACTCAAGATCTAAGGTAAAAGTAATAAGCCCCATGAAGAATAACATAATATATTTTGGAGAATTTTTGTTTAACAGCAGGTATACTTGTTTGAAGTGAAGATATTGTAGCAACTCCTGATCCATTGTTAAGTTTTGGTTTTGCTAAGGGACTAGCAAAAGGTAAGCTTGGGGAAGTTGTGGACGCTAGTTATATATCAAAATGAAAGGATAAATAAATATGAAAAGGGCATGAATTCAATCACCAACAAAGGTTTAGGGTTTTAATTGATAATATTCCATGAGTTTTGGGTGAATTGTGATTCTGTAGGGACTAAACCAGGAAACCAGCACTGATTGCTTCCCCTAGAAGGAAACCGACTCGAGATAACGCAACCGGCACGTCAGGAATATTCTAGAAGACTCCAGAGGACACAAGAAGACACCAGGAGGTCGACCACCACAGAGGAGGATGACAGGTGGGACCGACCGGTCCCACCATGAGACCGGTCGGTCTCCCCCGGGCCCGCTGGCTTCCGTCTTCTGCAAGCTTCCTCCACCGAACCCTAGGACTCATCTCCACCGTCCCTGAAGTCGGTTTGATGTAACGGCCGCGGTTGATC
Organism: Coix lacryma-jobi var. lacryma-jobi; assembly: GCA_009763385.1. Classification (NCBI taxonomy): domain Eukaryota; kingdom Viridiplantae; phylum Streptophyta; class Magnoliopsida; order Poales; family Poaceae; genus Coix; species Coix lacryma-jobi. The sequence continues at coordinate 65,642,986 of CM019825.1, forward strand.
CCTCAGGGGACCCCCCCCTCTCAGGCATCTCCCTCTTCATTATTCATCTCCACATCAGAAATTAGGGTTCCAATGTAGAAGTAGAGGTCCCTCTAGATGAATCTCTTCTAGTTCATCTAGAATTAGATCTAGTTCATCTAGTTGTAATCAAGAGCCAGCTATCAAGTAGAAGACTAGATACCCCTCTAGTAGGATTAGAACCTAGTCTTATATTAGAACTAGAAGAGAGAGAGAGAGAGGAAGAGATCAAGAAGGAATTCCGGCCTGTCAGATCAACTTCTTCATCTTGTACCTGCGGATTCAAGTTCATCTTCAACTTGCTTCAGCGAAAGTTTCGGTAATCAACGTCTATATTTAAGTTTGAGTTATTGTTCTCATTATTCTTAAGGTTTATGACTCTTTTGAGTACTTTAATTCTAAGTTGCTCTAGAGTTAGATTAGTTGGAGAGTGTAAGCGTGGTGCTTAGACTTGATAGCTCATAAATGCCTCCTATAACGCCGGTAGTAGTAGTGGTGTTCGCAAGGGTGACTCTTATAGCCTTGTTGATTCTTTCTATAGTCCACTTACCCGTGTGTAGGCTCGGTAGGATTATACATTTGCATAAAAGATTCATACTCTGTTTGTGACCTTTTATGGCAACTTCCCCACTAAGAATAATATAAACATATCACTCTTGAATTGGAATTAGACAGCCTTAGTGATCCCCTCTATGCTTCTAGATTCTCCGTCCTTGTTAGCTACTCAGGGGTTAGACTTTAAGACTTAACACTATCCGTTCCTTTGGGTTCGATATTAAAACTGGGTTACTCCGGTGTGTGAAATGCTACTTCGGTGGATCTTATTTGTGCGCTTGCGATAAAGTAGAGTGTGCATTAATTTATACCAACAGAGCCTGAGACGGTTATGTTGGTTGAACCATTTGACTCTTGAGTCGGTCCTAGAAAAATATGATGAGCACGTTGTGCCTAGAAAGAACGACTCCAAGAAACTCTAGATCTTCCTAAAGAGGAAGCACCGACATGTTTCTTCAAATTTGAGCGAAACCCTTCCTGTGATGATGACTTTGGGAATACTTTTGAGCTTCCCAACTTAAAATCATCTTCATCCTCAAATTTCCATGAGCATGGAAGCCTGTGATGATGACTTTGTGAATACTTTCGAGCTTCCCAACTCAACATCATCTTCAATCTCAAATTTCCATGAGCATGGAAGCTATCTCCTTCCTACCACGTCAAGTCCATGCTCATTTGAAGAAACCCTCACCTTGATCTGCAACTCAACCCTCATCTTCAATCCCCTTTTGCTCTTCATTCCTAGAATCCTTAAAAGGGTCATTGTAGATAGGTTTGTTTATCACAAATCTTGCAAATTTCATGGTGTTTGAGTTTTGCAGATTAGGTTCTCAAAAGGTTGCTGTTGGAGGGGGGAAACCACCTCATCAACATAAAAGAATTTCCAAAGGTATCCCAAGGTCAAGCTTATGACCATAATCAAAGCACTGCCGGGAGATACCCTGGATTATCATAAAAAAGGTTGTATTGTTCTCCAATAATCGCAAGATCATGTTGTTAGGCTAGAATGCACCCTCGGGTATTCTTGGTCGATAACCATTTCAGGTTGAAAACTAAGAAGAAGAACAAGGGATAAACGGGGCACGACAACATGGAGCTACATCGACCACGACAATTCTGATGTTTTGGAACACACTCAAAAGGAGGCCTCGACTTGGCACACTTGGCTTTACACAAAAATCCAAGTGTGTCAGTGGGCGGTAAGAATGTCACGTTCCATTTACACCAAAGGATATTCTCGCTCACCTTGCTAAAATAAAAAAAAAAACAAACCACCGTCTTCCTTTTCACTAAAAAGCAAGAACATGCCATCTCGTTTGTATGCACCTTCGGGTATTCCTGTTCGCTGACCTTACAGGTTAAGATCAAGAAGTTCGGGGGAAGATACAATACAAGGAGCATAAGAGCTACACTGCCAGTGACAGAACACTGAGTCCCTCAACATGCCACACTTGACTTTTATACAAAAATCCAAGTGTGGGGGAGTATGTTGAGAAGCTCAGGATCCATCCATCCAAAAAGGGAAAAGCTCGACCTTGCTAAAAGGAAATGGTGGAAAGAAGAGAAGAAGCTGGGTGGTGCCACATGACTATCACAAACACCCATGTGCCTTCCAAAAAAAATGAAGAAAAATAAAAAGATAAAAAAACAATAGATATGAAAAAAAGAGAAAATGAACAAAAAGATATGAAAAAAAGAGAAAAAGAAAGAGTGAAAAAAGAAGAAGAAGAATATATATATATATGAGAAGAAAAAAAGGTGAAAAAGAGAGAGAAGAAAAATAAGTTTGAAAAAAAGACATATATAAAAAAGAGTGGAAGAGAAAGAAGGAGCAGAGTGGTTCCATTCCTTTATTGCAAACACCCGCGATCCACCTGACTTCGCCTATAATGCTTACATAAGCAAGAAGGGTGTTCCTCTTCCACGACCTTTGTTGGTACCATCAAGGCCCATGGTCTATACACATTATTTATGTTTATGACCTAAGCCTTGATACCCACCTAAGTCCGACGTTCAAGCTACTGCCGCAGCGACTCCAAAACTCAAATCTATAGATGCCACGGGTAAACACACTCAGGTATGCAAAGGTAATAAATGTTCGCCAACCCATTTAATCATGTTTGTCTCCTTATTTCGTTCAAAATTCATGTTTCCTTTGCTTATGTCATATGCTCTAGTTTGGATGTTGCCATATGTTACATCCATAGGTTCTTTTAAATTAAGCATGGTGCTTAGGTTAAAATGACCTTCTTTAAACCAGTTTGAACATGGAGTTTAATTTTGGTTAATGAACTTTGAGCTACTTTCATAAGAAATAGAAGTAATTCTTTTGATGAAGATAAAACCAAGGCTAGATTTATGCTGCATGTTTTACCTTAAGCCTTGTTTGAGTTGTTTTTCAAAGATAAGAAGTTTGGTGAATAGAGAAAAAAAATGAAACTCTCTCTCTCTCTTTTTAAAAAATAATGGCAACCTTTCTTGATCCATGTTTTCTTAACCTTTATGTTTTTAATTTTCCTTAACCATGGATATATTCTTTCTCGATGTTGCCATAAAAAAAGAAGGATAATAACAAAAAAATAAAATAAATCTAGGCTCCCCAGTGTTCCAGCTAGTAGAGCCCTTGTTGTAATAATGGCAACCTTTGTTGATCCATGTTTTCTTGAGCTTTAAGTTTTCAATTTTCCTTAAGCATGGATATATTCTTTCTCAATGTTGCCATAAAAAAATAAAAAAATAAATTAATAATGATAAAATAAATTAGGCTCCATAGTGTTTCGGCTGGCAGAGCCCTTGTTGTATTTCCCTTCTTTATTTCTTTATCAAAATAAAGAGGGTACAAGAACAAAGTGTGGGGGAGATCTCTCAAGTTCAACTACCACACATTCGGGATCTTCCCCCACATGTAGCAACAAACATCGATCGCCTTGACGTGGAAGAAGGCCAAGACCAATAGCTCAAGGGGGATTGGCTCAACTTACCATTCAACCGAACCACCTTTGAATCTTTATCAGTCCTTCATCTTCAAACGATGGTTTGTGCAACACTCTCCTCAGCTTCCTAGTTCTTGAGATTAAATATACATAAAACTTGACCAACTAAAATTGAACTCAATGAACCAACACTACTTCTTCCTTACAAAAATCAAAGAACCGTACTTCGTATTAAACTTGAAAAAGCGACATGTTCATAACATCCTTGAGATAGAAGCTTGCATAAAGTTTGTTCCATATACATGTACTTATGCTTGTGGGGAAATATTTTGATAGGAAAACCATGTTGAGTAAGATGTTGTGAAATGTGATATAGTTCTGGCTTATGAATCCTACCGTTTCTATTCAAAATACTTGGAGAATTTATTTTGAAAATGCTATAAAACCATAGTATCACATACTCCTCATTTGGTGAGAAAATTCCTACCAAAGCAAAAATTGTATCTAGCAAAAAGTTTTAAGCTTCTACATACACTACTTGTTATTGTGTTTACTTTGGTCAAGTCTTGTTGACCCTTGTTGAGAGATCTATCATACTCCCAAGATCAAGATCACGTACACTCCACATATACCTGCCACTCCTACACTAGGAATGCTCAAAAACATGCCTCCATTTAGTTCCACAAAAAAAGCTCTACTCCTACACGGGGGCTAGACAAACAAAAAAAAGTCTTTTTATACTCCATGATTTAGAATATTGATTTCTCTCTACATATATGTTTTAGAAGAAGAGACATGGGCTATGCAAAAGTATATAAAAAAAGAGGGACACATGAAGGTCCCGAAAGAAAAAAAGAGAAAAAAATGGGCAAGTGCCCATAGTAGAATTAGGGGTATATTCAATACCCACAAAAAAAATGACGAGCACATGAAGGCTCATGCTTAGAAAAGAAGAAAAAAGAGAGAGAAAGATAGCCATGTCTCAAGGTAATAAGTTATAGAGAGAGATCATGTCCACAAAAGGAGTATTTTTCATATCATAAGTCCACACACATGCACATCTTGATCTAAGAGTATGACACTTCTCTCCTTGGATCCTTGATTTGACTTTATGCAATACAAGTATGCAATCATGTTTATCCCTACCTGAGCTCCACATAAAGCCTTTTAGAAGTAGGGACAACAAAAAGAAGGCAAAGCTTTGCTATGCCTTGGTGAGGAACCATACACTAATGAGAGATTTGAGAGCATCATGAGGAGTATAAAAAAGTGAACTATGCTTTTTATTGATAAAATTTTGAAAACCTCCAAGTTGCTAAGATATGAATTAGGGAAGATGACTTAGCTTCAAGAACTGTTCCACTTTTCAATATCCCAAGGAAGCATGTTAGACAGTGCCACATATCCCACCTGTATAAGGAATGATTTGGAATGATCCTTTATAATAGTTATATATCTCAAGATTGTTATGCTCGTGTTTACTTTTATATCTAAAGCTTTACTCGAGGATGAGCAAAGAGGTAGGTGTGGGGGAGTTTGTTGGCAGTCCTTAACTCATACTTTATTACGCCAAAGACTCGCATAAAACCAACATCAAACATAGAATAGGGCTTACAACTAACTATTTCCACAAGTTTTGGTGTTGGTCAATTGCAGGAGGGCATTCACGTAAACGACTACATTCGGGCTCCATAACGTACAAAATATCACATGTATATGGACCCGATAAGAGCCCAAAGGGAATAGGCCCAATACCCAGCACTTCCAGCCCATCCAAATATGGGAGAAATAGAGCTCAAGGCCCATCACAACAACAAACTGGACTAGCAACCCACATAGAAGACATCCAGGCAAAGCCAGCAGCCCATAGGAGAAAGGTGGTGGCGAGGGGGCCAGCAGGGGTGCGCCCGCACCCCTGGTGCGCCCGCACCCCTGGTGCGCCCGCACCACCCCTGGCACCAAACGTGTTCAAATTTGAACACAAACCAACCACCGCCTCTCTCATTTCGGTTATCAAGGTGTCCAGGTCCAATGCATCCCGGAAAGTCAGTTTGGAGGTCGGTTTGCACTTTCCATGTGGAGAGAAGGGGCTCTCCACCCCTCCAAGGAACCTCACCTATAAAAGGAGGCCTCCACCCTCCTCACAAATCATCCAAGAGCTCATCAAACACATATCTCAAGAGGGATCCATGGAAGAAGGAGTAGTGCCTCATATATTATAGCTCTAGCAGCTATCTAGAATAGGGAGCGAGTGAGATCTGAGTGGGAGAAGTGCTAGAGTTGTCGGCTACCTCCACGAGTGTACTCGGCGCGCTTGTACACCTAGCGGGAGGAACACCAAAATCATTGGTATAATCTTGTTTGTACCTCTACGATTTGCATACTACTTATGTATAAGAGTTCGTGTTTATCTTGGTTCTATGTTCTTATCGTGTTTAAGCATTCGCTGACTTAGTCTGCTGGACGGCCGTTCACCTTCGGGTGGGTGCTCTAGTAAGAGGGGTGCAAGTCCTAGCTACTGCTAGAGTAGCGGCCCTTAGCATAAACGCGGTGTTTAAGCTAAGTGGTTATAGGTTGGTTGATTGGGTCTCCATGGTGAGGATGTAGGTGGGAGGGGTGGTGACAGCCCTATCCGTCCTTTGTAATCCACCCTGCTGATACATGGGTGTATGCCGAGTCTCGAGTGATGAGTGATTGTCAACTGGGATAATGCACATGTTCTTTGGCTTGTGTTGTGCAGGTGTCGAGCACGGATACAGTGATCGAAGGCAAGGTGAAGGTCAAGTAGAGACGTGTCGTGCCGATGGACCGAGAGTGGCAAGGGCGGACGTGAGGCTTGGACTGAGGGACCGGTGGCCTGAGGATCAGTTGTGGTGGCTGACAGCCTGGGACAGCGATGAGCGAAGACTTGTGTGTGGACGGGGTGCACGGGCGGTGCATCCACTCTACGGCTCAGTTTGGTAGTTGAGCCACAGAAAAACCACCGAGTGGATGGTTTCAGGTTTGGTCCTCAAAATCTTGGCGCTGATGGTTTCTGAGTCTGGGCCACAAAACTCGGGCTGAGGACGGTTTCCAGGTTTGGGCCTCAAAACCTGGGTGCTGGCGGGTTTCTGAATTTGGGCCACAAAACTCAGGTGATGGATGGCTGGTTTCCCGGTTTGGGCCTCAAACCCGGGGGGTTGGTCGTGTGAAGGGTTTCCCGGTTTGGGCGACAAAACCGGGGGCGAAGTCTGGGAAAAGGACAAGCAGAGCGGTGGCGGCACGTGCCGGCAATCGGTGAGAGGTTGCGTCGAGGCAACGCTACCAGTTGTGCGGGCGTGGCCGTCGGATCACCTTCATCTTCGAGTTGGTCCAGGATAACCTTAGGGTTTGGCTGGTTCACTCTGTAAATAACTAGGGGTAGAGTGGGAATTAGAATTAGGATAACTAGAGGGAGACACCCACCTCCCATCTTATCTCAGTCATTTGCTCTTTGCCTTCTAGGTTTTCTGCTCTCCCAATCCCATGCTGTAGCAACTGAGATCCGCAGAGAGCCATACCTCTGTGTACTGGAGATTTTGAGGAAGTGAGACCGTAATCTCACTGTTGTAGCGTGTGGTAGCCACACGGTTGCAGATTGATGTGTTGATTCGCGTTTTATTCGTGTTCTTCGCGTTCTTCGTTTCTCCGCGATTTTCCCGTGACTCGATCTACCTCTCTACTGCATCTTTTCGAAATCCATTTGAATCAACTTGTTCTTTATAGTGAGGAGATGATTTCCACCGAAGGAATTCATCTAACTCTTCACGAACAAGTAGATCGGGTTGATTTCGTTTTCGTGGCGCTTTCCATTCATACTTCTTCCCTTTTGAATTCCCGTTTATTGGATTGTTTGAGCGGATGATTTCTTGGGGATAGTCTCCTAACTACCTCGTGATCATCTTCTCCAAGTTTGGGAACCAGGGATTTTGAGTTGAATTGGATTTGGAGAGATTTGGGAGAGAGGCGTTCAAAATCGCCCTCTCTGGTCGGTCGCGGACAGTCCGCCACCTGACTGGTGGACAATCCGCGCGTCGGGGTCGGCCTGACCAGTGTCATGACTCCGCGCTGTTGAAGCTGACTCAGAACACCCATGGAGAGTCCGCAGTATTGAGTCACAGACAGTCCGCGAAGCGTCCAGGAGCTGTTTAGCAATGTTGTTGTTTCGCTCTTTTGGCCGGCGGACAGTCCGCCACCTGAGCCCGGACAGCGCCGTTGGGCAGACAGTCCGCGGTCTGAACCCCGGACAGTCCGCGAGTTGGTTGCTTGTTGAGTTTTAGTGCGTTTGCTCTCCCGGCTTCTTCGCTTGGTTTCCGAACTTCTCGTTTGGCCCTAGAGTTGACCAAGGAACCACTCTAGGTATCTTTTCTACTTGTTAGCATTGGTATTTGGGGATTCTCGACGTAGCCTTCAATCTACGTTCGGAACTTGGTTTTTAGGGGTCGAACTTGTGCCGGTGTCTTTTGGCATTTGACTTGCTATCGCTTTGTGGTTCCTTGTTGTGATCCTAGGGATCATCCACCCTCTTCCAATGGTCGTGGGCATCACGGTTTCAGTCGAAGCTTTTAGGGGTTGATTTGTGGGAGAAAGGTTGAGTTTTGAAGTTTTGAGAGAAATTTTTGAGCTCCCATTCACCCCCCTCTGGTCGCCTTGCTATTGCATTCTCGGTGTGCTTCAATTGGTATCGGAGCGAGTTAAGGATCTTCCACCTTAACCGGTTTCAGATCCACCGAAGGCGACATGGATCGCGGTGTGGGCAAACCGCCATTTTTCGATGGGACGAACTATGCGTATTGGAAGATACGCATGTCGGCCTATCTGCAGAGTTTGGGTGGTTCCATCTGGGATATTTGCAACTCTGCTGATTACGTGGTCTTGGCTACTTGTGTTACTCAGCATCAGATCGATGAGCACGATGCCAATAGCCGAGCCCGTAATGCTCTTTTCTCATGCTTGAGCATGACGGAGTTTGATCATGTTTCTCGCCTCGCTACGGCTCGGGAGATTGGGGCTACCCTCATGCGTTTCCATGAGTGAACCACTCCAGTCAAAACCCGTCTCTACGAGTCGCACAAGCGAGAGTATGAGAACTTTCGACATATGCCTGGCAAAGAGCATAGAGAGTTTATTCGCTCGCTTTCAGGTGATTGTCAATAGGATGAGGCTAACAAGGAGTTGTTGCCTTTCGATGATCATGAGAGAGCTTTAAAGCTTTTGCACACTCTTGATTGGTCAGTGTTGGACTCAAAGGTTCAGGCGATCATCGAATCACCTAACTATGAGACCCTCACATGCAATGAGCTCTTTAGTAAGCTCAAGTCCAGTGAGATTGACGCCATGGCGAGGGCTTCTTATGAAAATCCTCCTGGCCCATCTATGGCTTTGCTTTCTGGCTCTTCTGCTAACCCCTCTGGAGGCTTTGCACTTTCCTCTCTTCTTTATGTCACAGAGGAGCAGCTAGAGTTCATGGGGGATGATGAGTGGCTTTGCTCGCCAACCGGTTCTCGCGTTTCCACAACAACCGCATGAACCATCGCTGTGGAGGAGGACGCTCGGGTTTTTTCGAGTGCGGCGACCCCAACCACTTCATCGCCAATTGCCCGAAGAAGAACAAGCAAGTCTTCGGCAAGGCGGATCATGGGCACAAGTACGACTCTAGCAAGCGCAAGGAGAAGTACGTCCCCGCGAAGCACAAGCGGAAGGGCGGCTTCAACAAGGAGTAACAAGACAAGGAGAAGTACTTGGAAAAGGCGCCTAGGCTGAGCAGCGTGCATTCTTTGCCACGCTCAGCGACGTCGACGACTCCGCTTCCTCAAGCGATGACGAGTCCGTGAAGAAGAAGAGGATCGAGGACAAGCTGAACGGCCTCTACTTCTTTGCCGACAACGAGGGCTTCTGCACCATGGCCCTCGGCAAGGAGGTCGACGGCGAGAGCTGGAGGAGATCCTCAGAACGATGACGACGACACCTCCCAGGTATCTCAGACCCCCGATGAGCTTTCTGCTGAGGTCGAGAAACTTACTGTCGCCCTTCTTAGTCAAGATAAGTTGCTTAGGCGTGCTGCTAGAGAGCGGAAGGAGTTAGGCAGAAGTGGGGAGGATACGGTGAAGGAACTTTATCTGTCAAGTCCACCGTTGTTGTCCCGAGGAGGAGTGTGAGATGTGCTCCACACACATGACTGACCTTCTCACTTTGAGAAGTAAGTATGTTGTGTTGATAGGAGAGGTGGATGAGCTTAAGGCTAGATCCTCGCTGTTGGGTGCGTGCAAGTCCTGTGCGGGCTTGCAATCGAGTTGGCAGAGAAGAATGCCAAGATTGTGTCTCTTGAGAAGGCCAACTCGGGTAGCACTTGTGTGTCTAGATGCGCTTTGTGTGAGGGTTTGGATATGGAGATTGCGAATGTGCAGCATGACAAGATGAAAACCAAGGAGGAAAACACATACCTTCGGACCATCTTGTCATGGGTGTCTAGTGGTGAGCCGCAGCGTGGGTGAAGATCCCCAAGTTCAAGCGTGCTGCTGGAGGTCCAGGTGTAGGCTTTGCTCAGGGTGTTGAGTGTGCTTCATCTTTTGGCAAGGTTGGATAGTTTAGTGGTCTTAACCCGAGTGAGAAGCCCAACTCCACCACTACTCCCAAGCTTACCAAGATTCCACCCAAAGAGCCTCTAAAGTCTAACACCAAGGATGGTGTGTTCGTTGAACCTCCGAGACCTCCACCCAAGAAACATCATGGGCTCCAAGACCAAACCACCTCAAGAACAAGCTAGACACAATGCCACCTATCCAAGAGGAGCTTATGCCACAGAAGGGCAAAGTGATCCACACCCACTACCGTGAATACCAACAACCCCCTATGAGAGCGGTGAGGTACCATTGTGAGCACTGTGGGAGAGATGGACACTTGAGTGAGTTTTACTTTCGGTGCAAGAGAGAGGCGCGCCGTGCAAAGGAGATGAACAACAGGGACATGTACCATCCTTTCCATGATGTACATGTGCCGAATGTTCAGAGGGTGCTGCTAGGCCTAGAGGCCCAAAGCCTCAAGTTTCTAGGCCTAGGCCGCGAAGAGAACGTGCCCCGCGGGAGCCTGCAGTTGTGGGCTATGGACCCCGTGGTGGTGACTTTGTAGTTGAGCGTTTTCTCCCATCGCGTTTTGAGTATCACGATGGACGATCCTCCCTTAGCGGACCACGTTTTCCTCTACGTGGTGATCGCTCTTTCCATAGGCGTGCTAGGAATGGTTTTCTGCTAACCGTTCTTTTGAGCAGCCGGCCCAACACTGGTATTCTTCCTACTTCACTAACCCTAGTGTTGGACCGTATGCTCACCCTATGTCTTTTATTGATGTAGGTAAAATGATTGGAGAATGTTGGTTGGTGGATTCCAGTTGTTCGAAACACATGCGGAAACGCCAAGTGGTTCTCCAGTCTTAGTCTGGTCGCCAGAAAGGAGTTTATCACCTTCGGCGACAATAGCAAAGGTAAAGTGTTGTCTCATGGGTCGGTGCGAGTTAATGAGCACTTTGTGTTGCGCAATGTTGCTCTAGTTTCTAACTTGCATTTAAACTTCTTTCTGTTTCGCAACTTTTTGATGATGACTATGAGATTCGTTTTAAGCTGAATCTCAGTCGTATTTTGGATCCTCAGGGCAATCTTGTGTGTTTGATTTCGCCTTTGGGAAAGTCTTTCGTGCGAATTTCTCGGAGTCGTTTGGAGTTCTCGTTGACTTTTGGCTGGACCTTCCTCCTCTGATCTTTGGAAGTGGCTAGGAGACTATGACATTTGACCGCGACTTGTTTGCAAGGCTTAGTTCACTTGGCCTAATCCGAGGAGGATTGCCCAAGTTGTGCATGGAGAAGGATCTTGTTTGCCATTCTTGTAGACATGGGAAGATGGTTGTCGCTCCCCACCATCCATTGACTCAGGTCATGACCAAGCGCCGGGAGAGCTTTTACACATGAGACCTTGTTGGTCCGGCTTGGGTGAGCTCGGTTGGGGGGAAGTGGTACGTGCATGTTGTTGTTGACGATTTTTCGAGATATTCGTGGGTCTTCTTTTTGAACTGAGAAGACTGAGGCTTTCTCTTTGCTCGCAATCTGGATTTTGCGTCTTCAGAATGAGTTCTCTTTGAACTCAATGCGAGCTATCTGTACTGATAATGGTTCTGAGTTTAAGAACTCGGATTTTGAGAAGTTTGTTACTCGTTTGGGTTTAGAGCATCAGTTTTCTTCCCCTACACACCGCCACAGAATGGTGTTGTAGAGAGAAAGAATCAGACCCTTGTTGAGGATGGCCAGGACGATGCTCGATGAGCATAGGACTCCTAGGCGATATTGGGCCGAAGCTATGAGCACTGCATGCTACATTTCCAATCGCATTTTTCTCCGAGCTTTCTTGAAAAAGACTTCTTATGAGTTGCGTTTTGGAAAATAGCCCAAAGTAAGTTATTTTAGAGTTTTCAGTTGCCATTGTTTTTATACTCAAGAAAGGCAACTGGACAGTTTGAGTCTCGTTGTTTTGACGTTGTATTTTGGGTTATGGCACTCATACTCGTGCATATCGTGTACTTACCTTGATACTAACCGAATCATGGAGACATCCGAGTCACCTTCGACGAGACCATGGTTTGTCCTTCTTCTCGTTTTGAGCGTGCAGGTGATCATGAGGTTGGCGAGCCTCTTTTGATGATGAGGACGAGGGTGCTGAATGGATGGATGACCCAGCACCCACCTCCACATGCTGTGGCCACAAAGAGCGGCCTCTACTACACTCACGGCCCCGATCCTTCTTCTTCGACTACTTGGGGCCCGTGGGATCTGCCACCTCGAGTGGTACCTTTTGTACCCGAGGAGGCGGCACCAGCTGCTGTGAGGGGGAGGTCTCTTCAGCTCGGGAGGCACCACGACACATTCAGCGCCACACACCCACCTCAACAGATGATCGGCAGCATCAGCGAACGTGTTCACTCAGTCTAGGTCACAACAAATCTCTCACTTTGCTCAATCCGCATTTGTTGTTGATTTTGAACCCCGAGATGTTGGACACGCTTTATCTGATCCAGATTGGGTCAATGCCATGCATGAGGAGCTTGAAAACTTTGAGAGAAATCGGGTTTGGGTTCTTGTTACTCTTCCTCCTGAGTGTCACCCTATTGGGACAAAATGGGTTTTCAAAACAAACAAGGAGAAGATGGCCATGTTATGAGAAACAAGGCCAGACTCGTAGCCCTAGGGTATAGTCAGAAGGAGGGGATAGACTATGAGGAGACTTTTGCTCCTGTAGCTCGTTTGGAGGCAATTAGGATTCTCTTGGTTTTTGCTGCATCCAAAGGGTTTAAACTTTTTCAAATGGATGTCAAGAGTGCCTTCCTAAACGACTACATAGAAGAGGAGGTGTATGTGAAACAACCCCCCGGTTTCAAAAATCCCAAGTTTCCAAACCATGTTTTTAAACTTCACAAAGCTTTATATGGTTTGAAACAAGCCCCTAGAGCCTGGTATGATAGGTTGAAAACCTTTTCGCTTGCTAAGGGTTTTAAAATGGGATGTGTGGATAAAATGCTTTTTCTCCTCAAGCAAGGCAATGGCACTCTCTAGGTCCAGATTTACGTGGATGATATCATTTTCGGTGGTTCTTCTCATGCTTTGGGTTGCCAAGTTTGTAGACACTACGAGCAGGGAGTTTGAGATGAGCATGATGTTGACGCTCACTAAGTGTCATATTCTTAGCATCAACAAGGTCATATAACACACACAAGGGCCTAAATCAACCAAAAACCTTTTATAAACTAACGATTTCCACTTTTCCTTGAGTTTTATTTGAATGTAGGAAATTGCAGGGTTTTTGAGCAAAATGACCAAATGGACCCACCAGGAAGCAAGCCCACTTGTCTGGGCCCACTTTGGGCCAAGGAGGGTGGCGCCCGCCACCCCTAGCTGGCGGCCACCAGGGGGGAGAAGCCCAAACTCCCCTCTGCCACGTCACTGATCTAGGAGAAGCACCCCACACTCATTTGCAGCCGTTGCTCACCTAAGTCGGTTCATCCAAGGGCTAAGAAGCAGCGTCACAGGATCATGGCCTAATTGACCATGTGACAGTTATTGGACAAACCCCAAACTGACTTGGAGGACCTCCTAGATGCCGTTGGTGAAAAGGCGTTGGATCCATGGGCCAGGGGGGTGGAGGCCGCCACCTAGGGCTGGCGCCCGCCACCACACTCACCCCCCTGACCTAACCCTAGGTCCATAAGTAACCCCCTAGGTCCCTTAGGCTATAAATAGGACCCCCCCCCCCCGAGCTCATTTGTACTTAGACCTCACCTCATTAGTCCCACTCTCTTGTAAGCGAAGCTCTGGTGAAGGAACACTCTAGTTGAGAGACTTAGAGTGAGAGCGAGAGTGTAGAAGAGAAGAGCTGGAGTTGTAATAGAGGATCTTCCAAGTCTCTGGTATAATTCCAAGTCTTCCTTCATTTATCTTAGTGTTCTTCTACTTTTAGCATTTACTTTAAGTTCTTTACTTATTGTTCTTATTGAGTGCTTTCGATCATAGATACTTAGTATTTAGTTTATATCTAGTTTGGGTTCTTCGCTGAGTAATCAGTGCTCTAGTTTTGGATGCAAGATTAGAGTAGTATATATTAGTGTAAGCGCGGTGCTTAGACTAGTTTATACCTTAGTTTGTGGCTAGCCCCCGGATAGCTATGGTAGCAAACAGGTGGCGATAGCCCTGGGAGCCTTGAATTCCACCACGTAGTTGGGTTAGTTCTTAAATCATAAACCTCATTGTGCACGTCTGAGGTAAATAGTCCAGAGGGTGTGTACGGTTCGAAGAACTAGATAAAACCTTATTGCTAAGTTAGTTGTGATCGTAAGTGTGTAGGAAAACATTAATCTGTTCATCGGCCAGACCCCGCCGATTGAGTTAGTAATAGTTAGTCTTTCTTTTTTTTAGTAGTACTAGAACCAACCCCATTCACACATTTTGATAAAGCTTGCTAGAATCACTAGTTGTTCATAGCAGTCCTAGTGCCATAGTAGCTTCCCTGTGGAAATAAATACGATACTCGGTTACTCCCAGGTGAAGTGCTACAATAGACTTATTCTGTGCGCTTGCGGAACCTACCAATAGTCATACGAATAGTTAGTTATACTCCTTACATTAAGAAGTATCAACAAACCTTTTTGGCGCCGTTGCCAGGGATAGATTCCATAGTCTACTCCTAGTGACGACATTAGCAAGAGTCAACAAGCATTTCTGGCGCCGTTGCCAGGGAAGCAATTGGCTAGAATTAATTCTTTGTGATTTCTATTGAATTAACCCCCGTAGTTCTAGCGGGTATATATTGTTCGTTGTTTGTGATCGTTCAAGTAGTCATGGCCGGATTCAATCTTCCGAGCGACTATCAAAAAGATCCTGAGGCCATTCTTAGGAGAGCGAGCTAATCTCACTCCTCCAACGAAGAACCTGGAGTTTCGTGAAAGGAGTTCGTCAAGACAAGAATCCCAGTCAAAAGTGACTGACGAACCAAGCTGCTCCAACGATCAATCAACATCGACGTCGACCAAAACACTCTGTGAGTATTCCATGCCTACTGTTGCTCACATTCCATTGTTACCTTCTACTAGTAATGTAGATTTTGAGCTTAAACCTCACTTAATACGAATGGCTCAAGCTATTGCATTTAATGGCAAACCTTCCAAGGATGCCAATGCTCACCTCCGGAATTTTCTGGAGATATGTAGTACAATTTCTGTGCAGGGAGTTTTGCAGGATGCCATCAGACTTCGTCTCTTTCCATTTTCATTAGTGGAAAAAGTGAAGCAGTGGTTCCTCTTCAACTCTGGATACCTGCTGACGTGGGTGAGATGCGCGGATCAATTCCTCAACAAGTTCTGCCCGATAAGTCGAACTATTCTTGTCTGTAGCAAGATTTCCAACTTTGGACAGGGAGACAAAGAAACAATCACTGAAGCTTGGAGAGACTACAAGAGTATGTTGAATACTGTCCTCACCATGGTATGCAAGACTGGTACTTGATCCAGAGCTTCTACAATGGACTCCAGCAAGAATCTCGACAACACATTGATGCTGTCGCCGGAGGTGCATACCTCTCTCTCACCGTAGAGAAGGCAACCAAATTGATCGAGACAATGGTGACGAATCAAGGATGGACAGAAAAATGTGCTAGAGGTATGTCTGCAATTAAGCAAGCTGATCCTGTTACCCTGCAAACTTTGGTAAAATTGCTAGAGCAAAGGATAAATGAGAAGAGAGATCGTGCTGCAAAGGAGTACTACGCCAAGCAAAGAGCCGCTTCGTCAAGTGAAGGTCAAGCAGAAATTAAGAAAGAGGATGCCAAATCCCTTCTTAATAATGGTGGCTACGGAGAACCTCCAATTCCAATGATCCAACAATGGAATAACAAAGGTATGCCTCAAACCTCCGTATTTAATTCTCCTATTGGAAAATTAGTTTCTAATCAAGGTAGAATTAATGATAGCATAAATAATAAATTAATTGAACATGATAAAATGTTAGAAGGAATTTATGCTAAACTGAAAGATTTTTCTGAAGCATTTAAGGAACAAATTAATTTTAATAAGAGATTAGAGCAAAAAGTAGATAACATTAATCTCAAATTAAATACTATGAGGAATTAAAAGCTGTAACCATGAGAGGTGGTAAATCCACTCGTGATCCACCTCATCCTAATTTAGTTCCTAGTAGTAATGCTGCTATAAAGAAAAATATTGTTAATGTTGAAGAAGACGAAGAAGAGGAGACCCCAGCTGAACCTCCATCCAAGGTACGAACTGCTCCTCATGAATTCTATGATACACATGTATTACCTTTTCCAGATCGAAACATGAATCCGACAGAAGACGACCAATTCAAGAAATTCGTCGAGGTAATTCAAAAATTATATATACATGTTCCATTTGTTGACGCTATGCAGGTTCCAACTTATGCAAATATTTGAGAGACATGCTCAATAAGAAGAAATCAATTCCAAGTAGGGATGTGGTTAAATTGACCGAAGATTGCAGTGCGGTCATTTTAAACCAACTCCCAGAAAAGAAGAAGGACCCAGGAAACCCAACGATCGCATGTTCAATTGGAGAGCAGCACTTCGCAGCATGCACTCTGTGATCTGGGAGTAAGCATCAGCGTCATGCCCAAGGTAATATATGATAAATTAAATCATCATACCTTGTCCCCTACTTCTATGTGTTTGCAGCTAGCCGATCAATCGCTTCGATATGCCTTGGGAATAGCAGAGAATATTCCGGAGAAAATCCGGAATCTCTTTGTCCCGGTGGATTTTGTGGTTCTGGATATTAATCCCGACCACCGGACGCCATTGATCTTGGGATGACCATTTCTGAGCACTGCAAAAGCCACCATTGATGTAGAAGCTAGAGAAATTCAGCTCCACATCAGTGGAAGGAGGAGAAATTCGAGTTCACCCCTCGACCGGAAAACAACCTGTCATCAAGGTTCGTCGGTGCCGACATTCCACCACAACCACCGTGAAGGCGACACCAATCGGGAATCCAAAGCGGCTAACCAAGGTGAGTTAGGCTAAGGTAAGTCTTTATCCCCTCATTTAATTTTTCATTTTTACTTAAGCAATTTAATTTTCAGCAAAGTAGATGTTTACTAGAGTGATTAGGTGGCACCTAGGGAGCTTTTGGCAGCCATAGGGGTGGCGCCCGCCACCCCATGCTGGCGCCCGCCACCCTATTGTGCACTAGGGAGCACTAGCCAATCTCTAGACTACTACACCTACCTCCTAGACCCAAATAACACCAAGGGAGACCCATGGCTTTCCATTTCAATGCAATCACTTACTTCAATGTCTCCCCATGTCTCTCCCTCTTCACTCCACCTCTTGGACACATCTCCACCAAAAAATTCTGGTGCACATGTGATGGAGAGTGACAAGGAGAGCACTAGGTGAAAGGAGGGGTGAGTTGGAGTGAATTTCAGCTAAAGAGGATGGCGCCCGCCACTTTTTCCTGGCGCCCGCCACCTCTAATTCCACATTTCGGTACAAAACTGCTCCCGAGTAAGTTTCCCGCCATCCTTGGTATAAAGTATGACCAGGATGAAGAATTGATCTCTGAAATTTCCAGCTCACTTACCCCATTTAGATGGTTACACTCTTTCACTTTGCACCGAACCTACCACTTTATTCCCCACTTGGAATTTCAGTGGACATTACAAGGGAAACCTCATGTGTCGGTTGCAGATAATTTTGGGCAAGGTGGGGTGGCGCCCGCCACTTATTGGTGGCGCCCGCCAGCATGGTGAGGCTCACAGCCTCCCCCCTTGCATCCTCAGCCTATAAATACTACCCACACCCCATGCAAGTTCTCAACTCACCCAAAACACAAACATCAGCCATCTTGAGCACTAGCATGGAAATCATGGGCCCTCTCAAGAACTTCTTCACTGGCAAGAAGAAGAAGAGTAAGGGTGAGGGAAGTTCATCGAGAGCAAACACCCACATTCACTTTGATGGGAGTGATGAGGAGAGCGCCGGGCGAGGTACTCCATCCACCAACGCAATGTCGGTGGATCGGTACTCTCCGTTCTCACACCAGGCTGGACCGACCATCCGCATCCTGAACTCTGTCAATGATATCATCTAGCAGTGATCAGGAATGGCAGGCCTGGAAAATCCTCAGTGAGAGGGAGTTCGTTCGCACCCGCCGCATCGACGCCGACTTACTAAGTCGCACTGGTATGGACAGTGAGTTTCTTTATATGTCTCGAACTTTGAGATGAGAAGATGCATGGATGGTTAATGAGGAGGGAATCCTTCCCCTCACAATGGAATTTCTAGCTACCATGCAATTATCTGCCGCTCACATAACATTCCAGCTTTAGTTTTTAATGAAGAGCACACTCTTTCGTGGGGGCAGTTTAGCAAGCACTTAAATTTTGATGACTCATGCTTGCTAAACCTGGAATCTGCTTGTACGGGTTTTAATAGAAATGATTTTTGGAAAAACATTGCTGGGAACAGAGACCCAGGCTTGCCCCATACAAGTAATATCCACAACCCCACGCTCAGGTTCTTTCACAAGTATCACACTTTTTCCAAGACCTGACTTAAGACCAATCAGAAAGCCTGAAATGCTGCTGCTCTATGCTCTAGTAAACCACATAAAAGTATCACCCGCCAAAGCCATGGCAGACTACTGGTCTAAGTTTAATCAACGCACTGAAAATATTGAAATGACATCATGGATAACTAGACTGACTTTTAATATGGGTCTGCTGAACACCGCTATATACTCCTACATTCCTAGTGACATTGACCGTGAGCACTTCGAAGACACTTTGACCTGAGACCGTGAGATCACTTCTACCAAGTGAATACTCTTGACGTCGAGAAATACTCTCAGCCGGTGAGATACACATCTTCTCTAGATTATCATATAATCGCTCTCTCCTTGTGATTGCTTTGGAGTGAATGCACCAACATTACTTTTGGCCCTAGAAACCGAGGCAGAGCAACACCGCAGTTTGGCCCGAGAGAACATCATGCAGGTTCCCAGGAGGAGGACGCGAGCGCAGACCCGTGCAGCAGAAGAGGCCGCAAGAGCCGCAGCAGCGGCACAGGAGTTTGACCCTTTCCATGCAGGGCAGTATGAAGGAGCAGCACACTATGGTCATTTGACACCCCCTGGCTCGCACCAGCAGGAGGATCAAATTGGCAACAACCGCAACATCCGCGGTGGGAATACGGCCAGGAGGCGTCTTTCCTCATCCCAGTTGGGGAGTTCAACCCATTCCTTGGGAGGATCCACCCGGTACACTGGCCGTGGTGATGAGTTCTTCCATAGGGGAGTCTCGCCATAGGCCGCTCGTCATTCGTCCTTTCATCAGGACGAGTGGATGCGCGATATGGGATATCTTCAACACCAGATGAATGGACTTACCATGGATACTGCTGAAATCCGGCAGGACTTGAACAACCTGAACCAAAATTTCCAGGAATTCCACCAGGAAACTGGTGGAGAACTGGGTAATATTTCTTCTCTCCTGCAGCAGAACCAGCAGAACTAGGACGACATGTACCGTCGTCAAGGATGGATGTGATCCGACCACGCCAAAAGCCAGCTTGGGGGAGGACCCCCGTCATCGAGGTAAGTATCACTACCGTCTTTATTTCTGTCAGTTTTTTTTTTTTATAATCAGTAATTTAAATTTGAGTTCTATCTTAGTTAATTTCAGTTAAAATAATAATAATAATAATAATAATAAATAAATAGTAATAAATGAAACGCTCTCATCGTAAGTCTTTCTAAATAAAACTGTATGCCATGCATTAGAGTTATCATGGGAGAACGTATGCTAGAACTAAACTTGAGACATGAGCATTAGACTAAGTAAAGGGGAAGTAAGTTTCTACTTTGATTTGAGTGAGTCAAGTTTGTGGAGTTGTTATTTTGAAAAATTAAAAACTTGCTCTAAGTACTTCTGTGGCAAAGAAAGTCCTACCAAAGCCAAATAATTTTTACTCTTAGAGTAGGAGCTTCCACTTGCTGCATGTTAGTGTTGAGCTAGTTAGACTTTTGTTGATAGTCATGGTAGAGAAACTTGTCATATCTTTAGACCAAGGAATTCACTTGCACCCACCTATACAGTGTTATTCTTACACTGAGAATACGCACACAACATGCCTTTATTTCCATTCATTATTAGGAATACTCCATGGCAAAACATCATGCTCCGTAATGAAATCTCAGGGACATGGCTATAGTAGTTAAAAAAAGAGCAAGTGCTCTAGAAAGAAAAGAATATTCAAAAGAGCAAGTGCTCTAGAAAGAAAATTCAAAAGAGCAAGTGCTCTAGAAAAAAAAGAATATCCAAAAGAGCAAATGCTCTCATTCATAGCCATGATCCCACAAATGAGATAGAAAGGAGAAATGCCATGAAAGTAGTAGCCACAATAAATACCACACACTTGCACATTCCCTGGTCTGATCCTATGACTTGTTGCTCCTTTGCTCCATTTGTCTAACTTGGCAAAATTATGCTAGCATTGCATGCTCACTTTTATCCTACCCATTAAACCCCATAAAGTCTTAGTGAGAGGATAATTCTTCCATTTCCACATACAAATATGAGTGATCGAGTGAGCCATAGAAGTTACTAAGCATGCTTTCTTTTGAACAAAACTTGCAAAAACTCCACATATCTTGATTAGCAAAATAGGCAAGGGAAAGACAAACCTTCTTTCTTGCTGGTCTTTTGTTCTAATCTTGAGTGCAGGGAGGCTACCAATTCCATGATGATGAAAATAATATGGGCATACACTACAAAAACACAGAGTTTCCAAGATTATTTCAAGTCCATGCTTGCTCGAGGACGAGAAAGAGGTAAGCTTGGGGGAGCTAATTCTTAGCATCAACAAGGTCATATAACACAACACAAGGGCCTAAAATCAACCAAAAACCTTTTATAAACTAACGATTTCCACTTGTCCTTGAGTTTTATTTGAATGCAGGAAATTGCAGGGTTTTTGAGCAAAATAACCAAATGGACCCACTAGGAAGCAAGCCCACTTGTCTGGGCCACTTTGGGCCAAGGAGGGTGGCGCCCGCCACCCCTAGCTGGCGGCTGCCAGGGGGGAGAAGCCTAAACTCCCCCTGCCATGTCACTGATCGGAGAAGCACCCCACACTCATTTGCAGCCGTTGCTCACCTAAGTCGGTTCATCCAAGGGCTAAGAAAGCGTCACATGGATCATGGCCTAATTGACCATGTGACAGTTATTGGACAAACCCCAAACCGACTTGGAGGACCTCCTGGATGCCGTTGGTGAAGAGTCGGTGGATCCAAGGGCCAGGGGGGTGGCGGCCGCCACCTAGGGCTGGCGCACGCCACCACACTCACCCCCTGACCTAACCCTAGGTCCATAAGTACCCCCTAGGTCCCTTAGGCTATAAATAGGACCCCCCGAGCTCATTTGTACTTAGACCTCACCTCATTAGTCCCACTCTCTTGTAAGCGAAGCTCTGGTGAAGGAACACTCTAGTTGAGAGACTTAGAGTGAGAGCGAGAGTGTAGAAGAGAAGAGCTGGAGTTGTAATAGAGGATCTTCCAAGTCTCTGGTATAATTCCAAGTCTTCCTTCATTTATCTTAGTGTTCTTCTACTTTCAGCATTTACTTGAAGTTCTTTACTTATTGTTCTTGTTGAGTGCTTTCGATCATAGATAACTTAGTATTTAGTTTATATCTAGTTTGGGTTCTTCGCTGAGTAATCAGTGCTCTAGTTTTGGACGCAAGATTATAGTATATATTAGTGTAAGCGCGGTGCTTAGACTAGTTATACCTTAGTTTGTGGCTAGCCCCCCGGATAGCTATGGTAGCAAACAGGTGGCGATAGCCCTGGGAGCCTTGAATTCCACCACGTAGTTGGGTTAGTTCTTAAATCATAAACCCCATTGTGCACGTCTGAGGTAAATAGTCCAGAGGGTGTGTACGGTTCGAAGAACTAGATAAAACCTTTATTGCTAAGTTAGTTGTGATCGTAAGTGTGTAGGAAAACATTAATTTGTTCATCGGCCAGACCCCGCCGATTTAGGTTAGTAATAGTTAGTCTTTCTTTTCTTTTTAGTAGTAGTAGAAACAACCCCTATTCACACATTTTGATAAAGCCTGCTAGAATCACTAGTTGTTCATAGCAGTCCTAGTGTTAGTTCTGCCATAGTAGCTTCCCTGTGGAAATAAATATGATACCCGTTACTCCCGGGTGAAGTGCTACAATAGACTTATTCTGTGCGCTTGCGCAACCTAACAATAGTCATACGAATAGTTAGTTATTATACTCCTTACATTAAGAAGTATCAACAAACCTTTCTGGCGCCGTTGCTAGGGATAGATTCCATAGTCTACTCGTAGTGACGACGTTAGCAAGAGTCAACACATGATGGGTGAGTTGACATTTTTTCTTGGGTTGCAATTCAAGTAATCTTGAGAGGGAACGTTTGTGCACCAGGGTAAGTATACCAAGGATATCCTGAAGAAATTTGATATGGGTGAGGCCAAGCCTCTTCCAACACCCATGTCGACCACAACGGCCCTGGATGCAGACAAGGATGGTGAAGCTGTGGACCAAAAAGAGTACCGGAGTATGATCAGGTCGCTGTTGTACCTGACGGCGACATGCCCGGACATTCAGTTCACGGTGTGTCTTTGCGCGCGATTTCAGTCGTCGCCGCGCACTTCTCACCGTCAGGCGGTCAAATGCATTATGAGGTACTTATGCTTCACACCTGAGTTTGGGATTTGGTACTCTGCTTCCTCCACCCTTTCCCTTTGCGGTTATTCTGATGCCCATTTTGCTGGTTGCCGACTTGAGCGCAAGTCCACTTCTCGGACTTGTCAGTTTATTGGTTCTTCTCTTCTATCGTGGTCTTCTCGCAAGCAGTCTAGTGTCGCCCAGTCTACCATGGAGGCTGAGTATGTTGCTGCGGCTAGCTGCTGTTCCCAGTTGCTTTGGATGATGGCCACTTTGCGTGACTTTGGTCTGAGCTTTTCTCGCGTTCCTTTGCTTTGTGACAGCACGAGTGCTATTAGCGTTGCTAAGAACCCCGTGCTGCATTATAAGACCAAACACATTGATGTGCGCTTTCATTTCTTGCGAGACCACTATGAGAAGGGTGATATCGACCTTCGCCATGTCGATACTCATCATCAGTTGGCTGATATTTTCACCAAGCCTTTAGACCAATCAAGTTTTGCTAGGTTGAGAGGTGAGCTTGGTGTGTGTTCCCCTTTTAGATGGGGGAAACATTTTGGTTCATGTATTATAGACTGACTCTTTTTCTTTCAATTGGTTTCATCATGCATCTTTGCATTTCATCTTGCATATTTACATTCAGAGCTCCATGTATATAATCTTTAGAATGTGACTATGCTTTGTATAGTGTATGCTCCGATGCTTTATGGTGGTGCTTGTAGCTTATGATCTTTTTGAACACTGATACATGTTGTGAGCTGAGCTATTTTATGAATGGTGAATTTGCTTAATGAACATAAAACTTGAAAATGTTCACCATTGAGATATGCAACTAGCATGTGCATAATATGTTGAAATCACTTGTGCTTTTCATATATGCTAGGTTTCTATGTCTCTAGTTCTGAGTCATTCACTTGCTTGGTATGTTCATATTCTGTTTTAAATTTGAACCAAGTTAAGTGAATTGGAAATATCAAGATGGGATTGCTTGTCAGCACATCACAGTATCAAGACTGTCTCTCATTGCACTTTGAGTTAAACTTGAGCTGTGTAGTGTATGACCGAAATTGTTGCTTTAAGCTTCTGATTGCTTCTGCATAGGCTTTGCACAGTTGTAAAGTTAGGCGATGACAAGCTTTCAACCTCTCGCAATCACATGCTGAAATTTGAACTTGTGTAATTTAACCGCTGCAACTCCGATAAAATTTGAATACACAAGTCTATGTTTCATTCTATAGCATGATGATTGAACCTTGCTAGGGGTAGTTCACCTTGTATACATGTTTAGCACTTGTTTGACTTCCTGTCTATACATGTTTAGTGCTATTTTGATGGTGAATACCTTTTGGCTGAAAACTACTCATTCTGCTCCAATGTTCAGATTTTGTATTTGGTGATCAGTTTGAGCTTTTGCTAGCATTCTGTGCATATTGTTGAGTCATCGGATCAGCATTTTGTCGAGCATCTTCTTATTCTATCGACTATATTCCTGAAGCTGCTAACTTGCATTTTAACTCGTATGCATTTGGAGGGGAGATACTTGATAGTGCATTTTCAACTAAGGGGGAGAATTTTGTCAAATCATAAGGGGGAAATCTTATCTTGGTTGTGTGCACTATTGGAGGGGGAGTCTGAGCTAGCTCAGATTTTGAATATTCCAATTGGTTCGGAGCATTTTTGGTAGCTAGTTGTGTTGAGCCTTGTCCCTTTCTTGACGGACTAGCGCCTTTGCCTTTGTGCTTTTCAGTTGGTATCGAGCTTTCTCGCTAGCGGTTTTGAGCCCGTTCTGCCTCTTCTTGAGGCTAGCTCTATTCTGCTTGAATTTCAATTGGTATTTCAATTGGTATCGAGCTTTCTCGCTAGTGGTGTAGCCTGTTCTACCTCTTCTTGAGGGCTAGCTTTGCTTTGCTTGGTTGTGTCGAGCCGTTGCCCATGTCTTTGGGGACCAAGTTGTCTTGCTCTTTCCACTTGACCTTCTTCGGCTTTGATATGCTTTTGGGTCATTTGGTCGAGTTCCTTCTCCTTCTTCTTCCTTCTTTATTCCATTATGATTGGTGTTGGTAGTTGACAATGCACTCATCAAGGGGGAGATTGCGGATACATGGGTGTATGCCGAGTCTCGAGTGATGAGTGATTGTCAACTGGGATAATGCGCATGTTCTTTGGCTTGTGTTGTGCAGGTGTCGAGCACGGATACAGTGATCGAAGGCAAGGTGAAGGTCAAGTAGAGATGTGTCGTGCCGATGGACCGAGAGTGGCAAAGGGCGGACGTGAGGCTTGGACTGAGGGACCGGTGGCCTGAGGATCAGCTGTGGTGGCTGACAGCCTAGGACAACGACGAGCGAAGACTTGTGTGTGAACGGGGTGCACGGGCGGTGCATCCCCTCTACAGCTCGGTTTGGTGGTTGAGCCACACAAAAACCACCGAGTGGACGATTTCCAGGTTTGGGCCTCAAAATCTTGGCACTGATGGTTTCCGAGTTTGGGCACAAAACTCGGGCTGAGGACGGTTTCCAGGTTTGGGCCTCAGAACCTGGGTGCTGGCGGGTTTCTGAGTTTGAGGGGGGGTGGGCCACAATACTCGGCGATGGACGGCTGGTTTTCCCGGTTGGGCCTCAAACTGGGGGTTGGTCGTGAAGGCTGGTTTCCCCCGTTTTGGGCCACAAAAACGAGGGCGAAGTCCGTGAAAAGGACAAGCAAGCGTGGCGGCACGTGCCGGCAATCGGCAAGGTTGCGTCGAGGCAACGCTACCAGTTGTCGGGCGTGGCCGTCGGATTCACCTTCATCTTCGAGTTGGTCCAGGATAACCTTAGGGTTTGGCTGTTCGCTCTGTAATAACTAGGGTAGAGTGGGATTAGAATTAGGATAACTAGAGGGAGACACCCATCTCCATCTTATCTCAGTCATTTGCTCTTTGCCTTCTTGGTTTTTCCTGCTCTCCCATCCCCTACTGTACAACTGAATCCGCAGAGAACCATACCTCTGTGTACTGAGATTTTGAAGAAGCAAGACCATAATATCACTGTTGTAGCGTGTGGTAGCCACACGGTTGCAGAGTGATGTGTTTGATTCGCGTTTTGTTCATGTTCTTCGGGTTCTTCGTTGTCCGTGCATTTTTGTTTGTCCGTGATTTTCCCGTCACTCGATCTCCCTCTCTACTGCATCTTTTTGAAATCCGTTTGAATCAACTTGTTCTTTATAGTGAGGAGATCATTTCCACCGAAGGAATTCATCTAACTCCTCACGAACAAGTAGATCGGGTTGATTTCGTTTTCGTGGCGTTTTTCTGTTCATACTTCTTTCCCTTTTGAATTCCCGTTGATGGATTGTTTTGAGCGGATGATTTCTTGGGGATAGTCTCCTAACTACCTCGTGATCATCTTCTTCAAGTTGGGAACTAGGGATTTTGAGTTGAATTGGATTTGGAGAGATTTGGGAGAGAGGCATTCAAAATCGCCCTCTCTGGTCAGTCGCGGACAGTCCGCGCGTCGGTGGCCTGAGCAGTGTCATGACTCTGCGTTGTTGAAGCTGACTCAGAACACTCACGGACAGTCCGCAGTACTGAGTCGCGGACAGTCCGGGAAGCGTCCAGGAGCTGTTCAGCAACGTTGCTGTTTTGCTCTTTTGGCCGGCGGACAGTCCGCCACCTGAGCCCGGACAATCCGCCGTTGGGCAGAGAGTCCACGGTCTGAACCCCAGACAGTCCGCGAGTTGGCTGCTTGTTGAGTTTTAGTGTGTTTGCTCTCCAGGCTTCATTGCTTGGTTTCCGGACTTCTCGTTTGGCCCTAGAGTTGACCAAGGAACCTCTCTAGGTATCTTTGCTACTTGTTAGCATTGGTATTTGGGGATTTCTCGACGTAGCCGTCCATCTATGTTCGGGACTTGGTTTTTAGGGGTCAAACTTTTGCCGGTGTCTTTTGGCGTTTGACTTGCTATCGCTTTGTGGTGCGTCGCTGTGATCCTAGGGATCACCCCACCCTCTTCCAAGGGTCGTGGGCATCATGGTTTCGGTCAAAGCTTTTGGGGGTTGATTTGTGGGACAAAGGCCGAAGTTTCGAGAGAGAAATTTTGAGCTCCCATTCACCCCCCCACTAGTCGCCTTGCTATTGCATTCTTGGTCCTTCAAACCCACGTTCGGGATTCCAGGTAGAGCTGTATCGGCATAGACTGGGGAAAACCAGTTTCACCCGTTGATCGAAGTAAGCTTTGTTGGCTGAGCTTATATCACAAAAGGACCAGTTCCCTAGAAGAACCTTGCTACCCGTGTTACCCTTCTCCGTGTCTTATCTGGGAGGACTAGACCAAGAGACTAAAGCACACGTTCCCTGTGGAAAATACGATACCGGAATACTCCGGGTGAAGTGCTACAGCGGTACTTCCGTGCGCTTACGAACTTTTCTGCTTACGCTAAGAAAAACCAATAGGAGAGTGCCATGATTCTTAGGAGTAGTTCACTAACTTGCTTGTGACTCCCCACACCAAGTTCTAGCATTAGTGCTATTGATTTGAGGGAGATCGAGTCGAATTGGAGAACGAAACTGATCTGAATCATAGCGACCAGATGCTGGTTCATAGCGACCGGACGCACCGTGTCAGAGTTCACTCTTTGAACACCAACGCTATCTAGTTTGTGCGTGGTGACCAGA